>CM056720.1:27782487-28388843 GCA_029844215.1 Przewalskia tangutica | reverse complement strand
TGAAATATTTTGGACCAACGAGAGGCGACACTTGTCACCCTGTGGGCGTTCTAGTGGACGCATTTCGGTCACGTTTTGGCCATGTTTTGAGGCCTAAACCACGGGTCAATGTTTGTGAGGAATTGCGAGTAGGGATAGTGGCACTGGGCAAATCTCGCCCTCCACTTGCCCCCACTTGGCTTGATCATGGCCATTGGTTTCCTATAAATACCCCTTTGTGAAGACTTCTTCATCCACAAATGTTCTAAGTCTTGAAATCCTCCCTCCCTTCTTGTTGCTCTTGTCCAAGAGCTTCCTCCCCTTTGAGAGGCCCTTGGCCGAGAGATATCCCCCCCCCTAGTGGTGTTGGCCGAGAGGTACACCCCCCCTTGCCTAGTTGTTCTCGTAAAATACCCTTCCTCTTGGTAGAAAATACTCTCCAAGTATTGTTACTATACCAAAATACCTTAGTCTTATACCTTGTAGTATTCCAAAGTTACCTCTATACGTAGAGCCCGGAAATACTACCTTATGTCCTTTTTGTCTCAAAACGAAACCCTAAGGAAAATCTTCACAGTTGGTTGAAGTATTAAGAAGAAGTTGCGTAGAACTTCTAAGGGTTGTTTGGAGCGGGTTGGAGCACCCGGAGTAGGAGCTAAACGTTGCTCAGGATCGACATTAAATCTTGGATAATTTTGGGCTTATCGAGGTAAATACTCTTGTCCTTATATTTTAATTAGAAATTACATACTGTAGTAGTATAGAAATGAATATAAGATTCATAGAAGAGAATTGAACTGTAATAGAAGGATATTACAGATAAGACTTGAATCAAATCACATCGTAAGAATATTAAAGTAGAAGATTGAATCAGATTTACATAGGATCGTATTTACGAAGACTTGTGAAGTTTGGGCAGTGGAAGTCGCCCAATTTTTCGTAGAATCTTGTATCTAGATGTATTCTACCGAGTAGTCTAGACATCGATAGACTTATATAACCGTTATAGGTGGAAGATCGCGAGTAGCGCACTTACTCAAGGGTGGAAAAGGCTAGCGACTACATGATTGGAGCTATTTGCTAATAGTCGATAAATCGTCGCAGGTATGTGATTCTTCCTATCCTCTTGAGCATGATATTTTAAAAGAATATATATATAGTACGGTAGACGACGTGTGTTAATCGAACGTAGTTTTACGGCAATGTCTTTGACTTAAGCCCAATAATAAGAATCAAGTATTTCAAAAGAATTAAGAAACCTTTTTGAAAGAAGAGTAATACTTGGTTTTAAAAGCTTAAGAGTTATGCTAGCTTTATGGGAAGTTAGGTATAACGACTTAAGAGAGATAAAAATAATGGTTTATTGATTTTAGAAGTTAAGAGACTTGACTTATTGAATTAATCTGAATTTTGTTAAAAAGTGTGAAACCTCATTCGTGAGTAATGAGTACTTGGTTTTTAAAAGGAATAATGTTTTTACCGATTTCAAAATCGTAATAAGTATCGAGCACTACTACGCTAATAAAAGGGAAATGTATTGACTAATAAAGCATTATTAAAACCAGAGAAACCTCCATCCGCATAGAAGCTAAGATGAAACAAAATGATATTACATTTCCTAGATCATGGCTGCTTTAATAAGATTGTTATGAACAAGAATAACCTACTCACATATAAGGCATATGTTTCTCAAATTGTTTTAAAGGAGAATTATATCATTAAGTGATTAACTATGAGCTACGAAACTTTTCGAAAATGAGAAACTTGAGCACTTGAAATTAGGCAAACTTGAACGTTTGGAAAATAATGTTGTTACTTGATTTTACAAAGGAAGTGTTTTGGTTTACTTAAAAAAGATAGTCACTCTATTTTTATACTACGGGTATTGTGTGACTTTTGTGAAAGAAACGGATCTTTTAAAGAGATTAATGTATGAAGTATTTTGGGGATAAAAACCCGCACTTGTTAACATAAAGTAGAAAGTACCTTGTGTGAATAACTTGATTATATTGGTTTGTGATAGCCTTGTAATACTTTCTTGTTGATTTGATAAGTAAACATGTTAGGATGCTACGTGTGTTAGTATCTTGTGATGTTTGTGTAAAGGGGTTTCCCTTGTTGTGCTTATGTTGTTTAACGATAAGTTGTTATGTTAGTATTATATCACTCACCTCTTGACATGATACCGGGGGTTAAGCTGCCCTCCGATGCGGGGTATAGCTCAGGCGGTCTGGGACCATGATTCGAGACTACCTCATACGGGTCCAGGGGACCTATGCGGAGCTACGAGAGTTCCAGGTTAGTGTGCGGCCTTTGTGGTCATGCGGTCTATGTGGCCATGCGGACTGCGAGTCCAGGACGTTGTCGGGGAGTAGCTACCCTCGATGCGGGGAATACCTCACGCGCCATCGGAGTGGCCTATGCGAGTCGCGGAAGTTCCAGGACTAGACGCAAGACATTAGATATCGCGCGAGTGGCCGCCGATCATGTGGCGGCCTAGACAGATCTCATGATACGCTTTATGACCTTGTTAGTACTGTGGGTTTTAGTAGTCGGCCATGCCTTCGCATTTACCCCGACGGTTTTATTATGACACGTGGGACTCGTGTTCATGTGTATTCCTTGGTGCTTTTATATCATAGATCACGGCAGCGAGGAAGGTATTCCACGCATGATTGATGTTGTGGGCGCGAGACCCATAGTTGTATTCGAGTGATGACTTTGGCGCGAGTCCCCGACTTGACATGATCGCTATTTATCAGGAATCGTAGTTTTGGTTATCATACATGTCTCCCGCTTATATAGACTACTATGATTTCATTTACGTAATTCGGGCACATACTGCACCGTTGTAATCAACTCCTTCGGGCCGCGCTCATGCCGCAGTGAAGTACACCAGTTGATCCTCGCCATGTGGTCACAACAGCGCTTGGGAAGCTCCGCTTCTCCGAGGCTTATCTTTCGTATAGTCCTCGTTGTTGTAGTGCCTACATTCGTGGTACGGCGGGCCCCGTCCGCCGCTGTTGTCATATCACTCGTAGAGGTCCAGTAATCGCTGTGGGCGAGTTGTAATGGGATGTATCGTCGGATCTAAGTTTTATATATATATATACGCCGAAAGGCAACTTTTCTTCAGATAAACACGTGTCTCATTTACATTGTTACATGTTGTGTTTTATATTCCGATTACTCGATGTCAGATCACCAGGGTGCCCGGTAGGAAGAAACACGCCCGGTTCGGTCGTGACAAAAGTGGTATCAGAGCGCTTAATCATCGGAAAGTGTCTATGCATCAGATCTAGTAAGTCTTGATTATCGCGTGTCAGGCACCACACCAATAATCGTGAGGCTATAAGATATTTAGGATTGGTTTCATTCTTCTCACTCGAGATCGTGCTTAGAGATGTGTTATAAGTTCGACCTCTAACGATTTCTTTCCCTTACCTTTATGCCTCCGCAAGGCAACCCGCCTGTATGACAAGGCAAATGGCGGAGCCGCGAGCAGAGCACGTAGGGTTTACGAGGCACAGCCCAATCATCACCGGGTGGTGCTTCATTCGGGAGTTCGCGACGCCGCCACGCCAGAAGTTTAGCACAGCAGCTCCTCGTGGCCATGATAGTTGAACCTTCGCACGCACCAATGAGCGAAAGCATAGATTGCAAAGAGACGCCCTGTTACTAGCTAAGGACGTAGCTACCAGAGTATACGATGTACCAATTTATCACGGTCTTGATGACTATCTAAGAGAGGTACGCAGGAGTCTGGTCGAGCTCCGTGGTCACCGGATCACAGATGCACGAGGTTCCACCCACCGATTCAGCTTTTTTTCCCTCGCACTCACAGGGTGGCAGACGCCACCTCGGGAATGTCGCCTCTTTGTTGGTGCTTGTTATGCTTGCGACGCAGGCCATTTATGCAGAAATTGTCCGACTAAAGCGTGGCGCGGATGTAGAGACTCACCGTCAGATCGCTGGCTAGTTAATCACCTTCCCTAGCTACGCCTACGGGCGTGATTGATTAGAACGACAAAGGGAAGTGAAGCGCAGAGATACATGTATATCCTCAACCTCTGTAGATTTGTATGCGTGATAAGACGAGTATCTCTTAAGTGTCAGGTTCAGATAGCATTATGTGATGTGGTTAGAAATCATGGTTAGTTAAAATGGTAAGATTGGGGATAAGGAAAGTAGCCTTAGAGTTTTATACGTAGAGACCTTAGAGGCAAGGCCATCTCGAGTAAAAGATGTATTTTACGTGTTTGACCTTTATCTGAGCGCATGACGACGCGAGATATATTTGTATAATAAGTCCCCGAGTAGTGTGGAATGAAAGAGGTAGTTGAGCTAAGAAGACCACCAGGTTTCGTGACTTGATTGTGGGATTGTTTGGATCGGAGCAAGTGTTTGGCGCGATAATGGGTCGGGTCATGGACTGACGCGTCAACCCGCGACTTGTTTTGTGCTGGGGTCAGTTCGGGTGGTCCCGGTGGTAGGTCACGAGGTGTTAGGCCCAAGTTTAGTTAACCATCGTGACGAGTTCACGGATGCGTTCGACCAAAGGTCGGGCCGCTGAGGTCAGCCCATCTTGCCTTTTAGTCAGACCATTTACTCGGCAGGTTACGCGAGATGTTATATCCGAAGGTTATAAGGTCGCACGAGGTGCCCGCTTTCACCTTATGACAGCATGGGCCTGTGTTATGGCTATTCCTTTTCGGAGTTTTACCAGTGCAGAGTTAGGAACTCAGCGAGTCCCCGACGCATTCATCCTCGCCGTTGTTTGATTTCGTGTAGCCGCGAGGATTGTTGCCTCTGCTGAGGAGTGTTTTTAGCTACCATTTCAGATTCTGATATTGCCTTACGAAGCCTTGCAGGGCGGAAGTGTAAGTTGCGGCCGATTGATTCGATGTAGCAAGGTTGGATAGTTGGTTCATACTTGTTCAAGCAGATACGGATAGGGTGAAGCTTATCCGTAAGAGGTTATCGCGCTCGAGTCACCGTAAGTCGTGCGGATGATCGACGTCGACACTTGAGGTCGGGTTGACGGTCGGTATTCTTGAAGGTACCACCCCGGAAAGGGTGTGACGAGTTTGGGAAACAGAGGAAACTTAGCCTGAGTTACTTTGGGCCTTTCAGATCATGTGAAGAGTAGGCCGGGTTGCCTATAGTTGGCATTGCCGTCCGACGTAGGAGGCAGTATGGCCGATCTTTCGTGTTGCTATGTTCGGAAAGTATCGGAGATCCATCCAGAGTGTTCCCAGTAATGATGACCAAGTTGGAGGTAGTAACCCAGAGATTTTGGTAAATGAAGCAGAATAAATGTGGTAAGTTATGAGAAAGAGTTCGAGGTACGAGAAGTACGACAGTAAGAGAATAAAAGTGATCATTGCGCTCAGAAGAAAAGGTGTGAAGGAGTATCTTTTAGACCTAGCGTGGGAGCTTTGTAGTGACGGAGGTGATTCTCGTAGACTTGAAGATCGAGTAGTCATGCGCGGTGTTATGTTATGGCTGTGCACGCATGATTGTTTTCGTAAGTATAGTAGTAAAGACTATAAAGGTACTTGTGTGTTTTGAGGCTTAGAAGGAACATTCGGGACGAATGTTTCTAAGGAGGGGAGAATGTTATACCCCGTATTTACAGAGTATGTACGTAAGGACGTACGTACGAAAGTTTGAGCCTTAAGATAGGCATAGGACCGAAAATTTTGTGCACAACCCCCGAAAGGAATCGTTTTTCGACGAAACGTTTTACAAAACTTGCGAAGGGAAAATTACGGCTATGTCATTTATTATTTTTGCGGATTTTTTCGAGAGATGAAATATTTTGGACCAACGAGAGGGCGACACTTGTCACCCTGGGCGTCGAGTGGACGATTTGGGTCACGTTTGGCCATGTTTTGAGGCCTAAACCACGGGTCAATGTTTGTGAGGAATTGTGGAGTAGGGATAGGGGCACTGGGCAAATCTCGCCTCCACTTGCCCCACTTGGTTTGATCATGGCCATTAGTTTCCCTATAAATACCCCCTTTGTGAAGACTTCTTCATCCACAAATGTTCTAAGTCTTGAAATCCTCTCTCCCTTCTTGTTGCTCTCGTCCAAGAGCTTCCTCCCCTTTGAGAGGCCCCTTGCCGAGAGATATCCCCTCCTAGTGGTGTTGGCGAGAGGTACACCCCCTGCCTAGTTGTTCTCGTAAAATACCCCCCCTCTTGGTAGAAAATACTCTCCAAGTATTGTTACTATACCAATATACCTTAGCCTTATACCTTGTAGTATTCCAAAGTTACCTCTATACGTAGAACCCGAAAATACTACCTTATGTCCTTTTAGTCTCAAACCGAAACCCTAAGGAAAATCTTCACAGCTTGGTTGAAGTATTAAGAAGAAGTTGCGAGAACTTCTAAGGATTGTTTGGAGCGGTCGAGCACCTGGGTAGGAGCTAAACGTTGCTCAGATCGACATTAAATCTTGGATAATTTTGGGCTTATCGAGGTAAATACTCTTGTCCTTATATTGTAATTGGAAATTACATCAGTAGTAGTATAGAAATGAATATAAGATTCATAGAAGAGAATTGAACAGTAATGAAGGATATTACAGATAAGACTTGAAATCAAATCACATCGTAAGAATATTAAAGTAGAAGATTGAATCAGCATTTACATAGGATGTATTTACAAAGAGACTTGTGAAGTTTGACGGCAGGAAGTCGCCCAATTTTTCGTAGAATCTTGTATCTAGATTTATTCTACCGAGTAGTCTAGACATTGATATACTTATATAACCGCTATAGGTTGAAATCGCGAGTAGCGCACTTACTCTAAGGGTGGAAAAGGCTAGCGGACTACAAGATTGAGCTATTTGCTAATAGTCGATAAATCGTCGCGAGGTACGTGATTCTTCCTATCCTCTCGAGCATGATATTTTAAAAGAATATATATATAGTACGGTAGACGACGGTGTTAATCGAACGTAGTTTTACGGCAATGTCTTTTGACTTAAGCCCTAATAATAAGAATCAAGTATTTCAAAAGAATTAAGAAACCTTTTTGAAAGAAGAGTAATACTTGGTTTTAAAAGCCAAGAGTTATGCTAGCTTTATGGGAAGTTAGGTATAACGACTTAAGAGAGATAAAAATAATGGTTTATTGATTTTGAAGTTAAGAGACTTGACTTATTGAATTAATCAATTTTGTTAAAAGTGTGAAACCTCATTCGTGAGTAATGAGTACTTGGTTTTAAAAGGAATAATGTTTTTACCGATTTCTAAATCGTAATAAGTATCGAATGCACTACGGCCAGCTAATAAAGGGAAATGTATTGACTAATAAAGTATTATTAAAAACAGAGAAACCTCCATCCGCATGAAGCTAAGACGAGACAAAATGATATTACATTTCCTAGATCACGGTCGCTTAATAAGATTGTTATGAACAAGAATAACCTACTCACATATAAGGAATATGTTTCTCAAATTGTTTTAAAGGAGAATTATATCATTAAGTGATTAACTATGAACTACGAAACTTGAGCACTTGAAATTAGGCAAACTTGAACGTTTGGAAAATAATGTTGTTACTTGATTTTACAAAGGGAAGTGTTTTGGTTTACTTAAAAAGATAGTCACTCTATTTTTATACTACTGTATCAGGTGACTTTTGTGAAAGAAACAGATCTTTTAAAGAGATTAATGTATGAAGTATTTTGGGGATAAAAACCCGCATTTGTTAACATAAAGTAGAAAGTACCTTGTGTGAATAACTTGATTGTATAGGTTTGTGATAGCCTTGTAATACGTTCTTGTTGATTTGATAAGTAAACATGTGAGATGCTACGCGTGTTAGTATTCGTGATGTTTGTGTAAAGGGTTTCCTTGTTGTGCTTATGTTGTTTAACGATGTTCGTTATGTTAGTATTATATCACTCACCTCGACATGATACCGGGTTAAGCTGCCTCCACGCGGAGTATAGCTCGGTGGTGCAGGACCATGATTCGAGACTACCTCACGCGGGTCCAGGGACCTACGCGAGCTACGAGAGTTCCGTGTTAGTGCGCGGCCTTTGTGGTCACGCGGTCTACGTGGCCACGCGATCGCGAGTCCAGACGCTGGCTGGGAGTAGCACCGACGCGGAATACCTCACGCGGGCCATCGAGTGGCCTACGCGAGTCGCGGAAGTTCAGGACTAGACGCGCACATTAGATATCGCGCGAGTGGCCGCTTCTTCGATCATGTGGCGGTCTAGACAGATCTCATGATACGCTTTATGACCTTGTTAGTACCGTGGTTTTAGTAGTCGGCTATGCCTTCGCATTTACCGCACGGTTTTATTATGACACAGCGGACTCGTATTCATGTGTATTCGTGCTTTTATATCATAGGATCGCCTGAGGAAAGTATTCCACGCATGATTGATGTTGTGGGCGTGAGACCCTTAGTTGTATTTGAGTGATTACTTTGAGGCGTGAGTCCTCGACTTGACATGATCGCTATTTATCAGGAATCGTAGTTTTGGTTATCATACATGTCTCGCTTTATATAGACTACTATGATTTCATTTACGATATTTTCGCCACATACTTGGTACCAGATCGACCTCTTTTCGGGTGTCGCGCTCATGCCGCAGTAAGTACACCGTTGTTGATCCTCGCCATAGGGTCACAGTCAGCGTTTGGGAAGCCCGCTTCTCCGAGGCTTATCTTTCGTATAGTCCCCGCTGTTGTAGGTGCTACATTCAGGGGTATGGCGGGCCCCGTCCGCCGCTGTTGTCATATCACTCGTAGAGGTCCAGTAATCGCTGTGGCAGAGTTGTAATGGGATGTAACTGCTCGGATCTAAGTTTTTATATATATATATATGCCGAAAGGCAACTTTTCTTCAGATAAACATGTGTCTCCTTTACATTGTTTCATGTTGTGTTTTATATTCCGCTGATTACTCTGATGTTGTATCACTAGGGTGCCCGGGATAAGGCACCAGTCACGGGCCCGGGTTCGGGTCGTGACAAAAGTAACCAACACATTAGAAGATAAAGAATAAGGCATACAAAGGGAGACATACCTAGTATAAAACACACAAGCCCCCCAAACCATTTCACATGCTTTATAATACTCAATTTTAACAATCCAGTTAGACACCTTAATGTTCATAACATGATAACCAGAGAAATTCAATCATTCATATGGTTCTACACATCCTATTAGGCTAGTGTACTCAAGACTTCATATCCTATTTTTCAGGTTCATATAGTGAAGACATGGTCCATTAAGCTCAAACAACAAACATGTTAGTTGTGGCATCTTTAGGAAAAAATTCAGAACTTGTAGCAGGTAAACATGTCAAAACTAAAGTCTTTCCTAAGCTAACATCACAACATGCTGACAACTTAGATATTTTCAGTCATTTCAAGATTAGAAGTAGGCATAAGAACATGATTTGGGAGTTATAAGAATTGACAGGGTAGATAGGTATGTTGACCTCTGGATACACCTTATTATATTAACAAACATGATGCAATTGAACATTCAATAACCAAACATGTACATATTAAAGCATTTAGCACATGTATCAACAGATAGACCTACCAATCATAGATTGTCATGTGATCAATCTAAACATTTGCTAGTAAAAACAAACATCAAATATCATAAGACACATAGACTCAAGATTCAAAGCCTCTTTTTAAGTAAATGTTCAACTAGGTGTCTTAGCCCTACAAAATTCAACATGAGTACAAACATGGCATAGTTATACATAAAATTGAATTAGCATACATCAGAAAAACATGCACATAAATATGGACAGATGACTGCACTGTGGCTTAAACCATAACTTAGAGTCTTATGATAGACACATTCAACATGTAAACACTTCATGATTCAAGATGAACACAAGATGGGTTCTAGGCTTCACAGAAATATCCAATATGCACACAAACCACAGAATCCATGCAACATAGCTAGGCTAATCTTAAAAGACTATATCATGCCCACACTAAGTTCAAACTAGCAGATAATTGACACAAAAGCATAAGCAAGCAAGCTTATAAAAAAATTAAGACAGGTGTAGTTCTCATACTAGACTTAACCTAGTCTAGAAGATGCATTTTTAACAGAACATGAATCAAACTTCTCTTCAAACATACAACAAAACACCTTGGGCTCATATTGACCTCAGTATGGCCTCAAAACAATGATGGCATTTGAAAATTAAACCAAAGTATATCCCTAGTTCTATTTTTAGCTTAAACTAAACTTTAGCCTAGATGTGATATGATTCAAGCTTGGACAGATCATCCATCCTCAAAAACATTAGTTAACAATTACTTGGAATCATTTCCAACTTAAATATTCTCTCAACAGATCCTAGGAATAATTCAACATAAGTTTAATATGAAATTTCATGGATGTCTCAACTATTTCAATCATCTAATCATATACCTAGTGCTATTTTACTACAATTTCTTGCAAATATATTAGCATGTCATGTATGAACTCTGACCAAGCCTAAATGGACACCAGAAGACCATCGTAAGAAAGAAGATTCATATTTTAGGCCACATAGGTTCTCTCATGCATATATCGAACACATATAGGTCATTTTCAGCTTAGTATCAAAATTACAATGTTATCTAAGATGGTTAAGAAGTATTATACCCCTTTAAAATAACTAAGCATGATTCAAAATGTACTAGACATACTTATAACCACTTATCATGTTCAAATCTTATTAACATAACAAGTAATTATAGGCAACAAGTTAAAGTGACCATAGTTAACTTAACATGCTGATTTGAATGCTTTAAACTACTCAGAACTAGCATATGAATGTATACAGGATTAACAACTGACTTAAGCATGCTTACAAACTACAGGTCATGTTAAAATATTCTAAATGGCATCTTAAACTAATTTGAGCTAAATCATGATATTAGTTCAGTTTAGTTAAACAGATTATAGGAAATTTATGCACACATATAGTTAACCACACTAATCAAACAAGCCAATAATCATCAAATATGCATAAAATATATCATAATAACATTTAAGCAAAAAGAAATTAAAAGGAGGGTGGTTTACCTTGTTCGAGGCAACCTAGATCGGGTGGGTTCTTTTTCAACCTGCACTTGAAACTCACAAACAACACGAAAAAGGGAGGTTTAGATTGTAAGGACCAGTTTAAGCTAAGTATAGTTCCACCAAAGAGCTGGGATCCCAATTAAGCAAAAAATTATCAAATTTTAACTAGAAAATGTCTCTTAAAAATTAAAAATCCAGAGATTCAAGTTTCACGCCATTACAATGAGAAAAAAGGGTCAATTTATAGGGATTTAGAAATCCTAGTAGGCCCAGTCAAGATCAATGTAGGAGAACAAATTTTGGGGGGAAATTTCCATCCAAATAGTTCTCAACCAACAAAAATCACGAATTTGAAATTAAATGAGACAAATCCAATTAATAATTAGAGTAGAAAGCATAAATAAGAGGGGAGACATCACTTTGTGGGTTGGGGTGCGGTGGCGTGGAGGTGAAAAGTGGAAAGAGTAATTAATTTTCTTGCCCTTTTCGACCATACAAGCCTGCAAAAGCAATTATACCATGTCAGTTGCCATTTCTGGCATTGAGGGAGAAGAGCATCGTCGCCCTCAGGGTTTTTACATGCATGGAAAAGGAAACAATAAATTAGGGATTTAGGTAAGGTTTGTGTTTAGACGACGAAATGGGTCGGGTTGTGATTCGATTGGGCAGGACCTAATCGATTTTAAAAAAAGAGGGGCAGGCCCAAATAGTTTTTTCATAAAAGCAATTAGAAGGCCACATTTTAATTTTAAAAGGGAAAAGTGGTCATATTTGCCCTTCACGCTTGGGAAAAAGTTCATATTTGTCATCCATTAACGTCAGTCAAATATGTCAACTGTTAGTCTAAATTTGTTGTATTTACCCTTATTTAATAGATCTGTCACGTGTATGCCAAGTGGAGGACACGTGGCAAAGTGGGACCCACACATTCACCTCCAAAACTTCTACTCCCTCTATTTAATAACCCCAAATGCCATCTCCGACAAAACACCAACCATTCCAGTTCATGTGTTGTCGCCCTTAATGGTTAGAGCTTTGCCGGAGATGGCATTTGGGGTTATTAAACAGAGGGAGTAGAAGTTTTGGGGGTGAAGGTGTGGGTCCCACTTTGCCACGTGTCCTCCACTTGGCTCTGACGTGGCGTACACGTGGCGGATCTATTAAATAAGGGTAAATACAACAAGTTTAGACTAACGGAGGGCATATTTGACCCCAAATATTAACGGATGACAAATATGAATCTTTTTTCAAACGTGGAGGAGAAATATGTCCGTTTTCCCTTAAAAAAATGACCCTGCCAATTCCAATTATAACCAAATTAAGTCATAGGCTTCAAATTAAGCCTAAATTTGACACAAATTGGAAATACAAATCTTTAAACCATGCAAAATATTTTTTCTTTAAAAATATGCAATGAAATTGAGATGTAATTTAATTGTTTTATTTAATCAAACAAATTTTCTAATCTTGAACTATAAAACCGCAATTATATCTTAAAATGTGAGAAATGAGGTATTATATACAGTAAATATACCAGATGATATATTATTAAATAAAGTGATAAAATATTTTCAGAATAATTTTTGTAAATTCATTTATCTTGTAAAGAGTACATTTCACTCCGTCTGTGACTAGGGAATCCTGAATAATTAAATAAAATTATTGAAGGATAAAAATTAGGTGTCAACAATTGTCCCTTGATTGTTCGGTGATTGCAGGACCATCCCTAAGTAGTGAAATTTGACAAACCTAGTTTTTAGCCGACCAATTGAAAAATACTTCTCATTTTATGCAATATTTTTGAAAATTATGGTTGGACCCTGGTGTCTGGGTTTGCTACATATCTCAGGTTGTATGATAATTCGGGCCACCTATATTTTGACTCTATTAAACTTCTAAAAAGTGATAATACAAAGTAAACTCCAGAACTAAAAGTGTCGGAGCAATTTCATTGAAATGTGACCGATCCTCGGGTATTGAATCACCTACATATCCTCAGTTTTTGGAAATTATGTCACATATAGTTTGACTCAATAGGTTAAAAATGGTATCTCTTATGTGGGAGTGTCTTTGTTGGTAAAAACCTTTCCGGTATAAGCCCAACCGGTTGCTATGTTTGTTAAAAAGAAAATATCCCTTGTTTCTTGCGAGTGAGTATGGCACAGAGTGATCTTCAAGCCCATGTCTAGAGATAGTGACTCTTATTCGTACATTATTTCGATATGCTGCCCAAGAATAAGTTCCATGTTTGCTCCTCTTACATCTAGATTTGGTCTGCTTGTTTCCCTCATCCGGTAACTTCCCGCCTATTTCTGTTTGTTGGGATATTGATGTGTTGATATGTATATATTTTATTTGTCATCTCTATGTGGCCTTATTTTTTATGTGCCTCATTGGGTGACTGTTCAGGTGACTCCTCCGACACCATCTAGCTCGTATGAATACACTTGTTTAAGCGGATTCCTCCTCTGATACTTTCTGGCTCGTATGAATGTATTTGTTTGAGCAGATACCTTCTTCGACACCATCTGACTCGTATGATTGTATTGAATGCACTTATTTGAGTAGATTCCTCCTCCAACACTGTGTGGATCGTATGGCTTTGTTGATTTGTTCAAATTTTATTCATGACAATTGACTATGAATGAATGACCCTCTAGGCATGCTTGTTTAAATGAATGGCCTTCTCAACGTGTCGATTTATACGAACGACCCTCTTACTGTTTGTACGAACGTCCCTCTCGATATGCGCTTATGCGAATGACCCTCTCGCATGCATTTTATGTGAATGGACCTCTCGACATGCAGTTGTATGAATAGACATCTTGGCATGCAATTTGTATGAATGTACCTCTTAACATTATTTGTATGAACGGCCTTCTCGAAATGCAATTTATACGAACGTCCTCTCGCGTTGTTTCTATTAATGGCCCTCTTGACATGCAATTTGTATGAATAGTCCTCTCGGCATGCAACGTGTATGAATGACCCTTTTGACATGTAGTTTGTATGAATAGCCATCTTGACATGCAGTTTGTATGAATGGACCTCTTGGCATGCAATTTGTATGAATGATATGGCCCTTGAGGCTGGTTTATCTTTCTTTATTCTTTGTTTGCCAGACCCTCTTGGTTAGATGGTCGTTTTATACCTTTTTATGTCTCTCATGGCCGGATTGTGCCGCCCTTGTGGTGCTTTGCCCTTTTCATAGCTCTCATGGACGGATTATGCCACCCTTGTGGCGCTTTGTTCTTTTCATGGCTCTCATGGCCGAAATGGTCTTCCCTTGTGGTGTTTTACTCTTTTCATAGCCGGATTATGTTGCCCTTTTGGTGCTTTACTCTTTTCATAGCTCTCATGGCCAAATTATGTCTCCCTTGTGGCACTTTGCTTTACTCATGGCTCCTATGTCTGGATTATGTTACTTTTGTGGCCCTTTGTCCTTTGTTTCGCTCTCATGACCCTTGTGGCGATTTGTCCCTTTCGTGGCTCTCATGGCTTAATTGTGCTACCCTTACAGTGCTTAACCTTTTTATGTCTCTCACGGTTGGTTCATGTCATCTTTCAATGTCGGAGTCTCTTTATTGTTATACATGTTCCATCATAAACAAACAATTTAGTAAATAAACCGTCGCCCTCCGACGACGCTGACCCCGCAATACGTAAAAATTGTTAGTTTTCATTAGGTCGACATGTGTCGTCGACACTTGCTATGTTGTTTTTCTACTTTCTAGTGTCGACCCTCTTGGGCTCGGTATTATGAGAGATTAATTAAACTCATGATACGAAAAAATGTTTTTGAAAGCATTGATCATAAATTTTAAACAATATTGGACTAAAAACATTTTTTTATTAAAAATTTACAATCTCATTGTTATAATGTACACGCTTTGAGTGAGGTTCTTCTATCGTCCTTGGCGTTCCGAGGGTGCTCCTTGATTGTCCTGGTGAAATGTTTTAGGCCCCCTCGAAAAAAATTCCCTAGTTAGAGCTTGTCTTGTAGCGAACTCTTGTGTTGAATTGTTGTGAAGGAATTTTTGTGGTCCTCTCAATTTTTTTGCCCAAGTTGAAAGTTTAAGACCGACTGACTCTTGTGCCTATTTTGTCGGTGGAATTTTTGAGGTCCTCTAAAAATTCTGCCCCAGTTGCAAGTGTGGAGATCCAGGGACTCTGTGAAGCAATATTTGAATCTTTTTGTCTCAGAGGCTTCCTAGGTCTTTGTTTAGTGCGAATGAGCTCAAAGAGCGCCTACGTATCCCGTCAGAATGTAGGCGAGCTAACCTGTAACAGTGGGGCCCTGTGCTCCTCATAATTAAAAAAAAATTACTACTAATAATTTTTTTAATATTAGGCCCATATCCAGGGCTCCCCCTCACAGACTCACAGTCCTCTCTCCTCACCTCACGTTTTTTTTTGGTCTCTCTCTCAACCCTCTTCTTGCGGTTGAGAGCAACTCTAAGATATTAACACTAACCTTAATATATAACGGACGGTATTAGAGTATTAATATATAATAGACGATATTAGAGTATTAATATATAATAGACTGTATTTTTTTTTTAGTACAGTTCAGGGGCTAGATGAGTCTCAAAAATAGCGGTTGGAGTGTACTATTTTTAGAAATAGTACAGTCCAGTTTGGCTGAAATCGCCGGTAAAGGTAGAATTTGAAGTTTATGAATTCAAAATTCTATAACAACAACTCCAAGTGCTGATTAAATTTTAACTTTAATATTTTTAAATATATTTAATTTAGTGAATTTTATAATATTAATAGTATAAAGTTTTTATACAAGTTGAATTCGGCTGAACTAGTAATTTGCGTTCTGTCCCACTTTGATGTTAACTGAAAACTATAAGCTCTAAAGTTATCACTCATCTAAGGAAGAAACATAAAAGAGAAAAATATTTATTAATGAACAGAACAACAAAGGGATTCTTACGTTGTTGCATTGTTGAACTTCAAAAAACCAAAATAGTAGTATCATATTACAATAACATGCACAGTGAAATCCCACAATGTGGGGTCTGAGGCAGGGGCGGAGCCAATCCAGAGTCGGGGGGGCCAGACTCCCCCTCATAATTAAAAAAAAATTACTACTAATAATTTTTTTTTAATATTAGGCCCATATCCAGGGCTCCCCCTCAGACTCAGTCCTCTCTCCTGACCTCACATTTTTTTTTGTCTCTCTCTCAACCCTCTTCTTCTAAGCCCCATTTCCTCAAATGGGTTACTGAAACTCTGTCTTAGGAACGAAAGGTACTAACTTTGTTCATCTTCGTTATTGATGTTGCTGTCACTTTATGATTTTCGTACATGTTTTCTTTTGAAGTGGGTGTTAATCTTGTTCGACTTGGATATGTTATTTTTGGTGTAACTAGTTCTTGTTAATGGACCTACAATAGTTGAATTCAACTTTACCATGGAACATTTTTTCCAGTTTTAGTTTTTCAAGAAAATGTTTTTCCAATCTAGATCTACTGTTTTTGTTTATTTCTTATGTTTCTGTAGTTGCAGACTTGCAGTTAGGGTCTAGAAATGTTTTCTTTCAAAACAACAAGGTTTCTATCAGTTTGGATTTCATGATGCCAGCCTTTTATTTATATGATGTATATTTGATTTTATAGGGTGGATTTTGGGTTTTAGGGTTTATATTTGTGTAATTGTAAAATTAATTTTATTTAAATCTCTTTATTGATTTATTTAATTTTAACAGCTATGGATAAATACCTAATTAAGAGAACACCAACTTTGGAGTCATCGTCTACTTTTGGAGAAGAACAATGTTGATAGCTCTAAACAAAGTCGCATTGAAATCGAGTTACCCGTTCTTCCTTCGCACGGATTACTTAATTCGAATCCTAGATTACGATCCTAACATTCGAGATGAAGTTCGAAGAGCATATGCTATAGAAGGGCCTTGTCAACCTCGGAACCATGAATTTCCTGAGACTAATTTTGGGAAAAACAAAAAGCCATGAAGATTCAATCCTTCCTGGTTTGATGAATTTTCTAATTGGTTGGACTACAATATAAGCAAAGATGCAGCATATTTTTTGTCTTGCTATCTTTTTAAACCTAATATAGGAGATCAAGCAGGTGATGACTCATTTGTTGGCACTGGATTCACAAATTGGGTGAAAAAAGAAAAATTGACAATTTATGTAGGAGGAGTTAATAGTGCTCACAGACAAGCTTGGAGTAAGCATCAAGTTTTGTTGGATAAAAACAACATCTGAGGTCACATCTTCAAACATTCAGATCAAACTAAGATAAGTTATAAGATACACTTGGTTGCAACAATTGATTGTATTAGATTTCTCTTGAGACAAGGTCTTGCATTACGTGGCCATGATGAAGGTGAAGCTTTAATGAATAAAGGAAACTTCCGCGAGTTGTTGCAGTTTCTTGCCGATCACAATGAAAGCATCAAAGCTATTACATTGGAAAATGCTCCTGAGAATTTGAAGTTAACTTCACCTGATATCTAAAAGGACATTGTTAATGCTGCTGCAACTGAAACTATGAAAATCATTATTAGTTATCTTGGTGATGTATTTTTTGCGGTTCTTATTGATGAGTCTCGTGATGTTTCAAGTAAAGAGCAAATGAGTGTTGTGATACGTTATGTGAACATGAAAGGATATATAACTGTGAGGTTTTTAGGTATTGAACATGTCCAAAGTACTACATCTCTCTCACTTAAGGTAACACTTGATGACATGTTTTCAAGGTACGATTTAAGCATCTCTAGATTGCGTGGGCAAGGTTACGACGGGGCTAGTAATATGCAAGGGGGAATTGGTGGCCTCAAGACACTTATTTTGAATGAAAATAATAGTGCTTATTATGTTCATTGTTTTGCTCATCAACTTCAACTAGTTCTTGTAGCCGTGGCGGGAAAGCATTTGGAAATCACCGTTTATTTGTCCTAGTAAACAATGTTGTCAATGTAGCTGGAGGTTCATGCAAGCGCCGTGATTTTCTTCGAGAAGAACAAGCTACCAAAATAATTGTAGAACTTGATTTAGGTAAAATATCGAGTGGTCGAGGCCTCAATCAAGAAAGTACCCTCACAAAGCCTGAGATACATATGGTATTTTAGTCAAGATGATTACCTTGTTTTACCGTGATAGATGTACTCGAGAGGATAGATAAGACGGAGCAACTCAGACAAAAATATGAAGTTAAGATTTTATCTGAAGCCTTGCAGAAGTTTGATTTTGTGTTTAGTCTACACCTAATGAGAACACTATTAGGAATCACAAACGAATTATCACAGGCACTACAAAGGAAAGATAAAGATATTGTTAATGCAATGAACTTGGTTAGAGTTTGCAAGCTACGACTACAAGACATGAGGGTTAATGGGTGAAATTCTTTAATTGATCAAGTTTCTTCATTCTGCAAGAAGCATGATATTGATGTATGTAACATGGATGAAATGTTCGTTCGTGCTGGAAGGTCGCGACGAAAAGATCTGAAGATAACAAATTTACATCATTATCGTGTTGAGATATTTCAGGCCATAGATTTGCAACTTATGGAATTGGAGTGTCGTTTTAACGAGACTAGCACTGAGTTGCTTCTTTCCATGGCATGTTTACATCCAAGTGAATCATTTTTAGCTTTTGTGTTACACCCCGTAGTTCCATGGTATGTATGTGAGGACGTACGTACGACAATACGACATTAAGATTGAAAAGGAAGAAAGATTTGATTTTCCGACAGAAAATTTTCCGGATTTTGTGAAGGAAAAAGGTTCGTAAATGAGAATTGGATTCCCAGATTTGGTATTCGGACTTCTGAGAATATAATAGAATTATGGAATTTTATTTCCAGATTTGGTCACGTGGGGCCATGGGAAAATTCTGGCTTTGTGGGGCCCACATTATTTTCGAGATTTTGGCCAATATGGATGTTTCCGGAAGATGAAATATTTTTGATGAATTGGAGGGAGACACGTGTCACCCCCTTAGGTGGCATGCGACCGAAATGGAGTGGACAAGTGGCCCTTGGCCGAAATCTTGTGTCATGTGGCAAGCCAAGTGTCTCAAGCCTTGTGTTGGACAAATGGCTTGTGGGACCCACACACACTTGTACCCAATCTCATCCACACACTTGCTTTGATCCTAGCCCTTGGTTTTCTTATAAATACCCCCTTGTTGCAAGACTTCATCCACACTTGAATTATTTTCCAAAGCAAAATACTCCCTCATTCTCTAGTATTGCTTCGCAATCACATGAATCATTGTCCAAAAATCCTTAAACTTTTAAGTGTTCTTCCTTATGGTGTTAGGAAGATTGTGAACCAAGATTTAGGCAAGATTTCACACCCTTAGCCCTAAAACATTGCCTTGGCCAAAAGTTGCTATGTTTGGAACCTAAGTGTTCTTCACTTTTGAGTCAATCTTGAAGAGAAGTTGGTTGTGAGCTTCGGGGTTGCGTGTAGAGGATTGAAACGTAAGGATTTGGAGCTAAACTTGCTAAGGAGCGACTTTAGGTTCTTGGATATTTTTGGGCTTATCGAGGTAATGATCTTTGTCCTTCTACTGTAATTGGAGATTACATGTTGTAGTTTATAATCGAGTATATGATATGTGGATAGAAGGTTGAAAAGAAATGGACTGTTTCGTATATTGTGGGGCTGAATTTTACACGTCCAGTTAGGCGTGTAATCCTTTTTGAGTTGTTGTCTTACTGCGCCTTAAATGTGGCATGTTGGCTATTGATATCGGGCCTTGAAAAGGTGGAAAAGCGAGTTACAGGAAATCTTTGCCGATTTTCCGTAGAATAAGAGACGTTTTACTTAGAAATATTCTACAAAGAGATCTAGATGTTGATAGAAGTGTTATGGTTGTTATAGGTGGATATTCTACGCGAGGCATACTCAACTTGTCTAGTGGATTAAGCCGAAGAGGTATGTGATTCTTCCTATCCTCTTGAGCATGATTGTTGTGAAATATATAGTACGGTAGAAGTACGTGTGTTAAATGAGTTTAGTTGTCGTTGGTTGGTTTAAAACATAAAGTGTTATAATAGATGTTACACCCCGTAAGTCCAGGACTTGTATAAGAGAATGTACGTAAGGAATCAAGACTTGGAAATTAGTACGAAAGGAAGAATTGTTTTTCCGGCGGAAAATCTTCCGAACGTCGGAAAGGAAAAATGTTCGTTGTTGAGAATTGGATTATCAAAATGCATTATTTGAAGAGTATGGAACTCTTAACCTTATGGAAATTTATTTTTACGGATTTGGTATGTGGGGCCCACCCGAGGAATTTTACGTTTTGTGGGGCCCACGAGGGTTACAGAATTTTATGGACGAATGAGAGGGCGACACGTGGCATCCCCACATATGGTCTTGGTCGATTTTAGCAAGGCTAAAATGGTCATTGACCATGGTAGAAGATAAGTCTTGCTAGCTTGATATTATTGACCAAAGTCAACTTGCCACTTGGGCTTGATCCTAGTGAAACTCATCTTAGCCACCCATTTATTTAAGTCTTGGCCCTCCAATGTGTTATATAAGCATACTACTAGTGCAATACTAGTCTTAAACACTTAGAAAAAAATCACACATTGTTGTTCTTGCAAGAAGACCTCTCGGGTTCACCATTCCCACACAAGAAAAATTTGTAGTTTTGATCCTTTGTTCACAAGACTTTAACCCAATGTCCCTAATGATATTATAAGGATATATCAATAGAAAGATTTCGGAAAAACGACGTTTTCGTATTAGTCGCAAGGCGGAAACTTAAGAAGTTCTTCAACTTTGAAGTTGGAACTTGAAGATGGGTTCTTCATAGGCTTCTAAGGAGTGCTTGGAGCGGATGGGAACATAAGGAAAGGAGCTAAGAATTTGCTAAGGAGTGACTTTGAATCTTGGAAGTTTTAAGGGCTTGTAAAGGTATAATCTTGTCGTTTTAGCAATTAAGGTTTACTTATTGTTGTAGTTATGGATATTAGCAAGCATGAGGTATTTAGTATAAGGTTTGATAAGTTTATTGGCTATTGGAACCCTAATACGAAAACTAACATGTTTAGCCTTAGGATTACAATTCAAGTTGATTATTAGTTTAAGTCGTCGCATGTTGTATAAAGAAGGAAATTGTAGTTGTTGAAGTTGTTTATGACTATATAACATGTTAGACCTTAGAACTTGGAATTGGAAAAGGATTGGAAAAGACTTTGAATTGTTGGTTGTCATTGCCGAGAATGGCTTGAATATGGAACTACTTCGTATTAATTGTGGGGCGGAATTTTACACGTATTGTAAGGCGTGTAATCCCCTTTGTTTGGTTGTTGTTTTGAGCCTTAAATGTGGCGTGTTGGTTATTGTATTCGGACTTGAAAAAGGTGGCAAAGTGAGTAGAAACAAAGGAAGTGCTGCCCGATTTTCCGTAGAATTAGAGACCGTATACTTAGTATTATTCTACGTTAGAGACTAGAAGTTGATAGTCTTGTTGTGACCATTATAGGTTGACACTTCTACGTACGGCGTATTCAGCTTAGCTTGTGGATTTAGCCGAAAAGGTATGTGAACTATCTCCTCTTCTAGCATGATTCCTTAAGATAAAGAAAATATTTCCTACTCCTTAAATGATCCATTCCTTGGTTGTATTTGGATTGCCTAAAGTAGAATTTGTTCTATGTACTTCCTTGATTGTACTTTGATGTTTAAATTGTAAGTTGTATAATCCATTGCCTTAGTGAAGTTTGGATTCTTAAAGAGTGGAAGTATTTTACTTAAAGTACATAGAGTCTTGAAAAGGAAGTGGTTTCCAAACCTTTTGGCTAGTGCCTTAGTTCCAAAACCTAAAGGTCATTATAATGACTTTAGGGGAGTCAAATGAGTGATTTACTTAATTGTTTTAAAAGAGGAGAAATGATATGATTTAAGAGAAGTAACTTGTTTTAAAGGTGTGAGTTACTTAAGGTTTAAAAGTAGAAGAAACTTGTTTTCTATATATTAAGAGACTCGAAGTATTTTTGAAAGTTAAGAAACTTGATTTGAAAGTTTGTGATACTTGGTTTTAAGTATAAGTCTCTTGGTTATAAAAAGAATGAAATTGTCTAAAAACCATAAAGGGTTATAACGGCTTTATGGGAAGTTGGTTATAACGGCTTTATGGAAAGTTTAGAAAGTTGTCTATTTTGATTAATGGGTATAAGTTGCCTTGATTGTGAAAATTTGAAATTACTTGATTTCAAGCTTTGAAATGAGTTTTCAAGAGTGTAGTAACTTACTTTGAAAAATAGACACACCTTGAAACTACGGGTGTTAGTATCTTGGGGTATTACATAAAAATGAGTCTTTTGAAAAGAATGTACGTACGTAGTACTTTGTCTTGATTAATTGAGAATTAGTCTAAGTGTGCCTTGATAAGTACTTTGGCTTGATTAATTGAGAATTATTCTAAGTGTGCCTTGATAAGTACTTTGGCTTGATTAATTGAGAATTATTCTAAGTGTGCCTTGATAAGTACTTTGGCTTGATTAATTGAGAATTAGTCTAAGTGTGCCTTGATAAGTACTTTGGCTTGAGTAATTGAGAATTATTCCATGTGTGCCTTGATAAGTACTTTGGCTTGTTTAATTGAGAATTGCCTATGTGTGCTGGTAATAGCCGGTTGTGTGCTAGTGGTATATCATTCATTTCGGGGTCATTCCCCTGGTTTGTGGCATTTGCGTATTCCGTGGATTTGCTACCCACGATGCGAGGAATACCTCATGCGAGTCCGCAAGGGCTTATGCGGGTGAAATAGTCCCATGCGGGCGGTCCAAATTACGCGAGGAATACCTCATGCGAGTCCGTAAGGGCTTATGCGGGTGAAATAGTCCCATGCGAGGAATACCTCATGCGGGTCCACGCGACCTATGCGGGTGAAATAGTCACAAGAGTAGGATTGCTTAATGATACTGCGAGCGGGTGATCCTGCTTTGATCGTGAGCTTCCTAGTTTATATTGTAAGTATACTACTATTTACTCTCATTGTTAGTAAGGCACAATTATCGTAATTTGATTATCATGGATCAGCGGTGAGGAAGGATTCCACGGGCATGATTGATATTATGGGCGTGAGACCCATGGTTATATTTTAGTAATGACTTTGAGGGTACGTGTCCTCGACTTGATATGGTATTATGTATTGTATCGTAGGTTGGCTATCATACATGTCTCCTGTTTTGTTTAGATGTTATGATTTCATTACAAGATTTCATCGTTCACATACTTGGTACATTCTTCGTCCGACCTCCTTCGGGGCTACGCTCATGCCGCATGTTTAGGCACGTTGTTTGGTGATCGCAGTGTAGGACCGCTCGAGTTTTGGATAACTCCTTCGTCGGAGTTTATCTTTTGGTATAAGTTCTTTCAAGACATGCTTTTGTACGATTACGGCATGCGGGCCTTGTCCGCCATAGTTCAAGATAACTCTTAGAGTGCAGTATTCATATGTAGGATTGACCGTATGCGGTGTAGTGTCTTTTATTATGTATATTATATGACAAATCGGCTTTGCCCTCAGACGTATGTTGGTTTAAAAAAAAATGGGGTGTTATTTAAATTCCGCAGTTTGCTTAGTTGTTAAGGTAGAAGGGTGCCTAGGTAGGGCACCATCCCATCCGGGTTTGGGGCGTGAGAGTGGTATCAGAGCGATCCTCTGAATGTCTACAGGTGTCTAGTAGAGTCTTGATTATCGGTGTGTTGCGCGCCACACCCATAAACAGGAGGCTACAGGACATTTAGGAGTTGGTTTCTATTCTTCTCACTCTAAGATCGTGCCACAGAAATGTTAGTAAGATAATTCCTCTCGACGTATTGTTGTGTTACGATTATGCCTCGAGAGGAACAACGGCCCGAAGGGCAAAGGAGTAGCAGGAGCTACGGTCGGACTCGAGAGAGTTGATAGGGCTTATGCCTGGGTATACTGAATATTGGCCGCTCGGCGAGTTCTTCGCACAGTTTTGAGACCCAGCACTGTGGCCTCCAGCTTCTCGATTAGGGAATACTATAGGGTCATGAAGGAAGCCATTATGTTATCGACCAAGATAAGCGGTGCTACAGTTTCATCACAGGAGGTTATTCGCCAAAGATGCAGTGTGTACAGGGGGTAGAGGCCGCGGAGATCTGCGTAAGAGGCTAGGCCCGTTGGTTATTCCGGTGAGTTTACGGGCGACAGCCTCAATGAAGTGAGATATTCATCCCACCTACCCAAGACATACCCCGCAGCTCACGGTGGGATATTGGACCTCACAAGGTATTTAGAGCGGTCCAAGCTCCGGGTCGAGGTTCTCAAGGAGCAGAGGATTTTCTCGCCAAGGCCACTTTTCCTCGGTGTTTCCGATGTAAGCGCCATTCGGGGAATGTCGTTATGGCACGAGTGCTTGTTTTTATTGTGGCCGTTCGGGCCATATACTGAGGGTATGTCCTTTTTGAAGAGGCACCGGCGAGGTGTGTTACACCCCGTATTTACATGACATGTTTTAAGAACGTACGTAGGAACTCACAAGTGTTAAGATTTGAGACTTGTAAAAATTTATCGGAATTATGAAATTGTCGGAAAACGTACTATTGTGACGAATGGGAGGGCGACACATGTCACCCCCCCTTATAGTTGCCTTGGACGATTTATGTCATGGCCAAAATGGTCATTGACCATAGTCTTGGATGACTAAGTCTTGCAAGTAGTAGCTTGAGATTCTTGACTAAGTCAAAGGCCCCACAAGGCTTGATATTTGATAAGAGCTCATCCAAACCACCCATTTGGTTGTATTCGACCTTCATTGTGCTATTTAATACTACTAGTAGCAAGAGAGAGTCCAACACTTAGAAAAATTTCAAGAAAAATTGAGAGAAGAACAAGAGTGCTCTCGGGTTCACTCTTGGAGAAGAAGAAATTTTTTTGTTTCTTGTCCATTAAGCTCCTAAATTTAAACCAAGGTTCTTGAGTGTATTGTAAGTATATCTCAATAGAAAAATCTCGGAAAAAGATAGTTTTCGGGTTAGTCGCAAAGCGAAAACCTAGTTGTCTTTCTAGGTTTTGTTTGGAGATTTGAAGGAAATTTGTTGGTGTTGTTCTAAGGGTCTCAACTAGCGGATTGAAGCGTCTTGAAGAGGCTCTAAGTTGCTAAGGAGAGACTTCGGATTTAGAGTTGGATTAAGATTCGTTAAGGTATAATCTTGTCCCTTAAAAAGTGTTACAAGATTATTTATAATCTTGCCCCTCGGCGATGCTGTGTTGCCCCTCCACTCGATAACTGGCTCGCCAGGAAACTGGAACCGAACCAACCTGTCCCTACAGTCAACGTTGGCATAACAAGAAGCCAACCAGTCCATACCCATAATGACATCAAAATCTGTCATCTCCAGCTCTATCAAGTCTGCAAGTCGGTCGACGATAAATAAATACCGGACAACCTCTATACACCCGCTCAGCTAACACCGAATCACCCACTGGCGTAGCTACCTCAAACGGCTCTATCGACACCGGCTCTATCAACACCGGCTCTATCCCGATTCTACCCGCAATAAGAGGGGACACGTAGGACAAGGTAGAACCTGGATCTATCAATGCATAAACATCACACCAAATCGAATGTACGCGGACGACGCCGTGGAAGCCTCCCGATCTGGCGGTGGCTAGAGAATATATGCGGTTCGGGACCGCGAATCGAACCACCACCACGACCTCTACCGCGCCCGCTCGTCCGAGTACCACGCCTCCGGCGCATAACCACAAAAGAAAGAAGACCAAAGAATCGATCCCGTCGGTGTCTGTACCACCCATCGCCTCTAGACGGACAATCCTCTTCAAGTGGTCCACCGCCACAAGAGTAACAACCTCCGCAGAACACGACACTCGCTCGGGTGAGACCTACCGCATCGAGCACACCGAGGTGTGGTGGTCTCGATCGGCGAGATCTTCGCCTCGCGAAACCTCAAGTCCCGGAGCCCGACCGCTTCTTGAATGACCTTGCCGATCTATCTCCTACCAGAAAACCGTGACGGAGCACTCTGTGCTGGCGGGAAAGTGGACCATCGATCGAGGTTGTCCGCCTCTAAAATCGCCTCGAGACCCCGATGTCCCGACCTCTTGGTGGCTCGCCAATCTGGTCCTCCTCTCTCTATCCTCTATCCTCGCATAGGCTGCATTCGGCGATGTCCATACCGGGCTGAAGAGCCACCCCAAGCATGTCAGAATCATATGACGGTCTAGCCCCATCACATATCGATGAACTCTATCCGCTATATCAGCTACAATAGTATGTGCATGTCTGGCCAAGGAGTCAAACTCCAAGCTATACTCCCTGACAGTCCTCCCGTTCTGCCTCAAGGTCAAGAACCTGTCTACCCGGGCTCTCCTCATCTCGGGAGGCAAAAGTGAACCATGAAGGCCTCTCGTAAACTCCTCCCAAACACCGGAAGAGCATCGTCACCTCTCGAAAGCAACCACGACTCAAACCACTTCAACGCAATATCGCGCAACCGGTAGAGGCTAGCGTAATGCACTCGTCTCAAGCCCTAAGAACCTGCATGGTCCGTAGCTGCCGAATGAACTCCTGCGGATCCTCATCGGACCTCGAACCATAAAACTCGGTGGATGACATCTCGGAAAATCCCTAATCCGCAAACCGCCGCTCAGGGTGGCCGCTGCTCCTCGTTTTGCCCGGACTACTATCTTGGTCAACAACCGAATCGCTTCCCGTAGTCTCTATACTCGCACCGGCGGGAACTGGAGAGTGCAGCATCGGAACCTCGAGCTACGCCGCTCTCGGCTCTCTAAAATCGCAGCGTGGTGAACTCGCCGACCGCTTACTACCTCGTGCATAGTCGTGCACGAGCCTGTAACCCTCCGAGTACCGCTAGCGCCTCTGCTTGCCTTTGCCTCTCGGGCCCGTAGCCTTCCGTGAGGCATAGCTGTGTCATAAGAAGAGGTCAGAGAGGATTCAACTTAATAAGACAACTCTAATGCACGATCTCAGAGAGAGAAGAATGGAAACCAATCCTAATTGTCCTGCAGCCTCCTGATTATAGATGTGGTGCATAACACACCGATAATCAAGACTCTACTAGACACGGTGCAGACACTTTCCGAGGACTAATCGCTCGATACCACTTTTGTCACGACCGACCCCGGGCGCGATCGTGCCCTACTGGGCACCTGCCTTGTATACATCAGAGAATAGCAGCGGAACATACACAACATAAACACAGGTGTAAACAATATATCAACACAGGCTAGCCGATAAGGTCGCCTTCCATAATATAAACAAAGTCAAAAGTACAACTTTACAACTCAGTTCTCACAGCCCAACCACATATGTGAATACAGACCTCTAGGAATAACAATCGTGTGGACAGGCCCGCCATACCCCGAATGTACATAATCTACAACATCGGGAAAGATCACTAAAGAAAGACAAGCCTCCGGAGAATGGAGCTCCGACGCCCGATAAGTGATCCTAAGAGTGTGGATCCGCAACTCGCTTACTCCTTTCTGCGGCATGAACGCACTTCCCAGAAGAAGGGTCAATTACACAATATGTACTAAGTATGTAAAACTGGAAAGTACTGTAATTACAACATAAGTTTAAAAGAAAGCCGGAGACATGTATGATAACAAAATTACAGTACACAGTGCCTTGCTAACAATGAGAGTAAAAATAGGTGTATAATTACAACGAAAAATAGGATTTGGAATCCTACTCCTGGGACTATTTCACCCGCATAGGTCCAGTAGACCTGCGTGAGGTATTCCTCGCATGGGACTATTTCACCCGCATAAGCCCCTGCACTGCATGGTATTCCTCGCATAGGCTGGACCCGCCCGCATGGGACTATTTCACCCGCATAAGCCCTTACGGACTCGCATGAGGTATTCCTCGCATCGTGGTTAGCAAATCCACGGAAATGTACAATGCCACAATCCCGGGGAATGACCCCGCAACGAATAATATATCACTAGCCCAAATCCGGCTATCACACATAACATAAGCTCTATCGGCTTATCATACAATATATAAGCAAGTTAAGAAATCCCCTAACTTCTTACTATTCTTGTTCATATACACTCTCATTTTAGTTTACCTAAGGCACCATTATGTCTTTTATAAAAATCCGGGAATTTAACCCAAAGTACTACGTACTTCTATTCTTTAAAAATGACTCATTTCATTATAACACTTCCAAGATACTAATAACCGTAGTATCAAGTTACAATTTCTTTTCAAGACAAGTCACAATACTTTTAGAAATAAAAATTAGGCTTCTAAATCAAGTGACTCATGTCTTATAAAACCTTAGGCAATTGATGCCTTAAAATCGAATTGTCTTCCATTAAATCAAGTCATTTATCTTTCCATAAAGTCAATATAACCAACTCCCCATAAAGTCGTTATATTCACTTTATACCTTAGTCATGTACAATTTCCTATCCAAGGGACTTATACGTTTTTAAAACGACACAAGTATCACATACTTTAAAATTCTTCAAGTCCCTTATCTTTAACAAGACTTAAGACATCTTTAATATTCTCAAAGAAGTGAGTTAATCTCCTAACTCACCCGACTTGGCATTTCATAAAACAAGTAAAGAATGTCAAAGTCTTGTACGTCTACCGTACTATATACGTGAAACTAGTCATGCTCAAAGATAGGAAAAGTTCTACATACCTTGTCGGGTCAAACCACTTGCCAAGTACAAAGTCCCGCCCGTAGTATATCAACCTATAATATTCACAATACGTCTATTAACGCCTTACTTCAAATGTAGAATATTATAAGTGTAAAGTCTCCATTTTCTACGGAAAATCGGACAGCACCTCCTTTGTTTTTACTCACTTTGCCACCTTTTTCAAGGCCGAAATACAATAACCAAACAGCCCCAATTGGCTCACAATTATATAGAAGGTAGTCCAATACAAATGAATAACTACACAGCCCCAATTGGCTCACAATTATATAGAAGGTAGTCCAATACAAATGAATAACAAACTAATACAAACTACAAGTCCAAATTCGGCCACCTTGAGTTCAACAATACCAATTCTTATCCAATTTCCATTTCAATCCAAATTGGTAGCATAATAAGATATCAAGTCGCATTTGGTTATAACTACCATAATCTTCAAGTCAATAACATGCGACGATTCTAACAACGATTAAATTGTAATTCAACTTAGTCATGGCTTACATTACATTTCGGATTTCCAAGGCTATAATCAATCCATAATCCTTATAACTTCAATATAACAACTTCATGCTCGCAACATACAAAGCTAACAACAACAATATAAATAATCTTGTAATACTTTCAAAGAACAAGATTATACCTCAACGATTCTTAATCCAACTCCAATCCGAAGTCGCTCCTTAGTAGTTTAGAGCCTCTCCAAGACACCTCAATCCGCTTGTTGAGACCCTTAGAACAATACCAACAATTTAACCTTCAATCTCCAAACAAAACCTAGAAGGACCATTAGGTTTCCGTTTGCGACTAACCCGAAAACAATCTTTTTCCAAGATTTTTCTATTGAGATGTGCTTACAATACACCTAAGAACCTTGGTTTAAAGTGTGGAATCAAATGGACAAGAAACGAAATTTTTTCCCTTTCTTTCTATGGTGAACCCGAGACCCCCTCTTAGTGTTCTTCAAATTTGTGCAAAATTTTTCTAAGTGTTAAGTCATCTCTTGCTACTAGTATAATATAAAGGGTCATGGAGGGTTAAGATGCATCCAAATGGTTGGCTTGGATAAACTCTTAGCAAAAAAAAAATCAAGACTTATTGACCATTGACTTAGTCAAGATTGTCAAGCCACAACTTGCAAGACTTTAGTCATCCAAGACTTAAGGTAAATGACCATAATGGCCATGCCATTTCGTCCAAGGCATTGCTAAGGGGGGTGACACGTGTCGCCTCCCATTAAATCCACTACAACACTTACGTTTTCCGACAATTTCATAATTCCGATAAAGTTACAAGTCTCAAATCTTAACACTTGTGGGTTCTTACTTATGTTCTTAAAACATGTCCTGCAATTACGGGGTGTAACAATTATATTCACTTTATACCTTAGCCAAATACAATTTCCTATCCAAGGGACTTATACGTTCAAAACGGAACAAGTATCACATACTTTAAAACTCTTCAAGTCCCTTAACTTTAATACAACATTAGACATCCTTAATACTTTCAAAGAAGTGAGTTAATCTCCTAACTCCCCCGGCTTGGCTATTCATAAAACTAGTAAGGGATATCAAGGTGTTGTCGTCTCGTACTACATACGTGCAATAAGTCATGCTCAAAGATAGAAAAAGTTCTACATACAGTAAATCACACAACTACCTCTTAACTTCTAAGAGTAGAAGGAAACATGAAATGATACCACAAGTATATTCCATACATAGAATCATGCCAAAGGAAGGAAGAGGTTCACATACCTCGCGACGATTATCGACAAGTAGCAAATGCTCCAAAGTACTCCAACCTTGATATCTACTCCACTCTCCAAGTAGGATACGCTATACTTAGTACTTCAACCTATTATGGTCACAATATGTCCATTAACCTTTCACTTCTAACGTAGAATTATTCTAAGTGCTAAGTCACTAATTCTACGGAAAATCGGACAGCACCTCGTTTGTTTCTACTAACTTTGCCACCTTTTCAAGGCGAATACAATAACCAAACACGCCACATTTAAGGCCCAATCAAAGTAATCAACAATAAGGATTACACGTCTAGTAGGCGTGTAAAATTCCGCCCCACAAACGATATCAAATTAAAACAACTTACTAGGCCAATTCGGCTAACTTGAAGTACTACAACATCAATTCTTATCCAATGTCCATTTCAATCCAAGTTATTAGCCTAACATGATATCAAGTCGCAAAAGATTATAACTACTATAATCTCCAAGTAATTAACACGCGACGATTCTAATAAACGACCAAATTGTAATCCAACTTAACATGTTATTATACCGTATTTCAGTATATGCGTGAGGCGTCGTATAAAAGTTTAAAGCCTTGAGTAGGCAAAGTAGGCTTAGCGATTTAATTTTGTGCACAACACCCGGTTAGAGTCGTTTTCGCCAAGCGTTTTCTGACTTTCGTAGGGAATTTCGGCTATGCCATATTTTATTTTGCGGATTTTTCCGAGGCGAAACATTTTGGACCAACAAGAGGGCGACACTTGTCACCTCTCATTGGAACACCTTGACATTATGGACGATTTGGGCTTAAGGGAGTAGGTAGGATATTTTGTGTTGGTTGGTGTGGTAGATGGATAAGGTGTACTTGGGTGAATCTTGGCCTTACACTTGTGTAGCACTTGGCTCAATCTTGGCCATTGGTTGGCTTTCACTTGGCCTATAAATACCCATCCCTTTGAAGACTTATTCATCCATTCCTAAATGTTCCTAAGTGTTAAATCTTCTCCCTCCCCTTTGTGTTGAGTTCGGCCAAGAGGCCTCCCCCTCTCCTAGAGGCCTTGGCCGAGGGGTACACCCCCCCTCCTAGTAGTGTGGCCGTGGGGTACCCCCCCCCTAGCCTAGTTGCTTTCGTATATACCCCCCCTCTCTTGGTAGAAATACTCTCAAAAGTATTGTTATAATGCCCAAATTACCTTAGCCGTATACCTTGTAGTATTCTAAGGTTATACCTATCTGAAAAGCCTGAAATACTATTATACTTCCGTCACAAAACCGAAACCCTAGGAAAATCTCCATAGTCCGTTGAAGTATTGTGTAGAAGTTGGTTAGAACTTCTAAGGGTGGGAGAGAGCGGGTTGGAGCGCTCAGAGTTGGAGCTAAACGATTGCGGGATCGACTTTATACTTGGATAATTATGGGCTTATCGAGGTAAATATCTTGTCCTCTATTGTAATTGGGAATTACATGTTGTTAGATTATATAGTTGAAGTATGCTATATATAGTATCGAGCATAGTTATCGTGATGTCTTGCGACTTAAGCTGAATAAAAGAAGAATCATTTGTAATTACATGAAATGTATTCAAAGAACTTGTGTGTAGTAGTGCAGTGAAGTAGAATTGTACCCGTTAGGGTTAGATGTATAACCCCTGGTTGGCTTGGTAGCGGTCTCGATAGAGGAGGAGATTTCTGTTGTTGCGGGAGAGTCTTCTTGAATTTTCTGTAGAATATTCTACGATTAGACCTAAATGTTAATAAGCACCTTGTGGCCTTATAGGTTGAAGTACTACGTGTGACGCTGTTATACCCCGTAGTTCCAGGGTATGTATGCAAGGACGTACGTACGAGAATACGACAGAAAGATTGGAAAGGAAGAAAGAGGTGAATTTTCCACGGAAAAGTTTCGGTTTTGTGAAGGAAAAAGGTTCGTTTATGGGGTGGATTCCCAGTTGGTATTCGGACTTCTGGAATATTAGAGAATTATGGAATTTTATTTTCGAAAATGGTCACGTGGGGCCACGGGAGAAATTCTGGTTTTGTGGGGCCGCTTTGATTTTGAGATTTTGGCGTTTTGGATATTTTGGAAAGCGAAATATTTTGGGCGAATCGGGGCGACACGTGTCACCCCGTGTGGCACCTTTGGGCGAAATATGTTTGTCTGTGACAATCGGTTAGAGTCGTTTTCGTGAAGCGTTTTCCTGACTTTCGTAGGGAATTTCGGCTATGTCATTAAGTATTTTTGCGGATTTTTAGAGAGGCGGAACATTTTGGACCAACGAGAGGCGGCAGCACGCACCTCGTTGGTGGGCAAAGTGGGCGGTTTGGACGATTTGGGAGAGCGCAAGTGGGAGATATTTTTGGTAGATATTTTGTGTGCAAGTTGGCTAGGACACTTGGGTGAATCTTGGCCCTACACTTGCTAGGCACTTGGCTAGATCTTGGCCATTGGTTGGCCTTGGCTTGTCTTATAAATACCCTCTCCTTTGATGAACTTCTTCGTCCAAAATGCCTAAGTCTTGAGAGCCTTCCCCTCACTTTCGTGAGGCCCTCGCAGCGAGAGTTCCCACAGTGGGGTAGGCCGAGGTAGCCACCACTCCTTTGTGGTGTGGCGTGGGGTACCACTGCTAGTTTGTTTTCATATAATACCATCTTGGTAGAAATACTCTCAAAGTATTGTTATAATGCCCAAATTACCTTAGCCATATACCTTGTAGTATTCTAAGGTTATACCTTTACAAAAAGCCAGTTATACTATTATACTTCCCGTCGGTCACAAAACCGAAACCACTAGGAAAATCTCCATAGTCAGTTTGGAGTATTGTGTAGAAGTTGGTTAGAACTTCTAAGGGTGGTTTAGAGCGGGTTGGGCGCTCGGAGTTGGAGCTAAGCGATTGCCGGGATCGACTTTAAACTCGGATAATTATGGGCTTATCGAGGTAATTATCTTGTCCCTATTGTAATTGGAAATTACATGTTGTTAGATTGTATAGTAGAAGTATACTATATATAGTCTTGTTGTAATTACATGGGAGTGTATTCTGATGAGACTTGTGTAGTAGTACAGTGGAGTAGAATTGTACAGTTAGGGTTAGATGTATAACCCCTGGTTGGCTTGGTAGCCGGCCTCGTTAGAGGAGGAGGTTTCTGTTGTTGCGGGGAGAGTCTTTGCGAAATTTCGTAGAAAGTTCTACGATGAGACTGAATGTTAATAAAGCGCCTTGTGGCCTTATAGGTTGAAGTACTACGTGTGGCGCGTTCTACTTGGCTTAAGGAGTGGCGGCGGCGAGTACTCGGAGCATTTTGCTATTAGTCGATAATCGTCGCGAGGTATGTGAACCTCTTCCTATCTCTCTAGCATGATATGTGTGAACTATGTAGTACGGTGAGCGTACATGTGCTAAATGTGTTTGAATGGTTTAAAACATAAAGTGTTATAACGGCTTTATGGGAAGTTGGTTATAACGACTTTATGTTAGTAAGAAAATACATGTGGTTTTTAAAAAGTAGCGATTTGAACTATAAGCGGCTTGTTATATGATAAGAAAGAACTTGAAGTATTTTCAAAAGATTTTGAATCATTTTGAAAGAAGTAATACTTGGTGTTTGAAAACTTAAGCGTTATACTAGCTTTATGGGAAGTTAGGTATAACGGCTTAAGAATGCTTTCTTGATTTGGAAATCGGAATGTGTATCGACAAACCAACTGCGGCGTTAATAAAAGGAAATGTTTTGAATAATTAAGTATTATGAAAACCAAGAGAAACTTCCATCTGCATAGAAGCTAAGATGAGACAAAATGATATTTCCTAGATCATGGTCTTTGTAATAAGATTGTTATAAACAAGAATATCCTACTCACACATAAGGCTTATGTTTCTCAGTTGTTTAAAAGAGAATTATATTCTTAAATGAATAAGACTATGAACTACGGAACCTTTCTAAAATAAGAAACGTGAACATTTGAAATTAGGCAAACTTGGACATTTGGAAAATAATGTTGTTACTTGATTTTACAAAGGTAAGAGTTTTGGGTTTCTTAAAAGGGCGATCACTCTATTTTATACTACGTATTGTGTGACTTATGTGAAGAAAGCAGATCTTTTTTAAGATTTTTAAATGTGTGAAGTACTTTGGGGATAGATGCGAACTTGTTAGTAGAAAGTACCTTGTGTGAATAACTTGATTGTATTGGTTTGTGATAGCCTTGTAATACTTTCTTGTTGCCTTGATAAGTAAGCGTGTTAGGATGCCACGTGTGTTAGTATCTTGTGATGTTTGTGTAAGGGGGTTTCACTTGATTTTGCTTATTAAACTATCAGTCGTTATGATAGTATTGTGGCATTCATCTCTTGAGATGATTACGGGGGTTAAGCTGCCCTCCGATGCGGGGTAGACTCAGCGATGCAGGACCGTGATTCGAGAATACCTCATGCGGGTCTGAGGGCCTATGCGGAACTACGAGTTCGGGTTAGTGTCGTCCTTTATGGGCATGCGGTCGCTTGTGGCCATGCGGCTGCGAAGTCGGGGCGATCTTAGGAGTAGCTACCCTCGATGCGGGGGATGCCTCATGCGGGCCGATGAGATTGGCCTATGCGGAGCTGCGGGAAGTTCCATGACTAGACGCGCACATTAGATACTGCGGGCAAGTGGCCAGCTTTGATCATGTGATGCAGACAGATCTTATGATCTGATTCATGACCTTGTTGGTGCGTAGGTGTTAGTAAGCGGCTATGCCTCGCCACTTACCGTCACGGTGTTATTATGGCAGGTGGGACTCGTGTTCATGTGTGTTCCTTGGAACTTTTATATCATAAACCGCCGTGATGAGAATGTGTCCCAGCACGATTGATGTTGTGGGCGTGAGACCCATCATTATGTTCTTTGGTGATGACTTGAGGCGTGAGTCACGACTTGATATATCGCTTAGTTATTGTAAAGCGTAGTTTGGTCATCATACATGTCTCGCTTTATAGACTATTATGATTTCATTTGCGGTATTTTTAGTTTCATACTCGGTACTGTTATGCGACCTCGCCGAGGCTGCGTTCATGCCGCGAGTTGAGGTACACGATCGTTGATCCTAGCTCTCGAGTCACGGTTCGGCGTTTGGGAAGCTCCGTTTCTCGGAGGCTTATCGGTGGTGTAGTCCCTGTCGTAGTAAGTGTTTACATTCAGGGTTTGGCGGGGCCTGTCCCGCCATTGTTGTCATATCATTCTTAAGTGCATGTAATCTTGTTGTGGGCATGGTTTGTAAAAGATTAAGCTGCTCATGTTAAAAGTTGTCATTTATATATATCGAAAGGCAAGTTTTCCTGATTATTGTTTTATATACATTTATCTCATATGGTTGTGTTTGTTCGTGATTACTACGATGTATGTCTACTTGGGTGCGGGGTAAGGCACGATCCACGAACCGGTTGGTCGTGACAAAAGTGGTATCGAGCGATTAATCCTCGGAAAGTGTCTACGCCGTATCCGTAAGTCTTGATTATCGATGTGTTGTGCACCACATCAATAATCGTGAGGCTATAGGATATTTAGGATTGGTTTCTATTCTTCTCACTCGAGATCGTGCCTTAGAGGTGTTGTAAGTTGAACCCTCCGACTAAATCTTTTCCCTTATCATTATGCCTCGCGTAGGGCAACCAGAGCAGGGAGGGCAAGCGGCGGAGGCTGCGGTAGAGTTCGGAGGGTGGCGAGGGCACAGCCCAATCATTACCTAGGGTAGTGCTTCATTCGGGGATTTCTGCGACGCCACTAGCCCCAAGCAGAGTTTAGCACGGTGGCGGTTCCTCTGCGTCCACGATATTTGAACCTTCATTCCGGCCAGAGCGATGAATATAGATTTCAAAGGCGACCACATTACTAGCTATAGATTTGGCTACGAGAGATTATACCGATGTACCCACGAGTCTTGATGACTACCTAAGAGAGGTTGTGCAAGAGTAATTCTTGATTGGGCTTGAGCATGGCACGTATGCGGGCTTATGTCTGAGGGCAGCGTAGAGATTGTGGGTTAACCAAGGGCGAGAAGAGGGCGAGCAGCAGGTCCTTGGTAACTTTCAAGGTGAGTATACCTTAAGTGCTATGTTCGATAGCGGTGTGTTAGTTGTGATTAGAATCATGGTGGGTTAACCGAGTAAGATTTTGGGGATAGAGAAGGTGTGAGCCTTAGAGTGTTATACGTAAAGACCTTAGAGGTAAGGCCATCTCGAGAAAGGTGTAGTGTTATGTTTGACCCTTATAGGAGTGCATAGTGCACGTGAGCTATGTTCGTGGGATAAGTCCCGCAGTAGCGTGATTTGAAGGAAGGTAGTCGAGCTAAGAAGACCGCGAGTTTTAACGTGTTTAGTAAGATTGTTCCTTCGGGAGATGGTATTTCGCGCTTGCCGAGTCGTGGTTGAGGCTACGCGCGGGTCAACCCGCGGTAGGTTTGGTGGTGGGGTCAGTTTGTGGTGGTCCCTCTGTGTGTTAGGTCATGAGGGTGTTAGGCCCATGTTTAGTTAGCCAGTGCAAGTTCGTGGATGCGTTCGACCGGTGGTCCGGCCGATGGGGCGACTATCGTGTTCCTCGGTCGAGTCGTTCCTCGGCGATGTTGATGTTATCCGAAAAGGTTGTGAGGTTGCAGGGTGCCTACCTTCACCTTATGAGACGATGGAGCCAGTGCAGTGTTTCTCTTTGGGAGTTTGTACGAGCAGGGTTAGGAACTCGGTGAGTCTCGTGTCGCATTCGCCTCGGGCGTTGTTTTGATTTGAGGTAGCCGTGAGATCGTTGTCTCGGTTGAAGTGTTTAAGCTACCATTTCGGTGTTGGATGTCGTCTTGCGGCCTTGTAAAGCAGAAATGCAAGTTGCGGTCGATTGGTTCGATGTTGGCGGGGTTGGATAGTTGGTTGAGCTTGTTCGGCAGTGTGGATAGTGAAGCTTGTCTAGAAGAAGTTACGGCGGCTCGGAGGAATTGTGCGGATAATCGGCGACGGCTTAGAGTTCGAGTTGACGGTCGGTCTTCTTGAAAGTACCACCGGGCGGTGTGACGAGTTTTGGAAGCGAAGGAACTTAGCGAGTTACTTGGGCCTTTGTGAGTTCACGTGAAGAATAGGCGGGTTGCCTATATGTTAGCTTTGCCGTCCGACTTAGGAGGAAGGGCGTCGGTCTTCGTATTGTTATGTTCGGAAAGTATCGAAGATCCATCCGAATGATCGATTAATGATGACCACGTTAGAGATAGTAACCAGTTTTGGATACTAAAGCGATGCTCGAAATGTGATAAGAATCCGGGTACAACAATTCGATGATCGCGTACGGCCGGCACCGTTTGTTGGGTCGTCAGAGCAAGGCTCGCGACAAAGTGACAAAAGTAGTATTATTTGTGGTGATGTAGAGGTGTTTCCACGTGGACTTCGATGTAAGTGTTGCGCGGTATTTACGTGGCGGTATGGCGGGATTGTTTCGTAAGTATAGTAGTGAAGACTATCTTGGCGCGCGTTTGTTTTGAGACTTAGAAGGAACATTCGGGGCGAATGTTTCTAAGGAAGAATGTTATACCCGTAGTTCGGGTATGTATGCAGGGCGTGCGTGCGAGAATACGGCGAAAGATTGGAAAGGAAGAAGAGGTGAATTTTCCACGGAAAAGTTTCCGGTTTTGTGAAGGAAAAAGGTTCGTTTATGGGAATGGATTCCCGATTTGTATTCGGACTTCTGGAATATTAGAGAATTATGGAATTTTATTTTCGAAAATGGTCACGTGGGCCCACGGAGAAATTTACGTTTTGTGGGGCCCGCTTTGATTTTGAGATTTTGGCCGTTTGGATATTTTGGAAGACGAAATATTTTGGGCGAATCGGGGCGACACGTGTCACCCCACGTGGCACCTTTGGGCGAAATATGTTTGTGCACAACACCCTGTTAGAGTCGTTTTTGACGAAACGTTTTCACACTTTCGTAGGGAATTTCCGCTATGTCATTAAGTATTTTGCGGATTTTTCCGAGAGGCGGAACATTTTGGACCAACGAGAGGGCGCACTTGGCACCTCTCGTTGGTGGGCAAAGTGGGCGGTTTGGACGATTGGGAAGGCAAAGTGGGAGATATTTTTTGGTAGATATTTTGTGTGCAAGTTGGCTAGGACACTTGGGTGAATCTTGGCCCTACACTTGCTAGGCACTTGGCTAGATCTTGGCCATTGGTTGGCCTTGGCTTGTGCTATAAATACCCCTCTCCTTTGATGAACTTCTTCATCCAAAATGCCTAAGTCTTGAGAGCCTTCCTCCCCTTTTCGTGAGGCCCTCGTCGAGAGTTCCCCTAGTGGGGTAGGCCGAGGCAGCCACCCCTCCTTTGTGGTGTGGCCGTGGGTACCACTAGCCTAGTTTGTTTTCATATAATACCCCCCCCTCTTGGTAGAAATACTCTCAAAAGTATTGTTATAATGCCCAAATTACCTTAGCCATATACCTTGTAGTATTCTAAGGTTATACCTTTACAAAAAGCCAGTTATACTATTATACTTCCCGTCACCACAAAACCGAAACCCTAGGAAAATCTCCATAGTCAGTTGGAGTATTGTGTAGAAGTTGGTTAGAACTTCTAGGGTGGTTTAGAGCGGGTTGGGCGCTGAGTTGGAGCTAACGATTGCCGGGATCGACTTTAAACTCGGATAATTATGGGCTTATCGAGGTAATTATCTTGTCCCTATTGTAATTGGAAATTACATGTTGTTAGATTGTATAGTAGAAGTATATTATATATAGTCTTGAATGTAATTACATGGGACGTATTACATGAGACTTGTGTAGTATGCAGTGGAGTAGAATTGTGCAGTTAGGGTTAGATGTATAACCCCCGGTTGGCTTGGTAGCGGCCTCGTTAGAGGAGGAGGTTTACTGTTGCGGGAGAGTCTTTGCCGAAATTTCTGAGAAAGTTCTACGATGAGACTGAATGTTAATAAGCGCCTTGTGGCCTTATAGGTTGAAGTACTACGTGGCGCGTTCTACTTGGCTTAGGAGTAGCCGGCGGCGAGGTACTCGGAGCATTTTGCTATTAGTCGATAATCGTCGCGAGGTATGTGAACCTCTTCCTATCTCTCTAGCATGATATGTGTGAACTATGTAGTACGGTGACGTACGTGCTAAATGTGTTTGAATGGTTTAAAACATAAAGTGTTATAACGGCTTTATGGGAAGTTGGTTATAACGACTTTATGTTAGTAAGAAAATACATGTGGTTTTTAAAAAGTAATCGATTTGAACTATAAGCGCTTGTTATATGATAAGAAAGAACTTGAAGTATTTTCAAAAGATTTTTGAATCATTTTGAAAGGAGAAGTAATACTTGGTGTTTGAAAACTTAAGCGTTATACTAGCTTTATGGGAAGTTAGGTATAACGGCTTAAGAATGCTTTCTTGATTTGAAATCGAATGTGTATCGACAAACCAACTGCAGTTAATAAAAGGAAATGTTTTGAATAATTAAGTATTATGAAAACGGTAGAAACTTCCATCCGCATAGAAGCTAAGATGAGACAAAATGATATTTCCTAGATCATGGTCTTTGTAATAAGATTGTTATAAACAAGAATATCCTACTCACACATAAGGCTTATGTTTCTCAGTTGTTTAAAGAGAATTATATTCTTAAATGAATAAGACTATGAACTACGGAACCTTTCTAAAATAAGAAACGTGAACATTTGAAATTAGGCAAACTTGGACATTTGGAAAATAATGTTGTTACTTGATTTTACAAAGGTAAGAGTTTTGGGTTTCTTAAAAGGACAGTCACTCTATTTTATACTACGTATTGTGTGACTTATGTGAAAGAAGCAGATCTTTTTAAGATTTTTAAATGTGTGAAGTACTTTGGGGATAGATACGAACTTGTTAGTAGAAAGTACCTTGTGTGAATAACTTGATTGTATTGGTTTGTGATAGCCTTGTAATACTTTCTTGTTGCCTTGATAAGTAAGCGTGTTAGGATGCTACGTGTGTTAGTATCTTGTGATGTTTGTGTAAGGGTTTCCCTTGATGCTTATTAAACTATCGGTCGTTATGATAGTATTGTGGCATTCATCTCTTGAGATGATTAGGGTTAAGTCGCCCTCCGACGCGGGTAGACTTCGTGATGCAGGACCATGATTCGAGAATACCTCATGCGGTCCCGGGGCCTATGCGAACTACGAGAGTTCGTGTTAGTGTCGTCCTTATGGGCGTGCGTCCGCAGGCCATGCGGATGCGAAGTCGGGGCGACGCCGGAGTAGCTACCGATGCGGGGATGCCTCATGCGGGCCGATGAGATTGGCCTATGCGCAGCTGCGGGAAGTTCCATGACTAGACGCGCACATTAGATCTGCGCAAGTGGCGGCTTTGATCATGTGACGATGCAGACAGATCTTATGATCTGATTCATGACCTTGTTGGTACTGCTGGTGTTAGTAAGCGGCTATGCCTTCGCACTTACCCGTCACGTGTTATTATAGCACGTGGGACACGTGTTCATGTGTGTTCCTTGGAACTCTTATATCATAAACTGCCGGCAGTGAGGAATGTGTCCCACGGGCACGATTGATGTTGTGGGCGTGAGACCCACTGTTATGTTCTTTGGTGATGACTTGAGGCGTGAGTCACGACTTGATATGATCGCTTAGTTATTGTAAAGCGTAGTTTGGTCATCATACATGTCTCTGCTTTATAGACTATTATGATTTCATTTGCGATTTTTAGTTTCACATACTTTTGTTATTGCATCGACCTTCGGGGCTGCGTCACGCCGCAGTTGAGGTACACCGCCGTTGATCCTAGCTCGTGGTCACGCGTTTGGGAAGCTCCGTTTCTCGAGGCTTATCACGTGTGTAGTCCGTCAGTAGTAAGTGTTTACATTCGAGGTTTGGCGGGCCCTGTCCCGCCATTGTTGTCATATCATTCTTAGGTCCGTAGTAATCTTTGTGGGCATGGTTTGTAAAAAGGATTAAACTGCTCATGTTAAAAGTTGTCATTTATATATACGCCGAAAGGCAAGTTTTCGCATTATTGTTTTATACATTTATCTCATATGGTTGTTTGTTCATTGATTACTCGATGTATGTCTACTGGTGCGGGGTAAGGCACGATCCACGCCCGTCGGTCGTGTGACGCGATCTACTCGCTTAAGAGTAGCCGACGTTTGGAAGTACTTGAGCGTTTTGCTATTAGTCGATACTCGCGAGGTATGTGAACCTCTTCCTATCTCTTCTAGCATGATATGTGTGAACTATGTAGTACCAGACGCATACGTGCTAAATGTATTTGATTGGTTTAAAACATAAAAGTGTTATAACGGCTTTATGGGAAGTCGGTTATAAACAACTTTATGTTGGTAAGAAAATACTTGTGGTTTTAGAAAAGGTAACTAATTTGAACTATAACCGCTTGTTATGTGTTAATAAAGAACTTGAAGTATTTCAAAAGATTTTTGAATCATTTTGAAAGAAGAAGTAATACTTGGTTTGTGAAAAACTTAAGAGTTATACTAGCTTTATGGGAAGTTGGGTATAACGGCTTAAGAATGTTTCTTGATTTGGAAATCGAATGTGTATCGACAAACCAACGCAGCGTTAATAAAAGGAAATGTTTTGACTAATTAAGTATTATTAAAACCAGAGAAACTTCCATCTGCATAGAAGCTAAGATGAGACAAAATGATATTTCCTAGATCACTTTCCAGAATAAGATTGTTATAAACAAGAATATCCTACTCACATATAAGACTTATGTTTCTCAGATTGTTTAAAAGAGAATTATATTCTTAAATGAATAAGACTATGAACTACGAAACCTTTCTAAAATAAGAAACGTGAACATTTGAAATTAGGCAAACTTGGACGTTTGGAAAATAATGTTGTTACTTGATTTTACAAAGGTAAGTGTTTTGGTATTTAAAAAGACAAATACTCTATTTTATACTACGGGTATTGTGTGACTTATGTGAAAGCAACGGATCTTTTAAAAGATTTAATGTATGAAGTCCTTTAGGGGTAGATACCCGAACTTGTTAGCTTAAGGTACCTTGTGTGAATAACTTGATTGTGCTGGTTTGAGATAGCCTTGTAAATACTTTCTTGTTGATGTGATAAGTGAAAATGTTAGGATGCTACGTGTGTTAGTATCTTGTGTGATCGTGATGTAAGGGGTCATTCTTGTCAGGCTTACGTTGTTAAACGTTAAGCCCGCTTGTACTATTATTGTATCACATACCCCTTTGACTTATTATACCGAGGGCTTGCCACCCTTGATGCGGGTCTTTACGGCCTATGCGGTCCTCGTGACTATGCGGAGTGCGGTAGCTCCAGGATTGATCATTCCGGGTGTTTAGCCCGACGCGGGATTCCTACGCGGTCTGTTGAGACTATGCGGTCTTTTGAGACTATGCGGTCATGGAGCCTAGCGGATACCGAGGGTTAGCCGCCCGACGCGGTATACCTCGGCGATGCAGGACCATGATTCGAGGAATACCTCACGCGGTCCGTGTGACCTATGCGAGTCTGCGAGTTTCAGGGATAGACGCGACATTGATATTGCGCGAGTGGCGGCCTTCGATCATGTGGTGCGGTCTAGAAAGACCTCTAATACGCCAGTGGTATTTTTGTGCATCGTGGGTCTTAGTAGTCGGCTATGCCTTCGTACTTGCCCCGCACGGTTTTATTGTGATAACTTTGAGGCGTGAGTTCGACTTGACATGATCGCTTATTTGTCAGGAATCGTAGTTTGCTTATCATACATGTCTCCCGCTTTATAGACTATTATGATTTCATTTACGATTTTTAGTTTCACATACTCTGCACTGTTGATCGACCTCCTTCGGGCCGCTCATGCCGCAGTTGAGGTACACCGTCGTTGATCCTAGCTCGTGGTCCGCAGTTTGTTTGGGAAGCTCCGTTTCTCGGAGGCTTATCCGTGGTATAGTCTCTTGTCGTAGTAAGTGTTTACATTCGTGGTTTGGCGGGCCCTGTCCGCCATTGTTGTCATATCATTCTTAAGGTCCGTAATCTTGTTGTGGGCGGGTTTGTAAAAGGATTAAACCGTTCATGTTGAAAAGTTGTTATTTACATAAATGCCGAAAGGCAAGTTTTTCTCAGTTATTGTTTCATATTTCATAATATGTCTTGTATCGTTTATGTTCCGTGATTACTCGATGTTGTATCACTAGGGTGCCCGGTAAGGCACGACCACGTCCCGGAATCGGGTCGTGACAAAAGTGGTATCGAGCGATTAATCCTCGGAAAGTGTCTACGCATCGATCCGAGAGTCTTGATTATCGGTGTGTTGTGCACCACATCAATAATCGTGAGGCTATAGGTATTTAGGATTGGTTTCTATTCTTCTCACTCGAGATCGTGCCTTAGAGCCGTGTAAGTTGGACCCTCCGACGAAATTATTTCCTTATCGTTATGCCTCCGTAGGGCAAACCCGCCCGGAGGGCAAGGCAGCCGAGGGAGCTGCGAGTAGAGTTCAGAGGGTTACGAGGGCACAGGCCCAATCATCACCTGAGTTAGGTGCTTCATTCGGGGATTTCTGCGACATCACTAGCCCCAGTAAAGTTTAGCACGGCGGCGATTCCATCGCGCCATGATATTTGAACCTTCGCCCACGACGAGAGCAGAGAATATGGATTGCAAAGAGGCGACCACATTAGCTATGGATTTAACTACCAGAGAGTATACCGATGTACCGCGAGTCTTGATGAATATCAACGAGAGGGTTGTGCAAGAGTAGTTCTTCAGTTAGGCTTGAGCATGGCCTGTGTACGAGCTTATACACAGCAGGCCGAGAAACGTAGAGATCGACGGGTTAACCAAGGACAGCAGAAGAGGGCCAGAGCAGCAAGGTCCTTTGGTAACTTTCGAGGCGAGTCACCTCACCAGCAGATTCGATTATGCACATCCACAATGCAGAGTGGTCTTCCACGGATTTCAGGACGTTCGGTACGCAGGAGTTGGTGAACTCTGTGGCTTCCGCTCATTGCGATGCACGCCATCCCGGAATGTCGTCTTTTAGTTCGTACTTGTTGTACCTATGACCGTCAGGGTCTGTTGTCGAAAGAGTGTCTGGTAGGACGACTTAGCCTTCGTGATCGGTGGGTAGTTCGTCACCTTCCTTAGCTATGCGCCCTACGGGGCAGGTTTGATTAGAACGACTAGGGGAGTGAAGCAGTAGATTCAGGCATATCCTTAACCCTCTAGAGTTCAGTATGTGTGATAAGATGGGTATAGCATAAGTGCTATGTTTTGATAGCAGTGTGTTAATATTTGTGATTAGAAATCATGGTTAGTAACCGGGGAAGATTGGGGGATAGAGAAAGTGTGGGCCTGAGAGTTTTATGCGTAGGAACCTTAGAGGTAAGGCCGTCTCGAGTAAAGGTGTAGTGTTATGTTTGATCCTTATCGAGCGCATAGTGCACGTGAGCTATGTTTATGGGATAAGTCCCCGAGTAGCATGATTTGAAAGAGGTAGTCGAGCTAGAAGACCGCTAGGTTTTCAAACGTGATTAGTGAGATTGTTCGGATCGGGAGCTAGTATTGTGCTGCGTTAGGTCGGGTTGAGGCCACGCCGCGGGTCAACCCGCGGTAGGTTTGGTGGTGGGTCGGGTTGTGGTGGTCCCGCCTTGTGTTAGGGTTGTGAGGTGTTAGGCCCAAGTTTAGTTAACCAAAGATACGAAGTTCGTGGATGCGTCGACCGATGGTCGGGCCGAGGAGGTCACCGCCTTGTCTTCTAGCAAAGACGCTTTACTCGGCAGTTGTTGATTTTACGTAAAGGTTGTAAGGTCGCACGGGTGCCTACCTTCACCTTATGACGCAGTGGAGCCTGTGGTACGGCTGTTTTGTTTCGGAAAGTTTTACTGTGCAAGGTTAAGAACTCGCCGAGTCTCGACCGCATTCGCCTCGCCGATGTTTGGATTTGAGGTAGTTGTGGGGATTGTTGTCTCGGAGAGGGAAATGTTTTTAACTACCATTTCGTTGTTCGGATGTCGCCTTATGAAGCCTTGTAAGGGCGGAAGTGTAAGTTGGCCGATTGGTTCGATGTTGGCAAGGTTCGATACTGGTTCAGCTTGTTCCAGCAGACTGTGGTCAGTGAGAAGCTTGTCTAGAAGAAGTTCTAGCAGCTCAGAGGAACTCGGACGGATAATCGGCGACGACGCTTAGAGTGCAGGTTGACGGTCGGTCTTCTTGAAGGTACCACCGGTCGTGTGACGAGTTCGAAACAGAGGGAACTTAGCCCGAGTTGTTTTGGGGCCCTTTGAGTTCATGTGAAGAATAGGCCAGTTGCCTATATGTTAGCTTTTGCCGTCCGACTTAGGAGGCGATGTCCGGCCTTTCGTATTGTTATGTTCGGGAAAGTATCGGAGATCCATCCAGAGTGTTCCCAGTTAATGATGACCCCGTTAGAGATAGTAACCCCGAGTTTCGGAAACTGAAGCAGTATCAAGAGTTTGGGAGTACGACAGCCGCAGTGATCACATGCGGTCCAGTACCATTTGTTGGGTCCCCTGAGAAGGTTTATGCCTCGCAAAGTGACAAAAGTGGTATCATGTGGTAAGAATTCGAGTGTACGAAGCGGCACGGCACACGAAGCGGCGTGTATGGCGAGCGTAGATGTGATCATTTCTTTGTGGAGAAAGTGCGAAGAAATTATATTTTAGACCCTTGGACGGGAGCGTTTGTGATGTTAGAGGTGTGTCCTCGTGGACTTGAAGGTAAGTACTTTGGCGCAAGTTGGTTCCGCTACGCGCGGGCGGATTGTTTTCGTAAGTATAGCAGTGAGGACTATACCGGCGCGCGTTTGTTTTGAGACTTAGAAGGAACATTCGGGACGAATGTTTCTAAGGAGGGGAGAATGTTATACCCCGTATTTCCAGAGTATGTACGTGAGGGCGTACGTATAAAAGTTTAAAGCCTTGAGTAGGCAAAGTAGGCTTGGCCGATTTAATTTTATGACAACAATCTTGTTAGAGTCGTTTCGTAAACGTTTTCACAGCTTTCGTAGGGGAATTTCCGGCTATGCCATATTTTATTTTTGCGGATTTTTCCGAGAGACGAAACATTTTGGACCAACAAGAGGGCGACACTTGTCACCCTCTCATTGGAACACCTTGGACGGCATTATGGACGATTTGGGCTTAAGGGAGTAGGTAGGATATTTTGTGGTTGGGTGTGGTAGATGGATAAGGTGTACTTGGGTGAATCTTGCCTTACACTTGTGTAGCACTTGGCTCAATCTTGGCCATTGGTTGGCTTTCACTTGGCCTATAAATACCCATCCCTTTGAAGTTTTATTCATCAATTTTTAAATGTTCATAAGTGTTTAATCTTCTCCTCCCTTTGTGTTGAGTTCGCCAAGAGGCCTCCCCTCTCCTGAGGCCTTGCCCGAGGGGTACACCCCCCCTCCGAGTAGTGTCGCCGTGGGGTACCCCCCCTAGCCTAGGTGCTTTCGAATAGACCCCCCCTCTCTTGGTAGAAATACTCTCAAAAGTATTGTTATAATGCCCAAATTACCTTAGCCAGATACCTTGTAGTATTCTAAGGTTATACCTATACGAAAGCCCGTAAATACTATTATACTTCCCGTCTCATTACAAAACCGAAACCCTAGGAAAATCTCCATAGTCCGTGAAGTATTGTGTAGAAGTTGGTTAGAACTTCTAAGGGTGGTTTAGAGCGGGTTGAGCGCTCGGAGTTGAGCTAAACGATTGCCCAGATCGACTTTATACTTGGATAATTATGGGCTTATCGAGGTAAATATCTTGTCCTCTATTGTAATTGGAAATTACATGTTGTTAGATTATATAGTTGAAGTATGCTATATATAGTATCGAACATAGTTATCGGCAATGTCTTGCGACTTAAGCCCTAATAAAGAAGAATACCGAATGTAATTACATAGGTCAGACATAAAGAGACTTGTGTAGTAGAGTACCGTGAAGTAGAATTGTACCGTTAGGTTAGATGTATAACCCCCGGTTGGCTTGGTAGCCTGGTCTCCAGTAGAGGAGGAGATTTACGCTATGGGGGGAGGTGCCGAATTTTCTCAGAAATATTCTACGATTAGACCTAAATGTTAATAAGCGCCTTGTGTCCTTATAGGTTGAAGTACTACGTAGACGCGATCTACTTGGCTTAAGGAGTAGCCGACGTTTGGAAGTACTTGAGCGCTTTTGCTATTAGTCGATACTCGTCGCGAGGTATGTGAACCTCTTCCTATCTCTTCTAGCATGATATGTGTGAACTATGTAGTACGGCAGACGTACATAATGCTAAATGTATTTGATTGGTTTAAAACATAAAGTGTTATAACGGCTTTATGGGAAGTCGTTATAAACAACTTTATGTTGGTAAGAAAATACTTGTGGTTTTTAAAAGGTAACTGATTTGAACTATAACCGCTTGTTATGTGTTAATAAAGAACTTGAAGTATTTCAAAAGATTTTTGAATCATTTTGAAAGAAGAAGTAATACTTGGTTTTTGAAAAACTTAAGAGTTATACTAGCTTTATGGGAAGTTGGTATAACGGCTTAAGAATGTTTTCTTGATTTCGAAATCGTAATGTGTATCGACAAACCACCGCGTTAATAAAAGGAAATGTTTTGACTAATTAAGTATTATTAAAACCAGAGAAACTTCCATCCGCATAGAAGCTAAGATGAGACAAAATGATATTTCCTAGATCACTACATTGTAATAAGATTGTTATAAACAAGAATATCCTACTCACATATAAGACTTATGTTTCTGATTGTTTAAAAGAGAATTATATTCTTAAATGAATAAGACTATGAACTACGAAACCTTTCTAAAATAAGAAACGTGAACATTTGAAATTAGGCAAACTTGGACGCTTGGAAAATAATGTTGTTACTTGATTTTACAAAGGTAAGTGTTTTGGTATTTAAAAAGACAAATACTCTATTTTATACTACGGGTATTGTGTGACTTATGTGAAAGCAACGGATCTTTTAAAAGATTTAATGTATGAAGTCCTTTAGGGTAGATACGAACTTGTTAGCTTAAGGTACCTTGTGTGAATAACTTGATCAGGCTGGTTCGAGATAGCCTTGTAAATACTTTCTTGTTGATGTGATAAGTGAAAATGTTAGGATGCTACGTGTGTTAGTATCTTGTGTGATCGTGATGTAAGGGGTCATTCTTGTTGTGCTTACGTTGTTAAACGTTAAGCCCGCTGTACTATTATTGTATCACATACCCTTTGACTTATTATACCGAGGGCTTGCCACCCTTGACGCGGTCTTTACGGCCCATGCGGTCCTCGTGACTACGCGAGCGGTAGCTCCGTGGATTGATCATTCCGGTGTTTAGCCCGACGCGGGGATTCCATGCGATCCGCTGAGACTATGCGGTCTTTTGAGACTACGCGGGCCGCGGAGCCTAGGCGGATACCGAGGGTTAGCCGCCGACGCGGTATACCTCAGCGGTCCGGGGACCATGATTCGAGAATACCTCACGCGGTCCGTGACCTGCGCGAGTCTGCGAGTTTCGTGGATAGACGCAAGACATTGATATTGCGGCGAGTGGCCGCCCGATCATGTGGTGCGGTCAGAAAGACCTCGAATACGGTTTGTGGTATTTTTGGTAATCGTGGGTCTTAGTAGCCTGGCTATGCCTTCGCATTTGCCCCGCACGTTTTATTGTGATAACTTTGGCGGCGTGAGTTCTGACTTGACATGATCGCTATTTGTTGTGAATCGTAGTTTGCTTATCATACATGTCTCCGCTTTATAGACTATTATGATTTCATTTACGTATTTTTAGTTTCACATACTCGGCACTGCCAGATCGAATTCTTCGGGCCGTTCACGCCGCAGTCGAGGTACACACCGCCGTTGATCCTAGCTCGTGGTCACGCCATTTATTGGGAAGCTCCGCTTTCTCGGAGGCTTATCGGTGTATAGTCCCCGTCAGAGTAAGTGTTTACATTCGTGGTTTGTGGGCCCCGCCCCGCCATTGTTGTCATATCATTCTTAGAGGTCCAGAGTAATCTGCAAGTGTGGTTTGTAAAAAGGATTAAACTGTTCATGTTGAAAAAGTTGTTATTTACATATATGCCTGTTATACCCCGTAGTTCCAGGGTATGTATGTGAGGACGTACGTACGAGAATACGACAGAAATTTTGGAAAGAAAGGAAGATGTGATTTTTTCGACGGAAAAGTTCCGGTTTTTGTGAAGAAAAAGGTTCGTTAATGGGAATTGGATTCCCCGATTTGGTATTTGGACTTCTTGGATTATATTAGAATTTTGAGGTTTTATTTTCAGAAATGGTCACGTGGGACCCACGGGAGAAATTTACTGCTTTTGTGGGCCCGCTTTGTTTTTGAGATTTCAGTATTTTGGATATTTTCGGAAGACGAAATATTTTGGACGAATTTAATTGGGGGGCGACACGTGTCACCCCCATGTGGCACTTGGCCGAAATGGGTGGACAAGTGGCTAGGCCACTTGTCCCTTGGCCGATTTGGCCCTCACACTTGGCACCATTTTCGTTTGGCCATGTGGTGTGGTGGGACCCACACACACATGGCCCAATCTTGACCCTACACTTATATTGATCTTGGCCCTTGGTTCTTCTATAAATACCCAGTGGCTTGAAGAGTAAAATCATCGCTCACTTGAAAGCTTTCCAAAGCAAATGTTTTCCCTCCCTTTGTGTAGATTTCGTCCCCCTCCCCTCTTGTGTAGAAAATACTTGGTGTATTGTTGTATAATCCCAAATACCTTGGCCTAGTATCCCTAGTAGTATTCCAAAGTTATTTCAATACTAGGAGGGCTGATATACTACTTTATTCCAATAGCCAGAAACGAAACCCCAGAAAATCTTCCTAGCTTGGTGGAAGTATTTAGAGAAGTTGTTTAGAAACTTCTAAGGGTCGCTGAGCGGGTTGGAGCGTAAGGATTGAGCTAAACGTTGCTCAGATCGACTTATAACTTGGATAATTTTGGGCTTATCGAGGTAATGATCTATGTCCCCTATCAGAATTGGATATTACATGTTGTAGTAGTTATACTTGAGTATATTATATTGGAAGGATGATTATAAAGGATTGAACGTATTTACATCGACTGCATTTACGAGACTTGTGTAAGTATTATTGTGAAGCATATTTGAACACGTCCGGTTAGACGTGTAATCCCCTGGGAGTTGTTGGCCTGGTAGCGGGCCTGGTTAGGGGAGGAGATTTATGTGATAGCGGGGGGGGAGGTGCTGCCGAAATTTCTGTAGAATAAGGAATCTTGTGTTTAGAATATTCTAAGGAGAGTGCTAGAAGTTGAGTTATATATTGTGGTTGTTATAGGTGGATCTTTCTACGCGGCATACTTGACTTGGCTTGTGGTTTAAGCTAAAGGTATGTGATTCTTCCTATACTCTTGAGCATGATTGTTGTGAACTATATAGTACGGTAGACGTACGTGTGTGAAACGATTTTTGTTTGTTTTAAAACATAAAGTGTTATAATGGCTTTATGGGAAGTTAGTTATAACGACTTTATGAAGATAAAAGAAAGATTTGGTTTTGACAGTAAAACGACTTGATTTTGAAAGTTAAGAGACTTGATCTTGAAAGATAAGAGACTTGACTTATAACGACTTGTTTTCGGAAAAGGAGAAGTAACTTGATTTAAGTATAGGTTACTTGTTTTGAAAAGAGTAAGTTAATTGGGTTTTAAAAAGAGTATACTTGATGTTGTTCTAAAAGAAAAGCACTTGGTTTATAAAGTATGAGTACTTGATTTTAAAAGCCTTGTAAAGATTTTTACGAAGGTGAAGTAATTTGGTTTTAAAAGTAAACGTGTTTTCTTTATATACTACGAGTATTAGTATCACGTGGCTTTACGTAGAAAGAGGTCTTTTGAAGAAGGAAAGTATGTAGTATTTTGGGTTTGAAACCGGATTGTTGATTAAAATGAATGTATGTTAAACTTGCCTATGCTTGTTGTGATAGTCTTTGATGTGCAAGTGTTTTGTTGATGTCTGCCGTGACTCTGCGGGAGGCGGCTTATCCGATTGATTGACCGACATACCGACGTTGGGTGGTCCACAGTATCGCGCCCACTTTGAGTATTGATGGTTGTTTCGCATCGCCGTGACTCTGCGGGAGGGCCGACTATCCGATTTATTTCCTTTGACATGCTAACGTGATGGATGTTCCACGCACGCGCCAAAGAGGATGGTTTCATGGCCATGACTTCCGAGGTAAGATGCGGGCATGCGGTCATTGTGAGGTTCAGATCGTTAGTCCACGGACCGCTAATCCATGAAGCTTGCCGCGGACGAGCGATCACGCTTGGTTTGTACGCGTGTGGTTCGTGCACACTTTAGATACTTGTTCTGGTCATTTTCTCGTGTACCGGTAGCCTCTGGTAGATAGCTTATGATACTTGCCTCGGTCATATCTTGTGAGACGGTAGGCTATTATACGTTAGCTTAAGATACTTGCCTCGTCCAGTTGCGTGGCTAGCTTTTGACCGTAGTTGCTTCCGCACCTTGCGTGATGGGATATGACTAGCTTTTGACCGGTAGTTGGCTATTCTACTCGCCCGTCGGTTTTGATGACGCAGCAGGATCTAGTGTTCAGGTTCACATATGGGTGTTGTTTTACATCATGTACTGCCGGCAGTGAGGAATGAGTTCCACGGGCATGAGTGGTATTATGGGCGTGAGACCCATAATTATGTGTGAGTGATTATTCGGGATATGCGCCCCTTACTTGACATAATCAAGCATTTATTGCGAAATGGTTTTATAAAATGATGAAATGTGATTTCATTACGGTATTTTGATTCACATACTTGGTACTGTTATCGACCTCCCGGGCTGCGCTCACGCCGCAGTAGAGGTACACCGCTTGGTTGATCCTCGCTTATAGGATCGCATTCAGCGTTGGGAAGTCTGCCTCGGAGGCTTATCTTTTGGTATAGTCCCCTCATTGTAGGTACTTGTACATTCGGGGTATGGCGGCCCCGTCCCGTCATAGTTGTCATATATCTTAAGTGCTCAGAGTAATCGCTGTGTGGTTTGTAAAAAGGATAACTGTTCGGGTTTTATGTATATATACGGAAGGCAACGGTTGGGTTGGCCTGTTTATTTATTTATGTCTCTCATTTCATGTGTAAAGTTTTATTTCCGCTGGTTTTCTCTGATGTTGTATCACTAGGGTGCCCGGGGTAAGGCACCAGTGACGGGCCCGGGTTTCGGGGCGTCACAAGTGGTATCAGAGCAGTTAATCCTCAGAAAGTGTCTACAGACCGTGTCTAGTAGAGTCTTGATTATCGGTGTGTTGTGCACCACATCTATAATCAGGAGGCTGCAGGACATTTAGGATTGGTTTCTATTCTTCTCACTCTAAGATCGTGCCTTAGAGCGATGTTGTAAGTTGGACTCCTTCTGACGTGTTCTTTTCTGCCAGTTATGCCTCCGCGCAAGGCAACCCGGCCCGTGGCGGCAAGGCAGCCGGAGCCGCTAGTGGGACACAGAGAGTACGAGGGCGCAGCCCTGGTCATTACCGAGATAGTTCTTCGACGGCGAAGTTTTGCGACGCCGCCAAGCAAAGAGAGGTTAGAGCCGCAGCGATGGTCGCAGAGACCACGCAGACCGAGCCTCCACCCCACAGCCTGGAGCAGAGGAGATGGGTTACAAGGAGATGGCGCAGGTCTTGGCCAGATCGTGCCGAACGGCGAGAGGCCGGACGCAGCAGCTCAGCCCAGTAGCCCCCGTAGTTCATCCCAGATCGGATAGTTTGAGGCTACGGGATTTTCTGAGTTGTATCCCGCCAGAGTTCTACGGGTCGAGGCCTGAGGATGATCCGCAGGAGTTCATCCGTCAGTTACAGAGGATCATGCGAGTGATCAAGGCTTCGGAGACCGAGTCCGTGATTTTCGGTTCGCATCGGCTGCGTGATACCGCAGTCGACTGGTTTGATTCATGGGAGCTGTCCCGGGGGGAGCATGCGCCCCCAGCTGTTTGGGACGAGTTCTCGGAGGCATTTCTCAGCCATTTCTTGCCGCCGCAGATGAGGAGGGCACGGGCCGACAGGTTTCTGATGCTGAGACAGGGAGGACGCACAGTTCGGGAGTACAACGTAGAGTTCGACTCGTTGGCTCGATATGTCCCTGCGTTAGTAGCTAATATGGAGGACAGAGTGCACCGCTACGTCACAGGGCTTGATGACTACTTGGCAGAGTCTTGTTCGGGTGTATCGCGTCACCGGGCATGGACATCGCCCGCACGCAGCTCATGCACTAGGGTGCGAGGCACGAGAGACCGACGGATTGACCAATATCGCCAGAAGAGGCCGTGACAGCAGGTCCTTTGGTAACTTTCAGGCGGACCGCCAAGAGACTAGTTATACGCCGCCGCCAGTACAGAGTGGTCCTCTACAGTCTTCAGGGCCTCCAGAGTATTCAGGAGCAGGTCAGGGCTCCAAGGGTTGAGTTTTCGTGAGTTGGGTGCTGGCGAGAAGCCACCCGACCTAAGTGTAACCACAGTGGTAAACCCCATTCGGGAGTGTCGAGGACTTGTTTTACATGTGGCGGGGCCATTTTAGAAATTGTCCTACGAGGTAGCGCGGATGTTGAGACTCACCTTCGGATGCATTGCGGGTTCTTCGCCTTCGATAGCTAGGCAGGGTGTTCATATACCTGCAGGCCAGGGCAGGGGTCGTGGTGGTAGTTCCCAGTTATAGCGGTCCTTGAAATCGCCTATTTGTTTTTGTGATATCGTGTATATCCTTGACCTCTAAGAGACTAGTATGCATTGTTTTTAAGAGAAGTATATGTTTTTAATTAGTATGTTCTGATAGAATTATGTTGGTGTGATACTTCCATGTGTAGTGTATGATGGAATTGGTAGCTTTCATGACGTGAATTAGGAAGATTGTTCCGGATCGGAACGAGAGATCGGGCGCGATAATGGTCGGGTTGAGGCCAGTCGCGGGTCAACCCGCGGCCGGATTGAGGTGGGTCGATTCGAGGTGGTCCCGCGGTGGTAGGGTCACGAGGTGCTAGGCCCAAGTTTAGGTAACCATCGTATGAGTTCGGGATGTGTTCGATCGAATCGGATCGTGAAGGCCGAGATAGGCCTTAGAGTAAATTGAAGCTAGTAGGAGTTGTGAGATTAGAAATGATTTCCTCGTTAGCTTGGATTTGTATGTTATACTATGGCCATTGATGGCGTGATTGGTTTCGTAAGTATAGTAGTGAAGACTATACCAAGACACGCTCGTTTGGAGACTTAGAAGGAACATTCGACGAATGTTTCTGGGGAAGAATGTTATACCGTAGTTCCGTGGTATGTATGTGAGGACGACGCACGAGAATACGCATGTAAATTTTGGAAAGAAAGGAAGATGTGATTTTTTGACGGAAAAGTTCGGTTTTGTGAAGAAAAAGGTTCGTTAACGGGAATTGGATTCCCGATTTGGTATTTGGACTTCTTGGATTATATTAGAATTTTGAGGTTTTATTTTCAGAAATGGTCACGTGGGACCCACGGAGAAATTTACAGTTTGTGGGCCCGCTTTGTTTTTGAGATTTGTATTTTGGATATTTTGGAAGACGAAATATTTTGGACGAATTGGGGGCGACACGTGTCACCCCACGTGGCACTTGGCCGAATGGGTGGACAGTGGCCAGGCCACTGTCCCTCGCCGATTTGGCCTCACACTTGGCACCATTTTCGTTTGGCCATGTGGTGTGGTGGGACCCACACACACATGGCCCAATCTTGACCCTACACTTATATTGATCTTGCCCTTGGTTCTTCTATAAATACCCTCGCTTGAAGAGTAAAATCATCCTCACTTGAAAGCTTTCCAAAGCAAATGTTTTCCTCCCTTTGTGTAGATTTCTGCCCCCTCTCCTCTTGTGTAGAAAATACTTGGTGTATTGTTGTATAATCCCAAATACCTTGGCCTAGTATCCCTAGTAGTATTCCAAAGTTATTTCAATACTAGAGTCTGAAATACTACTTTATTCCAATAGCCGTAAAACGAAACCCTAGAAAAATCTTCCTAGCTTGGTGGAAGTATTTAGAGAAGTTGTTTAGAAACTTCTAAAGGTCGCTTGGAGCGGGTTGGAGCGTAAGGATTGGAGCTAAACGTTGCTCAGGATCGACTTATAACTTGGATAATTTTTGGGCTTATCGAGGTAATGATCTATGTCCCCCTATTGTAATTGGATATTACATGTTGTAGTAGTTATACTTGAGTATATTATATTGGTAGTATGATTATAAAGGATCGAATCAGATTTACATTGACTGCATTTCATGAGACTTGTGTAAGTATTATTGTGAAGATATTTGAACACGCCCGGTTAGACGTGTAATCCTCGGGAGTTGTTGGCCCAGTAGCGCCCAGTTAGGAGGAGATTTATGTGATAGCGGGGGAGGTGTCACAAATTTCGTAGAATAAGGAATCTTGTGTTTAGAATATTCTACGAGAGTGCTAGAAGTTGATTTATATATTGTGGTTGTTATAGGTGGATCTTTCACGCGCATACTTGACTTGGCTTGTGGTTTAAGCTAAAGGTATGTGATTCTTCCTATACTCTTGAGCATGATTGTTGTGAACTATATAGTACGGTAGACGTACGTGTGTGAAACGATTTTTGTTTGTTTTAAAACATAAAGTGTTATAATGGCTTTATGGGAAGTTAGTTATAACGACTTTATGAAGATAAAAGAAAGATTTGGTTTTGACAGTAAAACGACTTGATTTTGAAAGTTAAGAGACTTGATCTTGAAAGATAAGAGACTTGACTTATAACGACTTGTTTTCGGAAAAGGAGAAGTAACTTGATTTAAGTATAGGTTACTTGTTTTGAAAAGAGTAAGTTAATTGGGTTTTAAAAAGAGTATACTTGATGTTGTTCTAAAAGAAAAGCACTTGGTTTATAAAGTATAGAGTACTTGATTTTAAAAGCCTTGTAAAGATTTTTACGAAGGTGAAGTAATTTGGTTTTAAAAGTAAAACGTGTTTTCTTTATATACTACGAGTATTAGTATCATGTGGCTTTTACGTAGAAAGAGGTCTTTTTGAAAGAAGGAAAGTATGTAGTATTTTGGGTTTGAAACCCGGATTGTTGATTAAAATGAATGTATGTTAAACTTGCCTATGCTTGTTGTGATAGTCTTTGATGTGCAAGTGTTTTGTTGATGTGCTGCCGTGACTCTCTGGGAGGGCCGGCTATCTGATTGATTGACTGGACATACTGACGTTGGGTGGTCCACGAGTATGCGTCCACTTTGAGTATTGACTGGTTGTTTCAGATCGCCGTGACTCGGGAGGGCCGACTATCCGATTTATTTCCACTGGACATGCTGACGTGATGGATGTTCCACGCACGCGCCCAAAGAGGATGGTTTCATGGCCATGACTTCCGAGGTAAGATGCCGGGGCATGCGGTCATTGTGAGGTTCAGACTGTTAGTCCATGGACCGCTAATCCATGAAGCTTGCCGCGGTGACGAGCGATCACGCTTGGTTTGTACGTGTGGTTCGTGCACACTTTAGATACTTGTTCGCCATTTTCTCGTATCTGGTAGCCTCCGTAGATAGCTTAAGATACTTGCCTCGGTCATATCTTGTGAGACGGTAGGCTATCAGACGTTAGCTTAAGATACTTGCCTCGCTTGCGTGGCTAGCTTTGGACCGGTAGTTGGCTTCCGCATCTTGCCCGTGATGGGATATGACTAGCTTGACCGTAGTTGGCTATTCTACTTGGCCCGATCGGTTTTGATGACGCAGCAGTGATCTAGTGTTCGTGTTCACATACGGGTGTTGTTTTACATCATGTCGCCGGCATGAGGAATGAGTTCCACGGCATGAGTGGTATTACGGGCGTGAGACCCATAATTATGTGCAGTGATTATTCGGGATACGCGCCCTTACTTGACATAATCGCTATTTATTGCGAAATGGTTTTATAAAATGATGAAATGTGATTTCATTACGATTTTCACATACTTGGTACTGTTATCGACCTCCTTCGGGCCGCGTTCATGCCGCAGTGAGGTACACCGATTGGTTGATCCTCGCATAGGATCGCAGTCATTAGGAAGCTGCTTCCTCCGAGGCTTATCTTTTGGTATAGTCCTGTCATTGTAGGTACTTGTACATTCGTGGTATGGCGGCCCCGTCTCCGTCATAGTTGTTGTATATCTTAGAGGTCCAGAGTAATTTGTGGCGTGGTTTGTAAAAAGGATAATCGTCGGGTTTTATGTATATATACCAAGGCAACGGTTGGTTGCTTTATTTATTTATCTCTCTCATTTCATGACTAAAGTTTTTATTACCGCTGGTTTTCTCTGATGTTGTATCACTAGGGTGCCCGGGGTAAGGCACGATGACGCGCCCGTTTCGGCGCCACACTTAGAAAGGCAAGTTTTTCTCAGATTATTGTTTCATATTTCATAATATGTCTTGTATCGTTTTATGTTCCGCTGATTACTCTGATGTTGTATCACTAGGGTGCCCGGGGTAAGGCACCAGTCACGGGCCCGGAATCGGGTCGTGACAATGACTTACATTACATTTCGGATTTAAGCTACAAGTAACCCATAATACTTATAAACTTCAACTTAACAACTTCATGCTAGCAACATGTAAAGCTAACAACAACAATATAATTATATAATCTTGTAACACTTTAAAAGACAAGATTATACCTCAACAACTCTTAATCCAACTCCAATCCGAAATCACTCCTTAGAAGATTAGAACCTCTCCAAGACACTTCAATCCGCTTGTTGAGACCCTTAGAACAACACCAACAATTGTCCTTCAACTCTCCAATCAAAACCTAGAAAGACAACTAGGTTTTCGTTTTGCGACTAACCCGTAAACTATCTTTTTCCAAGATTTCTCTATTGAGATATGCTTACACTACCCTCAAGAACCTTGGTTTAAAGTGTGAGGCTTAAAGGACAAGAAACAAAAAAATTTCTTTCTTGTTGCTAGTGAACCCGAGAGCAATGCTCTAGTTCATCCAATTTTTCTTGAAAATTTCTAAGTGTTGGACATCCTCTTGCTACTAGTAGTATAATAAAGGGTCGCTGAGGGACAAGATGCAACCATTTGGGTGGCTAGGATAAGCTCTACTTAAATATCAAGACCTTGTGGTCCCTTTGACTTAGTCAAGATTGTCAAGCTACACTTGCAAGACTTGTTCATCCAAGACTTATGGTAAATGACCATTATGGGCATGCCTAATTCGACCAAGGCATCACTAAGGGGTGACACGTGTCGCCTCCCATTAACACAACAAAACGTTTTCCCACAAATTTCATAATTCCGATAAATTTTTACAATTCTCAAATCTTAACACTTGTTAGTTCTTACGACGTTCTAAAACATGTCCTCAGAATACGGGTGTAATAGCTTGATTATCGGTGTGTTGTGCACCACGTCTATAATCAGGAGGCTGCAGGACATTTAGGATTGGTTTCCATTCTTCTCACTCTAAGATCATGCTTTAGAGCTGTGTTATAAGTTGGACCCCTCTGACATATTTCGTTTTTACCAGTTATGCCTCTACGCAAGGCAATCGTGGCCTGGCAAGGCAAAAGATAGGGAGGCGCGAGTAGAGCGAGTGGCTACCGAGACCACGGCATTCGAGCCTCTATTCCCACAACCTGGAGCAGAGAGATGGGTTACAAGGAGATGGCGATTATAGGCCGTGATGGCGACATGAGGATAAGTGGGACGCAGCAGCCCAAAGAGCACCGTGGTTCACCCGAGATCGGATAATTTGAGGCTACGGGACTTTCTGAGTTGTAGCCCGCCAGAGTTCTACGGGTCGAGGCCTGAGGATGATCCGCAGGAGTTCATCCGATTCTGCGGATCATGAGTGATCGTGGCTTGAGACCAGTCGGTGGTCTTAGGTTCACATCGGCCGCGTGATATCGCGATCGTAGTTTGATTCGTGGGAGCTGTCCCGGAGAGTATGCACTTCCAGTATGGGACGAAGTTCTCATGGGCATTTCTTACACATTTCTTGCCTCGCGGATGAGGGCTCGGCCGACAATTTTTGACGCGTTAAGCGCAGGCCGCGCACGGTTCGAGTACAATGTGGAGTTTGACCGATTGCTCAAGATGTCCCCGTGTTAGTAGCCGATATGGAGGGCAGAGTACACCGCTATGTCACCGGCTCGATGACTACTTGCCGAGCTTGTTCGGTGTAGCTCTTCACCGGGCATGGACATTGCCCGCACGCAGCTTATGCACTTGGATGCGAGCGGAGAGGTCGACGGAATGGCCAGATCGCAGAAGAGGCCGAGCAGCAGGTCCTTTGGTGACTTTCGAGGCGGACCGCCAAAGAAGAGCTAGTTATGCACCTTCGCCAAGATGCAGTGGTCCTCCACAACCTTCGAGGCGTCCAGGTATTCGGGAGCGGTCGAGCTCGAGGTTCAAGTTTTCAGAGGAGTAGGGGTGTTGGCCAGATGCAGCCACCCCTACCTCGGTGTGGTCGATGTGGTAGACCGCATTTTGGGGAGTGTCGTGGTGCCAAGGGAGCTTGTTATTTTTGCGGCCAGCAGGGCCATTTTGCGAGGAACTGTCACTGAGGGTAGCACGGATGTTACGACTCAGCCTTCAGGATCAGTGGCTGGTTCATCACCTTCACTAGCTATGCGCCCTGCAGGGCAGGACTGTGATTTGAGTAAAGCGGTAGTTACAGGTATATCCTTAACCCTCTAGATATTTATATGCGTGATATGATGATTTTATGTTGAGTGTTATGTTTGGATAGCATTGTGTAAAATTGTGATCTAGAGAACATGGTTAGTTGAAAAGGTAAGCTTAGGGATAGGGAAATTATAAGTCGTAGAATATTATAACAAGTTGAGACCTTAGATGTAAGGCCGTCTTAAGTAAAAGATTTTACGGTTGGTCTTTGTTGAAGTATGTGGTATGCGTGAAATATATTGTTGATGATTCCTTGGGTTGTGTAAGATGAAAGTGGTAGCTTTCAGGACTTGAATAGGTAAGATTGTTCCAGATCGGGGAACAAGAGTCTGGTGCGATTATGGGTCGGGTTGAGGACCATTCGCGTCAACCCGTAGCCGGAATAAGGGGGTCAGTTCGAGGTGGTCACTTTGGTGGTAGGATCACGAGGGTGCAAGGCCCAAGTTTAGGTAACCACCAGATGAGATCGTGGGCGTGTTCGACTGAATCGGATCGTGAAGGCCGGAATGGCCTTGAAGAAATTCGAGGCTAGTAAGATGACCAAGTTTGGAGGTAGTGACTCCAAAGATTTTGGAAACTGAAGTGATGACTGAAGTATGGTACGTGTACTAGAAAGAGTTCGAGTGTTCGAGAAGAGTACGACGAGTAAGGAAAGAAGTGAACATGTCTTTGAGAGATGAAGTGATCATTTTTGTGAAGTGAATGCGCGATGAGTATCCTTTGGACCAGAGCGAGTTGATGTTGTTTTACACCTTCGAGGTGATTCCTCGCTTGGATTTGGGTTTCGCGTATGATTTTATTATGGCAATATGGGGCATAGTTGGTTTCGTAAGTATAGTAGTGAAGACTATACCGGCGCATGTACGTTTGGAGACTTAGAAGGAACATTCGGGACGAATGTTTCTAAGGGGGGAAGAATGTTATACCCCGTAATTCCAGGATATGTATGTGAGGACGTACGTACGAGAATACGACAGTAATTTTGGAAAGAAAGAAAGACGTGATTTTTTCGACGGAAAAGTTTCCGGATTTTGTGAAGGAAAAAGGTTCGCTAATGGGAATTGGATTTCCATATTTGGTACTCGGACTTTTTGGATTAATTAAGAATTATGGAATTATTTATCCGGAATTGGTCACGTGGGGCCCACGGGAGGAATTTACGGTTTGTGGGGCCCACTTTATTTTTTTTACGGATATTTTCGGAAGGTGAAATATTTTGGCCCAATAGGAGGGCGACATGTGTCACCCTAGGTGACACTTGGTTGGACGAAAATGATGGGTTTGGTTGGCACGTGTTTTACATGTAAAAGGCCAAAAACATTTGGTCAAAGTCTTGAAGATATTTTGTGTAGTAGATGGATAAGTGGGACCCACACACACATGGCTCAATCTAGACCACACACTTTCTTTAATCCTAGCCCTTGAATGTCCTATAAATACCCCCTTAAGTTGCAAGACTTCTTCATCCACACTTGAGAAATTCCAAGGCAAAAATACTCCCTCCCTTTGATGAAGTTCTCGTCCCACACCCCTCTCCCTTAACCAAACTTTGTCCAAAAATTCTTAAAGTCTTAAGTGTTCTTCCTTAGTGTATTAGGAAGACTAGTAACCAAAGGTTAGAAAAGATTTCACACCCTTAGCCTAAATACACCCTCTTGGCCGAGAGTTGCCAAAGTTTAGCCTAAGTGTACTTCACTTTTTGGAGTTGAAGTGTTTAAGAGAAGTTATTAGAAACTTCTAAGGGTTGCTTGGAGCGTACAAATTAGGAGCTAAACGTTGCTCAGGATCGACATATAATCTTGGATAATTTTGGGCTTATCGAGGTAATTATATTTATCCCCCTATTGTAATTGGAAATTACATGTTGTAGTAATGTATAGTTGAGTATACTATATATAGAATGGATATTAAAGAAGATAGTTGAACTGTAATTACATCGTAAAGAAGGATATTAAAAAAGAGAATTGAATTGTAATTACATAGGACTGTATTTACAGTAGACTTGTAGTATTCATGTGAAGTAGAATTGAACACGTCCGGTTAGACGTGTAATCACCTGGGAGTTGTTGGCCTGGTAGCGGGCCTTGATAGGGGAGGAGATTTATGTGATAGCGGGGGGGAGGTGCTGCCGAATTTTCCGTAGAAATATTCTACGAAGAGAACTAGAAGTTAATAGGCGTTTTATGGCCATTATAGGTGGAAGTACTACGAGTAGTGTATTCTACTTGAAGGGTGGAAAAGGCTAGCAAGGTTGTAGTACTTGGAGCATTTTGCTAATTGTCGATAATCGTCGCGAGGTATGTGAACCTCTTCTTATCTTTTCTAGCATGATATGTTGTGAACTATGTAGTACGCAGACGCATACGTGTTAAATGAATTTGGTTGGTTTAAAACATAAAGTGTTATAACGGCTTTATGAGAAGTTTGTTATAACAACTTTATGTGGGCAAAGAAATGTTTTGTGGTTTTTAAAAGATAAAAGACTTGATGTGAAATAATAAGGACTTGGGTTGTGTTAAAAGTTGTGAAACCGCTTTAATGAGAAATGGGTAATTGGGTTTTAAAAGGAATAATGTTATATTGATTTGGAAATGAGAACAAGTATCGAACAAACCATCGAGCGTTAATAAAGGAAAATGTATTGACTAATTAATTATTATTAAAACCAAGAGAAACCTCTATCTGCATAAGCTAATAAAATACAAAATTGTATTACATTTACTAGATCATGGCTGCTTTAATAAGATTGTTATAAACAAGAATAAACTACTCACACATAAGGCATATGTTACTCAAATTTTTTTAAAAGAGAAGTATGTTATTAAGTGATTAAGACTATGAACTACGAAACCTTTCAAAATAAGAGACTTGAGTATTTGAAATTAGGCAAACTTGAACTTTTGAAAAGAAGGTTGTTACTTGTCTTTAAAAAGGGAAATTATTTTGGTTTACTTAAAATAATAGTTACTATGTTTTGGATTGTACGTGTGTTGGTTTCAGGTGACTTATTGTGAAAAAATGGATATTTGTAAGAGAATTGAAGTTTGGTAATTTGCTTGTTCTTGCTTGTGATAGCCTTGTTGTGTAAAAGTTGTATTCTATGCTACCGCGTCTACCGAGGTCGGTATATTGTTATTGTTGTTACATGGACATGTCCAGACCGGCGAAGAATTAGGACGCGGACGTGCGGCGTTAATCACCGATATTGTTATTGTTGTTACATGGACATGTCCGCACCGATGAAGAATTTCGGGGCACGCGTTACGCGCGGGTTAATCACCCAGATATTGTTATTGTTACATAGACATGTATGCACCGATGAAGAATTCTGGGGGCATGTGGCCATGCGGCAGGGTTGATTACCCGATATATTGTTATTGTTGTTACATGGACATGTCTGCACCGATGAAGAATTCCGGGGGCATGTGGCCACGCGCAGGTTGATTACGATATCGTTATCGTGCATCCTCGACATGTCTACACCGATGGAGAATTCCGGGGCATGTGGCCATGACGCGCATGATTGATATTGTGGGCGTGAGACCCTTGGTTATATTTGAGTGATGACTTTGAGGCGTGAGTCCTCGCTTTGATACATCGCTTTTTATGTCGTGAATCGTAGTTTGGTTATCATACATGTCTCTGCTTTATTTAGATCGTTATGATTTCGTTTACGATTTTCGCCACATACGTACTGTTATCGACCTCCCCGAAGTGCGTCACGCCGCAGTGTAGGTACATCGGTTGTTGATCCTCGCCATAGGATCACGCTCACAGATTGGAAGCTCCGTTTCTCCGAGGCTTATCTTTTGGGTATGTTTCCCGAGTTTGTAGGTTCTTGTACATTCGTGGTATGGGCGGCCCTGTCCGTCATAGTTGTTATTACATTTTAGAGGTCATGTAGTTGTGCAAGGTGGTTTGTAAAAGAATGTAACTGCTCAAATTTCAGATATATATGCAAAGGCAACCGCTTTTGCTTTGTTTTCTTATGTTGTATCTTGTTTCCTGTTTAAGTTTTTATTTCCGCTGATTTTCTCTGATGTTGTATCACTAGGGTGCCCGGGGTAAGACACCAGTCGCGGGCCCGAGGTCGGGTCGTGACATCAGATTTGGAGTTGGATTAAGATTCGTTAAGGTATAATATTATCCCTTAAAAAGTGTTACAAGATTATTTATATTGTTGTTAGCTTTACATGTTGCTAGCATGAAGTATATGTGTTGAAGTTTATAAGTATTATGGATTGCTTGTAGCTTAAATCCGAAATTTTGTATAAGCCACTTGAAGTTGGATTGCTAATTGGTCGTTTATTAGAAATCGTCGCATGTTACTTACTTGAAGATGATAGTAGTTATAATCAATTGCGACTTGATATCATGTATTGCTAACAACTTGGATTGAAATGGAATTGGATAAGAATTGGTGTTATTATACTCAATGTGGCCGAATTGGACTTGTAGTTGTGTTGGTTTGATATCGTTTGTGGGGCGGAATTTTACACGTCTAGTAGGCGTGTAATCCCCTATTGATTAATTGCTTTGATTGTGCCTTAAATGTGGCGTGTTTGGTTATTGTATTCGGCCTTGATAAAGGTGGCAAAGTAAGTAGAAACAAAGGAGGTGTTGTCCGATTTTCCGTAGAATTTAGAGACTTTACACTTATAATATTCTACGTTTGAAGTAAGACGTTAATAGACGTATTGTGAATATTATAGGTTGACATTCTACGGGCGGGATTTTATACTTGGCAAGTGGTTTGACCCGAAGAGGTATGTAGAACTTTTCCTATCTTTTGAGCATGACTAGTTGTACGTATATAGTACGGTAGACGTACAAGAACTTGATATCCTTTACTAGTTTTATGAATAGCCAAGTCGGGTGAGTTAGGAGAATAACTCACTTCTTTGAAAGTATTAAGGATGTCTAATGTTTATTAAAGTTAAGGGACTTGAAGAGTTTTAAAGTATGTGATACTTGTTCCGTTTTAAACGTATGAGTCCCTTGGATAGGAAATTGTATTTGGCTAAGGTATAAAGTGAATATAACGACTTTATGGGAAGTTGGTTATATTTGCTTTATGGAAAGATAAATGACTTGATTTTAATGAAAAGGCAATTTGATTTTAAGGCATCAATTGCCTAAGGTTTTATAATAAAAGGAGTCACTTGATTTAGAAACCTAACTTTATTTCTAAAGGTATTGTGACTTGTCTTGAAAGGAAATTTTGACTTGATACTACGGTTAATAGTATCTTGGAAGTTTTATGTGAAAATGAGTCATTTTAAAAGATTAGAAGTACGTAGTACTTTGGGTTAAACTCCCGGACTTATTATAGCATATTAGTGCCTTAAGTAAACTAAAATGAGAGTGTAAATGAATAAGACTAATAAGAAGTTAGGGGGGATTTCTAACTTGCTTATTTATTGTATGACGGCCGGTTGAGATAGGGTAAGAGTATGAGTGAGGGGTAAACCCCCAAGACGCTATACCACCTTCTCCAGGGTAAGAGTATAAATGAGGGGTAAACACCCAAGACGTTATACCACCTGTTCCTTCTCCAGGATAAGAGTATAAATGAGGGGTAAGCCCCCAAGACGTTATACCACCTGCCTCAGGGTAAGAGTATAAATGAGGGGTAAACCCCGAAGACGTTATACCACCTGTTTCCATGGACTTGCTACCCAGGATTTGATCGTGAGTCTCCTATTTTTATGTTGTAAGGATACTCTTATTTACTCTCATTGTTAGTAAGGCACTGTGTACTGTAATTTTATTATCATACATGACTCCGGCTTTATTTTAAACTTATGTTGTAATTACAGTACTTTCCAGTTTTACATACTTAGTACTGACCCCCTTTCCCCGGGGGCTGCGTTAATGTCGTAGGAAAGGTTAAGCAGGTGGTGGATCCACATTCTTAGGATCACTTATCAGACGTCAGAAGCTCTATTTCTCCGGAGGCTTGTCTCTTTTGGTACAGCCTTTCCCTGATGTTGTAGATTTATGTACATTCAGGGGTATGGCGGGGCCCTGTCCCACCACAGTTGTTATTCTTAGAGGTCTGTATTCACATTGTGGTTGGGCTGTAAGAACTGAGTTGTACAGTTGTACTTTTCATTATGTTTATATTATGGAAGGCGGCCTTATCGGCTAGCCTGTGATGTTTATTGTTTACACATGTGTCTATGTTGTGTATGTTCCGCTGCTATTCTCTAATGTATACCTGAACGGGGTGCCCAGGTAGGGCACCAGTCGCGGCCCGGGGTCGGGTCGTGACAAGGTGGCTCAGCCTATAAGGCCGATGGTTGATTCCCTTTCCTCCACAGCTGTGCGTTCCCTAGGGCAGGGTGTTCAGGGGTCAGCCAGTCTTGGTAGAGGTCAGGGTGGAGTTTATAGTTGTGGCGGTCCTTCGAACCACATAGATGACGTGACTACTGGGCAGGATCAGGAGGCGACATCGCACGGGGTTACAGGTATATTTCGATTCTTTTGAATCATACGTGCATTGATAGATTCAGATTTCGCCCTAGCATATATGTTTTCCCTTTGTTGCTAAGAGTTGTAAAGTGATAGTACCCCAGAGGTAGGGATACTTTGATTAGTAAAGTGAAAAGTTAAGAATGTTGACAAGAATGATAAGTGAATTGCGACTATAGTTGTGTAGAGTTCACAAGTTGTAATTACCCTGTAATAGTGTAAGACCGATAGGGAAGGATGTACAGTAGAAATACTTTGGCTTATGTGACGAACCTCTAGTGAATGGGAGGATAGGGTGAGAAGTACCTTGAGCTAAGAGAGAGTTTTATTTCAAACTAAGGATGAGAAGTTAAGTGTGACGATGAGTCGGGTTATGGACTCATTTCGGGTCAGCCGATAGTATGGAATGGGGTGATGTCAGTTGTTAGTGGTCCCGCTATGTGATAGGGTCACGAGGATGCCAGGCCCAAGTTGGGTTAATCGTTGTACGAGTTTGTGGACGCGTTCCACCGGAATCAGGTCGTAAGGACCGAGAAGAGCCTTAGCGGAAATTCAAGTAGCATAATGGCCAAGTTTGGTTAGTAACTCCAAGGATTGGGGAACAGAAACAATATTTGAGATGTGTACGTTTACTAAATAAGTTGGAAGTACGAGAAAGTATGACAAGTAAGAAGTAAAGGAACCTCTAAGGATCCCGTGTTTTAGAAGACCGTAACCTTCGAGTTTTGTGAGAAGGGGTCGCGGACGGAAGGTCCATTGATATGTTTACGGATGTTAGGTGGTGGCCATGTGTGGCATCGTTAGTCTTGTGGAGTATTGATTGATAGACATAGTATAGAGATTGTGCCGGAGTTTGTATAGCCTGACAACCGACTAAGAACATTCGGGGACGAATGTTTCTAAGGGGGGAAGAATGTTACACCCCGTAAGTCCAGGACTTGTATAAGAAAATGTACGTAAGGAATCAAGACTTGAAAATTAGTACGAAAGGAAGAATTGTTTTTCCGGCGGAAAATCTTCCGAACGTCGGAAAGGAAAAATGTTCGTTGTTGAGAATTGGATTCTCAAAATGCATTATTTGAAGAGTATGGAACTCTTAACCTTATGGAAATTTATTTTTACGGATTTGGTCACGTGGGGCCCACCCGAGGAATTTTACGTTTTGTGGGGCCCACGAGGGTTACGGAATTTTATGAACGAATGAGAGGGCGACACGTGGCACCCCCACATATGGTCTTGGTCGATTTTAGCAAGGCTAAAATGGTCATTGACCATGGTAGAAGATAAGTCTTGCTAGCTTGATATTATTGACCAAAGTCAACTTGCCACTTGGGCTTGATCCTAGTGAAACTCATCTTAGCCACCCATTTGTTTAAGTCTTGGCCCTCCAATGTGTTATATAAGCATACTACTAGTGCAAGACTAGTCTTAAACACTTAGAAAAAAATCACACATTGTTGTTCTTGCAAGAAGATCTCTCGGGTTCACCATTCCCACACAAGAAAAATTTGTAGTTTTGATCCTTTGTTCACAAGACTTTAACCCAATGTCCCTAAGGGTATTATAAGGATATCTCAATAGAAAGATTTCGGAAAAACGACGTTTTCGTATTAGTCGCAAGGCGGAAACTTAAGAAGTTCTTCAACTTTGAAGTTGGAACTTGAAGATGGGTTCTTCATAGGCTTCTAAGGAGTGCTTGGAGCGGATGGGAACATAAGGAAATGAGCTAAGAATTTGCTAAGGAGCCACTTTGAATCTTGGAAGTTTTAAGGGCTTGTAAAGGTATAATCTTGTCGTTTTAGCAATTAAGGTTTACTTATTGTTGTAGTTATGGATATTAGCAAGCATGAGGTATTTAGTATAAGGTTTGATAAGTTTATCGCTATTGGAACCCTAATCAGAAAACTAGCATGTTTAGCCTTAAGATTACAATTCAAGTTGATTATTAGTTTAAGTCGTCGCATGTTGTATAAAGAAGGAAATTGTAGTTGTTGAAGTTGTTTATGACTATATAACATGTTAGACCTTAGAACTTGGAATTGGAAAAGGATTGGAAAAGACTTTGAATTGTTGGTTGTTGTTGGCCGAGAATGGCTTGAATATGGAACTACTTCGTATTAATTGTGGGGCGGAATTTTACACGTATTGTAAGGCGTGTAATCCTCTTTGTTTGGTTGTTGTTTTGAGCCTTAAATGTGGCGTGTTGGTTATTGTATTCGGCCTTGAAAAAGGTGGCAAAGTGAGTAGAAACAAAGGAAGTGCTGCCCGATTTTCCGTAGAATTAGAGACCGTATACTTAGTATTATTCTACGTTAGAGACTAGAAGTTGATAGTCTTGTTGTGACCATTATAGGTTGACACTTCTACGTGCACGGCGATTCGGCTTAGCTTGTGGAATTATACGAAAACGAATGTGAAAAATCTCATCTTCTAGCATGAATCATTAAGATAAAGAAAGTATTTCCTACTCCTTAAATGATCCATTCCTTTGTTGTATTTGGATTGCCTAAAGTAGAATTTGTTCTATGTACTTCCTTGATTGTACTTTGATGTTTAAATTGTAAGTTGTATAATCCATTGCCTTAGTGAAGTTTGGATTCTTAAAGAGTGGAAGTATTTTACTTAAAGTACATAGAGTCTTGAAAAGGAAGTGGTTTCCAAACCTTTTGGCTAGTGCCTTAGTTCCAAAACCTAAACGTCATTATAATGACTTTAGGGGAGTCAAAGGAGTGATTTACTTAATTGTTTTAAAAGAGGAGAAATGACATGATTTAAGAGAAGTAACTTGTTTTAAAGGTGTGAGTTACTTAAGGTTTAAAAGTAGAAGAAACTTGTTTTCTATATATTAAGAGACTCGAAGTATTTTTGAAAGTTAAGAAACTTGATTTGAAAGTTTGTGATACTTGGTTTTAAGTATAAGTCTCTTGGTTATAAAAAGAATTAAATTGTCTAAAAACCATAAAGGATTATAACGGCTTTATGGGAAGTTGGTTATAACGGCTCTATGGAAGGTTTAGAAAGTTGTCTATTTTGATTAATGGGCATAAGTTGCCTTGATTGTGAAAATTTGAAGTTACTTGATTTCAAGCTTTGAAATGAGTTTTCTAAGAGTGTAGTAACTTATTTTGAAAAATAGACACACCTTGACACTATGGATGTTAGTATCTTGGGGTATTACATAAAAAGGAGTCTTTTGAAAAGAATGTACGTACGTAGTACTTTGGCTTGATTAATTGAGAATTAGTCTAAGTGTGCCTTGATAAGTACTTTGGCTTGATTAATTGAGAATTATTCTAAGTGTGCCTTGATAAGTACTTTGGCTTGATTAATTGAGAATTATTCTAAGTGTGCCTTGATAAATACTTTGGTTTGATTAATTGAGAATTATTCTAAGTGTGCCTTGATAAGTACTTTGGCTTGATTAATTGAGAATTAGTCTAAGTGTGCCTTGATAAGTACTTTGGCTTGAGTAATTGAGAATTATTCCATGTGTGCCTTGATAAGTACTTTGGCTTGTTTAATTGAGAATTGCCTATGTGTCTTTGGTAATAGCGGTTGTGTGCTAGTGGTATATCATTCATTTCGGTCATTCCCGGGTTTGTGGCATTTGCATATTCCGTGGATTTGCTACCCACGATGTGAGGAATACCTCGCGAGTCCGCGAGGCTTATGCGGGTGAAATAGTCTCATGCGGGCGTCCACCTATGCGCGAGAATACCTCATGCGAGTCCGTAAGGGCTTATGCGGGTGAAATAGTCCCACGCGAGGAATACCTCATGCGGGTCCACGCGACCTACGCGGTGAAATAGTCCCGTGAGTAGGATTGCTTAATAATATCGCGCGCGGTGGTCCTTTGATCGTGAGCTCCCTAGTTTATATTGTAAGTATACTACTATTTACTCTCATTGTTAGTAAGGCACAGTGTACTATAATTTGATTATCATGGACTGCCGGCAGTGAGGAAGGATTCCACGGGCATGATTGATATTATGGGCGTGAGACCCATGGTTATATTTTAGTAATGACTTTGAGGGCATGCGTTCGACTTGATATGATCATATGTATTGTGTATCGTAGGTTGGCTATCATACATGTCTCCTATTTTGTTTAGATCGTTATGATTTCATTACGATTTCATCGTTTCACATACTTGGTACATTCTTCGCATCGACCTCCTTCGGCCGCGTCATGCCGCAGTTTAGGTACGCTGCTTTGGTGATCGGCAGTGTAGGACCGCTCGTAGTTTTGGATAGCTCCTTCGCTCGGAGTTTATCTTTTGGTATAAGTTCATTCAAGATGTGCTTTTGTAGCTTATGGGTGCATGTGGGCCTTGTCGCCATAGTTCAAGATAACTCTTAGAGTGCAGATTCATATGTTACACCCGTAATTACAGGACATGTCTTAAGAACGTAAGTAAGAACTCACAATTGTTAAGATTTGAGACTTGTAAAATTTATCTGAAATTATGGAATTGTCGGAAAATGTATTATTGTGACGAATGGGAGGGCGACACGTGTCACCCCCCTTATGTGATGCCTTGGTCGAAATGTGCAAGGGCAAGAGGGTCATTGGACCTTTGTTGCAAGACAAGTCTTGCACCATGTGTAGCATGAGAAATTTGACTAAGTCAAAAGGTCAATAAGTCTTGATATTTTGTAAGACCACATCCAAGCCTCACATTTGTTTATATCTTGACCATCCAATTCACTATATAATACTAGTAGCAAGAGAGGACTTAACACTTAGAAAAAATTGCACAAAAATTGAAGAACATAGGCATGTTGCTCTCGGGTTCCACACAAAAAAAAAAAAAATTCGTTTCTTGTCCATTTGATTCCACACTTTAAACCAAGGGTCTTAGGTGTATTGTAAACATATCTCAATAGAAAAATCTTGGAAAAAGGTTGTTTACGTGTTAGTCGCAAAACGAAAACCTAATGGTCTTTCTAGGTTTTGTTTGGAGTTTTGAAGGATAATTGTTGGTGTTGTTCTAAGGGTCTCAACAAGCGGATTGAAGTATCTTGGAGAGGCTCTAAACTACTAGGAGCGACTTCGGATTTGGAATTGGATTAAAAATCGTTAAGGTATAATCTTGTCTTTTAAAGGTGTTACAAGATTATATATTTATATTGTTGTTGTTAGCTTTACTTGTTGCTAGCATGAAGTTGATATGTTGAAGTTATAAGTATTATGGATTGCTTGTAGCTAACCAAATGTTATACAAGCCACTTGAAAATTGGATTACTAATTGGTCGTTTTTAGAAATCGTCGCATGTTACTTACTTAAAGATTATGGTTATTATAATCAAATGCGACTTGATATCATGTTATGCTACCAATTTGGATTGAAATGGAAATTGGATAAGAATTGGTATTGTTGAACTCAAGGTGGCCGAAATTGGACTTGTAGTTTGTATTAGTTTGTTATTCATTTGTATTGGACTACCTTCAAATTGTGAGCCAATTGGGGCTGTTTGGTTATTCATTTGTATCGACTACCTTCTATATTGTTGTGAGCCAATTGGGGCTGTTTGGTTATTCATTTGTATTGACTACCTTCTATATTGTTGTGAGCCAATTGGGGCTGTTTGGTTATTCATTTGTATCGACTACCTTCTATATTGTTGTGAGCCAATTGGGGCTGTTTGGTTATTGTATTTCGCCTTGAAAAAGGTGGCAAAGTAAGTAAAAACAAAGGAGGTGTCCGATTTTCCGTAGAATATAGAGACTTAACACTTATAATATTCTACGATTGAAGTAAGGCTTTAATATACGATTGTGAATATTATAGGTTGACATACTACGGCGAGACTTTGTACTTGGCAAGTGGTTTGACCCGACGAGGTATCTAGAACTTTTCCTATCTTTTGAGCATGACTAGTTTCACAGATATAGTACTCAAGATATCGACAATACTTTGACATTCCTTACTAGCCTTATAAAAAGCCAAGTCGGGTGAGTTAGGAAGTTAACTCACTTCTTTGAAAATATTAAGGATGTCTTAAGTCTTAGTAAAGTTAAGGGACTTGAAGGGATTTAAAGTATGTGATACTTGTGTCGTTTTAATCGTATAAGTCCCTTGGATAGGAAAATGTACTTGACTAAGGTATAAAGTGAATATAACGACTTTATGGGAAGTTGGTTATATTGACTTTATGCAAAGGTAAATGTCTTGTGTTAATGAAAGGCAAATTGATTTTAAGGTATCAATTGCCTAAAGTTTTAATAAAAAAAAGAAGTCACTTGATTTAGAAACCTAACTTAAATTCTAAAGGTATTGTGACTTGCCTTGAAATGTAATTTGGACTTGATGCTATGGTTAATAGTGTCGTGGAAGCTTTCTTTTAAAAAGAGTCATTTGTTTTAAAGAGTAGAAGTACGTAGTACTTTGGGTTAAATTCCCGGATTCTTATAAAAGACATATAAGTGCCTTAAGTAAACTAAAATGAGCATAGATGGAAAAGACTAATAAGAAGTTAGGGGGAATTCTAACTTGCTTATCTATTATATGATGGCCGGTTTTGAGACAGGGTAAGAGTATCGGTGAGGGGCAGGCCCCCAAGACGTTATACCGCCTTCTCCAGGATAAAAGTATAAATGAGGGGTAAGCCCCCAAGACGTTATACCACCTGCGTTACTATCTTCTTCAGGGTAAGAGTATAAATGAGGGGCAAACCCCCAAGACGTTATACCACCTGCTTCAGGGTAAGAGTATAAATGAGGGGTAGGAACCCCAAGACGTTATACCACCTGTTTTTATGGGTTCGCTACCCATGATATGATCGGGAGACTGCTATTGTGATGTTGTACGTATTCTCTTGATGTACTCTCATTGTTAGTAAGGCACTGTGTACTGTAATTTTGTTATCATACATGTCTCCGACTTTCTTTTAAACTTATGTTGTAATTACAGTACTTTCCAGTTTTACATACTTAGTACATATTGTGTACTGACCCCCTTCCTCGGGGGCTGCGTTCATGCCGCAGGGAAGGGTAAGCAGGTGGCAGATCCTCACTCTTAGGATCGCTTATCAGACGTCGGAAGCTCCATTCTCCGGAGGCTTGTCTTTCTTTTGGTACAGTTTTTCCCTGATGTTGTAGATTTATGTACATTCAGGGGTATGGCGGGGCCCTGTCCCGCCACAGTTGTTATTCCTAGAGGTCTGTATTCACATATGTGGTTGGGCTATAAGAACTGAGTTGTAAAGTTGTACTTTTGACTTTGTTTATATTATGGAAGGCGGCCTTATCGGCTAGCCTGTGTTGTTATATTGTTTACACATGTGTTTATGTTGTGTATCTTCCGCTGCTATTCTCTGATGTATACCAACGGGTGCCTGTGTAGGGCACTACCGCGCCCGGCCTGGTCGTGACAAAAGTGGTATAGAGCGATTAGTCCTCGAAAGTGTCTACGCATCCGTGTCTAGTAGAGTCTTGTTATCGGTGTGTTGTGCACCACATCTATAATCGGAGGTCGCAGGACATTTAGGATTGGTTTCATTCTTCTCTCTCGAGATCGTGCATTAGAGATGTCTTATTAGGTTGAACCTCTCCGACCTCTTCTTATAAAATGCCTATGCCTCCACGGAAGTACCAGTGGCCTGAGGCAAGGCAAAGCAGCAGAGTCGCTAGCGGTACTCGAGGGTTACACGGCTCGTGCACGACTATGCCCGAGGTAGTAGCGGTCGGCGAGTTCAGCCACGCTGCAGCTTTAGCGAGCCGAGAGCGGCAGAGCTCCAGAGGTTCCTGCACTGCACCCTCCAGCCTCCACCAGTGCCGATTATAGAGACTACGGGGAGCAGATCCGATTGTTGACCAGTATAGTAGTCGGCAAACGGCAGTGAGCAGGCAGCCCACCCTTAGACGGCGGCCATGGATTAGGGATTTTCCGGGATGTCATCCACCGAAGTTTTATGGTTCGAGGTCCGATGAGGATCCGCAGGAGTTCATTCGGCCTAAAGCGGACCATGCAGTTCTTAGGGCTTCAGAGATCGAGTTCATACACTAGCCTCTTACCTAAGCATGCGATATTGCGTTGAACTGGTTTGAGGCATGGTTGCTTTCGAGAGGTGATGATGCTCTTCCGGCTGTTTGGGAGGAGTTTACAGAGGCCTTCATGGATCACTTTTTGCCTCCTGAGATGAGGAGAGCCCTGCAGAGCATTCTTGACCTGAGGCGTAACGGGAGGATCGCTGCGAGTATAGCTGGAGTTTGACTCCTTGGCATACGCGCATACTATTGTAGCTAGCATGGCGGATAGAGTTCATCGTTATGTGATGGGGCTAGACCGTCATATGATTACAAAGATGCTTGGGGTGGCTCTTCACCGGTATGGACATCGCCGGACGCAGCCTATGCGCAGGGGATAGAGGATAGAGAGAGGAGGACCGCTTTGATTCAGCCACCCAAGAGGCGTAACATCGTGGTCTCAGGGCGCTTTCGAGGCGACCTCAAAGCAGAGTAAGTCCACATTCCGGCCAAAGACAGAGTGCTCCGTCACGGTTTTCCGCAAGAGGTCCGATCAGCCAGTCGATCCAGAGCAGTCGTGGCTCCGGACTACAGGATTTCGAGGAGGCGAACCGCCACCGATCGGGACCACCCACACCTCGGTGTGCTCGATGCGTAGGTTCCACCAGCGAGTGTCGCAGCCGGAGCTTGTTACTCGTGTGGCAGGCCATTTGAAGAGAGATTGTCCGCTCAGAGGCCGCACGGGTGGTACAAAGACACCGACGGATCGCTTGCCGGGTCTTCTCCTTCGTGGTTACGCGCCCGAGGCGTGGTACTCACGGACGGCAGCCGCGCAGAGGTCGAGGTGGTGGTTCTAGTTCTAGCGGTCCTTAGAACCGCATCTATTCATTAGCCAGCCGCCAGGACCAGGAGGCTTCCCCTGACGTCGTCATAAGTACATTACTGATTTCAGGCTGTGATGTTTATGCTTTGATAGATCCAGGTTCTACCTTGTCCTATGTGTCCCCTCTTATTGCGGGTAGAATCGGGATAGAGCCGGTGTCGATAGAGCCGTTTGAGGTAGCTACGCCAGTGGGTGATTCGGTGTTAGCTGAGCGGGTGTATAGAGGTTGTCCGGTATTCATTTACAGTCGTCAGACCCTTACAGACTTGATAGAGTTGGAGATGACATATTTTGATGTCATTATGGGTATGGACTGGTTGGCTTCTTGTTATGCCAACGTTGACTGTAGGGACAGGTTGGTTCGGTTCCAGTTTCCTGGCGAGCCAGTTATCGAGTGGAGGAAACACAAAGATCGCCGAGGGTAGGTTTATTTCTTACCTCAAGGCTAGGAAGATGGTGCAGAAGGGGTACATCTATCATCTGGTGCGGGTATTTGATACAGAGGTCGAGGTACCGCTTCTTGATCGCCGGTGGTTAGGGAATTCGCAGATGTGTTCCCAGATGATCTTCCGGGTATCCCTCCTGAGAGGGAGATTGAGTTTTGTATTGACACATTGCCAGACACTCGACCTATTTCCATTCCGCCATATAGGATGGCACCTGCCGAGTTGAGGGAGCTGAAGGACCAGCTGAAAGATTTGCTGGAAAAAGGCTTTATCAGGCCTAGTGTATCTCCCTGGGGAGCGCCGGTGTTGTTTGTGAAGAAGAAGGATGGGACGCTGCGTATGTGTGTTGACTACAGGCAGCTGAATAAGGTAACCATTAAGAATAGGTACCCCCTCCCCAGGATTGATGATTTGTTTGACCAGTTGCAGGGTGTGAGGTGTTTCTCAAAGATAGACCTGCGGTCTGGTTATCATCAGGTTCGAGTTCGAGAGGCAGATATCCCAAAGACTGCATTCAGGACCCGGTATGGGCACTATGAGTTCAGGGTTATGTCTTTCGGTTTGACCAACGCTCCAGCGGTATTTATGGATTTGATGAACCGGGTGTTCAAGCCATTTTTGGATACATTTGTGATAGTATTCATTGACGACATCCTGGTTTATTCGCGGACAGAGCAGGAGCATGCAGATCACTTGAGGCGGCATTGGGTCCTCCGAGCCGGCGCTATTCGCCAAGTTCTCCAAGTGTGAGTTTTGGTTGGCCTCAGTGGCATTCCTGGGGCATATTATTGGGGCTGATGGTGTTCGGGTAGATACGACAAAAATTGAGGCAGTCAAGTCTTGGCCGAGACCTACTACTCCGACCGAGGTGCGCAGTTTCTTAGGACTGGCAGGGTATTATCGTTGGTTTGTGGAGCAGTTTGCTTCGATTTCAAAGACCGCTGACTAGGTCGACTCGTAAGCGCACCAAGTTCCAGCCGATGAGGTCATGAGCGTGGTTTTCGATTCCGAAAGAGAGGTTGACTACAGCCCCAGTTCTTACTCTTCCTGAGGGGTTAGACGGGTACGTGATCTATTGTGATGCCTCGGGTATCGGGTTAGGGTGTGTTTTGATGCAGCACGACAAGGTTATAGCCTATGCTTCCCGGCAGTTACGGAAGCATGAGAGGAATTACCCTACCCATGACTTAGAGTTGGCCGCGGTTATACATGCCTTGAAGATTTGGAGACATTATTTGTACGGGGTTCATGTGGATATTTATACAGACCACAAGAGCCTCCAGTATATCTTCAGGCAGAGGGAGCTGAACTTGAGACAGAGACGGTGGTTAGAGTTGCTGAAAGACTATGATGTTGATATTCTATACCATCCGGGGAAAGCCAACGTAGTTGCTGATGCCTTGAGTCGTAGATCGATGGGGAGCCTGTCAGAGGTACAGCCAGAGGCGTGATACGGTCCGTCAGATCCACCAGTTAGCGAGCCTTGGGGTTCGATTGATCGATACCGACGATAGTGGGGTACGGGTTCGTGAGGTTGCCGAGTCTTCCATCGTTGATGAGGTGAAGATGCGACAGTTTGAGGACCCAGTGTTGGTACGGTATCGTGATGCAGCTCTTCGGGAGGAGAAGAGTCTATTCGGGGTAGCGCCTGATGGGGTGCTGAGATTCGAGGGCCGGTTGTGTGTTCCCGATGTGTCAGGACTTCGTCAGCAGATTCTGGGGGAGGCACACAGTGCTCGATATTCTATTCATCCGGGGTCGACCAAGATGTACCATGACCTCAGATGTTTGTATTGGTGGGATGGCCTGAAGAGGGACGTGGCAGGTTTTGTTGCACAGTGTCCTAATTGCCAGCAGGTTAAGGTCGAGCACCAGAGGCCCAGTGGATTATTGCATACTATTGAGATTCCGACTTGGAAGTGGGAGATGATCAACATGGACTTTGTTACGTGGTTACCTCGCACTCAGAGGAAGTATGACTCCATCCGGTTATTGTTGACAGTCGAAAATCAGCCCATTTCCTTCCAACAGACGACGTTTACCGAGGATTATGCCAGGTTGTACATCAGAGAGATTGTGAGACTGCACGGTGTCCCAAAGGTCGATTATTTACGATAGGAGCCCGATTACGCTAACTTCGAGGTCTTTCCGTAAGGGTTTGGGGACACAGTGAGTCTTAGTACAACATTTCATCCTCGAATGACGGCAGCAGAGCGTACTATCCACACTCGAGGATATGCCGCGAGCTGCGTGATTGATTTCGATGGTAGCCGGGAGGACCATTTGCCTCTTGTGGAGTTTGCTTATAATAACTACCATTCCAAAGAAATGATAGCGCCATACGAGGCTTTATATGGGCGGAAATATAGATCGCCATTGGTTGGTTCGACGTGGGCGAGGTACGCTTAGTTGGCCCGCATTTGGTACAAAGTTGTGGATAAGTGAAGCTTATCCGGGAGAGATTAGCGACTCGAGTCGGCAAGTCATACGCGGATAATCGGCGCCGGATTTGGAGTTTCGGTAGACGATTGGGTCTTCGAAGGTGTCACCCACGGCGGGTGTGATGAAATTCTAAGAAGGGAAACTCACCAAGGTACATTGGGCCCTACCAGATCGTTCGTAGAGTGGGCAAGGTTGCCTACGAGTTAGATCTGCCATCAGAGTTAGAGGCGGTACATCCGGTCTTCCATGTTTCTATGTTGCGGAAGTGTATCGGTGATCCAGCGAGAGTTTTTCCTACTAGTGAGGTCCAGGTAACAGAGGGGTTATCATATGAGGAGAGTCCCATAGCGATACTCGATCGCCAGGTCAGCGATCGCGACTGGATTTAGTCGCCACGACCGACCGCCCGTGGATCGTTCCCTACCTGGGCACCCTTACAGGTAAACATCAGAGATAATCAGCGGAACATACATGAAGCTTATAACATAAAACAACAGAAATAAACAACAGGTCAGCCGATAGGGCTACCTTCCTGGACGTACATACATGAACGAAGCAGTTGCCTCCTTTCTTTACAAACAGACCCACAATATGTGACTACGCACCTTCTAAGAGTTTTAACATAATCGTGGCGGACAGGCCCCGCCATACCCCGAATATACATAGCCGCGACAACTCCGAACATCGAGCCATCTAAAATCTTGAACCGTGATCCTAAGCTCGCGGATCCACATCGTACCTAAACATGCGGACATGAACGCAGCCCTCGGGCGGGGTCGCACAACAAAAATTTAATATGGAGTAAAATAACGCAAGAATCAAATCATAATCGCATAAAAGAACGCCCTTTAACTCCTGAAATCAATCATATATTAACCGTTCCTGTCCTTCTTTAGATAAGATTTAACAACATCTACGTACATACTTACTTAAGAGCTTAATCCAGCCTTTTTCACATAACTTACATATCTTACATAACATAATCCGCCCATTTATGACACACGGTGTCTTGATGAATCATGTAACATAATCCGCCCGCCCGGGGCTCCTGCATCGTGGAATCATATAACATAATCCGCCCACCTGGGCTCTGCATCGCGTGGAATCATGTAGCATAATCCGCCCACCGCGGCTCAGCATCTTGTGGAATCATGTAGCATAATCCGCCCACCCGGGGCTCGCACTTGTGGAATCATGTAGCATAATCCGCCCACCGGTGGGCTCGTAAGATAGCGTAACCCACCTATGTGTAGGCTCGGGGTAATATGGCATAATCCGCCTATGTGTAGGCTCGGTGTATCTCATAACGTAATCCGCCTATTTGTAGGCTCGGTGTATTTCATAACGTAATCCGCCTATTTGTAGGCCCGCGTATTTCATAACGTAATCCGGCCTATTTGTAGGCTCGGTGTATTTCATAACGTAACATTTTAAAACGTATTGTTACCTCTTCTTAAGTCGTTATAACAACTTCCCATAAAGCTATTATAACAACCTTTCATTTTAGAGAACTCAAGGCACTTTTATTCTTACAACATTAGGGAAACTAGACCCAAAAATACCACGTACATACGCATTTCAATGTAATCATAAACTTCTTTCTTTTTAAAACTCAAGTCACATACTCTTAAAATCATGTCATCAATACTTTTAGAAATCAAGTCCACAACTTGAAAAATAAAGTTTCATAATCCTTAGAAGACAACCAAAGTTCATAGTCTTAAAACCTTATATCATACATTCTTTAAAATCCACTTACTTATACTTATACAAAACAAATATAAAGTTTCATACACTTCCAAAACCAAGTAACTTATTCTCTTAAAACCATATAACTTTCACTTTTAAAATCAATCCCCTTTTCACATATAAATTCAAGTCATTTTTGAACGTAAAATCCACTTACTTACTTTAATTAAATCAAGACACATAGTTTTAAATCAAATCTCATATTTTCCTAACCATTCTTACCAACATCTCCCATAAGACTTGGTAAGGACTTAGACAATTTAACATACTTATAACTTAGGATAACTTAGACATAACCCTTACGTAGAGTAAATCAACATACATATTTCTTAACTTCTAAGAATAGAAGGAATCATGAAATAATACCACATGTATATTCCATACATAGAACCATGTCTAAAGAAGGAAGAGGTTCACATACCGCGACGATTATCGACAAGTAGCAAAAGCTCCAAAGTACTTCCACCTTGAGCTATTCCATTCTTCAAGTAGGATACGCTATACCTAGTACGTCAACCTATAATGGTCACCATACGTCCATTAACTTCTTACTTCATACGTAGAATATTTTAGGTGCTAAGTCGCTAAATTCTACGGAAAATCGGACAGCACCTCCTTTGTTTCTACTTACTTTGCCACCTTTTCAAGGCGTATAAAATAACCAAACAGCCCCAATTGGCTCACAATTTCTATAAGGTACTCCAATACAAATGACTAACTAAATGACCCAATTGGCTCACAATTTAGAAAGTAGTCCAATACAAATGAAAAACAAACTAAAAGTCCAAAATTCGCCACCTTGAGTTCAACCTTACCAATTCTTATCAAATTTCCATTTCAAACCAAATTGGTAGCATAACATGATATCAAGTCGTATTTGATTATAACAATCCATAATCTCGAAGTAGGTAACATGCGACGATTTCTAATAACGACTAAATTGAAATCCAACTTAACAAGGCTTATATAACATTTCGAATTTAGCTACAAGCACTCCATAATACTTATAAACTTCAACTTAACCACTTCATGCTATCAACATGTAAAGCTAACAACAACAATAATAATACATAATCTTGTAACATCTTAAAGGACAAGATTATACCTTAACGATTCTCAAACCAATCTTCAAATCCGAAGTCGTTCCTTAGCAACTTAGAGACTCTCCAAGATACTTCAATCCGCTACTTGAGACCCTTAGAACCATACCAACAATTTTCCTTCAAACCCCCAACCAAAACCTAGAAAAGCCATTAGGTTTTCACCTTGCGACTAATACGAAAACTCTCTTTTTCCGGGATTTTTTCTATTGAGATATACTTACATAACACTCATGAACCTTGGTTTAAAGTGGGGGAATTATTGGACAAGAAACAAAAAATTTTTTGTTGTGGAAGGGAGCAAACCCGAGAGCAATGCTCTTGAGTTCATCAATTTCTCTTGAAAATTTCTAAGTGTTGGCATTAGTCTTGCTACTAGTAGTATAATATAGGGACATGGAGGGTCAAGATGCAACCATTTGGGTGGCTAGGATGAGCTCTAGCTAAATATCAAGACTAATTGACTCCTGACTTGGTCAATTTTGTCAAGCTAATTAATAGAAGACTTAGTCATCTTAAGGCTATGGTCAATGACCATTTTGGCCATGACATTTTCCAAGGGGTGACAAGTGTCGCTCTCCGTCACAATAATTCACGCTTTAATTTCAAATTTCAAATTTCAACACAAGTCTTAAATCTGCTTGTGAGTTCTTACGTTCTTAAAACATGTCATGTGTAATTACGGGGTGTAACAGAGCTTCCACAAAGTCTGTGGAGGAATGATAACCGAGAGGAGATGACTTGGGAGTGAGGAGGACATGTTGAGAGAAGTATCCTCACTTATTTCCTATACCTAGTAATTCATCTTCCCTTACTTGTCAAGCTTTAATTATCTCTTCTTGCTTAAATGCTATTACGTGGCCATGTGTGGCATTTTTGGTATGTCGGGTTGTGAAAGGAACTATGTCGCTAATTAAGTTTGACTCAGAAAGAAAGAACATCTGGGACGAATGTTTCTAAGGGGAAGAATGTTACTAAGGGGAAGAATGTTACACCCGTAATTACAGATACGCCTTAAGAACGTAAGTAAGAACTCACAAATGTTAAGATTTGAGACTTGTAAAAATTTATGAAATTATGGAATTGTCGGAAAATGTATTATTTAGACGAATGGGAGTACGTGTCACCCCCATGTGATGCCTTGGTCGAAATGTGCAAGGCAAGAGTCATTGGACCTTTGTTGCAAGACAAGTCTTGCACCACGTAGTATGAGAAATTTGACTAAGTCAAAGGGTCAATACGTCTTGATATTTTGTAAGACCACATCCAAGCCTCACATTTATTTATATCTTGACCATCCAATTCACTATATAATACTAGTAGCAAGAGAGGACTTAACACTTGGAAAAAATTGCACAAAAATTGAAGAACATAGGCATGTTGCTCTCGGGTTCCACACAAAAAAAAAAATTTCGCTTTCTTGTCCATTTGATTCCACACTTTAAACCAAGGGTCTTAGGTGTATTGTAAACACATCTCAATAGAAAAATCTTGGAAAAAGGTTGTTTACGGGTTAGTCGCAAAACGAAAACCTAATGGTCTTTCTAGGTTTTGTTTGGAGTTTTGAAGGATAATTGTTGGTGTTGTTCTAAGGGTCTCAACAAGCGGATTGAAGTATCTTGGAGAGGCTCTAAACTACTAGGAGCGACTTCGATTTGGAATCGATTAAAATCGTTAAGGTATAATCTTGTCTTTTAAAGGTGTTACAAGATTATATATTTATATTGTTGTTGTTAGCTTTACTTGTTGCTAGCATGAAGTTGATATATTGAAGTTATAAGTATTATGGATTTCTGTAGCTAAATGCAAATGTTATACAAGCCACTTGAAAATCGATTACTAATTGGTCATTTTTAGAAATCGTCGCATGTTACTTACTTAAAGATTATGGTTATTATAATCAAACGCGACTTGATATCATGTTATGCTACCAATTTGGATTGAAATGGAAATTGATAAGAATTGGTATTGTTGAACTCAAGGTGGCAAATTGGACTTGTAGTTTGTATTAGTTTGTTATTCATTTGTATTGACTACCTTCTAAATTGTGAGCCAATTGGGTGTTTGGTTATTCATTTGTATCGACTACCTTCTATATTGTTGTGAGCCAATTGGGGCTGTTTGGTTATTCATTTGTATCGACTACCTTCTATATTGTTGTGAGCCAATTGGGGCTGTTTGGTTATTCATTTGTATCGACTACCTTCTATATTGTTGTGAGCCAATCGGGGCTGTTTGGTTATTGTATTTCGCCTTGAAAAAGGTGGCAAAGTAAGTAAAAACAAAGGAGTCTTTGTCCGATTTTCCGTAGAATATAGAGACTTAACACTTATAATATTCTACGATTGAAGTAAGGCTTTAATAGACGTATTGTGAATATTATAGGTTGACATACTACGGCGGACTTTGTACTTGGCAAGTGGTTTGACCCGACGAGGTATGTAGAACTTTTTCCTATCTTTTGAGCATGACTAGTTTCGCGTATATAGTACGGTAGACGTACAAGACTTTGACATTCCTTACTAGCCTTATAAAAAGCCAAGTCAGGTGAGTTAGGAAGTTAACTCACTTCTTTGAAAATATTAAGGATGTCTTAAGTCTTAGTAAAGTTAAGGGACTTGAAGGGATTTAAAGTATGTGATACTTGTGTCGTTTTAATCGTATAAGTCCCTTGGATAGGAAAATGTACTTGACTAAGGTATAAAGTGAATATAACGACTTTATGGGAAGTTGGTTATATTGACTTTATGCAAAGGTAAATGGCTTGTGTTAATGAAAGGCAAATTGATTTTAAGGTATCAATTGCCTAAAGTTTTAATAAAAAGGAAGTCACTTGATTTAGAAACCTAACTTAAATTCTAAAGGTATTGTGACTTGCCTTGAAATGTAATTTGGACTTGATGCTATGGTTAATAGTGTCGTGGAAGCTTTCTTTTAAAAAGAGTCATTTGTGTTAAAGAGTAGAAGACGTAGTACTTTGGGTTAAATTCGCATTCTTATAAAAGACATATAAGTGCCTTAAGTAAACTAAAATGAGCATAGATGGAAAAGACTAATAAGAAGTTGGGAATTCTAACTTGCTTATCTATTATATGATGGCCGGTTTTGAGACAGGTAAGAGTATCGGTGAGGGCAGCCCCAAGACGCTATACCGCCGTCTACAGGATAAGAGTATAAATGAGGGGTAAGCCCCCAAGACGTTATACCACCTGTGTTACTATCTTCTTCAGGGTAAGAGTATAAATGAAGGGCAAACCCCCAAGACGTTATACCACCTGCTTCAGGGTAAGAGTATAAATGAGGTAGGAACCCCAAGACGTTATACCACCTGCTTTTATGGGTTCGCTACCCATGATATGATCGGAGATCGCTATTGTGATGTTAGACGTATTCTCTCGATGTACTCTCATTGTTAGTAAGGCAATCGTGGTAATCGTAATTTTGTTATCATACATGTCTCCGACTTTCTTTTAAACTTATGTTGTAGTTACTGATTTTCCGCTTTACATACTTAGTACATATTGTAATCGACTTCTTCTGGGCCGCTCACGCCGCAGTGGCGGTAAGCGTGGCGGATCCTCACTCAGGATCGCTTATCGACGCCGGAAGCTCCATTCTCCGAGGCTTGTCTTTCTTTGGTACGCTTTTTCCTTGATGTTGTAGATTTATGTACATTCAGGGGTATGGCGGGGCCCTGTCCCGCCACAGTTGTTATTCCTAGAGGTCTGTATTCACATATGTGGTTGGGCTATAAGAACTAAGTTGTAAAGTTGTACTTTTGACTTTGGTTATCTTATGGAAGCGCCTTATCGCCAGCTTTGTGTTGTTATATTGTTTACACATGTGTTTATGTTGTGTATGTTCCGCTGCTATTCTCTGATGTATACCTGAACGGGGTGCCCAGGTAGGGCACCAGTCGCGGCCCGGGGTCGGGTCGTGACATTATATGTGGGATTGGACTCATGTGCAGTGTAGTGTCTTTTATTATGTATATTATATGGCAGCCTTGTCGGCTTTGCCCTTGTACGTATGTTGGTTTTAAAAAAAAAAGGGTGTTATTTAAATTCCGCAATTTGCTTAGTTGTTAAGGTAGAAGGGTGCCCAGGTAGGGCACCAGTCACGGTCCCGGGGTTCGGGGCGTGACAATAGATTTATGGGAAGCTAGTTATAGCGACTTTATGAAGATAAAAGAATGGTTTGATTATTCTAAAAAGATAAGAGACTTGATATTGAAAGATAAGAGACTTGACTTGTAAACAACTTGATTTTGGGAAAGTATAAAGTAACTTGATTTAAAAGTACAGGTTACTTGTTTTGAAAAGAGTAAAGTTACTTGAGTTTAAGAATGTAAGTAACTTGTTTTTGAATATTGAACTTGTCTTGAATAAGAAATTATAAGTGGCTTGATTTTAAAAGGTGTGAGTGTCTTGATCTTAAAAGAGTGAGTTACTTGGGTTTTGAAAGTATACCTGACGTTGTTTTAAAAATGTAAGCCACTTGGTTTAAGAAGTATAAAGTACTTGAGTTAAACATGAGAGTGTCTTGATACTACGGGTATTAGTATCGTGTGGTTTTTACTTAAAAGGGGGTCATTTTAAGAGAATTGAAGTATGTAGTACTTGGGGTTAAAAACCCGGATTCTTGGCATAAAATGAGAGTCTAAGAGTATGTTAAACTTGCCTATGCAAGTGTTGTATTTTTATGCTACCGCGTCTCTCGATGTAGGGCCGATTATCCTGTTGTTTATTTGGATATACCGACACTGCTGGATGGTCCACGGGTATGTTTCCATTGTTCTTTGTTATGCCATGGACTAGCTCTCCATGAGGTTGATGACGCAGGCAGGATCTGGTAGTTAGCCCCCATACTTTTCGATGCGTTCGACGCAGGACGGGTCCGTAGTTAGCTTTCGTACTTGCCCTACGCTTCTTTATCAGGTTATTTACTTGGACCTACTGACACGTTGGGTGGCCCACGGGGATGCTTCCATTGTTAGTGTTATACCCCGTAGTTCCAGGGTATGTATGCGAGGACGTACGTACGAGAATACGACAGAAAGATTGGAAAGGAAGAAAGAGGTGATTTTTCCACGGAAAAGTTTCCGGTTTTTGTGAAGGAAAAAGATTCGTTAATGGGAATTGGATTCCCAGATTTGGTATTTGGACTTCATAGATTATATTAGAATTTTGAGATTTTATTTTCGGAAATGGTCACGTGGGGCCACGGGAGAAATTTACTGCTTTTGTGGGGCCCGCTTTGTTTTTGACATTTCGGTATTTTGGATATTTTCTAAGACGAAATATTCTGGCGAATCGGGGCGACACGTGTCACCCCACGTGGCACCTGGCCGATTTTACCTTTGCACAACACCCGGTTGAGTCGTTGACTAAACGCTTGCGTAGCTTGCGAAGGAAAATTCCGCTATGTCGCTTTGTATTTTTGCGGATTTTTCCGAGCGGAACATTTTGGACCAACGAAGGCGGCACTTGGCACCCTCATTGGTGGGCAAGGTGGGCGCGTGGGACGATTGGGAGATAGGGTTGGGCAAGATATTTATGTAGATATTTGTGAGGTTTTAAGGAGTAGGGTCTAGGGTGCACTTGGCTGATCTTGGCCTTACACTTGTGTAGCACTTGGCTAGATCTTGGCCATTGGTTGGCCTTTGGCTTTGCTATAAATAGCCTCCCTTGTGAAGACTTATTCATTCACTCTCACTTTGTCTAAGTCTTGAAAGCCTCTCCTCCTCTTGCTGGCTCGTCCAACTCCCACCACCTGTGAGGCCTTGAACCGAGAGTTCCCCTCCTTGTCAAGGCCCTTTGGCCGAGAAACCCCTATCTTGGAGTGTTTTAGTGAGGTACCCTCCCTTGGTAGAAGTTGTCTTCCAAGTATTGTTATAATGCCCAAAATACCTTAGCCTTGTACCTTGTAGTATTCCAAAGATACCTCTATACGTAGAGCCCGAAATACTACCTTTTGTCCCTTTGGTCTCAAACCGAAACCCTAAGGAAATCTTCATTGTTTGATTGAAGTATTTAGGTAGAATTTGGTTAGAACTTCTAAGGGTTGTTTGGAGCGGGATGGAGCACCTGAGTCGAGCTAAACGCTGCTAAGGATCGACATTTAACTTGGATAATTATGGGCTTATCGAGGTAATTATCTTGTCCCTCTATTTGGTAATTGGAATTTACATGTTGTTGAATATATAGTTGAAGTATACTATATATAGAACTAAGCTTAGTACTGCGGCAATGTCTTTTGACTTAAGCCTGAAGAATAAAGAAAAGAATCAGATGTATTTACATAGGTGTATTGCAGAGACTTGTGTAGTATTCGAGTAGAATTGTACACGTCCGGTTAGGCGTGTAAACCCCGGTTGGCTAGGTAGCGGCCTCGATAGAGGAGGAGATTTACGCTGTTGTGGGAAAATGTCACGAATTTTTCAGAGAAATGGAACCTTGTGTTTTGAGGTTAATAGAAGTTGTGGCCTTTTTAGGTGAAAGTACTAAGAGTAGCGTATTCTACTCGAGAGTGGAAAGGGCTAGCAAGCGTTGTAGTACTTGGAGCATTTTGCTTATTGTCGATAAATCGTCGCGAGGTATGTGAACCTCTTCCTATCTTTTCTAGCATGATTGTTGTGAACTATGTAGTACGGTACGCATGTGCTAAGTGATTTGGTCGGTTTAAAACATAGGGTGTTATAATAGCTTTATGGGAAGTTAGTTATAACGACCTTATGTAGGTGAAAATGGTTTACTGATGTTAGAAGTTAAGAGACTTGATCTTATAAGATAAGAGACTTAACTTATTTGTTTTAATGTGGATGTTGTGTGAAACCTCATTCGTGAGTAATGAGTACTTGGTTTTTAAAGGGATAATGTTTTACTGATTTCGGGAATCAGAATGTGTATCGACGCACCACCTGCAGCGTTAATAAAGGAAAATGTATTGAATAATGATGTGTTGTATTAAAACCGTAGAAACCTCCATCCGCATAGAAGCTAAGAGACAAAATGATATTACATTTTCTAGATCATGGTTGTTGTAATAAGATCGTTATAAACAAGAATAAACTACTCACATATATGACATATGTTACTCAATTGTTCTAAAAAGGAATCAAGTGATTAAGTTTGGGAACTATGAAACCATTTGAAAATGAGAAGCTTGAGTAATTGAAACTAGGCAAACTGGAACTTAGGAAAAGAATGTTGTTACTTGATTTTGAAAAGGAAGATGGGTTGGTCATTCTAATACTACGTATCGGGTGACTTTTATAAAAGTAATGGATCTCTTTTAAAGAACTTAACGATGTAGTACTTTGGGGTTAAAAACCCGACTTTGGCATAAAATGAAAGTACTTTGAGTTGTGTGAAACTTGCCTATGCTTGTTGTTGTGAAACTTGCCTATGCTTGTGATGATAGCCTTATTGTACAAGCGTTGTGTTTCTGTGTTACCGCGTCTCTCGATAGAGGGTCGGTTGACTGGTTGAGAACTTACTTGGGCGTCTTACAGCGTGGCGGAGAAATTCCGCAGTGCGTTCTCGCTGATAGTATTATTGTTGTTAATCGCTTTGGACATACCGACACGACGCGTAGCGCGGGTATGCTTCCATTTTGGTTAAGGTCTTGTGGTTAATCGCTTTGGATATCTCGACACGATGCGTAGCGCTGCGGGTATGTTTCCATTTGATTATCGCCAGTGATTTCCTTTTGGACATACTGACACGATGCGTAGCGCACGGGTATGCGTCCATTTGGAATGCTGTCGTATTGTTTCCCTTTGGACATACTGACACGATGCGTAGCGCACGGGTCTGCGTCCCTTTGGAATGGTGTCCTATTGTTTCTTTGGACATACCGACACGATGCGTAGCGCCGCGGGTATGCTTCCATTTGGATTCTTTGTCTTGTTGTTATCATATCATCATCGCCGGTGAGGAAAGGTATTCCACGCATGATTGATGTTGTGGGCGTGAGACCGACTTGATATAATCGTTATATGTGTGCCACCCCGAGTTGTAGGTTCTGTACATTCGTGGTATGGCGGGCCCGTCCGTCATAGTCGTTGTAAATCTTAAGTGCAGTAATCGTTGTGGCAAGGGTTGTAAAAGGATTAAACTTTTCGTGTTTTATGTTTATACGAAGGCAACCGCTTTTGGTTGGCCTGTTTATTTATTATATCTCTTGTTTAATGACTCATGTTTTATGTTCCGCTGATTTTCTCTGATGTATGTATCGCTAGGGTGCCCGGGGTAAGGCACCAGTCACGGGCCCGATTTTCGGGGTGTGACAGTTAGTGTTATTCCACGGACTAGTTCCCCATGAAGTTTCGTGATTCAGGAGGTACCTGGTAGTTAGCTTACGTACTTGCCCCGGTCAGTGACGTGACGCAGAGTGGATCTGGTAGTGGCTTTCGTACCTGCCCCGGTCAGCTTCGTGATGCAGGTGGAATCTGGTTGTTGACGCAAGCGGGATCTGGTAGTTGGCTTTTGTACTTGCCCCGGTCGGATGTGCGACACAGGCTGGTTCTGGTTGCTATGCCTTCGTACTTGCTCCGATCAGTTTTATAGCATTGTTGGTACGGTAGGCTCTGGTAGATGGCTTCAGTACTTGCCCCGGTCTTATCTCGTGGCGACATGCTGGTTCGTAGGTCATCGTACTTGCCCCGATCGATTGACGATGCAGCCGGTTCCGTAGCTATGCCTTCGCACTTGCCCGGCCGCTTTTATGACGCGGTAGCTCTGGTGTGTAGCTTTCCTACTTGGCCCATACGGTTGTTGTTATGGCACAGGTGTGACCTGGTGTTCATGTACTTTTGGTCTTATATTATATCATAGACTGCCGGCAGTTGTTACACCCCGTAGTTCCAGGGTATGTATATGAGGACGTACGTACGAGAATACGACATTAAAATTGGAAAGGAAGAAAGATGTGATTTTTCGACGGAAAAGTTTCCGGATTTTGTGAAGGAAAAAGGTTCGTTAATGGGAATTGGATTCCCAGATTTGGTATTTGGACTTTTTAGAATATGAGTATTATGGAATTTTATTTCCGAAATTGGTCACGTGGGGCCCACGGGAAAATTTACGGTTTTGTGGGGCCCATTTTATTTTCGGATTTTTGGCATTATAGATATTTTCGGAAGATGAAATATTTTGGACGAGTAGGGGGCGACACGTGTCACCCCATGTGGCCATGTGGCCGAATTGGTGAAGGACATTTGTCCTTAGACGGTTTTGATAGTGGACAAGTGGCTAGTGTGGTGGACATGTGGTTGGTAGAATCCACACCCACATGTCCCCAATCTACACCACACACTTGCCTAGATCTTGGCCATTGATTTCCCTATAAATACCCCTTGTGTGCAAGACTTTATTTCATCCACATTAGAGAGTTCCAAGGTAAAAATTATCCTCCCTCCCCTTAGTGAGTTCTCGTCCAAACACCCCCCCCCCCCACCTTGAGTAGAATTCTTCAAGTGTTGTTATAATCCCATATACTTTAGCCTAAATCCCTTATGGTATTCCAAAGAAATCCCAACATAAGAGCCCGGAAATACTACTTTATTCCAATAGTCGTAAAACGAAACCCTAGGAAAATCTTCATAGATGGATGGAGTGTTAAGAGAAGTTGTTTAGAAACTTCTAAGGGTTGCTTGGAGCGGGTTGGAGCATAAGGAAGTGGAGCTAAACGTTGCTCAGGATCGACTTATAAACTTGGATAATTTTGGGCTTATCGAGGTAATGATCTTTATCCCCCTATTGTAATTGGAGATTACATGTTGTAGTAATGTATAATTGAGTATATGATTTATGGAAGGATGATTAAAAAAGAATTGAATCAGTATTTACATTGACCGTATTCTGATGAGACTTGTAGTATTATTGTGGAGTAGAATTGTACACGTCCGGTTAGACGTGTAACCCCCCTAGAATTGTTGGCTTGGTAGCAGGCCTCGATAGATGAGGAGATTTATGTGGTTGAGGGGGGGGGGGGGAGGTGCTGCCGAATTTTCCGTAGAATAAGGAACCTTGTACTTAGAATTATTCTACGAAGAGATCTAGAGGTTGATAGACGTTTTGTGGCCTTTATAGGTTGAAGTACTACGAGTAGCGTATTCTACTTGAAGGGTGGAAAAGGCGAGCAAGGTTAGAGTACTTTGGAGCGTTTTGCTAATTGACGATAATCGTCGCGAGGTATGTGAACCTCTTACTATCCTTTCTAGCATGATTATTGTGAAATATATATAGTGCGGTAGACGCACGTGTGTTTAAAGGAATTAGATTTTCCTTTTGTGTCCTTGACTTGAATTATGTTAAAAAGTGGTAAAACCTCATTCATGAGAAATGAGTGTGTGGTCTTTTAAAGAATAAAGTTATCTTGGTTTCGAAAATGAGAATATTTGTCCTTGGTTGGTTTAAAACATAAAGTGTTATAATAGCTTTATGGGAAGTTATTTATAACGACTTTATGAAAACAAAAGAATGATTTTATCATTGGATTTAAAATGATAACTTGACATTTTAAAGGTTGGAAGTTGGTTTCCTTAAAAGATATGATTTAAAGATTAAGAAACTGATTTTTGAAAGTAAAGAGACTTGACTTATAAACAACTTGATTTTGGGAAAGGAGAAGTAACTTGATTTAATGGTATAGGTTACTTGTTTTTAAAAGAGTAAGACACTTGGTTTAAAAAGTATATTGCTACTTGACTTTAAAAAGGAAAAAGTGTCTTTGTTTTAAAGGAAGGCATGGTTTTGTCTTAAAATGGTTTAAAAAAAAGGAAGACATGCTTTTGTCTTAAGATTGGTTTAAAAAGAAGGTATGGAAATTGTTTTGGTTTACTTAAAGGGTAGTTACTCTATTTTTGATACTACGGGTATCGGGTGACTTTTGTGTGAGTAACTTGACTATGTTGGCTTGTGATAGCCTTGTAATACTTTCTTGTTGGGTTGATAAGTAAACATGTTATGATGCTACGTGTGTTAGTGTCTTGTGACGTTTGTGTAAGGGGGTTTGTCTTGTTGTACTTATGTTGTTTAACGATAAGCAGTTATGCTGATATTATATCACTTACCCCCCTGACTTGTTATGCCGAGGGTTAGCGCCCCGGCGAGAATACCTCACGCGGTGCATGTGACCTATGCGGAGTCGCGGGAGTTCTAGGATGATCACTCGGTGTGTTACCCGATGAGAGAATACCTCGTGCGATGGTGTGACTACGCGGTGCGGGAGTCCAGTTGATGCCGAGGTTAGCTACCGTCGAGGAATACCTCATGCGGACCTAGGTGGTCTATGCGGATCGCGAGTCCAGATTAGGCTCGCATAATGATACTATGGGCGATTGGCCTTGCTTCGATCATTAGCGGCCTAGAAAAGACCAGTTTCGTTATATCTATTTTGCTCTTGTTTATGCTGTGGCACTATGTGCAGTTAAATTGGTTGTTTGTACGTATTTGTAATTGGTTTTAAAATGTTATGATTTTATTTCATGCTTTCTGATTTCACATACTTGGTACTGTTATCGACCTCCTTCGGGGGGCTGCGTTCATGCCGCAGGTAGAGGTACACCAGTTGTTGATCCTCTCTCATAGGATCACAGTTCAGCGTTTTGGGAAGCTCCGTTTCTCCGGAGGCTTATCTTTGGTATAGTCCCCTGTCGTTGTAGGTTATTGCATTCAGGGGTATGGCGGGCCCCTGTCCCGTCGTTGTTGTTTTAACATTCTTAGAGGTCCGTAAATCGTTGTGGCGGTGGTTTGTAAAAGGGATGTAACTGCTCAAGTTTTTATTTATATATTCGTAAAGGTAACCGCTTTGGTTAGCTTTGTTTTCTTATTTCACCGCTTATCTTTTATGAGTTTTTATTTCCACGATTTACTCGATGTTGTATCACCAGGGTGCCCGGTAAGGCACGGCCGCAGCAGGTCGGTCGTGACAAAAGTGGTATCGAGCGATTAATCCTCGGAAAGTGTCTACAGACCGTATCTAGTAGAGTCTTGATTATCGGTGTGTTGTTCACCACACCTATAATCAGGAGGCTGCAGGATATTTAGGACTGGTTTCCATTCTTCTCACTCTGAGATCGTGCCTTAGAGTTGTGTTATAAGTTGGACTTCCTCTGGCGTATTCTTATGTACCCGTTATGCCTCTACGCAAGACAACCAGGGCCCAGTTGGGCAAGGCAGCAGAGGGAGCTACGAGTAGAACACGGAGGGTTAAGAGGGCACAGGCCTGGTCATTACACCGAGATAGTACTTGACGACGAGTTTTATGACGCCGCTAGCCCCATCGAGTTTAAAGCGGCAGAGCTTTACCGAGACTACGATACCGAGTCTCGGTGACACGCCGTGAGCCGAGGATATGAGTTACAAGGAGATGGCCCAGTTACTAACTAGTCTGGTGGCTGGGAATGGGGATGGACGGGAGCCGTTGGTTCCGGCAGCATCGTGAGTTCACCCCAGATCCGATAGTTTTGAGGCTTGGACTTCGAGTCATACCACCCGAGTTCTATGGATCGAGAACGAGGAAGACCTCGAGTTTATTCGACAGCGATTCAGGATCATGAGAATGATCAAGGCTTCGAGACACGATCGGTGGTCTTAGGTTCGTGACGGTGCATGGCATCGCAATGATCGCTTGATTCACGGAACTATCCCGGGAAACATGCACCTCCACTGGTTGGGACGAAGTTCTCGAGGCATTTCTTACACATTTCTTTCCCTCGCAGATGAGAGCTCGCAGATATATTTATGATGCGAAGGCGTAGCAGGCGGACGGTTCGAATACTGATCGAGTTTGACTCATCGCTCGTTATGTCCCGCTTTAGTGGCGTATATGGAGGATATTGTGCACTGATATGTCACAGGGCTTAACGATTATCTAGCAGAGAGTTGTACAAGAGTAGCTTTTCACCGTGCATGGACGCGTTCGCGCATACAGCCATGCGCAGATCGAGAACGTAGAGATCGACAAATTAACCAAGATCAGCAGAGGACGGCCAGAACAGCAGGGTCCTTTGGTAACTTTCGAGGCGGACCTTCTCGCAGCCAGATCGTTATGCGCCTCCGCCAAGATGCAGTGGTCCTCCACGCACTTCGTGACGTTCAGTATTTAGGAGTTGGTCGAACTCCGTGGTTTCGGTTCACGATTTACAGGTTCCACACCAGATTCGCTTTCCTCAGTGTTCACTATGTGGTAGACGTCATCTCGGGAAATGTCATATTTTTACTAATGCTTGTTTTACCAGCGGCCGTCAGGGCTATGTGAGGAGAGAATTTCCTAGTAGGAGGGATACAGGTGGGATGACTTAGCCTACTGTGTCCTTGCAGATTCATGGTTCTGAGAGGAAGGGTGTTAGCTGAGGAGGCCACCCCACCCTGTATGGCCGTTGTGGTAGTGTTCTTGGGGAGTGTCAGACTACTTAGATAGCTTGTTAGGCTTGCGCTAGCGGGCCATTTTGCGAGAAATTGTCCGACTGCAGGTGGCGGATGTTACGACTCACCTTCCGGATCGGTGGCTGGTTCATCACCTTCAGAGTTATGCGCCCAGAAAGGTGATTTGATTAGGCGGCAAAGGAAAGTGAGGCAAGAGTTACAGAGATATCTTCACTCTTAATAGACTTGTTTATGTCGTTATGGTAGATGACGTGGAGTGCTTTGTGATAACATGGTGTTAGGTGTGGATTAGAAACATGGGTAGTTGAAAAGGGTAAGTCCGGGACGAAAATTTTGAGCCATTGAATACAGATAACCACGAGACCTTAGATGCAAGGCCATCTTGAGTAAAGGATTGTACGCTTGATCGTTGTCGGTACATTGTATACATGGAGTATTTTCGTGTGATAAGTCCATGAGTGGTGTGAAAGGGAAGTGGGTAGTTGGGCTTAGAAGACCACTAGGTCTCATGACTTGAATAGTGAGATTGTTCGGACCAGAACGAGTTTAGTACGAAGTGGGTGCCGAGGCCATATCGCGAGTCAACCCGCGGCCGTAACGGTGGGTCGGGCTTTGAGGTGGTCCCGCTAGATGATAGGGTCACGAGGGTGTTAGGCCCAAGTTTAGGTAACCATCGCATTTAGTTTGTGGATGCGCTCGACCAAGAGTAGGGCTGGTCAGCCCATCTTGTCTTTTAGTCGATTGTTTACTCTACGAGGTTACGCGAGATGTTGTATATCGAGAAGGTTGTAAGGCGTCGCACGGTTCCTACTTTTATGTTATGACAGCAGTGGAGCCCGCTTTATGGCTATTTCTTTTATGGAGGTTTTACCAGCGGTTAGGAACTCGTGAGTCTCGATTGCATTCACCTCCCAGCCGACGACAACAACGCGCTTTATCCGCATATCGAGGATAGGTTACGCCGGTGTTTTGATTTCGTGGGTAGCGTGAGGATTATTTGCCTCTTGAGCGAGTATTATACTAGCTACCATTTCAGATTCGAATGGTGCCTTATGAAGCCTTGTATGGGCGAAGTAGGTTCGTTGATTGTCGATGTTGGCAAGGTTCAGATAGTTGGTCCCTACTTGTTTCAGCAGGATGTGGATAAGGTGAAGCTTATCCGTAAGAAGTTATTAGCATTTCGAGTCAGCGAAGTCGTGTTGATAATCGGCGTCAGACTGGGGTTCAGTGCCGACGGGTCTTCTTGAAAGTACCACCGGCGGTGTGACGAGATTTGGAAAGCAGGGAAACTTAGCCCGAGGTACTGGGGCCTTTCAGATCGTTGTAGAATAGGCCAGTTGCCTATAGTTAGCACCGCCGTCCGACTTAGGAGGCAAAGACGTCCGCCTTCCATGTTGCTATGATTCGGAAGAGTATCAGAGATCCATCCAGAGTGTTCCCAGTTAATGATGACCAAGTTGGAGATAGTAACCCCGAGATTTTGAAAACTGAAGCAATGACAAAAATGTGGTACGTATATGAGGAAGAGTTCGAGTGTACGAGGAGGGTACGACAAGTAAGAAAAGAGGCGAAGATGTGTTAAGAAGATGGAAGTGTCCTTTTTATAAGTAAAGATGTGAAGAAAGTATCCTTTGGACCATGGGCGGAGCTATTAGTATTGTTATACACTTTAGAGATGATTCTTCGTGGGCTTGGATGTCAGTGTTTGCGCGTATGTGGTATTATGGCCATGTGTGGCATAATTGGTTTCGTAAGTATAGTGGGGAAGACTATACCGACACAGGTATGTTTGGAGACTTAGAAGGAACATTCGGGACGAATGTTTCTAAGGGGGGAAGAATGTTACACCCCGTAGTTCCAGGGTATGTATATGAGGACGTACGTACGAGAATACGACATTAAAATTGGAAAGGAAGAAAGATGTGATTTTTCGACGGAAAAGTTTCCGGATTTTGTGAAGGAAAAAGGTTCGTTAATGGGAATTGGATTCCCAGATTTGATATTTGGACTTTTTAGAATATTTGAGTATTATGGAATTTTATTTCCGAAATTGGTCACGTGGGGCCCACGGGAAAATTCTGATTTGTAATGACTTTATTTTCGGATTTTTGGCATTACGGATATTTTCGGAAGATAAAATATTTTGGACGAGTAGGGGGGCGACACGTGTCACCCTACGTGGCCACGTGGTAATCGCGGCGACACTTGTCCTCGATCGGTTTGATAGTGGCTAGCCACTTGTCCAATTTTTGTGGTGGACATGTGGTTGGTAGAATCCACACCCACATGTCCCCAATCTACACCACACACTTGCCTAGATCTTGGCCATTGATTTCCCTATAAATACCCCTTGTGTGCAAGACTTTATTTCATCCACATTAGAGAGTTCCAAGGCAAAAATTATCCTCCCTCCCCTTAGTGAGTTCTCGTCCAAACACCCCCCCCCCCCCACCTTGAGTAGAATTCTTCAAGTGTTGTTATAATCCCATATACTTTAGCCTAAATCCCTTGTGGTATTCCAAAGAAATCCCAACATAAGAGCCCGGAAATACTACTTTATTCCAATAGTCGTAAAACGAAACCCAAGGAAAATCATCATAGATGGATGGAGTGTTAAGTGAAGTTGTTTAGAAACTTCTAAGGGTTGCTTGGAGCGGGTTAGAGCGTAAGGAAGTGGAGCTAAACGTTGCTCAGGATCGATATATAAACTTGGATAATTTTGGGCTTATCGAGGTAATGATCTTTATCCCCCTATTGTAATTGGAGATTACATGTTGTAGTAATGTATAATTGAGTATATGATTTATGGAAGGATGATTAAAAAAGAATTGAACTGTATTTACATTGGACTGTATTTACAGTAGACTTGTAGTATTATTGTGGAGTAGAATTGTACACGTCCGGTTATGCGTGTAACCCCGCTAGAAGGGGTGGGTTGGTAGCAGGCCTCGATAGAATAGGAGATTTATGTGGTTGCAGGGGGGAGGTGCTGCCGAATTTTCCGTAGAATAAGAAACCTTGTACTTAGAATTATTCTACGAAGAGATCTAGAGGTTGATAGACGTTTTGTGGCCTTTATAGGTTGAAGTACTACGAGTAGCGTATTCTACTTGAAGGGTGGAAAAGGCGAGCAAGGTTAGAGTACTTTGGAGCGTTTTGCTAATTGTCGATAATCGTCGCGAGGTATGTGAACCTCTTCCTATCCTTTCTAGCATGATTATTGTGAAATATATATAGTGCGGTAGACGCACGTGTGTTTAAAGGAATTAGATTTTCCTTTTGTGTCCTTGACTTGAATTATGTTAAAAAGTTGTAAAACCTCATTCATGAGAAATGAGTGTGTGGTCTTTTAAAGAATAAAGTTATCTTGGTTTCGAAAATGAGAATAGTTGTCCTTGGTTGGTTTAAAACATAAAGTGTTATAATAGCTTTATGGGAATTTATTTATAACGACTTTATGAAAACAAAAGAATGATTTTATCATTGGATTTAAAATGATAACTTGACATTTTAAAGGTTGGAAGTTGGTTTCCTTAAAAGATATGATTTAAAGATTAAGAAACTGATTTTTGAAAGTAAAGAGACTTGACTTATAAACAACTTGATTTTGGGAAAGGAGAAGTAACTTGATTTAATGGTATAGGTTACTTGTTTTTAAAAGAGTAAGACCCTTGGTTTAAAAAGTATATTGCTACTTGACTTTAAAAAGGAAAAAGTGTCTTTGTTCTAAAGGAAGGCATGGTTTTGTCTTAAAATGGTTTAAAAAAAAGGAAGATATGCTTTTGTCTTAAGATTGGTTTAAAAAGAATGTATGGAAATTGTTTTGGTTTACTTAAAGGGTAGTTACTCTATTTTTGATACTACGGGTATCGGGTGACTTTTGTGTGAGTAACTTGACTATGTTGGCTTGTGATAGCCTTGTAATACTTTCTTGTTGGGTTGATAAGTAAACATGTTATGATGCTACGTGTGTTAGTGTCTTGTGACGTTTGTGTAAGGGGGTTTGTCTTGTTGTGCTTATGTTGTTTAACGATAAGCAGTTATGCTGATATTATATCACTTACCCCCCTGACTTGTTATGCTGAGGGTTAGCCGCCCCCGATGCGAGGAATACCTCATGCGGGTCTCTGTGACCTATGCGGAGCTGCGGGAGTTCCAGGATGATCACTCCGGGTGTGTTACCCCGATGCGAGGATGTCACGACCCGATTCCGGGCCCGTGACTGGTGCCTTACCCCGGGCACCCTAGTGATACAACATCAGAGTAATCAGCGGAACATAAAACGATACAAGACATATTATGAAATATGAATCAATAATCTGAGAAAAACTTGCCTTTCGGCATATATATAAATGACAACTTTTTCAACATGAACAGTTTAATCCTTTTTACAAAGCCTGCCCACAACAAGATTACGCACTTACGAATGATATGACAACCATGGCGGACAGGGCCGCCAAACCCCGAATGTAAACACTTACTACGACAGGGACTATACCACCGATAAGCCTCCGAGAAACGGAGCTTCCTAACGAAAATGTGACCGAAAGCTAGGATCAACGATCCGGTGTACCTCAACTCGCGGATGAACGCAGCTTCAAGGAGGTCGATAACAAAAATTTAGTATGTGAAATCAAAATATCAGAATGGAATCATAGTAATCTATATAAAGGTGAGACATGTATGATAACAAAACTACGATTCACGATAAACAAGCAAATATATCAAGTCGTGACTCACGCCTCAAAGTCATCACTCAAACATAACAATGGGTCTCACGCCCACAACATCAATCATGCCCGTGGAATACCTTTCCTCACGGCCGGCGGTTTATGATATAAAAGCACCAAGGAACACACATGAACACCGTGTCCCACTGCGCATAATAACACCGCACGGTAAGTAAGGCTGAAGAATAGCCGACTACTAACACCTACGCACCAACAAGGTCATGAATCGTATCATAAGATCTCGTCTAGACGGCCACATGATCAAAGCTAGCCACTTGCCCGCAGATCTAATGCGCGTCTAGTCCTCGAACTTCCGCAGCCGCGATAGGCCAATCTCATCGCCCGCATGAGGTATTCCGCATCGAGGGTAGCTACTCCCGCATCGCCCCGACTTCGCAGTCCGCATGGCCACATGGACCGCATGCCCATAAAGGACGACACTAACACGAACTCGCAGCTCCGCATAGGCCCCTGGGACCTGCATGAGGTATTCTCGAATCATAGGTCCATCGACCCGCCTGAGTCTACCCCGCATCGGAGGGCAGCTTAACCCCCGGAATCATCTCAAGAGATGAGTGATGTAAAAATACTAACACAACAGCTTATCGTTAAGCAACATAAGCACAACAAAGGAAAACCCCTTTACACAACATCACAAGATACTAACACACGTAGCATCCTAGCATGTTTACTTATCAATCAACAAGAAAGTATTACCAGGCTATCACAAACCAACACAATCAAGTTATACACACAAGGTACTTCATACATTAACTCTTTAAAAGATACGTTACTTTCACAATGTCACACAATACCCGTAGTATAAAAATAGAGTGACTATCCTTTTAAAGTAAACCAATTACTTCTCTTTGTAAAATCAAGTAGCAACATTCTTTTCCAATGATCAAGTTTGCCTAATTTCCAATGTTCAAGTTTGCCTAATTTCCAATGTTCAAGTTTCTCATTTTAGAAAGGTTTCGTAGTTCATAGTATTAATCACTTAAGACTATCATTCTCTTTTAAACCATCTGAGAAACATAAGCCTTATATGTGAGTAGGATATTCTTGTTTATAAAAATCTTATTACAGCAGCCGGGTGTAACAGAATGTTTCTAAGGGGGGAAGAATGTTACACCCCGTAAGTCCAGGGCATGTTTAAGAGAATGTATGTAAGGAAATCAGGACTCTAGATTGGTACGAAGGAAAGAATTGTTTTTCCGACGGAAAATCTTCCGAACGTCGGAAAGGAAAAATGTTCGTTTAGGAGAATTATATTCTCAAAATGCATTATTTGAAGAGTATGGAACTTATTAACATTATGGAAATTTATTTTTACGGATTTGGTCACGTGGGGCCCACCCGAGGAATTTTACGTTTTGTGGGGCCAACGAGGATTATGAAATTTTATGGACGAATGGGAGGGCGACACGTGGCACCCCCTCATATGGTCTTGGATGAAAAATTACAAGGGTAAGATGGTCATTGACCATGGTAGATGAACAAGTCTTCAAAGCTTGAGATTGTTGACTTGTCAACTTGGCTAATTAATTAATTTCCTTCATCCTAGCCACACATATGTTGATATCTTGACCCTTCCTTGTGTTATATATACACACTAGTAGCAAGACAAGGTCTTCCACACTTAGAAAAAAATTAGAGAAACATTTGTGCAAGCTAAAGAGCTCTCGGGTTTGGCCATTTGCCCACACAAAAAAATTGCAATTGTGGTTCTTTATTCACAAGACTTTAACCCAATGTCCCTAAGGGTATTGTAAGGATATCTCAATAGAAAGATTTCAGAAAACGACGTTTTCACGTTAGTCGCAAGGCGAAAACCTAAGTCGTTTTCATAGTCTTGATTTGGAAATGGAAGAGAAGTTGGTTGTGAGCTTCTAAAGGATTCAAATAGCGGATTGGAGCGTAAAGGAAAGGAACTAAGAATTGCTAAGGAGCGACTTTGAATCTTGGAATTTATAAGGGCTTATAAAGGTAACAATTCTTGTCGTTTTAGTAATTAGGATTACTTATTGTTGTAGCTACATATATTAGCAAGCATGAAGTATATAGTATGAAGTTTGATAAGTGTATTGGCTATTGGAACCCTAATCCGAAAACTAGCATGTTTAGCCCTTAAGATTACAATTCGATTTGATTATTAGTTTAGGTCGTCACTTGTTATATAAAGAAGGAATTGTAGTTGTTAAAGTTGTTTATGACTATATAACATGTTAGACCTAAGGACTAGGATTGAAAAAGAATTGGAAAGAACTTTGTGTTGTTGAATAAGTTAGCCGAGAATGGCTTTGATTATGGACTTAGTTGGTATTAATTGTGGGGCAGAATTTTACACGTATTGTAAGGCGTGTAATCCCCTTTGTTGGTTTATGTATTGAGCCTTAAATGTGGCATGTTGGTTATTGATTATCGGGCCTTGAAAAGGTGGAAAAGTATGTAGAAACAAAGGAGGTGCTGCCCGATTTTCCGTTGAATAAGAGACCGTTTACTTAGTATTATTCTACGTTAGAAACTAGAAGTTGATAGTCATGTTGTGGCCATTATAGGTTGACACTTCTACGTGCGGTGTATTCGACTTATCTTGTGGATTAAGCCGAAAAGGTATGTGAACCATCTCCTCTTCTTCTAGCATGATTCCTTAAGATAAAGAAAGTAAGTACTACTCCTTAAATGATCCATTCCTTGGTTGTACTTGGATTGCCTAATATAGAATTTGTTCTATATACTTCCTTGATTGTACTTTGATGTTTAAATTGTAAGTTGTTATAATCCATTTCCTTAGTGAAGTTTGGATTCTCAAAAGTGAAAGTATTTTACTTAAAGTACATAGAGTCTTGAAAAGGAAGTGGTTTCCAAATCTTTTGGCTAGTGCCTTAGTTCCAAAACCTAAAGGTTGTTATAATGACTTTAGGGGAGTCAAATGAGTGATTTACTTAATTGATTTAAAAAGAGGAGAAATGACACGATTTAAAGTTAAGAGACTTGAAGTATTTTTAAAGTTATGTAACTTGATTTTTAAAGTTAAGAGGCTTGAAGTATTTTGAAAGTTATGTAACTTGATTTCTAAAGTATATGATACTTGGTTTTAATAGTATAAGTCTCTTGGTTATAAAAAGAATGAATTTGTCTAAAACCATAAAGGGTTATAACGTCTTTATGGAAAGTTGGTTATAACGGCTTTATGGAAAGTTAAGAAAGTTGTCTATTTTGATTAATGGGCATGAGTTGCCTAGATTGTGAAAATTGAAGTTACTTGATTTCAAAGCCTTGAAATGAATTTCTAAAGGTGTAGTAACTTATTTTGAAAAATAGACACGCCTTGATACTACGGGTGTTAGTATCTTGGGGTTTTACATAAAAAGAAGTCTTTTGAAAAGAATGTACGTACGTAGTACTTTGGCTTGTTTAAATGAGAATTATTCTATGTGTGCCTTGATAGTACTTTGGCTTGTTTAAATGAGAATTATTCTATGTGTGCCTTGATAGTACTTTGGATTGTTTAAATGAGAATTATTCTATGTGTGCCTTGATAAGTACTTTGGCTTGCTTAAATAATTTCTCTTGGTTTATGTAAAAAGAAGGCATGGTAATTGTCTTGGTTTGTGTAAAGGCATGGTATTGTCTTGGTTTATGACAAAAAGAAAGGCATGGTAATTGTCTTGATTTGTGTAAAGGCATGGTTTTGTCTTGGTTTGCTTGCATATGGGTTGCTCATATAGACATTCGTGCAAGTGTCATATTTCCACATCTCCGCGTCCCTCCATAAAGGGTCGGCAACGTGTTTCAAGGATACCATGGGTTAGCTCCCCATGGGGGTGAGTGGTACACACTCACGGCGGGTCGGTATTTGACTCGCGGTTAAATTCCCGGATATATATATAAGCCATAGATTATCTATCCGTGACGCGAGTATCGTACCGATGACTCATCATGGTCCACATGACCTAAGCGGGTGAAATAGTCCCTTGCGGGTGAAATAGTCCTATGATAGGTTGCATTATAACACAGAGGGTGGTTGACCCTGGCACTGGCACGGCCTTCATGTTTTGAAACGGTATTGATTTCATTAATGAAAGGGTGCAGTGTGTTTATGACTTAAGTGGAACAATTGGTCTCATTGTTAAATGTATAACTTAAAAGATAAAAAGAATTTCATTACTCTCATGATTGCAAGGTTCAGTGTGCTTACTGATGTTGTATTATATCATGGACTGCCGGCAGTGAGGAAGGATTCCACGGGCATGATTGATATTATGGGCGTGAGACCCATGGTTATATTTGAGTAATGACTTTGAGGGCATGTGTCCCTGACTTGATATGACTGCTTATGGATTGTGTAATATAGTTTGGCTATCATACATGTCTCATGTTTTGTATAGACTGTTATGATTTTTTTACAGTATTTATTGTTTCACATACTTGGTACATTCTTCAGATCGACCTCCTCGGAAGTGCGTTCATGCCGCAGTTTAGGTACGCAGCTTATGTGATCCGCAGTGTAGGACCGCCCGAAGTTTTTGGATAGCTCCGTCTGTTCAGGAGTTTATCATTTTGGTATAGTTCCTTCAGTACAGGCTTTTGTAGAGTTATGGGTACGGCGGAGCCTTGTCCCGTCATAGTTCAGTATAAATCTTAGAGGTCTGTATTCATATGTGGGATTGGACTCGTGTATGCAGTGTAGGTCTTTTGATTATGTATATTATATGGCAGCCGTGTCGGCTTTGCCCTTGTACGTACGTTGGTTTTGAAAAAAAATTAGGTGTTATTTAAGGTCCGCGATTTACTTGTGTCGGTCAGGTAGAAGGGTGCCCAGGTAGGAATCACCACGCCCGTGGTTCGGGCGTGACACTGGTTCATCGCGTTTATAGCTATGCACAAAGAAAGCGTGATTATGATTAGAGCGACAAAGGGAAAGTGAAACAATAGTTACAGGTATATCCTTAACCCTCTAGAGACTAATATGCGTGATAAGATGATTATATGTTGAGTACTATATGCGGGTAGTTTTGTGTAAATTGTGATTTAGAAGCCCGGTTAGTAAAAAGGGGATGTTTGGGTACATAGAGATTGTGAGCCTTAGAATTTGATAACCATGGAGACCTTAGACGCGAGGCGTCTTAAGTAAAAGATTTTGCGGTTATCTTTGTCGAAGTACATAGTATACGTGGAGTATATTTGTGTGATAATTCCATGAGTGGTGTGAAATGAAAGTGGGTAGTTGAGCTAAGGAGACCACTAGGCTTTCACGACTTGAATAGTGAGATTTGTTCCGGACGAGGAATGAGGATTTAGTGCGATAATGGGTCGGGTTGAGGACCATTCACGGGTCAACCCGAAGCCCAGAATGAAGTGGGGTCAGTTTGAGGTGGTCCCTATATGTGATAGGGTCACGAGCGTGCAAGGCCCAAGTCTAGGTAACCATTGTATGAGTTCGTAGACACGTTCGACCATAACCGGGTCGTGAAGGCCGAGAATGGCCTTAAAGGAAATTGAAGCTAGTAATGACCAAGTTTGGAGGTGGTAACTCCAAGGTGTTGAAAACTGAAGCAATAACAGAAATGTGGTACGTGTACTAGAAAGAGTTCGGGTGTACGAAAAGGGTACGACGAGTAAGAAAAGGGAGCGAACATGTGTTAAAAGAATTGAAGTGATCATTTTTTTTTTGTAGTGAAGGTACGAAGGGAGTATTCTTTTTAGACCTTGAATGAGAGTTAATAGTGTTGTTATACGCTTTAGAGGTGATTCCTCGTTGGCTTGGATTTAAGTATTGCGCGTGTGTTATATTATGGCCATTTGTGGCATATAGTAGTGAAGACTATACCGGCGCATGTGTTTTTTGGAGACTTGAAGGAACATTAGGGACGAATGTTTCTAAGGGGGGAATAATGTTTACACCCGTAGTTCCAGGGTATGTATGTGAGGACGTACGTACGAGAATACGACATTAAGATTGGAAATGAAGAAAGATTTGATTTTCCGACAGAAAATTTTCTGGGATTTTGTGAAGGAAAAAGGTCGTAAATGGGAATTGGATTCCCAGATTTGTTCTTCGGACTTCTGGAATATAATAGAATTATGGAATTTTATTTCCAGATTTGGTCACGTGGGGCCCACGGGAAAAATTTACGATTTTGTGGGGCCCACATTATTTTCGAGATTTTGGCCAAGATGGATGTTTTCGGAAGATGAAATATTTTGATTTAATTGGAGGCGACACGTGTCACCCCTTAGGTGGCATGTGGCGAAATGGAGTGACAAGTGGCCCTTGGCCGAAATCTTGTGCCATGTGGCAAGTCAAGTGTCCCAAGCCTTGTGTTGGACAAGTGGCTTGTGGGACTCACACACACTTGTCCCCAATCTCATCCACACACTTGCTTTGATCCTAGCCTTTGGTTTTCTTATAAATACCCCCTTGTTGCAAGACTTCATCCACACTTGAATTATTTTCCAAAGCAAAATACTCCCTCCTTCTCTAGTATTGCTCTCGGCAATCACATGAATCATTGTCCAAAAATCCTTAAACTTTTAAGTGTTCTTCCTTAAGGTGTTAGGAAGATTATGAACCAAGAGTTAGGAAAGATTTCACACCCCTAGCCCTAAAACCTTGGCTTGGCCGAAAGTTGCTATGTTTGGAACCTAAGTGTTCTTCACTTTTTGGAGTTGAATCTTGAAGAGAAGTTGGTTAAGAGCTTCTAAGAGTTGCGTGTAGCGGATTGGAACGTAAGGATTTGGAGCTAAACTTGCTAAGGAGCGACTTTAGGTTCTTGGATATTTTTGGGCTTATCGAGGTAATGATCTTTGTCCTTCTACTGTAATTGGAGATTACATGTTGTAGTAGTTTATAATTGAGTATATTATATGTGGATAGAAGGTTGAAAAGAAATGGACTGTTTTGTATATTGTGGGGCAAAATTTTATACGCCCGCTAGGCGTGTAATCCCTTTGAGTTGTTGTACATCGCGCTTTAAATGGCATGTTGGCTATTGATATCGCATTGAAAAGGTGGAAAAGTACGTGTTACAGGGAAGTCTTGCCTGATTTTCCGTAGAATAAGAGACGCTTTACTTAGAACTATTCTACAAAGAGATCTAGATGTTGATAGAAGTGTTATGGTTGTTATAGGTGGATATTCTACGCGCGACATACTCAACTTAGCTAGTGGATTAAGCCGAAGAGGTATGTGATTCTTCCTATCCTCTTGAGCATGATTGTTGTGAAATATATAGTGCGAGACGACGTGTGTTAAATGAGTTTAGTTGTCGTTGGTTGGTTTAATGTTATACCGTATTTCGAGTATGTACGTGAGGACGACGTAGATAAATTTGAACTTTAAAGTGGCTTGGACCGATTTTATTTGTGCACAACACGGTTAGAGTCGTTTTCGATCAAACGCTTTGCACAACTTGCGAAGGAAAATTCCGCCATGTCATTTCTAATTTTGCGGATTTTTCCGAGAGACGAATGTGTTGGACCAACGAGAGGCGCCACTTGGCACCCTCTCATTAGCGGAAAAGTGGGGCGGATTGGGACGATTTCCTTGACATTTTTGTCAAGTAGTAGGTAGGATATTTTATGGTAGATGGATAAGGTGCACTTGGCGTGATCTTGGCCCTACACTTGCACCACACTTGGCTTGATCTTGGCCATTGGTTAGCCATGGCTTGACCTATAAATACCCTCTCCCTTTGATGAACTTCTACATCCAAAAATCTCTAAGTCTTGAGAGCTTCTCCTTTGTGTTTGAGGTCTCGCCTAGCCTCCTCCCCTTGAGAGGCCCTTGCCGAGAGTTCCTCCCCTTGGCCGAGAATACCCCCACTGGGTAGGCCGAGGTGTATACACCACCCTGGTGGTGTTGTCTCGTATACATACCCCCATCTGGGTAGAAATACTATCAAAAGTATCACATTATACCCAAATTACCTTAGCCTTATACCTTGTAGTATTCCAAGGTTACACTTATACGAAAAGCCCAGAAATACTATTATACTTCCCGTCAGTCACAAAAACGAAACCCTAAGGAAAATCTCCATAGATAGTTGGAGTATTAAGTAGAAGTTGGTTAGAACTTCTAAGGGTGGTTTGGAGCGGGTTGGAGCGCACGGAGTTGGAGCTAAACGTTGCTCAGGAGCGACATTAAACTCGGATAATTTTGGGTTTATCGAGGTCAAGTACTACGTGGCGCGATCTACTTGGCTTAAGGAGTAGCCGCGTTTGAGGTACTTGAGCGCTTTTGCTATTAGTCGATAATCGTCGCGAGGTATGTGAACCTCTTCCTACCTTTTCTAGCATGATATGTGTATAACTATGTAGCACGAAGACGCATACGTGTAAAATGCTTTGTGGTTTTAAAAGGTAACTGACTTGATGTGTGATAATAAAGAAGAGTTATACTAGCTCTATGGGAAGTTAGGTATAACGTTTTAAGAGAGGTAAAGAGAATGGTTTACTGATTTTAAAAGTTAAGAGACTTAATCTTAAAGATAAGAGACTTAACTTGTTTTACTTGATAATTAACATTTCGATAAAAATGTTGTAAAACCTCATTCGCGAGAAATGAGTACTAGATTTTTAAAAGCAATAATGTTTTACTGATTTCGGAAATCAGAATAAGTATCGAACAAACCACAACAGCGCTAATAAAGGGAAATGTTTTGACTAATAATGTATTAGTAAAACCAGTAGAAACTTCCATCTGCATAGAAACTAAGATGAGACAAAATGATGTTACATTTCCTAGATCATGGTTGCTTAAATAAGATTGTTATAAACAAGAATAACCTACTCACGACGTATATATGTTTCTCAAATTGCTTTTAAAGGAGAATTATATCATTAAGTGATTAAAATTATGAACTACGAAACCTTTCGAAAATGAGAAACTTGAGTAATTGAAATTAGGCAAACTTGAAACATTTGGAAAAGAATGTTGTTACTTGATTTTACGAAGAGAAGTGTTTTGATTTACTTCAAAAGATAATCACTTTATTTTTCATATACTACGGGTATTGTGTGACTTTTGTAAACGTAACGTATCTTTTAAAGATAACATTATGAAGTACTTTGGGAATAGATACCCGATCTTGTTAATCATATATTAGAATGTACCTTGTGTGTATAACTTGATTGTGTTGGTTTGTGATAGCCTTGTAATACTTTCTTGTTGATTTTATAAGTAAACATGCTAGGATGCTACGTGTGTTAGTATCTTCTGATGTTTTGTGTAAAGGGGTTTTCCCTCAACTGCGCTTAAAGTTGTTTGACTCTCAGCCGTTATGTTGGTATTGTACCACACACCTTGACTTATTTCCGGAGGTTAAGCCGCCTCCACGCGGGTAGACTCAAAGTGATGCAGGACGTGATTCGAGAATACCTACGCGGGTCCGGGATCCACGCGGAACTACGGGAGTTCCGTGTTAGTTGCGGCCCTTGTGGTCATGCGGTCTTTGTGGCTACGCGGTGCGAGTCGGGGCGATGCGGGAGTAGCTACCCTCGATCGAGAATACCTCACGCGGGCCTATGAGGTTGGCCTATGCGGAGCTACGAGAGTTCGAGGCTAGACGCGAACATTTGATCTGCGGGCGAGTGACCGCTTTGATCATGTGATGATGCAGACAGATATCATAATACGATTTATGACCACTGTTAGTCGTGGTGTTAGTAGTCGGTTATGCCTTTACTTACCTGTCTTGTTTTATTAGGACACAGTGGGACACGGTGTTCATGTATTTCTTGGTTCTTTTATATCATAAAGCTGGCGGTGAGGAAGGTATTCCACGGGCGTGATTGATGTTATGGGCGTGAGACCCATAGTTACATTTGAGTGATGACTTTGAGGCGTGAGTCACGACTTGACATATTCGCTTATTTTATTGTGAATCGTAGTTTGGTTATCATACATGTCTCTCGCTTTATAGACTATTATGATTTCATTCTGATATTTTGATTTCACATACTTGGTACCGTTATCTTGACCTCGCCCGAAGTGCGTTCATGCGCAGTAAAGGTACACCGATGTTGATCCTCGCTCTTGGTCAGATTCAACAGATGAAGCTCCGTTTCTCCGAGGCTTATCAGTGGTATAGTCCTGTCGTTGTAGGTATTTACATTCGTGGTATGGCGGGGCCCTGTCCGTCATTGTTGTCGTATCATTCTTAAGTGCATGAAATGTTGTTGTAGGCGAGGTTGTAATGGGATGTATTGTTCGGTTTTAAATTGATCTCTATATATATGTCGTAAGCAAGTTTTCTCCGACATCGTTTCTTACTTCATAATATTTTCATGTCTTGTTTATGTTCACTGATTACTCGATGTTGTATCACTAGGGTGCGGGGTAAGGCACGATCACGGGCCGGTTGGTCGTGACAAAAGTGGTATCGAGCGATTAATCCTCGGAAAGTGTCTGACCAAGTATCAGATGAAAGTCTTGATTATCGGTGTGTTGTGCACGCTGCACCAATAATCAGGAGGCTATAGGATATTTAGGATTGGTTTCTATTCTTCCCACTGAGATTGTGCCTTAGAGGCGTGTTGTAAGTTGGACCTCTCACGTATTTCTTTCCACACCGTTATGCCTTCGCGTAGGCAACCCGCCCGTGAGGGCGAAGCGGTGAGGAGGCTGCGAGTAAATCTGAGAGGTTACGAGGCACAGAGCCCAACCATCACACGAGTTAGGTGCCGTTCGAGGAGTTATGCTCGTCGCGGCCCAAAGAGTTTAGCCGCGGCGAAGTTCCTCTGCGGCCATGACATTTGAACCTTGATTCCACGGCCGGAAAGCAGAGAATATAGATTGCGAAGAGACAACCACATTTGCTAGGCTATGGATTTGGCTACCAGAGAGTATAAATGTACCGCGAGTCTTGATGAATATCTTAGAAAGGGTTGTGCGAGTAATTCTTGATTAAGCGAGCATGGCACGTGTGTAGGCTTGTGCGCGGAAGGCCAAAACGTAGAGATCGACGGGTTAACGAAGGGCGAGAAGAGGGCCATGCAGCAAGTCCTTTGGTAACTTCGAGTCGAGTCACCTCACCAGATTAGATTATGCACATCCAGCGATCTGAAAAGGTCTCCACAGGTTCGGGGCGTTCGGTATGCAGGAGTTGGTGAGCTCGAGCTTAGGTTCACAGACTACACGTAGGTTCCGGCCAGGATTCAATTTTTCCCCGATGTTCATAGTGTGATGACGTCGTCGGGAATGTCATCTTTAGTTGGTACTTGTTTTACTGCGCGCCGTCGAGGCCGTGTCGAAAGGATGTCTAGTAGGAGGACTCAACCTTCGAGGATCGGTGGGTAGTTCGTCATCTCCCACTAGCTATGCGCCTACAGGCGAGTTTCATTAGAGCGACTAAGGGAGTGAAGCGAGAAATCTGAGATAGATCTTTAACCCTCTAGGGATTAGTATGTATGATAGGGTGAGTATACTTTAAGTGTTATATTCTGATAGCATTGTGTAAATTGTAATTAGAAATCTTGGTTAGTTAACCAAGTAAGATTTGGGGGATAGAGAAGGTGAGCCTTAGAGCTTTATACGTAGAGACCTTAGAGGAAAGGCCATCTCGAGTAAAGAAGTATTTTATGTTTGACCCTTGTCGGAGTGCATAGTGCACGTAAGCTATGTTTGTAGGGTAAGTTCCTGAGTAGTTTGAAATGAAAGAAGGTAGTTGAGCTAAGAAGGCGCTAGGTTTTCGTAACATGATTAGTGAGATCGTTCCGGATCGGGAGCAAGTGTTGTGCGAGTGGGTCGGGTTGAGGCGTGCGTCGTCAACCGCGACCTATTTATGGTAGGGTCAGTTTGTGGTGGTCACCGGATGGTAGGGTCACGAGGTGTTTGGCCCAAGTTTAGTTAACCTGACGTCTGAGTTCGTGGATCGTTGATCGTAATCGGGCCGATGAGGTCGGCCAGTCTTATCTTTTAGTCCAAACCGTGTACTCGGTGGTATGTTGCGAGCGTTATATCGAGAAAGGTTTTAAGGCTGCAGGGTGCCTACCTTTACCTTATAATGACAGTGGAGCCTGTTCTACGGTGTTTCTTTCTCTGGAAGTTTTACGAGGCGGGATTAGGAACTTCGGGTGAGTTTAAAGTATCGTATTCACCCTCGGGCGGTGTGTGGATTTAGGGGTAGTAAGGATTGTTGTCTCTGTTGAGGAGTGTTTTAGTAGCTACCATTTGAGTATTCGGATGTTGCTTTATGGCGCTTGCGGGCGGAAGTGTAAGTTCTTAGGTCGATTGGTTTGATGTTGGCAAGGTTGGATAGTTGGTTCAGCTTGTTCCAACATGTGGATAGGGTGAGGCTTATCAAGAAGAGGTTTTGGCGGCTCGGAGAAATCGTGCGGATTATCGGCGACGACGCAGAGTTGATTGTGGTCGGTCTTCTTGAAGTACCACCGGATAAGTGCGATGAGCTTTGAAAAACAGAGAAACTTAGCGAGTTACTTTGGGCCTTTTGAGTTCATGTGAGGATAGGCGGGTTGCCTATATGATAGCAATTGTCGTCAGACTTAGGAGGAAGTATGTCGGTCTTCGTATTGTTATGTTGGAAAAGTATGGAGATCCGTCAGTGTTCCCGTTAATGATGACCACGTTAGAGATAATAACCCCGAGTTTTGGAAAGCAGCGATGTGAAGTGTGGTAAGAGTTCAGTGTACAAGAAGTGTACGACATCTATGGGATCGCATGCGGTCGGTACCATTTGTTGGTCAGGAGTGACACTAGAACCTCAGCGGCAAAGTGACAAAAGTGGAAGAAGCGGCATGTATGGCGGCGTTGATGTGATCATTACTTTGGTGATGTTAGAGGTGTTTCCTCGTGGGCTTGGATGTAAGAATTGTGCGCGAGTGTTTTACGTGGCGGTGTGGCGGATTGTTACGGTAAGTATAGTAGTGAAGACTATCTTTGGCGCGTTGCTTTGAGACTTAGAAGGAACGTTCGGGACGAATGTTTCTGAGAGGAGAATGTTATACCGTATTTTGAGTATGTCGTGAGGACGCACGTGAAATTTGAACTTTAAAGTGGCTTGACCGATTTTATTTGTGCACAACACGGTTAGAGTCGTTTTTGGCGAAGCGTTTTGACAACTTGCGAAGGAAAATTCCGGCTATGTCATTTCTAATTTTTGCGGATTTTTAGAGGCGAAGCGTGTTGGACCAGCGAGAGGCGCCAGCACCTCTCGTTGGCGGAAAAGTGGGGCGGATTTGGGACGATTTCCTTGACATTTTTGTCAAGTAGTAGGTAGGATAGTTTGTGGTAGATGGATAAGGTGCACTTGGCATGATCATGGCCTACACTTGCACCCTTGGCTTGATCTTGGCCGTTGGTTAGCCGTGGCTTGACCTATAAATACCCTCCCCTTTGATGAACTTCCATCCAAAATCTCTAAGTCTTGAGAGCTTCCCCTTGTGTTTGAGGTCTCGTCTAGCCTCCCCTCCCCTGAGAGGCCCTTGGCGAGAGTTCCTCCCCATGGCGAGAATACCCACAGTGGGGTAGGCGAGGGTATACACCCACTTTGTGGTGTTGTCTCGTATAAATACCCCTCTTGGTAGAAATACTCTCAAAAGTATTGTTACTATACCCAAATTACCTTAGCCTTATACCTTGTAGTATTCGAGTTACACTTATCTGAAAAGCCCAGAAATACTATTATACTTCCCGTCAGTTACAAAAACGAAACCCTAAGGAAAATCTCCATAGATAGTTGGAGTATTAAGTAGAAGTTGTTTAGAACTTCTAAGGGTGGTTTGGAGCGGGTTGGCGGGTTGGAGCGCTGAGTTGGAGCTAAATGTTGCTCGGGAAGCGACATTAAACTCGGATAATTTTGGGCTTATCGAGGTTGAAGTACTATGCGTGGCGCGATCTACTTGGCTTAAGGAGTAGCCGCGGTTTGAGGTACTTGGGCGTTTTGCTATTAGTCGATAATCGTCGCGGTATGTGAACCTCTTCCTACCTTTTCTAGCATGATATGTGTATAACTATGTGATGCGGTAGGCGTATGTAAAATGCTTTGTGGTTTTAAAAGGTAACTGACTTGATGTGTGATAATAAAGAAGAGTTATACTAGCTCTATGGGAAGTTAGGTATAACGTTTTAAGAGAGGTAAAGAGAATGGTTTACTGATTTTAAAAGTTAAGAGACTTAATCTTAAAGATAAGAGACTTAACTTGTTTTACTTGATAATTAACATTTCGATAAAAATGTTGTAAAACCTCATTCGCGAGAAATGAGTACTAGATTTTTAAAAGAAATAATGTTTCTTGATTTGAAATCGAATAAGTATCGAACAAACCACGTGACGCTAATAAAGGGAAATGTTTTGACTAATAATGTATTAGTAAAACCGAGAGAAACTTCCATCTGCATAGAAACTAAGATGAGACAAAATGATGTTACATTTCCTAGATCATGGCTGCTTAAATAAGATTGTTATAAACAAGAATAACCTACTCACGTATCAGACATATGTTTCTCAAATTGCTTTTAAAGGAGAATTATATCATTAAGTGATTAAAATTATGAACTCTGAAACCTTTGAAAATGAGAAACTTGAGTAATGAAATTAGGCAAACTTGAAACATTTGGAAAAGAATGTTGTTACTTGATTTCTGAAGAAGTGTTTTGATTTACTTGAAAAGATAATCACTCTATTTTTCATATACTACGGTATTGTGTGACTTTTGTAAGCGTAACATATCTTTTAAAAGATAATGTATGAAGTACTTTGGGAATAGATGCCGATCTTGTTAATCATATATTAGAATGTACCTTGTGTGTATAACTTGATTGTGTTGGTTTTGATAGCCTTGTAATACTTTCTTGTTGATTTGATAAGTAAACATGCTAGGATGCTACGTGTGTTAGTATCTTGTGATGTTTTTGTAAAGGGGTTTTCCTCAATTGCGCTTAAAGTTGTTTGACTCTCGGTAGATTATGTTGGTATTGTACCACGCACCTTGACTTATTCGGAGGTTAAGTGCCCTCCGTCTGGGGTAGACTTCGGTGATGCAGGACCGTGATCGAGAATACCTCGTGCGGGTCGAGGATCCATGCGGAACTACGGAGTTCGAGGTTAGTTTGCGGCCCTTGTGGTCATGCGGTCTTTGTGGCCATGCGGACTGCGAGTCGAGGAAGATCTCGGGAGTAGCACCCTCGATGCGAGAATACCTCATGCGGGCGCATGAGGTTGGCCTATCGCGGAGCTACGGAGAGTTCGAGGCTAGACGCGCATTTGCAATCTGCGGGCGAGTGACGGCTTTGATCATGTGGCTAGACAGATATCATAATCTGATTTATGACCACTGTTAATCTGTAGGTGTTAGTAGTCGGTTATGCCCGTACTTACCTGTCTCATTTTATTAGGACACAGGTGGGACACGGTGTTCGTATGTATTTCTTGGTGCTTTTATATCATAAGCTGAAGCGGTGAGGAAGGTATTCAGGCATGATTGATGTTATGGGCGTGAGACCCGTAGTTACATTTGAGTGATGACTTTGAGGCGTGAGTCACGACTTGACATATTGCTATTTTATTGTGAAGCGTAGTTTGGTTATCATACATGTCTCTGCTTTATAGACTATTATGATTTCATTTCTGATATTTTGAGTTTCACATACTTGGTACTGTTATCTTGACCTCGCCCGGGGCTGCGTTAAATGCGCGAGTAAAGGTACACGATGTTGATCCTCGCTCTTAGGAGTCATGATTCAGCGTATGGGAAGCTCCGTTTCTCGGAGGCTTATCGGTGGTATAGTCCACCATGTCGTTGTAGGTATTTACATTGGGGTATGGCGGGCCCTGTCCGCCATTGTTGTCATATCATTCTTAGAAGTGCTGAAATCTTTGTGGGCAGGGTTGTAATGAGATGTAACTGTTCGGTTTTAAATTGATCTCTATATATATGTCGTAAGGCAAGTTTTCTCCGATTACTGTTTCTTACTTCATAATATTTTCATGTCTTGTTTTATGTTCCGCTGATTACTCTGATGTTGTATCACTAGGGTGCCCGGGGTAAGGCACCAGTCACGGGCCCGGGTTCGGGTCGTGACATTTAAAACATAAAGTGTTATAATAGCTTTATGAGAAGTTAGTTATAGCGACTTTATGAAGATACAAGAATGGTTTGATTATTCTAAAAAGATAAGAGACTTGATCTTGAAAGAAAAGAGAGTTGACTTGTAAATAACTTGATTTTGGGAGAGTATAAAGTAACTTGATTTAAAAGTATAGGTTACTTGTTTTGAAAAGAGTAAAGTTACTTGAGTTTAAGAATGTAAGTAACTTGTTTTTTAATATTGAACTTGTCTTGAATAAGAAAGTATAAGTGGCTTGATTTTAAAAGGTGTGAGTGTCTTGATCTTAAAAGTATGAGTTACTTGGGTTTTGAAAGTATACTTGGCGTTGTTTTAAAAATGTAAGCCAACTTGGTTTAAGAAGTATAAAGTACTTGAGTTAAACATGAGAGTGTCTTGATCTCTGGGTATTAGTATCGTGTGGTTTTTACTTAAAAGAGGGTCTTTTTAAGAGAATTGAAGTATGTAGTACTTGGGGTTAAAAACCCGAATTTTTGGCATAAAATGAGAGTCTAAGAGTATGTTAAACTTGCCTATGCTAGTTTTGATAGCCTTTGTTGTGCAAGTGTTGTATTTATGCTATCGCGTCACTCGATGGAGAAGTAGGTTATCTGTTGTTTATTTGGACATACCGATTTCTTTGGATGGTCCACGGGTATGTTTCCATTGTTCTTTGTTATGCCATGGACTAGCTCTCCATGAGGTTGATGATGCAGGAAGGATCTGGTAGTTAGCCGTCTTGCCCGGTCGTTCTTGATGCGGTGGTCAGTAGTTGGCTTCGTACTTGCCGGTCATGTTACACCAGTAAGTCTAGGACATGTATAAGAGAATGTATGTAAGGAATCAAGACTTGGAAATTGGTGCGAAAGGAAGAATTGTTTTTAGTGGAAAATCTTAGAGCGTCGGAAAGGAAAAATGTTCGTTGTTGAGAATTGGATTCTCAAAATGCATTATTTGAAGAATATGGAACTTATTAACATTATGGAAATTTATTTCTGATTTGGTCATGTAGGGGCCCACAGAGAATTTTACATTTTGTGGGGCCATGAGGTTCTGAATTTTATGGATGAATGAGAGGCGACACATGGCACCATTTGGTCTTGGGCGTTTTTAGCAAGGGTAGAATTGTCATTTACCTTGAGGAAGATTAAGTCTTGACTTGAGATTGTTGACGAGTCAACTTGTCCACAGCTATTTTAATTAATGATCCTCATCGATCCATACAAGTGTATTAATCTAAGCCCTCCATATGTTTTATATACTACTAGTAGCAAGACAAGGTCTTCCACACTTAGAAATTATTTGAGAAACTAGAGCTTGAGTTAATGTTGCTCTCGGGTTTGGGCTATTTCAACAAGAAAAAATTGTAGTTTTGATCCATTAGACACAAGACTTTAACCCAATGTCCCTAAGGGTATTGTAAGGATATCTCGATAGAAAGATTTGGGCAGGCGTTTCGTATTAGTCATGGCGGAAACTTAGAGTTCTTGACTTTGAAGTTGGAACATGAAGATGGGTTCTTCATAGGCCTCAGGATTGCTTGGAGGCGGATTGGAACTTAAGGAAAGGAGCTAAGAATTGCTAAAGCGACTTTGAATCTTGGAATTTTAAGGGCTTATAAAGGTATAAATTTTGTCGTTTTAGTGGTTAAGACTTACTTATTGTTGTAGCTATGGATTTTATGGCATGAGTTATATAGTATGAAGTTTGATAAGTATATTGACTATTGGAACCCTAATCAGAAAACTAGCATGTTTAGCCTTAAGATTACATTTCAAGTTGATTATTGGTTTAAGTCGTCGCATGTTGTAGAAAGAAGGAAATTGTAGTTGTTGAAGTTGTTTATGACTACATAACATGTTAGACCTTAGAACTTGGAATTGGAAAAGAATTTGGAAAGGACTTGTGTTGTTGTTTAAGTTGGTCGAGAATGGCTTGATTATGGACTTAGTAGGTATTAAATTGTGGGGCGGAATTTTACACGTATTGTAAGGCGTGTAATCCCTTTGGTTGGTTGTTGTTTTGAGCCTTAAATGTGGCATGTTTGGTTATTGTATTCGGCCTTGAAAAGGTGGCAAAGTGAGTAGAAACAAAGGAAGTCTTGCCCGATTTTCCGTAGAATTAGAGATCGTATACTTAGTACTATTCTCGTTAGAGACTAGAAGTTGATAGTCTTGTTGTGACCATTATAGGTTGACAACTTCACGTATGGCGTATTAGAAGCAGCTTGTGGATTTAGCGAAAAGGTATGTGAACTATCTCCTCTTACAGCATGATTCCTTAAGATAAAGAAAGTAAGTTCTACTCCTTAAATGATCCATTCCTTGGTTGTATTTGGATTGCCTAAAATAGAATTTGTTCTATGTACTTCCTTGGTTGTACTTTGATGTTTAAATTGTAAGTTGTATAATCCATTGCCTTAGTGGAGTTTGGATTCTTAAGAGTGAAAGTATTTTACTTAAAGTACATAGAGTCTTGAAAAGGAAGTGGTTTCCAAATCTTTTGACTAGTGCCTTAGTTCCAAAACCTAAGGGTCGTTATAATGACTTTAGGGGAGTCGAAGGTGATTTACTTAATTGTTTTAAGAGAGAGGAGAAATGACATGATTTAAGAGAAGAAACTTGTTTTCTAAATATTAAGAGACTTGAAGTATTTTGGAAAGTTAAGAACTTGATTTGTAAGTATGTGATACTTGGTTTTAAGTATAAGTCTCTTGGTTATAAAAGGAATGAATATGTCTAAAACCATAGAGGGTTATAACGGTTTTATGGGAAGTTGGTTATAACTGCTTTATGGAAGGTTAAGAAAGTTGTCTATTTTTGATTAATGGGCATAAGTTGCCTAGATTGTAAAAATTTGAAGTTACTTGATTTCAAGCTTGGAAATGAGTTTTCTAAAAGTGTAGTAACTTACTTTGAAAAATAGACACACCTTGATACTACGGGTGTTAGTATCTTGGGGTATTACATAAAATGAGTCTTTTGAAAGAATGTCGTCACGTAGTACTTTGGCTTGATTAATTGAGAATTGTTCTAAGTGTGCCTTGATAAGTACTTTGGCTTGATTAATTGAGAATTATTCTATGTGTGCCTTGATAAGTACTTTGGCTTGATTAATTGAGAATTATTCTATGTGTGCCTTGATAAGTACTTTGGCTTGATTAATTGAGAATTAGTCTAAGTGTGCCTTGATAAGTACTTTGGCTTGTTTAGTTGAGAATTGCCAATGTGTGCTGGTGATAGCATTTGAGTACAAGTATTATGTTTTATTACGTTGCCGCGACTCTCGGTTGGAGGGTCGGCTGCCTTGTTATAAGTTTACTTAGACGTCTGAAGCGGTGAGGTGGGATTACGGGTATGCTTCCATTATTTGTGTTACCCTACGGTGCTTATACGATGTGGGATCTTGGGGCATGCGACCGCGAGGATACCACATGGTGCGTATGCGATGTGGGATTAGGGCATGCGACCACGAGGATACTCATTGGACATGCTTATACGATGTGGGATTCGGGCATGTGACCGAGGCGGGTTTGATTCGGTTGTTTGTATTACCCGTGGTCATGCTTATACGATGTGGGATTAAGGCATGCGACGCGAGGATACTCCTTGGATATGCTTATTGGTGTTATATTGGTATATCATGGACTGCCGGTAGTGAGAAAGGATTCCACGGGCATGGTTGATATTATGGGCGTGAGACCCATAGTTATATTTGAGTAGTGACTTTGAGGGCATGCGTCCCTGACTTGATATAAGCGCTTATGTATTGTATCTTGTAGGTTGGCTATCATACATGTCTCTGTTTTGTTTAATTTGGCATTATGATTTTATTCTGATGCTAACATTTCACATACATGAGTACGTTCTTCTTGACCTCGCCGAGGCTGCGTTCATCTGCATGAGTTTAGGTCTGTTGTTTGGTGATCGCAGTGTAGGACCGCTCGAGTTTTGGATAGCTCCTTACGTTCGAGTTTATCTTTTTGGTATAAGTTCTTTCGATGCAGGCTTTTATGCGATTATGGAGTGCAGCGGGGCCTTGTCCGTCATAGTTGATTTAACTCTTAGAGTGCGTATTCATATGTGGGATTGGACTCGTATGCGGTGTAGTGTCTTTTGTTATGTATATTATATGGCGGCTGATCGGCTTTGCCACGCGTCTGTTGGTTTAAAAAAAAAAAAAAAGAGGTGTTATTTAATTTCCAGATTTACTTAGTTGTTAAGGTAGAAGGGTGCCCGTGTAGGGCACGAATCACGCCCGAGGTTCGGGCGTGACATGTCGATTCTTTATTGTGTTATTTACTTGGACATGCGACACGTTGGGTGGCCGGGTATCTTACATTGTTAGTGTTATTCCCGGACTAGTTCCCCGTGAAGTTTCGTGATGCGGGAGGTACGGTAGTTAGCTTACGTACTTGCCGGTCGACGTGGCGAGTGGATGCAGTAGTGGCTTTCGTACCACTGTCACGCCCGAACCGGGCGTGGCGGTGCCCTACACGGGCACTCCTACCTTAACAACCCAATTAAACTACGAATTTAAATAACACTCATTTAAAAAAACTAACGCGTCGTACGAGGCAAAGCGAAGGCTGCCGTATAATACATAATCAAAAGACAACGCCTTATGCGTGAGTCGAATCTATGAATCTGGACCTCAAGAGTTTCTTGAACTATGGCGGACAAGGCCCCGCCTACCTTGCACAAAGCTCTTGAAGGATCTATACCAAAATGATAAACTCTTGAGCAGTGGAGCTATCCAAAAACTGAGCGAGTCCCACGCTGCGGATCCTGGCTGCGTACCTAAGCGTGTGGCATGACGGCCCGAAGGTCGATGCGAAGAATGTACCAAGTATGTGAAGCGATAAATGCGTAAAGAAATCATAACGATCTACACAAAACAAGAGACATGTATGATATCGAAACTACGATGCACGATCCATAGCGATCATATCAAGTGGGATGCGTGCCTCAAAGTCATTACTCAAATATAACCATGGGTCTACGCCCGTAATATCAATCATTCGTGGGATCCTTCCTCTGTGGCATTCCATGATATAATATAACATCAATTAGCACCTTGAACCTTGCGATCATAGAGTAATGCAATCCTTTTATGTTTTAAGTTATGTTTTTAACAATGAGACCAACTGTTCCACTTTAAGTCATAACCACACGACACGCTTTCATTAATGAAATCAATACGTTTCAAAACATGAAGGTCGTGCGGTGCGAGTCAACCACCCTACGTGTTATAATGCAACCTATCATAGGACTATTTCACATGAGAGACTATTTCACCGCTTAGGTCATGTGGACCGCGATGAGTCATCGGTACCACGATACTCGCATCACGGATAGCTAATCCATGGCTTATATATATATATATCCCGGAATTTAACGCCCGAGTCAAATACTGGACCGCGTGAGTGTGTACCACTCGCCCAGTGAGCTAACCCGTGGTATCCTTGAAACAAGTTGCCGACCGCTTTATGGAAGGGCGGAGATGTGGAGATATGACAACGCACGAATGTCTATATGAGCAACCCATATGCAAGCAAACCAAGAAAAAACCATGCCTTTACACAAATCAAGACAATTACCATGCCTTTCTTTTTGTCATAAACCAAGACAATACCATGCCTTTCCTTTTTACACAAAAGACAATTACCATGCCTTCTTTTCACATAAACCAAGAGAAATCCTTATTTAAGCAAGCCAAAGTACTTATCAAGGCACACATAGAATAATTCTCAATTAAACAAGCCAAAGTACTATCAAGGCACACATAGAATAATTCTCATTTAAACAAGCCAAAATACTATCAAGGCACAAATGGAAAAATTCTCATATAAACAAGCCAAAGTACTACGTACGTACATTCTTTTCAAAAGACTCCTTTTTATGTAAAACTCCAAGATACTAACACCCGGAGTATCAAGGCATGTCTAGTTTTCAAAATAAGTTACTACACCTTTTGGAAATTCATTTCAAGGCTTGAAACCAAGTAACTTTAATTTTTACAATCTAGGCAACTCATGCCTATCAACTAAAATAGACAACTCTCTTAACCTTCCATAAAGCCGTTATAACCAACTTCCCATAAAGCCGTTATAACCCTTTATGGTTTTAGACAAATTTATTATTTTTATATCCAAGAGACTTATACTTTTAAAACCAAGTATCACATACTTTCAAATCAAGTTTCTAAACTTTCAAAATACTTCAAGTCTCTTAATCTTTAGAAATCAAGTTTCTTAACTTTCAAAGTACTTCAGGTCCCTTAACTTTAAATCATGTCATTTCTCCTCTTTTTAAATCATTTAAGTAAATCACTCATTTGACTCTAAATTCATTATAACAACCTTCAGGTTTTGGAACTAAGGCATTAGCCAAAAGATTTGGAGACCACTTCCTTTTCAAGACTCTATGTACTTTAAGTAATACTTTCACTTTTGAAAATCCAAACTTCATCAAGGTAATGGAATATAACAACTTCCAATTTAAACATCCAAAGTACAATCAAGGAAGTATATAGAACAACTTCTATATTAGGCAATCGAAGTACAATCAGTGGATCATTTAAGGAGTAGGACTTACTTACTTTACCATAAGGAATCATGCTAGAAGAAGAGGAGATGATTCACATACCTTTTCGGCTTAATCCACAAGCTAAGTCGAATACGCCGCACGTAGAAGTGTCAACATATAATGGCCACAACACGACTATCAACTTCTAGTTTCTAACATAGAATAATACTAAGTATACGGTCTCTTATTCTACGGAAAATCGGGCAGCACCTCCTTTGTTTCTACATACTTTTCCACCTTTTTCAAGGCCCGATAATCAATAACCAACATGCCACATTTAAGGCTCAATACATCAACCAACAAAGGGGATTACACGCCTTACAATACGTGTAAAATTCTGCCCCATAATTTATACCAACTAGTTCCATATTCAAAGCCATTCTAGGCTAACATATACAACAATACAAAGTCTTTTCCAATTATTTTTGAATCCAAGTCCTTAGGTCAAACATGTTATATAGTCATAAATAACTTTAACAACTACAATTCCTTCTTTATATAACATGTGACGACTTAAACTAATAATCAAATCGAATTGTAATCTTAAGGGCTAAACATACTAGTTTTCGGATTAGAGTTCCAATAGCCAATACACTTATCAAACTTCATACTATATACTTCATGCTTGCTAATATCCGTAGCTACAACAATAAGTAATCTTAATTACTAAAACGACAAGAATTGTTACCTTTATAAGCCTTTATAATTTCCAAGATTCCAAGTCTCTCCTTAGCAATTCTTAGCTCATTTCCTTTCCGCTCCAATCTGCTATTTTAAGCCTTTAGAAGTTCACAACCAACTTCTCTTCCATTTCCAATCCAAACTTGTGAAAGCGACTTGGGTTTTCGCCTTGCGATAACGTGAAAGCGTCGTTTTTCGAAATATTTCAATTGAGATATCCTTAAAATACCCTTAGGGACCTTGGTTTAAAGTCTTGTGAATAAAGAATCACAAACTAAAAAATTTTGTGTGGATAATGGGCTAAACCCGAGAGCAACTATGAAGAACAAGAATTTTGTGATTTTTTCTAAGTGTTGGAGACTTAGTCTTGCACTAGTGTAGTATATATAACATAATTGAGGGTCAATATATCAACATATGTGTGGCTAGGATGAAGGAAATTAAATGTTTAGCCAAGTGGACAAGTTGACTTGGTCAATAATCTCAAGCTAGCAAGACTTGATCATCTTCAATGGTCAATGACCATTTTACCCTTGTATAATTTCGTCCAAGACCATGTGGGGGGTGCCACGTGCCGACCTCCCATTCGTCCATAAAATTTCGTAACCCTCGTGGGCCCCACAAAACGTAAAATTCCTCGGGTGGGCCCCACGTGACCAAATCTGTAAAAGTAAATTTCCATAATGTTAATAAGTTCCATACTCTTCAAATAATGCATTTTGAGAATCTAATTCTACTCAACGAACATTTTTCCTTTCCGACGTTCGGAAGATTTTCCGTCGGAAAAATAATTCTTCCTTTCGTACCAATTTTCAAGTCTTGATTCCTTACATACATTCTCTTATACATGTTCTGGACTTACGGGTGTAACTTGCCGGTCGTCTTCGTGGTGGAATGGTTGTTGTTGCGGCGGGAGTTGGCTTCGTCTTGCCCGATCGGATGCGCGGCCTTGGATGGTTAGTAGCTATGCCATTACTTTCCGTCGATTTTATATCATTGTTAGTACGGTAGGCTCTGGTAGATGGCCGATGCTTGCCGGTCATATCTCGTGGCGGCAGTTTTGGTAGCGGCTTTCGTACTTGCCCTGTCGATTGATGATGCGAGATGGATTACGTAGCTATGCCTTCGTACTTGCCCCGGTCAGTTTTATGATGTAGGCTGGCTCTGGTGTGTAGCTTTCCTACTTGGCGTCTGGTTGTTGTTATAGCGCATGTAGGACACGGTGTTCATGTACTTTTGGTGTTATATTATATCATAGGTATCAGCGGTGAGGAAGGAGTTCATGGCGTGATCGATATTGCGGCGTGAGACCCGTGGTTATATTTGAGTGATGACTTTGAGGTGTGAGTCCACGAATTGACATGCTTGCTTATATATTGTGTCTTGTAGTTTGGTTATCATACATGTCTCTTGTTTTATATAAGCTATTATGATTTCATTCTGATATTTTGATTTCACATACTTGGTACTGTTATGCGACCTCGCCAGGGAGTTGCGTTCATCTTGCGTGTATAGGTACACCGGTTGTTGATCCTCGCTCATAGGATCACGGTTCTGCGTATTGGGAAGCTCCGTTTCTCCGGAGGCTTATCTTCTGTTATGATTCCCTGAGATTGTAGGTTCTTGTACATACAGGGGTATGGAGGGGCCCTGTCCCGTCATAGTTGTTATCAAACTCTTAGAGGTCTGTAGTACTGTAGTGAGTTGGGCGTGTAAAGGATGTAACTGTTCAGGTTTATATATATGTGCAGAAAGGTGACCATTTTGGTTAGCCTGTTTCTTATTTTATATTGTTTCATGTCTATGAGTTTTATTTCCTGATTTTCTCGATGTATTATCACTGGGTGCGGGGTAAGGCACGATCGCGAGCGAGTCGAATCGTGACATTTTGACAAACATGCTTATTCACTTAGCTACTTTTTATCGAATGATTTTTACGAGATGGACTTGGTGGTACTTGATGATCAACTTGAGACTTATATTGTCGATATCGTACTCTGTAGAATTTTCTAATTTAAAAGGATTAGTCACTGCGAGAAAATGGTTGAAACAAGAAGAGATAAGGTGTTCTCTCTAGTTTATTTGCTTTTGAAATTAACATTGACATTACTTGTTGCTACTGCGATGGTAGAGAGAGCTTTTTCTGCAATGAAGATTATGAAGAATAAATTACGAAATAGAATGGGAGATCAATGGTTGAATGACAGCATGGTTACCTATGTTGAGAAAGACGTTCGCTGAAGTTGATAATGAAGATATGATAGATACGTTTCAGAAAATGAAAACTCGTTGAGGTCATTGTTGAATCTGTGATTAGCATTCACTGGGTATGTTGTTGTAATTTATTATAATTATATTTAAATATAAATAGGCCCCCCTAAGGCTTCGCCCCTCTCCAGAGGGGATCATTAAACAGATGCACAATATGTTTGCTCAATATTTTTGGAGTAACACTATTGGGGGGAAGCGCAAACACTAGCTATCATGGCACAAGATGTGTGTAATGACAGTGAATGAGGACTTGAATTCAGATCACTTCATGATGTTTCTTTGGCGTTGTATTGTAAATTATGGTGGAGCTTTAGAACAAAACCACCATTGTGGAGTACTTTCTTAAGTAACAAATATTGTAAGAAAGAGAATGTTGTGATTGTCTGTTGAAATATGGATCACAAACTTTGAAGAAAATGCTTGAAAAGGGATTTAATAGAACATCAAATTTTATGGCAAACTAAAATGAAACTCCGGTTTTGGTATGACAATTATCTTGGAAGGAGCTACATATTTTATATATGCGAGAACAGATGGGATGCAAATATACAAAATGTTTATGAAGTGGTAGAGGATGGAAGATGTAATAGGAACAAATTGACAGAAGTTTCCAGAGGAGATTGTTCAACACATAACAAGTACTATTATACCTCCTAATATAAAAAAAGTGATGGATAAAGCATGGTTGTTGTTGAGTAATACGGGGACTTTATAGTAAAATCAACATCGGAGTATGTTAGGTGAAGTCGAGGACAAATAACGATTTATATGGGGTGAAAGGGTTGCCTTTCAAGATATCATTTTCTTGAGGTGTTGGAAATATAAATTGCCATTGGATGATGTTCTAAGGAGAATGAGATACAATATGGTGTCTCTTGTTCAAATCCACAAGAGGAGACAATCCATCATTTGTTCATCAATTCCTTTATAGCTAACAGGACTTGGTCCGACTTTTGTTCATGCGGTGAGGGCTCTGAGTTCAACAATTAATAGCGAAATGGTGGCTGGCACCTGTTATTAGGAGATTAAAATAGAGATATACATGGCAGTGCTAGCTATTATATTGAATTGTGGAAGTGAAAGAATTACATCAAATATGGAGATAGAAGATCACGGAATATAGTTATATATCGAGTTTACTATACAAAGACTTGTACCTTTGAGAAATCCTTCTTTCAGCAACGTACCAAATAAATGGAGTGATTTGATACAGCTGATGGAGGGTGGAAGGGCAAAACTTTTTTTTAAAAAACAATAGAAATCCAATTAATAATTGCAGTAGAAAAGATGGGTGACCTCACCTTATGGGTTTGGGTACGGTGAAAAGTGGCAAGAGCAATTAATGCTTTTGTCATTCTTGAACTACAATTGTACCATGTCAGTTGCCATTTCTGGCATTGAGGGAGAATTAGATTTTTTTTATGGAAAGGTAAATGTGTATTAAAATCATCAGAATGTACAAGTTTTGTGGGCGTGCCCACGGCGTAAAGACGATGTAAATCTAGTGCGTCTCTGCTAGGCAAGTCAGCATAAGATTTAGGCTCGTCAATAACAAAAAGCTCAAGCTAGCCCACATGTTGGGTAGTCGTGAGTGGCCAAGCTAAGCAAAAGAGAGATGCATCCTACAAAAGTCCTAAACTATGGCAATTCCCTTATGTAGAGCATAAGGTTGCAGTCGTGGGCCTCCTCAAACCCTTGTCATGGTAAACCCAAAAGGGACAAACCCATGATCAAGAGAAGAGTACCTATTCAGACATGGTAAAGACCCACCTCGTCACGTTATGCACGGGAGTAATTGCCATAGTAGCTACTATCCAAACCACGTAATATATCATGCTTGCCCACAGGGCGATAAGTCATAAGGTACAAGGCATAAAAGACTCCCGCTAATCCCACATTCCGGGTGGTCGGAAGACTCCAGTTGATCCCACAAGTTGGGCAGTCGGGAGATTTGCAACAGCGATCGGCGATACGCGAGTCGGCGACAACCATATCCTAGTTTGTGGCTAGGGAAACAATTCTATCCAGGAAAAGGGGGTTAAATGTGAACAAAATTTTATAGACGCTGGTCTTGATCCTAAAGAGAATAGCTTCTCTATCAAGTCTCGACCCGTCAAAGATAATCATGTTCCTCTCAGTCCAAATGTGGTAGATGGTGGTGGCCAGGCCAGCCCGCTTAGCTTTAGCTTGCCAACTAGTGCCACGCCCCTCTTTCTTGATATATTTCAAAGCGCTATCGATGGTGGTCATAGCCCTCCTGATGCCAAGCCAAGTCTTGACCCGTGACCAGAGATAACTACTCACCGTGCAGCTGAAGAATAGGTGAGCAATAGACTCGTCAGAATAACCACAAAGGGAGCACCTTCTATTAATGTCCATATAAGTGATTCTATCTTTCGTTCGTAATCTTTTCCTCGCACAAAGCCAAAGAATGAAGGACTGCTTTGGAGTGATACAAGAACTCCAAACATCCTTCGCCCAAATAATCTTCTGCCCATGTGTCCTGAAATAGTCATAGGCACTATGATTACTATTATACCATACCGCCATGTTAATAGCTGCTTGATCGTGTGAGCCTTCACGCTCAAGGATGAAGTCACGGATAAACAGGAGCCGTTTGATCAAAGGTGAGTCGCCGTTCTTAGCTACCCAGGTCCAAATGTTGTTGTTGTTGTTGTTGAGATATTTGTTATTGATCCATTTAATCCATAGTGAGCCCTTCTTTTGATGGATATTCCAAAGGCACTTGACGAGCAAAGCGTTGTTCCAGGCCTTGAGATCACTGATTCCAAGGCCACCCTCGGATTTTGGCCTGGTACACTCCTTTCATGCTACAAGAGGGTGGATAGAACGCCACAGGAAAGTCCTACATAAACCACAAACTTTCTTACAGACCGCAACAGGTACCGGCAAAATAGATAACCAGAAACATTCCACACCTTGGAGGACAGACTTGATGAGTTCAAGCCTGCCCGCATAGGATAAAGTGGCGCTCATCCATGAGTCAGTGTACCCTGCAATTTTGTTCACAAAAGGGTCATAGTGAACCAGTCTCATCCTCTCCGCGGCAAGGGGAATGCCGAGATAGCGGAAAGGCATAGCGCCAGTGTCGAAGCTAGTAATGTGTTTAATATTAGCAAGGTCGTGATCCGTGATACCAGCCGTGTACAAGCTGGATTTGAGTGCATTAGAACTGAGCCCAGAGCAATTCTGGAAATCACGAAGGCAGTCCATGAGGATCCAGACAGAAGTAGTGTCCCCTTTCGACATAAGAAGCAAATCATCGGTGAAAGCAATGTGAGTAATCTTTAAGATATTGCACCTGGGGTGGTAGTGGAAAGCCGAAGTCTGAGTGTTCTTGTTGATCATCCTCGAGAGATATTCTAAGCAAATAACAAATAGGGTAGGGGAGAAGGGGTCCCCCTGTCTGAGTCCCTTTCGGCCCTTAAAATGGTCGTGTAAGCTCCCATTGATAGAAATAGAATACGAGGTCGTGGAGACGCATTCCATAATCCTAGCAACGAGTCTCTCAGGGAAATTCAAACCAATCAAAATAGCCGTGAGGAATTTCCAATTAACTGAATCGAAGGCCTTACGAAGATCAACTTTGAGCATGCATCTACTAGAGACCCTCTTACGGCTGTAACCCCTCAAAAGCTCGTGTGCAAGGTGTATGTTGTCAGACATACTTCTATTCTGGACAAAATCCGCCTGAGCTGGATCAATGAGGACATCCAGAACCATCACCAATCGAGAAGCAATGATCTTAGTGATGACCTTATGTTACAACTCGTAAGTTTAAGGCGATAATTAAGAACGTCATTAAGGAGGTAAGATTCGAATATTGGATATAAAGTATACTTACATATGTTTAATATGGAAATTTGTATATAAAAGAATGTGATCCCGAAAGAATTTTTGACATGACAAGTGTGACGACGGGAGTTGGAAATAAATTTGGAGGTTATGCACTAGTATCATACTACAAGAATAATGACATTGCAAATATGAGGATTTATAAGTCACCAAGATTTAAGTGAATTGGAATCACATAATTTATTAATTACGTGTGTAATTGATTAATTACATATGTGATTGATAAATTATACGGAGGCTTGTTGTTAAATAAAGGGTACTAGTTTAAGTGAGATTGGGACGTGTAAGGTGTAAATTAATCCCCTAAAGTGACTAAGTTGCATAAATTATTATGTAGCAGCAATTGAAACTAGATGGTAACGTGGGAAATTAGTATGGGGATGTGGGCGAATTGTGATCTATCTATAATATTCATTGGAAGACTTTCTTTTGCATAAAATACCAACTCATATTTCAAGATTAAGATAAGTGACATATTAAGTGGACACATAGTTAGACACGGTAACATGGTTACTAAATAGGTGGCACTTTGCGGTGAATATGCAGCATCGATGGCAATATCTATTGATGCTAAAGAGAGTGGATCATATATCCTCCTTTCAAATATTTATGCATCTAAAGGCATGTGGAGCAATGTCAAAAAGTTATGAGAGAAAATGGATAACAATGGTGTGGTGAAAGAAACCGGGTGTAGTTGGATAGAAGTAAATAATGAGGTGCATTTATTTATCATATATGTATAGCTAGGAATCACAATTTTTAGAGGAAGGACTGTACATAGCAGTTTCATTTTGCAACAAATACAGAGAATACGGGATTATTGAAAAAGACAATATTTGAGGTATGTTAAAGAAAATTAGTCACCTTGGTTGATGTTTTGGTTATAGTCCATGAATGAAAGGAAAAAGAATGTATAATGGTGATATATGTCGAGTATATGAAACTATTTTAGTATACCCTTTATTTGTGACTTGTTAATTGGTATTGTTGCATTTGTTGGAATTTGTGGAAGCGCGTATAAATAGGGGAAATGCTGCCCAAATTTCTATAGAAAAGAAAGTCGTCGTTCGATATAACTTACGCTAGAAATCATAGAATTGACAGGCGTATTACCCTTTATTATAGGTTGACGTGCTAGTTGAGACGAATACTATTCTTCGAGTTGGTTAGTTCGGCGAAAAGGTATGTGAACCTCTTCATTCTTTTGGCATGATCCTACGTATGAAATAGCCATGTGATATTATTTCATGATTCCTTCTACTCTTAGAAGTTAAGAAGTATCCGCGTTGTTGATTCAATGTTAAAGGTATGTCTAAATTATCCTAAGTCCTTACCAAGTCTTATGGGAGATGTTGGTAGGAATGGTTAGGAAGTTATATGGTTTTAAAGAGAATAAGTTACTTGGTTTTGGAAGTGTATGAAACTTTATCTTTCAAGTTATGGGACTTGATTTCTAAAGTATATGATACGAGGTTTAAGACTATAAGCCTTGATTTTATAAGTGGAAATGACTTGATTTAAAAGTATGGCTTCTTGATTTATTTCAAAAGATAAGAAGATTAATTTCAAAAGAGTATGTAACTTGAGTTTTAAAAAGAAGAAATTTATTGATTTAAAAGAGAAGGAGTTTTATGATTCTTTTTAAGTATGTATGTATGTAGTACTTTTGGGTTTAGTTTCCCTAATGTAACAAGAAATAAAAGTGTCTTAAGTTCTCTAAAATGAAAGGTTGTTATAATAACTTTATGGGAAGTTGTTATAACGACTCAAGAAGAAGTGAAAAGATGGTTTAAAATGTTATGTTATGAGATACACCGAGCCTACAAATAGGCCGGGTTATGTTATGAGACACACCGAGCCTACAAATAGGTCGGGTTATGAGATACACCGAGCCTATACATAGGCCGGGTTATGCCATATACACCGAGCCTACACATAGGCGGAGTCGTCAGCTATCAGAGAGCCTGATGGGCGGGTTAGCATTACAAATTCCACAGTACACCAAGCCCCACATGAGGCCGATTACGTTATCACGTATGGATAATCAAAGCAAGCTCCAAAATGAGAAGTCCCTCCATAAAGGGCCGGATTACGTATGTAAGATTCAGAAGTTATGTGGAAAATAACTTGATGAAATTCTTAAGTATGTAGGTAAGAATATGTTTATAATTCTTTTTGAAAGAAGGAAAAAAACGACTAATGTATGACTGATTTCATGAGTTAAAATGGCACGGTAGGATCTGGTATTTAATTTTTTATACTTTCCCCTGTCATTCTTTCGTACAGTTATGATTTGTTTACTGCACCTTATTTTCGTTCCATACTGGCAATTGTTGTGCGACCCCTTTTCCACAGGGAGGAGGCTGCGTTCATGCCCGCAGGTGTTAGGTACACATGTTGGTGATCCTTGCTCTTAGGATATCTGTTCAGTTTTTGGGAAGAAACTCCATTTACTCCGGAGGCTTATCTTTTGGTACGGATCCTTGTTGATGTAGACTTATGTATATTCAGGGGTATGGCGGGGCCCTGTCCCGTCTTAGTGTTATGTCCAAACTCTTAGAGGTTTGTTAGTCATGTATGTGGGTTGTACTTTGAAAAGATGTAAGTCCTTTGGTTATGTATGTATATAGGTATGATGGCAGCCTCATTGGCTTTGCCTTTGTTTTAAGGGAGAAAAAAAAGAGTGATATTTATCTTTCGCGTTTTACTTATGATGTATGAATAGAAGGATGCTCAGGTAGGGCACCAGTCACGGGCCCGGAGTTCGGGTCGTGACACCTTATACATAATATTGCAGCAAGAAATAGGCCTGTAGTCGCCCACCGTTGAGCAGTGGGTAGATTTAGGAATAAGGGCGATGGTAGTATGGTTGATCTGCCTGAGGAGTTTACCAAAAGTGAAGAATTCTTTAACCGCTTCACAGAATTCCCTGCCAATGATATTCCAAGCTTTCTTGAAGAAACTCGAAGAGTAGCCATCTGGACCAGGAGCTTTGTCATCCCCAATACCGAATAATGCCCCTTTAATTTCAGCATCTGTGACATTCCTAACGAGGTCATCCCCCTGCTCAACCGAGAGGCAATTGCCCGAAGATATGACATCAACATCAACAGGCTCACAAGTGTCCCTAGTTCCAAGCAACCGTTTATAGTAATTAATGAATTCCGCCGCAACTTGGTCACTGGAATTCGTAAGAGAGCCATCACTCTTGGTAGTGACCGCAATAAAGTTCCTTTTGGAGTTACGTTTGACCATACCATGGAAGAACTTGGTGCACCTATCACTGTGCTTGAGATGCTCACACTTGGCAAACTGCCTAAGGAAACTCATTTCCGCATCAATAAGAACCATGGAATTGTGCCTTAGCTCGGAAACCCTCGTGTGTAAGTGGTCAAGATGCGGGTTGCATAAGGCATCCTGTTGAGCAATATCCAGTTCCCCCTTTGCCCTTTTGACCCGCATCGATATATGGGAGAAGTCTTTCTCGTTAAGATGCTTCAAGGGTCCTTTGAGGTAAAGTAACTTTCGGGAGAACCGGAATTGAGCATTGCCATCGATAATATGCTCCCAAATGTTCGTCACAATTTTTCCAAAGTGTTCATGAGTAGCCCACATATTTAAGAACTTGAAAGGTCTATTGTGCATCCTAGGACAATCCAAAATAGAGACAATGCACGGCGTATGGTCCGAAAAAGGTCCGGACCGACGGAAATGTGCATTGCCATACCAGCCCGCATGTAACCAATGGGCGTTAATGAGGGCCCTGTCAAGCTTGCTCAAAGTATTGCCACGACTGAAAGTGAACTCACATCCTGTCGAAGATAAATCTGTGAGGCTTAGATCTCGGCAACAATCAACAATATCTTTCGTGTCGTAGCTGGTTATGGGAGCCATGTTGAAACACTCATCCTCCTTCATAACCGTGTTGAAATCCCCAAGAACAAGCCATGGCATAGTCATGGAGGTCCCGTACTCTCTTAATTTCTCACATAAGCCTCGTTTATCAATAATCGTGTGAAGACCGTAAACAAAAGTGACTTGAAGCCTTTTGGAGGAGATAGTGTCACGACCCGACCCCGGGCCGCGGTTGGTGCCCTACCTGGGCACCCTTATAGGTGTACATCAGAGATAATCAACGGAACATACATCAAACTTATAAATTAATTCAACAAGACATAAACTACAGGTTAGCCGATAAGGCTACCTCCCTGGACATATATGTTACACCCCGTAATTGCAGGACATGTTTTTAAGAACGTACGTAAGAACTCAAAAATGTTAAGAATTGAGACTAGTAAAAATTTATCGAAATTATGGAATTGTCGGAAAACGAAATATTGCGACGAATGGGAGGGCGACATGTGTTACCCCCCCTTTGGATGGTCTTGGTCGATTAGACCAAGGGTAAAATGGTCATGTGACCAAGGCAAAGATGAACTAGTCTTGAAAAGGCCAAGGCTTGACATTGTTGACCAAGTCAACAAGACCACTTGACTTGATATTTAAAAGTCCTTCATCCTAGCCATTCAAGTGTATAGATCTTGACCCTTCCTAGTGTTATTTAAGTATACTAGTAGCAAGGATGAAATCCACACTTAGAAAGTTTTTGCAAACCTTGTGTGCTAGAAAAAGGGCTCTCGGCAATGGGCACTAGTTCAAGAGGAAAATTTTCAATTGTTTTCCAATAATCTCCACACTTTAAACCAAGGTTCCTAAGGGTATTTTAAGTGTATTTCAATAGAAAGATCCCGGAAAAATGTCATTTTCGCATTAGTCGCAAGGTGAAAACCTAGTCACTTTCCTAGGTTTGGATTGCAAGATTAAAGGAAAGTTGTTTGTGATCTTCTAAGGGCTTCAAGTGGCGGATTGGAGTGTCAAGGAGATGCTCTAAGTTTCTAGGGAGCGACTTCGGATCTTGAAGTTGGATTAAGGCTCGTCAAGGTAACAATCTTGTCCTCTTAAGTGTTATAAGATTACATATTGTTGTAGCCTTACATTTTAACTAGCATGAAGTATATGTATAGAAGATTGATAAGTGGTATGGATAGTGGAAGCCTAAAATCCGAATTGACATGGCTAGCTATTTGAAATTGAAATACAATTTGGTCGATAATTAGAATCCTCGCATGTTACCTACTTGAAGATTGTAGTAGTTATATATCGATTGCGGCTTGATAACATATTATACTAAACAACTTGGATTGAAAAGGAATTGGAAAAGACTATGTATTGTTGTCCCTCAAATTACCGAATGTGACTTTGTCTTTTGGACTAGTTTGATATCAATTGTGGGACGAAATTTTACACGTCTTGAAGGCGTGTAATCCCCTATTGTTAACTGCATTGTTGAGCCTTAAATGTGGCGTGTTTGTTTATTGATTTCGGGCCTTGAAAAAGGTGGAAAAGTATGTAGAAACAAAGGAAGTGATGTCCGATTTTCCGTAGAATTTAGTGACTTTGCACTTAGAATATTCTACATTTGAAGTTAGAAGTTGATAGACGTATTATGGTCATTATAGGTTGACATACTACGTACGACATATTGGACTTATCAAGTGGATTGAACCGAAGAGGTATGTGGAACTTTCCTATCTCTTGAGCATGAATAGTTGTAAATATGTAGTACGGTAGACGTACGAGATTTTGACGAATCTAGTCCATTTGATATCCTTGGCTTATCTTAAGAATGTTCAAGTGGTTGAGTTAGGGAATTAACTCACTTGTTTAAAAATATTAAGGATATCTTGGTTTCTAAAAGTTTAGAGACTTTAAGTATTTTGAAAGTATTTTGGTACTTGTTTTGTTTGGAAAGTTTAAGTCTCTTGGTTATAAAGAAGAATGTAAGTAGCTAAGGTATAAATCTAGTATAACGGCTTTATGGGAAGTTGGTTATAATAGCTTTATGGAAAGTAAAAAAAAGAGTGGTTTACTCTAAGTAATGTAAGTAATGATAAATGACTTGAATTAATGAACGACAAATTGATTTGAAGGCATCAATTGCTTAAGGTTTTAAAAGAAAGAAGTCACTTGATTTAGAAGCCTATAAATGTATTTCTAAAAGGTATTATGACTTGTCTTGAAAAGTAGATATGACTTGATACTACGGTTATTAGTATCTTGGAAGTTTTATACGAAAAAGAGTCATTTTAAAGGAATAGAAGTACGTAGTACTTTGGGTTAAATTCTCGGATTTTTATAATGACATGTTAGTGCCTTAAGTAAACTAAATGAGAGTGTGTATGAATAAGGCTAATAAGAAGTTAGGAGGATTTCTTAACTTGCTTATGTTATGTATGATAAGCCGGTGGTGCTTATGTTATGTATGATAAGCTGGTGGTGCTTATGTTATGTATGGTAAGCCGGTAGTGCTTATGTTATGTATGATAGCCGGTTGTGCTAGGTTATGTTATTCTTACGGGGTCATTCCCCGGGTTTGTGGCATTTGCATATTCCGTGGATTTGCTACCCATGATGCGAGGAATACCTCATGTGAGTCCGTAGGGCTCATGCGGGTGAAATAGTCCTATGCGGGGCGGACCAGTCCTATGCGAGGAAGTTACCTCATGCGGGTCCACACGACCTATGCGGGCGGATACAGTCTATGCGAGGAAGTTACCTCATGCGGGTCCATAAGGCCTATGCGGGTGAAATAGTCCCAAGAGTAGGATCGCTTAATGATACTATGGGCGGGTGACCCTATTTTGATCATGAGCCTCCTATTTTTATGCAGTAAAGTATACTCTTATTTACTCTCATTGTTAGTAAGGCACAGTGTACTGTTAATTGAGTTATCATACATGTCTCCAGCTTTATTTTAGACTTATGATCTCATTCTGATGCTGATTTCACATATTTGGTACATGTTGTACTGACCTCCTTCGGGGGGCTGCGTTCATGCCGCAGGTAGAGTATACAGGTTGTTGATCCTCACTCTTAGGGTCACTGTTCAGCTGTTGGGAAACTCCATTACTCCGGAGGCTTATCTCTGGTTCAGATCCCTGGTATGGTCGGTTGTTGTACATTCTGGGGTATGGTGGGGCCCTGTCTCATCACAGTTGTTATTCTTAAAGGTCTGTAGTCATATCTTGTGGATTGGGTTGTAAAGAAAAAGAAAATGTAACTGATGTTTTTGGGTTGTGTATATTCTACAGAATGTGGCCTTATCGGCTAGCTTGTTGTTTTTATTGTCTAAGTATTTATATGTGTCGGTATGTTCCGCTATTCTACGATGTATACGGCGGGGTGCCGGTAGGGCACGATCGCGCCGGTGGGTCGTGACAAAAGTGGTATCAGAGCAGTTAGTCCTCGGAAAGTGTCTACAAACCGTGTCTACAAACCGTGTCTTGGTTATCGGTATGTTGTGCACCACATCTATAACCAGGAAGCTGCATGACATTTAGGATTGATTTCCATTTTTCTCACTCTGAGATCGTGCGATAGAGCTGTGTGGTTAGGGTCGTCTCTCCCTAACAAGTTATGTTGATTGCAGCTACGAGAAAAGCGTGATGACGGGAAATATTATGTGGATTGCGTATCCAGGTTGGTAATATTTGTAGTATAGTTGGTATTATGATATACAGCTATACGGATTTATGTATGAGGGTCACATATGTGTTGCCTAGAATGATTTTAGATTACTAGGAATTGGTAAGGACTAAATAAATATCGGGAAGGTATGAAATAGTTTAATGAATTCTCATCAAGGTTTTACGTACTAATTTGAGATAATTAGGAGATGATGAGCTGTTTGAGAAGGTAATGGACCCTTAAGAAGTTATAATTAAGGGACTTAATGAAAGATTATGTTAATAGATTAAGCTACGTGGTATGATTAAGAGAATGGTACGGATGAGACCCGTATGGAGTAAGTATGGTTGTTGTGATCAAGACAACACGATTATAGTATTATGAGAAGTTATTGTACCCGGTTACGGGGGTGGGGGGACTGATAAGGTAGGCTTGGAGCATGGGAATTGTGAGTCTAAGAATATTGATAACCGTCGAGACCTTAGGTATATAAGGCTTTCTCGGGTAGTAAAAATTTAAGTCAGACCAAGGATAAGAGTTAAGTACGACGCCGAGTCGGGTTGAGGACCTATTAAGGGTCGCCCCATAGCCTGTAATGGAATGAGATCAGTTGGTAGTAGTCCCGCTATGTGACAGGGTCACGAGTGTGCAAGGCCCGAGTCTAGTTAATCGTTTTACGGGTTCGTGGACGCATTCCACCGGAACCAGGTTGTGAGAGCCATAAATGGCCTTATATTGTTTAATTTAGTAACTCCAAATATTGGAGGCCAGATTTAGTATGGAAGTTATATACGTATGTTAGTATAAGTTTGGGAGTCAGGTTGTTATGGGAGACGAGGCTTTTCTAATTCCAGGACACCTCCAAGATACCTATTACGATGTCCTTTAGGGGGGGGGGGGGGGGTTCTAGTTGGCTTGTAGAAGATCTCTTCCATTTTCTCGATTTAATCAACTATGTGCTCTAGTATGAGGGTACTTAGTGGATGGAACGCTATGTCATTTTCAATCCCGGCGATCTCGGTGGTCTTGTGAGTGGTTGATAAACTGCGATTGATCGATTTGATCGAATTTTATTCTTTCTCACTATTCAGAACAGTGGAGCTTGCGGTCAAGTTGCTTCGCTCCTTTCCCTGCGGTCAAGTTGCTTCGCTCCTTTCCCTGCGGTCAAGTTGCTTCGCTCCTTGATTCGGTAAGCTACGTGTCCGGTGCACGGAGAACTGCCTTCAGTCCCCTAAACTTACTTACTCGTGGCAACCTTCCGGCCGCCCAACGACCTATAACGCTAGTCACTACTCCCACTGGGGCTAGGAAGTAAGCCCCACAACCCAAAGCGGCGAAGAACAAATAGAATTTGCTACAAAAGCCGGCTAACGGGGGTATTCCTGCGTATGAGAACATAGTAATGGAGAAGGTAATACCCAAAATATGATTCGTACGTAGCAGCAAGGATGGTGCATCGCCTATTTATCGTTCTCACTCGGGAGCCAAAACGAACACGCCTGCTACCTACTGTACTGGACCTTCGACCAGGCATTCTACCTTTGTCGAATCGGAACCAACACCACTGCATTGCGCTCGAACAGTTGAGCGGCCGCCGGCCAGCAACTTCCGTGCACAGATATAGATTCATTCTTCGTACCTGGTCCAGCCTCAAAACCCTTCGCGGGTTGGTAAGAAGTCTGTCACGACCGACTGGAAGCGCGATCGTGCCCTACCCGCACCCTGCCAGTATACATCAGAGAATAGCAGCGGAACATACACAATATACAACATGTTTAGAAAATAACATCACAGGCTAGCCGATAAGGCCGCCTTCCATAAAATATGCATAATCAAAAGCAAAACTGTACAACTCGGTTCTTACAGCCCAAACAACAAAATGTGACTACAGACCTCTAGGAATAACAACTGTGGCGGGACAGACCCCGCCATACCCCTGAATGTACATAAATCTACAACATCAGGGAAAGACTGTACCAAAAAGACAAGCCTCCGGAGCAATGGAGCTTCTGACGTCTGATAAGTGATCCTAAGAATGAGGATCCACAACCTTCTTACCCTTACCTGCGGCATGAACGCAGCCCCCGAGGAAGGGGGTCAGTACACAATATGTACTAAGTATGTAAATCTGGAAAATATTGTAATTACATCATAAGTTTAAAACAAAGTCGGGGACATGTATGATAATCAAATTATAGTACACTGTGCCTTACTAACAATGAGAGTAAATATGAGTATATTAAAACATAAAAATAGGAAGCTCACGATCAAAGCAGGACCACCCGCCCGCAGTATCATTAAGCAATCCTACTCCTGGGACTATTTCACCCACATAGGTCGTGTGGACCCGCATGAGGTATTCCTCGCATGGGACTATTTCACCCGCATAAGCCCTTACGGACTCACATGAGGTATTCCTCGCATAGGTGTACCGCACGGGACTATTTCACCCGCATAAGCCCTACGGACTCGCATGAGGTATTCCTCGCATCGTGGGTAGCAAATCCACGGAATATGCAAATGCCACAAACCCGGGGAATGACCCCGTAATGAATAATATACCACTAGCACAAACCGGCTATCATACATAACATAAGAACTACCGGCTTACCGTACAATATATAAGCAAGTTAAGAAATCCCCTAACTTCTTATTATTCTTGTTCATATACACTCTCATTTTAGTTTACTTAAGGCACTAACATGTCTTTTATAAAAATCCGGGAATTTAACCCAAGTACTACATACTTCCCCTCTTTTAAAAATGACTCTTTTTCGTATAAAACTTTCAAGATACTAATAACTGTAGTATCAAGTCACAATTACTTTTCAAGACAAGTCACAATGCTTTTAGAAATAAAATTAGGCTTCCAAATCAAGTGACTTCTTTTCTCATAAAAACCTTAGGCAATTGATGCCTTAAAACCAAATTGCCTTTCATTAAAACAAGTCATTTATCCTCATTTATCTTTCCATAAAGCTAATATAACCAACTTCCCATAAAGTAGTTATATTAACTTTATACCTTAGCCAATTACAATTTCCTATCCAAGGGACTTATACGTTTAAAACGAAACAAGTATCATATACTTTAAAACTCTTCAAGTCCCTTAACATTAAAAACTTAAGACATCCTTAATACTTTTAAAGAAGTGAGTTAATCTCCTAACTCACCCAACTTGGCTATTCATAAAACTAGTAAAGGATATCAAGGTCTTGTACGTCTACCGTACTATATAAGTCAACTATTCATGCTCAAAAGATAGGAAAGTTCTACATACCTCTTCGGGTCAAACCACTTGCCAAGTACAATATCCCGCCCGTAGTATGTCAACCTATAATGTCCACAATACGTCTATTAACGTCTTACTTCAAACGTAGAATATTATAAGTGTAAAGTCACTAAATTCTACGGAAAATCGGACAACACCTCCTTTGTTTCTACATACTTTGCAACCTTTTTCAAGGCCGAATTCAATAACCAAACACGCCACATTTAAGGCCCAATCAATGCAATTAACAATATGGGATTACACGCCTACTAGACGTGTAAAATTCCGCCCCACAAAAGATATCAAACTAATACAAACTACTAGGCCAATTCGGCCACATTAAGATACAACAATACCAATTCTTATCCAATTTCCTTTTCAATCCAAGTTGTTAGCATAACATGATATCAAGTCGCAATCGATTATAACTACTAAAATCTTCAAGTAAGTAACATGCGACGATTCTAATAAACGACCAAATTGTAATCCAACTTCACATGGCTTATATAACATTTCGGATTTAAGGCTACAATCAATCCATAATACTTATAAAACTTCAACACATATACTTCATGCTAGCAAACATGTAAGGCTAACAACAATATATAATCTTGTAACACTTAAGAGACAAGATTATTACCTCAACGATTCTTAGTCCAATCTTCAAATCCGAAGTCGCTCCTTAGCAACTTAGAGCCTCTTCTAGACACTTCAATCCGCTACTTGAGACCCTTAGAACAACACCAACAAATTTCCTTCAATCTTCCAAACAAAACCTAGAAAAGCAACTAGGTTTTCACCTTGCGACTAATACGAAAACTATCTTTTTTCGGGATTTTTCTATTGAGATACACTTACAATACCCTCATAAACCTTGGTTTAAAGTGTGGAGCTTAATGGACAACAAACAAATTTTTTTCTTTTCTAAGGCTAGTGAACCCGAGAGCAAGACTTGAGAGTTCTTCAAATTCTTGAATTTTTTTCTAAGTGTTAAAGTTAGTCTTGCTACTAGTACTACTATATAGCACAATGGAGGGTCAAGATGTGTACAAATGTGAGGCTTGGATGAGTTTCTATTAAATATCAAGACTTGTGGTCCCATTGACCAAGTCAATTTTCTCAAGCTCTTCAAGTTGCAAGACTTAGTCATCCTAACAAAGGTCAAATGACCCTTTTGTCCATGATCAATTCGTCCAAGAAAACATAAGGGGGGGTGACACGTGTTGCCCTCCCATTCGTCACAATATTACGTTTTCCGACAATTCCATAATTTCGATAAATTTTTACAAGTCTCTAATCTTAACATTTGGAATTTCTCACGTGCGTTCTTAAAAACATGTCGTGTAAATACGGGGTGTAACATTCTTCCCCCCTTAGAAACATTCGTCCCTGAATGTTCTTTCGGAGTCAAACTTATAATTAGCGACATAGTTTCCTTTCACAACCCCGACATACCAATAATGCCACACATGGCCACATAATAGCATTTAAGCAAAAAGAAATACTTCAATTAAAACTTGACAAGTAAGGGAAAATGAATTACCTGAAAGAATAAGTGAGGATACTTCCTCAATATGTCCTCCTCCGCTTCCCAAGTCATCTCCTCCTGCTATCATTCCTCCACAAGACTTTGACGGAAGCCACATCCTTGGTCCGCAGTCGCCTGACCTGGCGATCGAGTATCACTATGGGACTCTCCTCATACGATAACCCCTCTGTCACCTGGACCTCACTAGCAGGGAAAACTCTCGCTGGATCTCCGATACACTTCCGCAACATAGAAACATGGAAGACCGGATGTACCGCCTCTAACTCTGATGGCAGATCCAACTCATAGGCAACCTTGCCTACTCTACGGATGATCTGGTAGGGCCCAATGTACCTTGGGCTGAGTTTCCCCTTCTTTCCGAATCTCATCACACCCTTCATGGGTGACACCTTCAAGAAGACCCAATCGTCTACCTGAAACTCCAAATGCCGACGCCGATTATCCGCATATGACTTCTGCCGACTCAGTCGCTACGATCTCCCGGATAAGTTTCACTTATCCACACCCTGAACCAAGTCCGGGCCAATCGACCGCACTCGCCACGTCGAACCAACCAATCGGCGACCTACATTTCCGCCCATACAATGCCTCGTATGGCGTCATCTGTATACTGGAATGGTAGTTGTTGTTATAAGCAAACTCTACAAGAGGCAAATGATCCTCCCAGCTACACCTAAAATCAATCACGCAGGCTCGCAGCATATCCTCAAGTGTTCGGATAAGACGCCCGCCGCCCGCCACCGAGGATGAAATGTTGTACCGAGACTACATGTGTCCCTAATCCTTCCGGAAAGACCTCCAAGTTAGCCAGAACCGGCTCCTCTATCCGATATAATCGACACCGCGACCTCACAATCTCTCCGATATACACCGCATAGTCTCACCAAAACGTTGTCCCGATCGGAAGGAAATGGGCTGATTTCGTCGCTGTTACACCCCGTAGTTCCAGGTATGTATGTGAGGACGCGTGCACGAGAATACGCATACCTAAAATTTGAAAGGAAGAAAGATGTGATTTTTCGACGGAAAAGTTTCCGCTTGTGAAGGAAAAGGTTCGTAATGGGAATTGGATTCCTGATTCAGATTCGGACTTTTGGAATATTTGAGAATTATGGAATTTGTTTCTTTCCGGAATTGGTCACGTGGGGCCCACGGGAGAATTTACGGTTTTGTGGGGCCCACTTTATTTTCGGATTTTTGGCATTACGGATATTTTCGGAAAATGAAATATTTTGGACCAATAGGAGGGCGACATATGTCACCCCTAGGTGACACTTGGTGGACGATTTGATGGACATGTTTCACACGTTTTTGGCATGGAAAATGCCATAAACATTTGGTCAAAGTCTTGAAGATATTTTGTGTAGTAGATGGATAAGTGGGACCCACACACACATGGCTCAATCTAGACTTCACACTTGCTTGAATCTTGGCCCTTCATTGTTCTATAAATACCCCCCTAAGTGCAAGACTTCTCCATCCACAAAACAATTTCCAAGTCTTAAAATACTCCCTCCCTTTGATGAAGTTCTCGTCCCACACCCCTCTCCCTTAACCCAACTTTGTCCAAAAATTTCCTAAAGTTTTAAGTGTTCTTCCTTAGTGTATTAGGAAGACTATTAACCAAAAGCTAGAAAAGATTTCACACCCTTAGCCTAAATACACCCCCTTGGCCGAGAGTTGCCACAAGTTTAGCCTAAGTGTACTTCACTTTTTGGAGTTGAAATGTTTAAGAGAAGTTATTAGAAACTTCTAAGGGTTGCTTGGAGCGGTTTGGAGCGCATGACAGAGCTAAACGTTGCTCAGGATCGACATATAATCTTGGATAATTTTGGGCTTATCGAGGTAATGATCTTTATCCCCCTATTGTAATTGGAAATTACATGTCGTAGTAATGTATAGCTGAGTATACTATATATAGAATGGATATTAAAGAAGAAAATTTAACTGTATTTACATTGGAGTGAATTTACAGTAGACTTGTAGTATTCCTGTGAAGTAGATTTGAACACGCCCGTTAGGACGTGCAATCCTCGGGAGTTGTTGGCCTGGTAGCGGCCTTGATAGGGGAGGAGATTTATGTGATAGCGGGGAGGTGTCACGAATTTTCCGTAGAAATATTCTACGAAGAGAACTAGAAGTTAATAGGCGCTTTTATGGCCATTATAGGTGGAAGTACTACGAGTAGCGATTCTACTGGGCGGTGGAAAAGGCCAGTGCGTTGTAGTACTTGGAGCATTTTGCTAATTGTCGATAATCGCCGCGAGGTATGTGAACCTCTTCCTATCTTTTCTAGCATGATATGTCAGGAACTATGTAGCACGCAGACGCATACGTGTTAAACGAATTTGGTTGGTTTAAAACATAAAGTGTTATAACGGGTTTATGGGAAGTTGGTTATAACAACTTTATGTGGCAAAAAATGGTTTGTGGTTTTTAAAAGATAAAAGACTTGATGTGAAATAATAAGGACTTGGGTTGTGTTAAACAGTTGTGAAGCCGCTTTTATGAGAAATGGGTACTGGGTTTTAAAAGGAATAATATTATATTGATTTCAGAATGAGAATAAGTATCGAACAAACCATCGCAACGTTAATAAAGGAAAATGTATTGACTAATTAATTACTATTAAAACTAGTAGAAACCTCCATCTGCATAGAAGCTAAGATAAGACAAAATTGTATTACATTTCCTAGATCATGGCTGCTTTAATAAGAATCATTATAAACAAGCATTAATTTTCTTAAATTTCCAAAGTAAGGAACTTGATTTCTAAAAGAAAAGAGACTTGAGGAATCAAGAGTTTTTGGTTTAAAAGAAAGACATTGTTTTGTCTTAAATTGGTTTAAAACATAAAGTGTTATAACAGCTTTATGGGAAGTTAGTTATAACGACTTTATGAAAACAAAAGAATGGTTTTATCATTGGTTTTAAAATGGTAACTTGACTTTAAAAGGAGAAGTGTTTTGGTCTAAAAAGAAGGCATGATATTGTCTTAATTTGGTTTAAAAAGGAAAGTATGGAAGTTGTTTTGGTTTACTTAAAAATGTTAGTCACTCTATTTTTATAATACGGGCATCCGGTGACCTTTGTAAAAGAAATGGATCTTTTAAAAAGAATTTAACGTACGTAGTACTTGGGGTTAAAACCGACTTTGGAATAAAATAAAAGTACCTTGAGTTGTGTGTAACTTGCCTATGTTTGCGTGTGATAGCCTTGTCGTGCTAGTATTGTATTTCTATACCACCGCGTCTCTCGATGGAGGGCCGATTGATTTGTTATGATCTTACTTGGACGTACCGGCAGTGACGGAGCATTCCACGGGTACGCTTCTGTGATTATTATTCCATGGACTAGCTCTCCATGAGGTTTTACTGATTCGGCTTGGTATCTGGTAGTTGGCTCTCGTACTTGCCCCGAGTCGTGGTTGATTCGGCAGTATCCGGTAGTTTGCCTTCGACTTGCCCCGCTCAGTTTTGTGACGGTCTTGTGTTTCCGGCTGGTATCCGTAGTTAGTCTTCAGATTTGCCCACCACTACGGGCGCAGTGGTATCCGTAGTTGGCTTTCAGATTGCCCCGGGTCAGCTGGTATGGTTATATAGATTTGTTGGTACGGCTTTGGTATCCGTAGTTGGCTTGCATTTGCCCTGGCCGATTGATGATGCGGCTTTGGTATTCGTAGTTAGCTCAGATTTCCCGTGACGGTTTTTATGACACGCGTGGGACCCGTGTTCATGTGTACTCGTGTGGTTATCGTGATCGCCAGCGAGAGAAAGGTGTTCCACGCATGATTGATGTTGCGGGCATGAGACCCATAGTTATATTTGAGTGATGACTTTGAGGCGTGAGTCCCCGACTTGACATGATCGCTACATATTATGTAATCGTAGTTTGGTTATCATATATGTCTCTGCTTTATATAGACTACTATGATTTCATTTACTGATTTTCGGCCACATACTGCACCACAGATCGACCTCCTTCGGGGCCGCTCATGCCGCAGTAAAGGTACATCGGTTGTTGATCCTCGCTCATGGATCACGCTCGCTTTGGGAAGCTCCGCTTCTCCGAGGCTTATCTTTGTATGCTTTCCCGAGTTGTAGGTTCTTGTACATTCATGGTATGGCGGGCCCCATTCCGCCATAGTTGTTGTTATACTCTTAGAGGTCTGTAGTACCGCTGGGCGGTGGTTGTAAGGATGTAACTGCTCAAATTTCTCAGATATATATATGCAAAAAGGCAACCGCTTGGGTTAGCCTGCTTTCTTTATCTTGTTTCATATTCAGATGTTTTATTTCCGCCGTTTTTCTCTCGATGTTGTATCACTAGGTGCCCGGGTAAGACACCCGCGGCCCGGGCCGGTCGTGACAAAAGTGGTATCGAGCGCTTAGTCCTCGGAAAGTGTCTGCAGCGCTGTCTAGTATAGTCTTGATTATCGTTGTGCAGGCACCACATCTATAATCGTGAGGTCGCAGGACATTTAGGATTGGTTTCCATTCTTCTCACTCTGAGATTGTGCCTTAGAGCTGTGTTGTAAGTTGGACTCCCTCTGACGTATTCTTTTATATCAGTTATGCCTCCACGCAAGGCAACCAGAGCCCAGAAGGGCAAGGCAGCAGAGGGAGCTGCGAGTAGAGCACAGAGGGTTACCAGGACAGAGGCCCAGTCTTTACCCGAGGTGGTGCTACAGACGGCGGATTCTACGATGCCGCCAGCCCCAACAGAGTTTAGAGTAGCAGCAGTAGCTACTGAGGCCACGGTATCTGAGCCTCCAGTCCCACGGCCAGGGACAAAGGATATGGGTTACAAGGAGATGACCCAGTTACTAGTTAGGTTTATGGCGAGACTTGAGGACAGACGGGAGCCGGTGGTACCATGAAGGCACCCTGGGCGATAGTTGAGACTTCGGACTTCTAAGTTGCGATCCACCGTTGTTCTATGGATCGAGAGCGAGGATGACCTCGCGAGTTTATCCGAAGCGATTCTGGGATCATGAGAGTGATCAAGGCCTCAGAGGCAGAGTCGGTGGTATTGGGTTCGCATCGCCGCGCGTGATACCGCAATGATCGTTTGATTCACGGAATTGTCCCGGGGGGAACATGCGCTTCCAGCTGTATGGGACGAGTTCTCAGGGGCATTTCTTGCACATTTCTTGCCCCCACAGATGAGGAGGGCTCGGACATATTTTGATGTTGGCGGGGCGACGCGCGTTCGGGAGTACAACGTGAGTTCGACTCGTTGGCCCGATATGTCCCGGCGTTAGTGGCAAATATGGAGGACGAGTGCACCGCCACGTCACGGGCTCGATGACTACTTGGCGAGGCTTGCTCGGTGTAGCTTCACCGGGCATGGACATTGCCCGCACGCAGCTTATGACTTAGGTGTGAGCGAGCGGAGAGATCGACGGAATGACCGGGATCGCAAAGAGGCCGTAACAGCGAGGTCTTTGGGCGACTTTCGAGGCGGACCGCCTCGCCAGACTAGTTATGCGCCTCCGCCAAGACTGAGCGGTCCTCGCGCCTTCGTGGCATCCAGAGTATTCGTGAGCGGTCGTGGCTCGAGGTTCGAGTTTCGGAGTAGTGGTGTTGACCAGATGAGGCCACCCTTACCTCAGTGTGGTCGTTGCGGTAAAATCCATAAGGGGGAGTGTCGTGCTGGTTCGGGAGGTTGTTTTACATACGCAGGGCCATTTGCGAAATTGTCCACCGCAGGTAGCGGATGTTGAGACTCGGCCTTCAGGATCTATGGCTGGTTCATCACCTTCTACAGCTATGCGCCCTGCAGGGCAGGCCTATGATTAGAGTGAAGCGGTAGATACAGGTATATCCTTAACCCTCTAGAGATTAGTATGCTTGATATGATGATCTTATTATTGTGTGTTATGTACGGATAGCGTTGTGTTATTGGTGAGTTAGAAAACATGGGTAGTTGAAAAGGTAAGTATGGGGGTATGAAAGGTGTGAACCTTAGAATATTACACGTCGAGACCTTAGATGTAAGGTCGTCTCGAGTAGAAGATTTTGCGGGTGATCCTAGTCGGAGAGCATTATATACATAGGGTGTACCAAAGGATAATTCCTGGTCAGGTAAGATGAAAGTGGTAGCTTTCAGGACTTGAATAGGTAAGATTGTTCCGGTTCGGGGAACAAGAGTTTGGCGCGATTATGGGTCGGGTTGAGGACCATTCGCGGGTCAACCCGTAGCCCGGTATGAGGTGGGGTAAGTTCGAGGTGTTCCCGCCAGGTGGAAGGGTCACGAGGGTGCTAGGCCCAGGTTTAGGTAACCATCGTATGAGTTCGTGGATATGTTCGACCAGAATTGGATCGTGAAGGCCGGGAATGGCCTTAAAGGAATTTGAGGCTAGTAAGATGACCAAGTTTGGAGGTAGTGACTCCAAGGTTTTGGAAACTGAAGTGATGAATGAAGTGGGGTAAGTATACTAGAAAGAGTTCTGCACGGTATGGTACTATGAAGAAGTGAACATGTGTTAATAGGATGGAAGTGATCTTTTTGTGAAGTGAAGGTGCGAAGAAAGTAGCCTTTAGACCATGGGTGGAAGCTTTTGTGATCTTAGAGGTGATTCCTCGTTGGCTTGGATTTGGGTTTTCGCGTGTGTTATATTATGGCCAATGGTGGCATAATTGGTTCCGTAAGTATAAGAAGGAGACTATACCGCACAAGTACTTTGGAGACTTAGAAGGAACATTCGGGACGAATGTTTCTAAGGGGGGAAGAATGTTACACCCCGTAGTTCCAGGGTATGTATGTGAGGACGTACGTACGAGAATACGACACGAAAATTTGAAAGGAAGAAAGATGTGATTTTTCGACGGAAAAGTTTCCGGCTTTTGTGAAGGAAAAAGGTTCGTAATGGGAATTGGATTCCCGGATTCTGTATTCGGACTTTTTGGAATATTTGAGAATTATGGAATTTGTTTCTTTCCGGAATTGGTCACGTGGGGCCCACGGGAGAATTTACGGTTTTGTGGGGCCCACTTTATTTTCGGATTTTTGGCATTACGGATATTTTCGGAAAATGAAATATTTTGGACCAATAGGAGGGCGACATGTGTCACCCCTAGGTGACACTTGGTGGACGATTTGATGGACATGTTTCACACGTTTTTGGCATGGAAAATGCCATAAACATTTGGTCAAAGTCTTGAAGATATTTTGTGTAGTAGATGGATAAGTGGGACCCACACACACATGGCTCAATCTAGACCTCACTTTTTCTTGAATCTTGGCCCTTCATTGTTCTATAAATTGTTATACCCCGTATTTCCAGAGTATGTACGTAAGGACGTACGTAGAAAAATTTGAACTTTTTAAATAAGGTTTGGCCGAATTATTTTTGTGCACAACACCCGGTTAGAGTCGTTTTTCGACGAAACGTTTCCACAGCTTTCGTAGGGAAAATTCCGGCTATGTCATTTTTATTTTTTGCAGATTTTTCCGAGAGACGAAACATTTTGGACCAACAAGAGGGCGACACTTGTCACCCTCTCATAAGGACTGGCGGTCAGGTGGGACGAATTGCTTGGCTTTTTGTCAAGTGGTAGTTTGGATATTTTTGTGGTAGATGGATAAGGGGCACTTGACATGATCATGGCCCTACACTTGCCTTGCACTTGGCATGATCTCGCCATTGGTTGGCCTTGCTAGACCTATAAATACCCCCTTTGAAGACTTCTTCATCCATTCTACAAATTCCAAGTCTTGAAATCTTCCTCCTCCTTGTTGGTTTCGGCCCCACCCTCCCCTTTGTGAGGCCTTGTGCGGCAGCTCTCCCTCGCCGAGTACCCCACTGGGGGTAGTCGAGGGGTATACACCCCCCCTTGTGGTGTTGTCTCGTATAAATACCCCCCTCTTGGTAGAAATACTCTCAAAAGTATTGTTATAATGCCCAAATTACCTTAGCCGTATACCTTATTGTATTATAAGGTTATACCTATACGAAAAGCCCCGTTATACTATTATACTTCCCGTCAGTCACCAAACCGAAACCCTAAGAAAAATCTCCATGGTTAGTTGGAGTAGTATGTAGAAGTTGGTTAGAACTTCTAAGGGTAGTTGGAGCGGGTTGGAGCGCACGAGTTGAGCTAAACGTTGCCCAGGATTGACTTTATACTTGGATAATTATGGGCTTATCGAGGTAAATATCTTGTCCCTCTATTGTAATTGGAAATTACATGATTGTTAGACTATATAGTTGAAGTATACTATATATAGAACTGAACGTTGTTATCGGCAATGTCTTTGGACTTAAGCCTGAATAATAAAAATCCTTTTCGAAAGAAGAGTCTTTGAATCAGTAATTACATAGATGTCAGACATGAGACTTGTGTAGCTTTTATGTGAGGTAGAATTGTGCACGTCCGGATTAGACGTATAACCCCTCGGTTGGCTTGGTGGCCGCCAGATAGAGGAGGAGATTTCTGTGTGCGGGAGGAGTCTTTGAATTTTCTGTAGAATGTTCTACGAAGAGATCTAAATATTAATAAGCGCCTTGTGGCCTTATAGGTTGAAGTACTGCGTGTGGCGCGATCTACTTGGCTTAAGGAGTAGCCGACGGTTGGAAGTACTTGGAGCGTTTTGCTATTAGTCGATACTCGGCGCGAGGTATGTGAACTCTTCCTATCTCTTCTAGCATGATATGTGTGTAACTATGTAGTACGATAGACGTACATGTGTTAAATGTATTTGATTGGTCTAAAACATAAAGTGTTATAACGGCTTTATGGGAAGTTGGTTATAACAGCTTTATGTAGGTAAGAAAATACTTGTGGTTTTTAAAAGGGTAACTGATTTGAACTATAATCGGTGGTTATGTAATAATAAAGAACTTGAAGTATTTCAAAAGATTTTTGAACCATTTTGAAAGAAGAAGTAATACTGGGTTTTTGAAAACTTAAGAGTTATACTAGCTTTATGGGAAGTTAGGTATAACGGCTTAAGAATGTTTTATCGATTTGAAATCGAATGTGTATCGACAAACCAACGCAGCGTTAATAAAAGGAAATATTTTGACAGATTAAGTATTATTAAAACCGAGAAACTTCCATCCATAGAAGCTAAGATGAGACAAAATGATATTTCCTAGATCACGGTCAGTAATAAGATTGTTATAAACAAGAATATCCTACTCACATATAAGGCTTATGTTTTCTCAGATGGTTTAAAAGAGAATTATATTCTTAAATGAATAAGACTATGAACTACGAAACCTTTCTAAAATAAGAACCGTGAACATTTGAAATTAGGCAAACTTGGATGTTTGGAAAATAATGTTGTTACTTGATTTTACAAAGGTAAGTGTTTTGATTTACTTCAAAAGATAATCACTCTATTTTCATATACTACGGGTATTGGGTGACTTTTGTAAACGTAACGTATCTTTTAAAAGATAATGTATGAAGTACTTTGGGAATAGATACCCGATCTTGTTAATCATATATTAGAATGTACCTTGTGTGTATAACATGATTGTGTTGATTTATATGTATATGCCGTAAGGCAAGTTTTCTCAGACTATTGTTTCATACTTCTTGTTATTTCATGTTATCGTCTTATGTTCCGCTGATTACTCTGATGTTGTATCACTGTGGTGCCCGGTAGGCACGATCCACGCCCGTGTTCGGGTCGTGACAAAAGTCGTATCAGAGCAGTTAATCCTCGGAAAGTGTCTACAGACCGTATTGTTACACCCCGTAGTTCAGGTCATGCGCATGAGGGCGTACGAAAGGGAGTAAGACTTAAAATTTTCAGAAGATAGGTTGATGGATTGTTCCGGACGGGTTTTAGTCAACTTTAAGGCGGGTTATGACCCGGTACATTGAGAGTTCATAAGTGTTTCAAAGGCACAGCGTAGTTCGTTGAGTCTAGATTCCAACGCAACCAACCGCTCGTCGATAGGACGCCGGAGTAGAAAGTTATGAGAGTTACAAGTTCGGTCTTGTGATCGAAATGCGTTTCGGACTAAAGCGGCAGCGTGGCCGCGGATGCGAACGCATGGCGCCTAAAGTTCTGAAGGGTCGCTGAAGTTGCAGCCGCGCCGAACAGCACGCTGGCGCGAAAGATCGAGAGCTCGCGGAGGTTCAGCGCCATGGCCGCGGCGGGCGCGGCCGAGGCGGGATTTTGGGCGGAAAAAATTAGAAAAGTCTGATTTTTGTTTTAAAAGAGACCATGGGAGGGTGACAAGTGTCCCCATCCGATTTTCTGTTGCATGCAATATATTGACCAAGACTTGGACATTTTCTATCTTTCATCTTCTCTCTCTCTCAAATTGCTCCCTTCTCTAAAAACCCTTAGAAAAATCTGAATAGTTAAGAACCAAAAAGGAAGCTTGTAGCTAGCTTGTTGGCATTGTTGTGGTGGTGTTCTTGGCAAGGAAGCTAGCAATACTTGGAATAAGTTTTGGCTAAAACTTTAAGGTAATGATTCTTCCTTTAGATTTAGTTTATAGTGTTGGTTGTTATGAAGAAAGAACTTGTGTTAGTAAATAATGCTCTTAGAGTCATTGCATGCTAGAAATGTGGTTTGGTTATGAAGAATGGGTTAAGAAGAGATTATGAGCATGTTGTAGCCTAAAAACTACCCTAGAATTGTTAAGTGAATTATTGTAAACTTATGGGACAGAATTTTGGGTGTGTAATCCCTTTAAATTGTTGGATTGATTGAGCCTTACAATGTGGTGTTTTGATGGTAAATTCGGCCTTGAGAAAGGTGGCAAAGTGAGTAGAAACAAAGGAAATGCTGCCCAATTTTCTATAGAATTTTAGTGGCTTTGAGTTAGATTATTCTACATTGGAATTAGAGGTTAATGAACATATCATGGTTATTATAGGTTGAAATATTACTCATGTAGTTGAGCTTAGCAAGTGGATTGACCAAAGAGGTATGTGAAGTTTTTCTATCTCGAGCATGAATAGATAAAACTATGTAGTACGGTAGACGCATAATGATTTAGTATTCTTACTTGTTTTGAGTATAAAATGACTTGTTTCGCTTTAAGAATGTATAAGTCCTGGTTAACGGAAAAGTATCATTTTACTAAAGTATAGAGTTAATATAACAACTTTATGGGAAGTTGGTTTATTAGCTTCATAAAAGGTTAATGAGAAGGATTTACTCTAAGTAAGATAATTACAAGAGGCAATTTGATTTAAAGTCATCAATTGCCCAAAGGCTTTATGTATAAAGAAGAGTCACTTTTGAAAGAGATGAGGTATGTAGTACTGGGTTAAATTCCGCTTTTCTTTTATTTAAAGATATGATTAAGTTCCTTAAATAAACTAAAATGAGAGAGTATATGAACAAGACTAAAAGAAGTTATAAGTTTGCTTAACTTATTTATGATATGATGACAGTTTGAGATAGGGTAAGAGTATGTCTGAGGGGCAAGCCCCAAGATCGTAATACCACCTCCTTCAAGCAAAGAGTATGTCCGGCGGGCCACCAAGATCGCCATACCATCCGCTTCAAGAGTATATCCGAGGCAGATCCAAGATCGTTATACCATCCGCACCAAGATAAGAGTATATCCGGCGGCAAGCCCCAAGATCGTTATACCATCTGCTCCAGTGTAAGAGTATATCTGAGGTACAGCCCCAAGATCGTTATACCACCTGCTTCAGGGTAAGAGTATATCTGAGGGGAAAATCACCAAGATCGTTATACCACTGCCCGTGGGCGCACGCCGTGATGAAGGATTCCACGTATGCTTCCATTGTTCGCTTATGAGTTACTTGGACGCATCGCCATGATGAAGGATTCCACGTATGCTTCCATTGTTCGATTATGAGTTACTTGACGCGTCGCCGATGAAGGCGATTCCACGTATGCTTCCATTGTTCGCCATGAGTTACTTGGACGCACGCCGCTGATGAAGGATTCCACGTATGCTTCCATTGTTGATTCTGAGTTTACTTGGACGCATCGCCGATGATGAAGCGATTCCACGCATGCTTCCATTGTTCGGGATTATGAGTTACTCGACGCATCGCCATGACGGCGATTCCACCGCATGCTTCCATTGTTCGCCATGAAGTTTACTCGACGCATCGCCGCTGATGAAGGATTCCACGGGTACGCTTCCATTGTGTTTTGATTATGAGCTTCCTATTATTCATGCCGTGTAGTATACGATTGATGTTCCCATTGTTAGTAAGGCACAGTAAAAGGTAATTTGATTTCATCCCTGATCCCAGCTTGTTTTCAGACTTATGTTTTTATTACAGTATTTTCAGTTTCACATACTTGGTACTTGTTGTACTGACCTCCTTCGGGGGGCTGCGTTCATGCCGCAGGTCGAGATACATAGCTTGTTGATTCGCACTCTTAGGATCATTGTCCAGTTCTTGGAAGGCTCCATCCCTCCGGAGGCTTTGTCTTTTTGGTATGATTCCCTGAGGTTATAGACTTTTGTATATTCAGGGGGTATGGCGGGGCCCTGTCCCGCCACAGTTGTTATTCTTAGAGGTCTGTAGTCACGTTTGTGGTTTTTTGTAAGAATAAAGTTATCTTGTTTCACCATCTGCTAAGTTATTTTATGGCGGCCTTATCGGCCACATGATGTTTACTTTTATAAGTTATGTGTTATGTATGTTCGCGCTATTCTCTCGATGTATACGACGGTACCGGCAGGTACGATCGCGCCCCGGTCGGGTCGTGACAAAAGTGGTATCGAGCGCTTAGTCCTCTGAAAGTGTCTACGACCGCGTCTAGTAGAGTCTTGATTATCGGTGTGTTGTGCACTACATCTATAATCGTGAGGCCGCAGGACATTTAGGATCGGTTTCATTCTTCTCACTCTAAGATCGTGGACAGGCAGGTTGGGGTCGCCTCTCCCTAACGAGTTATGTTGTTTGCAGCCACGAAAAGCGTGATGACCAGGGAAAGATTATGTGGATCGCGTATCCGTTAGTTATGATGGTAGTATAGTGGGTATAGTGACATTCACCATACTGATTTATGTATAAGGGTCAGACACGTGTTGCCTAGAATGATATTGGAATACCAAGGATTGATAAGGACTAATTAGATACCGGGAAGGTAGGGAGTGGTTTGATGAACTCTCATCAATGTTGTACGTACTAATTTGAGATAATTAGGAGATGATGAGTTGTCTGAGAAATAAATGGACCCTTAAGAAGTTTAATTAAGAGACCTAATGGGAAACTATGTTTGTAAATTAAGCTACGTGGTATGCTTAAGAGTATAGTACAGATGAGATTCGGGCGGAGTAAGTGATGGGATTGTTGTAAGATTTAGTATCATGAACGAGGGATATTGAGACTATGTACATGTGTTAGAATAAGTTGGTAGATACGAGCGCAATTCTGTTAGGGCGTGGCGGTAAGTAGTAATGGTTCATATTTTGGGTTCATTTTCTGCTTGACTTACGGTGAATGGGTATGCGTGCGATATCTTAGGGTCATAGGTGGCATAATGAAGTTCCATTAGTATATAGTACGAGGATGTACAGGAATAGTAGATTGGTTCTAAAAGAACATTCGGGACGAATGTTTCTAAGGGAGAATGTTACACCCGTAGTTCAGGTCATGCACATGAGGGCGTTTAAAGGGAGTAAGACTTAAAATTTTCGTAAGATAGGTTGATGGATTGTTCGGACGGGTTTTAGTCAACTTTAAGGCGGGTTATGACCCGGTACATTGAGAGTTCATAAGTGTTTCAAAGGCATGGGGCGTAGTTCGTTGAGTCTAGATTCCAACGCAACCAACCGTTCGTCGATAGGACGTCAGAGTAGAAAGTTATGAGGGTTACAAGTTCGGCGCAATCGGACGTAAATGCGTTTCGACTAAGCGGCGTGGCGGCCGGATGCAGGCCGCGCGCCTAAAGTTCTGAAGGGTCGCTGAAGTTGCCGCGCGCGGACAGCGTGGCCGCGCCGAAAGATCGAGAGCTGCGGAGGTTTCACGCCATGGCCACATGGCGCGCGCCGAGGCGGATTTTTGGGCGAAAAACTTAGAAAAGTCCGATTTTTGTTTTAAAAGAGACCATGGGAGGGTGACAAGTGTCCCCCCCCATCTGATTTTCTATTGCATGCAATATATTGACCAAGACTTGGACATTTTCTATCTTTCATCTTCTCTCTCTCTCTCTCAAATTGCTCCCCCTTCTCTCTAAAAACCCTTAGAAAAATCTGAATAGTTAAGAACCAAAAAGGAAGCTTGTAGCTAGCTTGTTGGCATTGTTGTGGTGGTGTTCTTCGCAAGGAAGCTAGCAATACTTGGAATAAGTTTTGGCTAAAACTTTAAGGTAATGATTCTTCCTTTAGATTTAGTTTATAGTGTTGCAGGTTAAGAAGAAAGAACTTGTGGTAGTAAATAATGCTCTTAGAGTCATTGCATGCTAGAAATGTGGTTTGGTTATGAAGAATGGGTTAAGAAGAGATTATGAGCATGTTGTAGCCTAAAAACTACCCTAGAATTGTTAAGTGAATTATTGTAAACTTATGGGACAGAATTTTGGGTGTGTAATCCCCTTTAAATTGTTGGATTGATTGAGCCTTACAATGTGGTGTTTTGATGGTAAATTCGGCCTTGAGAAAGGTGGCAAAGTGAGTAGAAACAAAGGAAATGCTGCCCAATTTTCTATAGAATTTTAGTGGCTTTGAGTTAGATTATTCTACATTGGAATTAGAGGTTAATGAACATATCATGGTTATTATAGGTTGAAATATTACTTGCGGTAGTTGAGCTTAGCAAGTGGATTGACCAAAGAGGTATGTGAAGTTTTTCTATCTCTTGAGCATGAATAGATAAAACTATGTAGTACGGTAGACGTACATGATTTAGTATTCTTACTTGTTTTGAGTATAAAATGACTTGTTTCGTTTTAAGAATGTATAAGTCCCTTGGTTAAGGGAAAAGTATGATTTTACTAAAGTATAGAGTTAATATAACAACTTTATGGGAAGTTGGTTTATTAGCTTCATAAAAGGTTAATGAGAAGGGATTTACTCTAAGTAAGATAATTACATGAAGAGGCAATTTGCTTTAAAGTCATCAATTGCCCAAAGGCTTTTATGTATAAAGAAGAGTCACTTTTGAAAGAGATGAGGTATGTAGTACTTGGGTTAAATTCCCGGTTTTCTTTTATTTAAAGATATGATGAAGTGCCTTAAATAAACTAAAATGAGAGAGTATATGAACAAGACTAAAAGAAGTTATAAGTTTGCTTAACTTATTTATGATATGATGACAGTTTGAGATAGGGTAAGAGTATGTCTGAGGGGCAAGCCCCAAGATCGTCATACCACCTCCTTCAGTGTAAGAGTATGTCTGAGGGGCCAGCCCCAAGATCGTCATACCATCCTGATGTAAGAGTATATCGAGGAGATCCAAGATCGTTATACCATCCGCACTAAGATAAGAGTATATCCGGCGGCAAGCCCCAAGATCGGTATACCATCTGCTCCAGTGTAAGAGTATATCTGAGGTACAGCCCCAAGATCGTTATACCATCTGCTTCAGGGTAAGAGTATATCTGAGGGGAAAATCCCCAAGATCGTTATACCACCTGTTCCGTGGACGTACCGCCAGTGATGAAGGATTCCACGGGTATGCTTCCATTGTTCAGTTATGAGTTACTTGGACGCACGCCGTTGATGAAGCGATTCCACGGGTATGCTTCCATTGTTCGATTATGAGTTACTTGGAGCGTCGCCAGATGATGAAGCGATTCCACGGCATGCTTCCATTGTTCGATTATGAGTTACTTGGACGCGTACTCGGTGATGAAGGATTCCACGTATGCTTCCATTGTTCGATTCTGAAGTTTACTTGGACGTACCGCCAGTGATGAAGGATTCCACGGGTATGCTTCCATTGTTCAGTTATGAGTTACTTGGACGTACCGCCAGTGATGAAGGATTCCACGGGTATGCTTCCATTGTTCAGTTATGAGTTTACTTGGACGTACCGCCAGTGATGAAGGATTCCACGGGTACGCTTCCATTGTGTTTTGATTATGAGCTTCCTATTATTCATGCCGTGTAGTATACGATTGATGTTCCCATTGTTAGTAAGGCCTGATAAAGGTAATTTGATTTCATCCACGATCGGCTTGTTTTCGGACTTATGTTTTTATTACGGTATTTTCGATTTCCACATACTTGGTTATCTTGACCTCGCTTGAAATTTGCGTTCACGCAGGTCGAGATACATAGCTTGTTGATTCGCACTCTTAGGATCATTGTCCAGTTCTTGGAAGGCTCCATCCCTCCGGAGGCTTTGTCTTTTTGGTATGATTCCCTGAGGTTATAGACTTTTGTATATTCAGGGGGTATGGCGGGGCCCCGTCCTACGCTTGTTATTCTTAGAGTGCGTAGTCACGTTTGTGGTTTGGTGTAAGAATAAAGTTATCTTGTTTCACCATCGGTTAAGTTATTTTATGGCGCGGCCTTATCGGCTTGCGATGTTTACTTTATAAGTTATGTGTTATGTATGTTCGCTATTCTCGATGTATACATGGCAGTACCGGCAGGTACCGCCGCGCCCCGGTCGGAGTCGTGACACGTATCGATAGAGTCTTGATTATCGGTGTGTTGTGCACCACACCAATAATCAGGAGGCTATAGGATATTTAGGATTGGTTTCTATTCTTCTCCCTCTGAGATCGTGCCTTAGAGCTGTGTTGTAAGTTGGAACCTCTCACGTATTTCTTTCCCTTACCGTTATGCCTCCGCGTAGGCAACCCGCCTGGAGGGCAAGCGGCCAGGAGGCTGCGAGTAAATCTGAGGGTTACGAGGCACAGTGCCCAACCATCACTGAGTTAGGTGCTTGATCGGGGAGTTATGCTACGTCACCACACGTAGTTTAGCAGCGGCAGCGATTCCTACTGCGGCCATAATATATGAACCTTCAGTCCCACGACCTGGAACAGAGAATATAGATTGCAAAGAGACAACCCTGTTACTAGCTATGGATTTGGCTACCAGAGAGTATACCGATGTACCGCGAGTCTTGATGAATATCTTAGAAATGGTTGTGCGAGTAATTCTTGATTAGGCTTGAGCATGGCACGTACGGGCTTGTCGTGGCGAGCCAAGAAACGTAGAGATCGACGGGTTAACGGCGACGAGAAGAGGGCGTGACAGAAGGTCCTTTGGTAACTTTCAGTCGAGTCACCTCACCCAGATTAGATTATGCACATCCACGGTCAGAGTGGTCTTCCACGAATTTCGGGACGTTCGGGTATACAGGAGTTGGTCGAACTCCGTGGCTTCCGCTCACGGTGACGATGCACGTCATCCCGGGGAATGTCGTCTTTTAGTTGGTACTTATTGTACCTACGACCGTCAGGGTCTGATGTCGAAAGAGTGTCCTGTAGGAGGACTTAGCCTTCAGATCGGTGGGTAGTTCGTCATCTTCCCTAGCTATGCGCCTCACGGAACGACTAAGTGAGCAAGCAAGAGATATAGATATATCCTTAACCTCTGGGGTTAGTATGTGAGATAAGGTGAGTACACCTTAAGTGTTATTCTGATTGCATTGTGTAAATTATGATTAGAAATCTTGGTTAGTTAACCAAGTAAGATTTGGGGGATAGAGAAGGTGTGAGCCTTAGAGTTTTTTTTTTTACGTAGAGACCTTAGAGGTAAGGCCATCTCGAGAAAAGGTGTAGTGTTATGTTTGATCCTTATTGGAGTGCATAGTGCACGTAAGCTATGTTTGTGGGATAAGTCCCTGAGTAGTGTGGAATGAAAGAGGGTAGTTGAGCTAAGAAGACCGCTAGGTTTTCGTAACGTGATTAGTGAGAGTTTTCCTTCGGGGAGCTAGCGTTTTCGCGGCGTTGCCTCGCCGAGGCCACGTTGGGGTCAGCCCGCGGCATGTATGGTGGTGGGGTCAGTTTGTGGTGGTCCCGCCTTGTGGTAGGGTCGCGAGGTGTTAGGCCCAAGTTTAGTTAACCGATGAATTCGTGGATGTATTCGACCGATGGTCGGGCGGCGAGGTCACCGCCTTGTCTTCTAGCAAAGAACGTTTACTCGGCGGTGTGGATTTATCGTAAAGGTTGTAAGGTTGCACGGGTGCCTACCTTCACCTTATGACGCACGAGCCCGTGATACTACTGCTTTTTCTCGGAGGTTTTACGAGCAAGGTTAGGAACTCAAAGTGAGTTTCAGATCACATTCGCCTCGCCGGTGTTTGGATTTCGGGGATAGTTGCGAGAATTGTTGTCTCTGTTGAAGGAGTGTTTAAGCTACCATTTCGGTGTTCGGATGTCGCCTTATGAAGCCTTGTAGGATGGATGTGTAAGTCGCGGTCGATTGGTTCGATGTTGGCAAGATTCAAATAGTTGGTTGAGCTTGTTCCGGCAGATGTGGATAGGGTAAAGCTTGTCTAGAAGAGGTTCGCGGCTTAGAGAATCGTATGGATAATCGGCGACGACGCTTAGAGTTCAGGACGGTCGGTCTTCTTGAAAGTACCACCGGGTTGGGTGTGACGAGCTTTGGAAAGCAGAGGAACTTAGCCCGAGTTACTTTGGGCCCTTTGAGTTCATGTGAAGAATAGGCGGGTTGCCTATATGTTAGCATTTGTCGTCCGACTTAGGAGGCAAGACGTCCGTCTTTCGTATTGTTATGATCGGGAAAGTATCGAGATCCATCAGTGTTCCCGATTAATGATGACCACGTTAGAGATAGTAGCCCGAAGTTTTGGCCAAGCAAGATCGTAAATGTGGTAAGAGTTCGAGTGTCTGACGACCTCGTGGATCGCACGCAGCCGGTACCATTTGTTGGGTCGCGGGGTGACACTAGAACCTCGCGGCAAAGTGACAAAAGTGGTATCACGACGAGTAAAGGAGAAGCGAGCATGTATGGCGAGCATAGATGTGATTATTTCTTTTGTAAGGAGAAGGTGCGAATGATATTTTAGACCCCGAGAGAGGTGTTTGTGGTAATGTTAGAGGTGTTTCTCGTGGACTTGGATGGAGGTATTTGCGCTGGTGTTTACGTGGGCTACGTGTGGCGTGATTGTTCTCGTAAGTATAGTAGTGAAGACTATCTTGGCGCGCGCTTGTTTGAGACTTAGAAGGAACATTCGACGAATGTTTCTAAGAGAGGAGAATGTTATACCGTATTTCCAGTATGACGTGGGGCGTGCGTGAAAAATTTGAACTTTTAAATAATGCTTGGCGAATTATTTTTGTGCACAACACCGGTTAGAGTCGTTTTTAAACGCGTTTCCACGACTTTCGTAGGGAAAATTCCGCTATGTCATTTTTATTTTTGGATTTTTCCGAGAGGCGAAACATTTTGACCAACAAGAGGCGACACTTGTCACCCTATCATTGGAAGGACTTGGGCGGTCAAGGGTGGGCCAATTGCTTGGCTTTTGTCAAGTAGTAGGTAGGATATTTTTGTGGTAGATGGATAAGGTGCACTTGGCATGATCATGGCCCTACACTTGCCTTGCACTTGGCATGATCTTGCCATTGGTTGGCCTTTGCTAGACCTATAAATACCCCCTTTGAAGACTTCTTCATCCATTCTACAAATTCCAAGTCTTGAAATCTTCCCTCCTCCTTGTTGGTTTCGTCCCACCCTCCTTTGTGAGGCCTTGTGGCCGAGAGCTCCCCACGTCAGAGTACCCCTAGCTGGTAGGCCGAGGTATACACCCCCCTGTGGTGTTGTCTCGTATAAATACCACTCTTGGTAGAAATACTCAAAAGTATTGTTATAATGCCCAAATTACCTTAGTAGATACCTTGTTGTATTCTAAGGTTATACCTATAAAAAGCCAGTTATACTATTATACTTCCGTCGGTACCAAACCGAAACCCTAAGAAAATCTCCATGGTTAGTTGGAGTAGTATGTAGAAGTTGGTTAGAACTTCTAAGGGTAGTTTGGAGCGGGTTGAGCGCGGAGTTGAGCTAAGCGTTGCCCAGATCGACTTTATACTTGGATAATTATGGGCTTATCGAGGTAAATATCTTGTCCTCTATTGTAATTGGAAATTACATGATTGTTAGACTATATAGTTGAAATATACTATATATAGAATCAACGTTGTTATCGGCAATGTCTTTGGACTTAAGCTTTGAATAATAAGAAACCTTTTCAAAGAAGAGTCTTTGTCTGAATTACATAGATCAGACATGAGACTTGTGGTAGCTTTTACATGAGGTAGAATTGTGCACGTCCGATTAGGCGTATAACCCACTCCCACCTGGTTGGCTTGGTAGCGGCCAGATAGAGAGGAGATTTACGTTGTTATGGGGAGGCCTTGAATTTTACGTAGAATGTTCTACGAAGAGATCTAAATATTAATAAGCGCCTGTGGCCTTATAGGTCAAATCGCTGCGTGTGGCGCGATCTACTTGGCTTAAGGAGTAGCCGACGGTTGGGAGTACTTGGAGCGTTTTGCTATTAGTCGATACTCGTCGCGAGGTATGTGAACCTCTTCCTATCTCTTCTAGCATGATATGTGTGTAACTATGTAGTACGATAGACATACATGTGTTAAATGTATTTGATTGGTCTAAAACATAAAGTATTATAACGGCTTTATGGGAAGTTGGTTATAACAGCTTTATGTAGGTAAGAAAATACTTTTGGTTTTTAAAAGGGTAACTGATTTGAACTATAACTGGCTGGTTATGTAATAATAAAGAACTTGAAGTATTTCAAAAGATTTTTGAACCATTTTGAAAGAAGAAGTAATACTGGGTTTTTGAAAACTTAAGAGTTATACTAGCTTTATGGGAAGTTAGGTATAACGGCTTAAGAATGTTTCTTGATTTGGAAATCGAATGTGTATCGACAAACCACTACGCGTAATAAAAGGAAATATTTTGTGATTAAGTATTATTAAAACTAAAGAGAAACTTCCATCTGCATGTAAGCTAAGATGAGACAAAATGATATTTCCTAGATCATGGCTGCTGTAATAAGATTGTTATAAACAAGAATATCCTACTCACATATAAGGCTTATGTTTTCTCAGATGGTTTAAAAGAGAATTATATTCTTAAATGAACAAGACTATGAACTACGAAACCTTTCTAAAATAAGAACCGTGAACATTTGAAATTAGGCAAACTTGGACGTTTGGAAAATAATGTTGTTACTTGATTTTACAAAGGTAAGTGTTTTGATTTACTTCAAAAGATAATCACTCTATTTTCATATACTACGGGTATTGTGTGACTTTTGTAAACGTAACGTATCTTTTAAAAGATAATGTATGAAGTACTTTGGGAATAGATACCCGATCTTGTTAATCATATATTAGAATGTACCTTGTGTGTATAACATGATTGTGTTGATTTATATGTATATGCCGTAAGGCAAGTTTTCTCAGACTATTGTTTCATACTTCTTGTTATTTCATGTTATCGTCTTATGTTCCGCTGATTACTCTGATGTTGTATCACTAGGGTGCCCGGGGTAAGGCACCAGTCACGGGCCCGGGTTCGGGTCGTGACATAAATACCCCCATAAGTGCAAGACTTCTCCATCCACAAAACAATTTCCAAGAATTAAAATACTCCCTCCCTTTGATGAAGTTCTCGTCCCACACCTCTCTCCCTTAACCCAACTTTGTCCAAAAATTCTTAAAGTTTTAAGTGTTCTTCCTTAGTGTATTAGGAAGACTATTAACCAAAAGCTAGAAAATATTTCACACCCTTAGCCTAAATACACCCCCTTGGCCGAGAGTTGCCACAAGTTTAGCCTAAGTGTACTTCACTTTTTGGAGTTGAAGTGTTTAAGAGAAGTTATTAGAAACTTCTAAGGGTTGCTTGGAGCGTAGAAATTAGGAGCTAAACGTTGCTCAGGATCGACATATAATCTTGGATAATTTTGGGCTTATCGAGGTAATGATCTTTATCCCCCTATTGTAATTGGAAATTACATGTCGTAGTAATGTATAGCTGAGTATACTATATATAGAATGGATATTAAAGAAGAGAATTGAACTGTATTTACATTGGACTGAATTTACAGTAGACTTGTAGTATTCTTGTGAAGTAGATTTGAACACGTCTGGTTAGACGTGTAATCCCTGAGTTGTTGGCACAGTAGCGGGCCTTGATAGTGAGGAGATTTATGTGATAAGCGGGGAGGTGTCCGAATTTTCCGTAGAAATATTCTCTGAAGAGAACTAGAAGTTAATAGGCGTTTTATGGCCATTATAGGTGGAAGTACTACGAGTAGCGTATTCTACTTGAAGGGTGGAAAAGGCTAGCAAGGTTGTAGTACTTGGAGCATTTTGCTAATTGTCGATAATCGTCGCGAGGTATGTGAACCTCTTCCTATCTTTTCTAGCATGATATGTTGTGAACTATGTAGTACGGTAGACGCATACGTGTTAAATGAATTTGGTTGGTTTAAAACATAAAGTGTTATAACGGGTTTATGGGAAGTTGGTTATAACAACTTTATGTGGGCAAAGAAATAGTTTGTGGTTTTTAAAAGATAAAAGACTTGATGTGAAATAATAAGGACTTGGGTTGTGTTAAACAGTTGTGAAACCGCTTTTATGAGAAATGGGTACTGGGTTTTAAAAGGAATAATATTATATTGATTTGGAAATGAGAATAAGTATCGAACAAACCATCTTTGCGTTATTAAAGGAAAATGTATTGACTAATTAATTACTATTAAAACCAGAGAAACCTCCATCCGCATAGAAGCTAAGATAAGACAAAATTGTATTACATTTCCTAGATCATGGTCGCTTTAATAAGAATCATTATAAAAAAGCATTAATTTTCTTAAATTTCCAAAGTAAGGAACTTGATTTCTAAAAGAAAAGAGACTTGAGGAATTGAAGAGTTTTTGGTTTAAAAGAAAGACATTGTTTTGTCTTAAATTGGTTTAAAACATAAAGTGTTATAACATCTTTATGGGAAGTTAGTTATAACGACTTTATGAAAACAAAAGAATGGTTTTATCATTGGTTTTAAAATGGTAACTTGACTTTAAAAGGAGAAGTGTTTTGGTCTAAAAAGAAGGCATGGTATTGTCTTAATTTGGTTTAAAAAGGAAAGTATGGAAGTTGTTTTGGTTTACTTAAAAATGTTAGTCACTCTATTTTTATAATACGGGCATCGGGTGACCTTTGTAAAAGAAATGGATCTTTTAAAAAGAATTTAACGTACGTAGTACTTTGGGGTTAAAACACGACTTTGGCATAAAATGAAAGTACCTTGAGTTGTGTGTAACTTGCCTATGTTTGCGTGTGATAGCCTTGTCGTGCTAGTATTGTATTTCTATACCACCGCGTCTCTCGATGGAGGGCCGGCTGATTTGTTATGATCTTACTTGGACGTACCGGCAGTGACGGAGCATTCCACGGGTACGCTTCTGCGATTATTATTCCATGGACTAGCTCTCCATGAGGTTTTACTGATTCGGCTTGGTATCTGGTAGTTGGCTCTCGTACTTGCCCCGAAGTCGTGGCTGATTCGGCAGTATCCGTAGTTTGCCTTCGACTTGCCCGTTCAGTTTGTGGACGGTCTCGTGATTCCGGCTTGGTATCTGGTAGTTAGTCTTCGTACTTGCCCCGGCCAGCTACGTGGCGCAGGTGGTATCTGGTAGTTGGCTTTCGTACTTGCCCTGGGTCAGCTTCGTGGTATGGTTATATAGATTTGTTGGTACGGCTTTGGTATCTGGTAGTTGGCTTTCGTACTTGCCCCGGTCAGTTGATGATGCGGCTTTGGTATCTGGTAGTTAGCCTTCGTACTTGCCCCGTACGGTTTTTATGACACAGGTGGGACCTGGTGTTCATGTGTACTCCTTGGTGTGGTTATCGTAGACTGCCGGCAGTGAGGAAGGTGTTCCACAGGCATGATTGATGTTGCGGGCATGAGACCCATAGTTATATTTGAGTGATGACTTTGAGGGCGTGAGTCCCTGACTTGACGTGACTGCTTACATATTATGTACTGTAGTTTGGTTATCATATATGTCTCCTGTTTTATATAGACTACTATGATTTCATTTACAGTATTTTCAGTTTCACATACTTGGTACCTATTATCTTGACCTCCTTGAGGCTGCGTTCAATGCCGTGAGGTAAGTACATCGGTTGTTGATCCTCGCCATAGGATCACGATTCAGCGTTTTAGGAAGCTCGTTTCTCCGAGTCTTATCTTTTGGTATGTTTCCCTGAGTTGTAGGTTCTTGTACATTCAGGGGTATGGCGGGGCCCTGTCCCGTCATAGTTGTTGTTACACTCTTAGAGGTCTGTAGTACTGTTGTGGGCAGGGTTGTAAAGGATGTAACTGTTCAAATTTCTGTATATATATATGCAAAAAGGCAACCGTTTTGGGTTAGCCTGTTTTCTTTTATCTTGTTTCATATCTGTATGTTTTATTTTCATTTGGTTTTTCTCGATGTTGTATCACTAGGGTGCGGGGTAAGGCACGATCGCGGGCCCGGTAGGGCGGGTCGTGACGATCGACCACAACAATAACCCAAATAGAGTCGTACTTCCTCCGAGTCGAGGTAACCTGTAACAAAGTCCATGTTGATCACCTCCTTCCAAGTCGGAATCTCAATAGCTGCGATAATCCACCGGGCCTCTGGTGCTCGACTTTGACACGCGGCAATTAGGACATCTGCAACAAAACTCGCCACGTCCTCGTGCCATCCCACCAATACAAACATCTGAGGTCATGGTACATCTTGGTCGACCCCGAATGAATAGAATAACGAGCACTATGTGCCTCACGAGAATTTCTTGTGAAGCCACGTCATCGGGAACACACGGCCCTCAAATCTTAGCACCCCATATTTACCTCGAAAAGACTCTTCTCCTCACGAAGAGCTGCATCTCGATACCGCATCAACACCGGGTCCTCAGCCGCCTCTTCACCTCATCAACGATGGAAGACTCGGCAACCTCACGAACCCGTACCTACTATCGTCGGTATCGATCAAACGAACCCCAACGCCGCTCGCTGTTGGTGGATCTCGACGGACCATGTCTGTCTCAGTTGTACCTCCGGGCTCCCATCGATCTACGACTCAAGGCATCAAGAACTCGTTGGCTTTCCCGGATGGTATAAAATATCGACATCATAATCTTTCAAAGAACTCTAACCACCTTCTTCGCAAGTTCAGCTCCTGCTGAAGATATACCGGAGGCTCTTGTGGTCTGTATAAATATCCACATGAACCCCATACAAATAATGTCTCCAAATCTTCAAGGCATGAATAACTGCGGCCAACTCTAAGTCATGGGTAGGGTAATTCTGTTACACCCCGTAAGTCCAGGACATGTTTAAGAGAATGTACGTAAGGAACATAAGACTTGAAAAGGGTACGAAAGGAAGAATTGTTTTTCCGACGAAAAATCTTCCGAACGTCGGAAAGGAAAAATGTTCGTTGAGGAGAATTGGATTCTCAAAATGCATTAATTGAGGATTATGGAATGTATTAGCATTATGGAAATTTAATTTTACGGATTTGGTCACGTGGGGCCTACCCGAGGAATTTTACGTTTTGTGGGACCCACGAGGGTTACGGCATTTTATGGACGAATGGGAGGGCGACATGTGGCACCCCCCCCCCCCCCATTGGTCTTGGACGAATTGGAGCAAGGGTAAGATGGTCATTGACCAAGGTAAAAGATTAGTCTTGCTAGCATGATATTATTGACCAAGGTCAACTTGTCCACTTGGCTATTTAATTAATGATCTTCATCCAAGCCACACATTTGTTATAATCTTGGCCCCGTTTGTATTATATATACATAACTAGTAGCAAGACTTGTCTTCAACACTTAGAAAAAAATTGAGAAAGCTTTGTACCCATTATATTGCTCTCGGCTTTGTGGTTTTTGGAAGACAAAATTTTGCAATTTTGGTTCTTTATTCACAAGACTTTAACCCAAGGTCCCTAAGGGTATTTTAAGGATACCTCAATAGAAATATTTCGGAAAAACGGCGTTTTCACGTTAGTCGCAAGGCGAAAACCTAAGGCATTTTCATAGGTTTTGATTGGAAATGGAAGAGAAGTTGGTTGTGAGCTTCTAAAGGCTTCAAATAGCGGATTGGAGCGTAAAGGAAAGGAGCTAAGAATTGCTAAGGAGCGACTTTGAATCTTGGAAATTATAAGGTCTTGTAAAGGTATAATTCTTGTCGTTTTAGTAATTGAGATTACTTATTGTTGTAGCTATGGATATTAGCAAGTATGAGATATATATATTATGAAGTTGATAAGTGTTATGGATATTGGAACCCTAATCCGAAAACTAGTATGTTTAGCCTTGAGATTTCAATTCAATTGGATTATTAGTTTAATCGTCACATGTTATATAAGGAAGGAATTATAATTGTTAAGTTGTTTATGACTATATAACATGTTAGGCCTAAGAGGTTGGATTGAAAAAGGAATTGGAAAGGTTGATAAGTTGTTGCACCTTTTGGCCAAAATTGGCATTTGTATTGTGGACTAGTTTAATGTCAATTGTGGGGCGGAATTTTACACGTATTGTAAGGCGTGTAATCCCCTTTAATTGGTTGTTGTATTGAGCCTTAAATGTGGCGTGTTTGGTTATTGTATTCGGCCTTGAAAAAGGTGGCAAAGTATGTAGAAACAAAGGAAGTGCTGTCCGATTTTCCGTAGAATTTAGTGAAATTGCACTTAGAATATTCTACGTTTAAGCTAGAGGTTAATGGACGTATTATGGCCATTTTAGGTTGAAATACTAAGTTTAGCGTATTCTACTTGAAGGATGGAATAGCTAACAAGGTTGAAGTACTTTGGAGCATTTTGCTAATTGTCGATAATCGTCGCGAGGTATGTGAACCTCTTCCTTCTTTAGACATGATTCTATGTATGGAATATACATATGTTATTATTTCATGATTCCTTCTACTCTTAGAAGTTAAGAAGTATGTATGTTGATTTACTCTACGTAAGGGTTATGTCTAGTTATCCTAAGTTCTTACCAAGTCTTATGGGGGATGTTGGTAAGAGTCGTTAGGAGGTATTTGGAGCCAAGTTGACTTGGCTAATTTACGGCACAAATGAGAATAAGTATCGAACAAGCCATTGCAGCGTTAATAAAGGAAAATGTAATGACGATAAATTATATTAAAACAAGTAGAATTCTCCATCTGCATAGAAGCTAAGATAAGACAAAATTGTATTACATTTTCTAGATCATGGCTGCTTTAATGAGATCAGTATAAACAAGTATAACCTATTCACACATATAAGGCATATGTTGCTTAATTTAAAGAGTTTACGTTATGAAGTCTTAAGACTATGAACTACGAAACTTGATTCTAAAAGATAAGAGACTTGAAGTATTTTGAAAGTATGCGATACTTGGTTTTCGAAAGTATAAGTCTCTTGGTTATAAAAAGAATGTATTTGCCTAATGTATAAAGTTAGTATAACAACTTTATGGGAAGTGGGTTATAATAGCTTTATGGAAAGTTAAAAGAGTGGTTTACTCTAAGTAATGATCAATGTTTTGAAATAAAGAAAGACAAATGGATTTAAAAGCATCAATTGCTTAAGTTTTAAGGAAATAAGTCACTTGATTTAGAAGCCGAAAAATGTATTTCTAAAAGTGTAGTGACTTAGGTAAAATGTAAACAAGCCTTGATACTACGGGTGTTAGTATCTTGGGTTTTATATGAAAAAGAGTCTTTTGAAAAGAATGTAAGCACGTAGTACTTTGGGTTAAATTCCCGGATTTTTATGTGTGAAACGGAAGTGCCATGAGTTTATAAAAATGGAAGTCTAAAGGTTTAATGAATTTGCCTATGTTTGCTTGTGTTAGCTTTGAGTGCAAGTATTATATGTTTACATTGTCGTGACTCTCAGTTGGAGGGCCGGCTGTCTTGTTGTAAGTTTACTTGGACGTACCGACAGTGATGTGGGATTCCACGGGTATGCTTCCATTGTGATTGATCCTTGGCCATGCTTATACGATGTGGGATTCCGGGGCATGTGACCAGGAGGCGGGTTAGATTCCCGGATTTGTTTTATTACCCATGGCCATGCTTATACGATGAGGGATTCCGGGGCATGCGACCATGCTATGTACGACTATTACTCCATGGGCTAGCTCCCCATGAAGACATGTACCCATGATGAGGATTCCGGGCATGTTATATTATTACTCCATGGGATAGCTCCCACGAAGACTGCGCCCACGATGAGGATGCCGAGGGCACGTTATGGCCATGCTTATACGATGAGGATTAGGGACACGCGACGCGTTATATATATATATATATATATATGTTGTGTATGTGTACGCCGACAGTGAGGTGGGATGCCACGGGCGCGTCACATGGTTATATTTTACACTTACGGCTGTCGGCAGTGATGGGGGATTCCACGGGCACGCTTTGATATTTGTGTGACTTGATCGCGTCCCAGATTGGGCTGGGTAGTATATGCGTCCCTCCATAAAGGGCCGGATTATGTTATGAAAGATAAGTAAGTTATATGGTAATGAACTTAATGACTTCTCCTAAGTATGTACGTAAGATATGGCTATAACTCTTAATGGAATGGAAAAGATAATGATGTGCAATTAAGTTCATAAGTAGTAATGACACGGCAGGATCTGGTATGTACTTTTTATACTTGCCCTCGCCATTCTTTTATGCGATTATGATACATTCTTGTACTTTATTTACATTCCATATTAAATTGTTGTGCGACTTCGCCCGAAGCTGCGGTCATGTCCGCAGGTTTAGGTACACAGTTGTGGATCCGCGAGCTTAGGATCCTGGTTCAGCATTTTGAGATGGCTCCACGGTTCCGGAGTTGTCATGGCTCTGTATATTCAGAAGTGCAGCGGGGCCTTTTAGGTCATAGTATGTGTTCAAATCTTAAGTGCGTATTCACGTAATGGACTGGTTAGAGTTGTAATTACATTTTTGGATAGTGTAAGCCCTTTTTGGGTGATTTATATTATGGCAGCCTTATCGGCTTTGCCTTGGTTTTAAAAAAAATGTGTTACTTATTTTCCGCAGTTGTTTTGGTGTTGTATGTTTGGAAGGGTGCCCAGGTAGGGCACCAGTCGCGGCCCGGGGTCGGGTCGTGACAAAAGTGGTATCAGAGCAGTTAGTCCTCGGAAAGTGTCTACAGACCGTGTCTAGTAGAGTCTTGATTATCGGTGTGTTGTGCACCACATCTATAATCAGGAGGCTGCAGGATATTTAGGATTGGTTTCCATTCTTCTCACTCTGAGATCGTGCGATAGAGCTGTGTCGTTAGGGTCGTCTCTCCCTAATGAGTTATGTTGATTGCAGCTACGAGAAAGGCAGCAGTGACCCAGGAAGGACTATGTGGATTGCGTATCCAGGTTGGTAACGATTATAGTATTGTAAGGCGTGTAATCCCCTTTAATTGGTTGTTGTATTGAGCCTTAAATGTGGCGTGTTTGGTTATTGTATTCGGCCTTGAAAAAGGTGGCAAAGTATGTAGAAACAAAGGAAGTGCTGTCCGATTTTCCGTAGAATTTAGTGACTTTGCACTTAGAATATTCTACGTTTAAGCTAGAGGTTAATGGACGTATTATGGCCATTTTAGGTTGAAATACTAAGTTTAGCGTATTCTACTTGAAGGATGGAATAGCTAGCAAGGTTGAAGTACTTTGGAGCATTTTGCTAATTGTCGATAATCGTCGCGAGGTATGTGAACCTCTTCCTTCTTTAGACATGATTCTATGTATGGAATATACATATGTTATTATTTCATGATTCCTTCTACTCTTAGAAGTTAAGAAGTATGTATGTTGATTTACTCTACGTAAGGGTTATGTCTAGTTATCCTAAGTTCTTACCAAGTCTTATGGGGGATGTTGGTAAGAGTCGTTAGGAGGTATTTGGAGCCAAGTTGACTTGGCTAATTTACGGCACAAATGAGAATAAGTATCGAACAAGCCATTGCAGCGTTAATAAAGGAAAATGTAATGACGATAAATTATATTAAAACAAGTAGAATTCTCCATCTGCATAGAAGCTAAGATAAGACAAAATTGTATTACATTTTCTAGATCATGGCTGCTTTAATGAGATCAGTATAAACAAGTATAACCTATTCACACATATAAGGCATATGTTGCTTAATTTAAAGAGTTTACATTATGAAGTCTTAAGACTATGAACTACGAAACTTGATTCTAAAAGATAAGAGACTTGAAGTATTTTGAAAGTATGCGATACTTGGTTTTCGAAAGTATAAGTCTCTTGGTTATAAAAAGAATGTATTTGCCTAATGTATAAAGTTAGTATAACGACTTTATGGGAAGTGGGTTATAATAGCTTTATGGAAAGTTAAAAGAGTGGTTTACTCTAAGTAATGATCAATGTTTTGAAATAAAGAAAGACAAATGGATTTAAAAGCATCAATTGCTTATGTTTTAAGGAAATAAGTCACTTGATTTAGAAGCCGAAAAATGTATTTCTAAAAGTGTAGTGACTTAGGTAAAATGTAAACAAGCCTTGATACTACGGGTGTTAGTATCTTGGGTTTTATATGAAAAAGAGTCTTTTGAAAAGAATGTAAGCACGTAGTACTTTGGGTTAAATTCTGATTTTTATGTGTGAAACGGAAGTGCCATGAGTTTATAAAAATGGAAGTCTAAAGGTTTAATGAATTTGCCTATGTTTGCTTGTGTTAGCTTTGAGTGCAAGTATTATATGTTTACATTGTCGTGACTCTCAGTTGGAGGGCCGGCTGTCTTGTTGTAAGTTTACTTGGACGTACCGACAGTGATGTGGGATTCCACGGGTATGCTTCCATTGTGATTGATCCTTGGACATGCTTATACGATGTGGGATTCCGGGGCATGTGACCAGGAGACGGGTTAGATTCCCGGATTTGTTTTATTACCCATGGCCATGCTTATACGATGAGGATTAGGCGTGCGACCATGCTATGCGACTATTACTCATGGGCTAGCTCCCATGAAGACATGTACCCATGATGAGGATTCGGCATGTTATATTATTACTCCATGGGAGAGCTCCCCATGAAGACCTGCACCTACGATGAGGGATGTCGAGGGCACGTTATGGCCATGCTTATACGATGAGGGATTCCGGGACATGCGACCGCGTTATATATATATATATATATGTTGTGTATGTGTACGCCGACAGTGAGGTGGGATGCCACGGGCGCGTCACATGGTTATATTTTACACTTACGGCTGTCGGTTGATGGGGATTCCACGCACGCTTTGATATTTGTGTGACTTGATCGCGTCCCGATCATTGGGTAGTATATCGTCCCTCCATAAAGGCGGATTATGTTATGAAAGATAAGTAAGTTATATGGTAATGAACTTAATGACTTCTCTAAGTATATACGTAAGATATGGCTATAACTCTTAATGGAATGGAAAAGATAATGATGTGCAATTAAGTTCATAAGTAGTAATGACACGGCAGGATCCGGTATGTACTTTTATACTTGCCTGTCATTCTTTTGTCTGATTATGATCACATTTCATGCTTTATTTACATTCCATATTCTGCACTGTTGTGTCGACTCTTCGGGGCCGCGTTCATGTCCGCAGTTTAGGTACGATTGTGGATCCGCGAGCTTAGGATCTGGTTCATTTTGAGATGGCTCCATGTTCCGAGTTGTCATGGCTATGTATATTCGAAGTGCAGCGGGGCCTTTTCCTGGCCATAGTATGTGTTCAAATCTTGAGGTCCTGTATTCACACGTGGCCGGATAGTTAGAGTTGTAATTACATTTTTGGATAGTGTAAGCCCTTTTTGGGTGATTTATATTATGGCACTTTATCGGCTTTGCCTTGGTTTTAAAAAATGTGTTACTTATTTTCCAGATTGTTTTGGTGTCAGATGTTTGGAAGCGGTGCCCAGTAGGGCACGATGCGGCTGGGCCTGTCGTGACAAAAGTGGTATCGAGCGCTTAGTCCTCTGAAAGTGTCTACAGAGGTGTTCAGTAGAGTCTTGATTATCGGTGTGTTGCGCACCACATCTATAATCGTGAGGTCACAGGATATTTAGGATTGGTTTCCATTCTTCTCACTCGAGATCGTGCGATGAGGCGTGTCGTTAGGTCGTCTCTCCCTAATGAGTTATGTTGATTGCAGCTACGAGAAAGGCAGCAGTGACCCAGAAAGGACTATGTGGATTGCGTATCCAGGTTGGTAACGATTATAGTATTGTAAGGCGTGTAATCCCCTTTAATTGGTTGTTGTATTGAGCCTTAAATGTGGCGTGTTTGGTTATTGTATTCGGCCTTGAAAAAGGTGGCAAAGTATGTAGAAACAAAGGAAGTGCTGTCCGATTTTCCGTAGAATTTAGTGACTTTGCACTTAGAATATTCTACGTTTAAGCTAGAGGTTAATGGACGTATTATGGCCATTTTAGGTTGAAATACTAAGTTTAGCGTATTCTACTTGAAGGATGGAATAGCTAGCAAGGTTGAAGTACTTTGGAGCATTTTGCTAATTGTCGATAATCGTCGCGAGGTATGTGAACCTCTTCCTTCTTTAGACATGATTCTATGTATGGAATATACATATGTTATTATTTCATGATTCCTTCTACTCTTAGAAGTTAAGAAGTATGTATGTTGATTTACTCTACGTAAGGGTTATGTCTAGTTATCCTAAGTTCTTACCAAGTCTTATGGGGGATGTTGGTAAGAGTCGTTAGGAGGTATTTGGAGCCAAGTTGACTTGGCTAATTTACTACACAAATGAGAATAAGTATCGAACAAGCCATTGCAGCGTTAATAAAGGAAAATGTAATGACGATAAATTATATTAAAACAAGTAGAATTCTCCATCATAGAAGCTAAGATAAGACAAAATTGTATTACATTTTCTAGATCATGGCTGCTTTAATGAGATCAGTATAAACAAGTATAACCTATTCACACATATAAGGCATATGTTGCTTAATTTAAAGAGTTTACGTTATGAAGTCTTAAGACTATGAACTACGAAACTTGATTCTAAAAGATAAGAGACTTGAAGTATTTTGAAAGTATGCGATACTTGGTTTTCGAAAGTATAAGTCTCTTGGTTATAAAAAGAATGTATTTGCCTAATGTATAAAGTTAGTATAACGACTTTATGGGAAGTGGGTTATAATAACTTTATGGAAAGTTAAAAGAGTGGTTTACTCTAAGTAATGATCAATGTTTTGAAATAAAGAAAGACAAATGGATTTAAAAGCATCAATTGCTTAAGTTTTAAGGAAATAAGTCACTTGATTTGGTCTAAAAATGTATTTCTAAAAGTGTAGTGACTTAGGTAAAATGTAAACAAGCCTTGATACTACGGTGTTAGTATCTTGGGTTTTATATGAAAAAGAGTCTTTTGAAAAGAATGTAAGCACGTAGTACTTTGGGTTAAATTCCCGGATTTTTATGTGTGAAACGGAAGTGCCATGAGTTTATAAAAATGGAAGTCTAAAGGTTTAATGAATTTGCCTATGTTTGCTTGTGTTAGCTTTGAGTGCAAGTATTATATGTTTACATTGTCGTGACTCTCAGTTGGAGGGCCGGCTGTCTTGTTGTAAGTTTACTTGGACGTACCGACAGTGATGTGGGATTCCACGGGTATGCTTCCATTGTGATTGATCCTTGGACATGCTTATACGATGTGGGATTCCGGGGCATGTGACCAGGAGGCGGGTTAGATTCGGTTGTTTTATTACCCACGGCTACTTATACGATGAGGGATTCCGGGGCATGCGACCATGCTATGTACGACTATTACTCCATGGGCTAGCTCCCCATGAAGACATGTACCCATGATGAGGGATTCCGGGGGCATGTTATATTATTACTCCATGGGATAGCTCCCCATGAAGACCTGCACCTACGATGAGGGATGTCGAGGGCACGTTATGGCCATGCTTATACGATGAGGGATTCCGGGACATGCGACCGCGTTATATATATATATATATATATATATATATATATATATATATATATATATGTTGTGTATGTATGCGCCGATGAGGTGGGATGCCAGGCGCGTCACGTGGTTATATTTTACACTTACGGTTGTCGGCGGTGATGGGGATTCCACGCGCTTTGATATTTGTGTGACTTGATCGCGTCCCAGTATCACGGGTAGTATATGCGTCCCTCCATAAAGGTCGGATTATGTTATGAAAGATAAGTAAGTTATATGGTATTGAACTTAATGACTTCGCCTCAGTATGTACGTAAGATATGGCTATAACTCTTAATGGAATGGAAAAGATAATGATGTGCAATTAAGTTCATAAGTAGTACTGACACGGCAGGATCCGTATGTACTTTTATACTTGCCCTGTCATTCTTTTGTACTGATTATGATCATTTCTTATACTTTATTTACATTCCATATTCGGTATCATTGTCTTGACCCGCCGGTGCGTTCATGTCCGCAGTTTAGGTACCTGATTGTGGATCCGCGACTTAGGATCTGGTTCACATTTTGAGATGGCTCCAATGTTAGGAGTTGTCATGGCTATGTATATTCAGTGCACGACGGGCCTTGTCGTCATAGTATGTGTTCAAATCTTAGAGTGCAGTATTCACGTGGGTTGGATAGTTAGAGTTGTAATTACATTTTGGATAGTGTAAGCCCTTTTTGGGTGATTTATATTATGGCGACACTTATCCGCTTTGCCTTGGTTTTTAAAAAAATGTGTTACTTATTTTCCGCATTGTTTTGGTGTTGTATGTTTGGAAGCGGTGCCCAGTAGGGCACCGCCGCACTGGTCGGGTCGTGACAAAAGTGGTATCGAGCGATTAGTCATCGGAAAGTGTCTCTGCACCGTGTCTAGTAGAGTCTTGATTATCGGTGTGTTGCGCACCACATCTATAATCGTGAGGCGCGAGATATTTAGGATTGGTTTCCATTCTTCTCACTCTGAGATCGTGCGATAGAGCTGTGTCGTTAGGGTCGTCTCTCCCTAACGAGTTATGTTGATTGCAGCTACGAGAAATGCAGCAGTGACCCAGGAAGGACTATGTGGATTGCGTATCCAGGTTGGTAACGATTGTAGTATAGTTGGTATTGTGACATACATCTATACGGAGTTATGTATGAGGGTCAGACGCGTGTTGCCTAGAATGATTTTACATTACCAGGAGTTGGTAAAGACTAACTAGATCTGGAAGGTATGGAGCGATTAATGAATTCGCCAAGGTCTTGTTATACCCTAAAAGAATCGTTTTTTAAACGCGTTTTACAAAATTTGCGAAGGGAAAATTACGGCTATGTCATTTATTATTTTTGTGGATTTTTCCGAGAGATGAAATATTTTGGACCAACGAGAGGGCGACACTTGACACCCTCAAGTGGACGGTCAGGGTGGCCGAATTGGTGCCCATTTCGTGGCTTGTTTTGTGCCTAAAACATGGGTCAATGTTTGTGAGGGATTTGTGGAGTAGGGTTAGGGTTCACTTGGACAAATCTTGGCCCTCCACTTGCCCCCCACTTGGCTTGATCTTGGCCATTGATCTCCCTATAAATACCCCTTGTGAAGACTTCTTCATCCACAAAATTTTCTAAGTCTTGAAAACCCTTCCCCTTAGGAGGTTCTCGCCCAAGCCTCCCTCCCCTGTGAGGCCGTTTGGCCGAGAGGTACCTGCCCCCGCCTTGTGGGGTTGGCCGCGAGGTACACCCCCCATCTTGGTCGAAACTAGTCTCCAAAGTATGGTTCCTATTCCAAAGTACCTTAGCCTTATACCTTGTAGTATTCCAAAGTTACCTCTATACGTAGAGCCCGGAAATACTACCTTATGTCCTTTTAGTCTCAAACCGAAACCCTAAGGAAATCTTCATAGCGAGTTGAAGTATTAAGTAGAAGTTGCGTAGAACTTCTAAGGGTTGTTTGGAGCGGGTTGGAGCGCCCAGAGTAGGAGCTAAACGTTGCTCAGGATCGACATTTAAACTTGGATAATTTTGGGCTTATCGAGGTAAATACGCTTGACCTTCTTTGTAATTAAAGTTTACATACTGTTGAAGTATAAGAATTAAGTATAAGTTATATACAAGGAAGGTATATAAGAAGGGAATTGAACTGTACTTACATAGGACTGTATCTACAGTAGACTTGTGAAGTTTGACGGGTAGGGAAGTGCTGCCCAATTTTCCGTAGAATCTTGTATCTAGAATTATCCTACCGAGTAGTCTAGACATTGATAGACTTGTATAACCATTATAGGTTGAAGTACTGCGAGTAGCGTATTCTACTCGAAGGGTGGAAAAGGCTAGCAGGATTACAGTACTTTGGAGCTATTTGCTAATAGTCGATAATCGTCGCGAGGTATGTGATTCTTCCTATACTCTTGAGCATGATATTTTAAAAGGAATATATATAGTACGGTAGACGTACGTGTGTTAACTGAACGTAGTTTTACGGCAATGTCTTTTGACTTAAGCCTGAAAAATAAGAACTTTGAAGTATTTCAAAAGAATTAAGAACCGTTTTTGAAAGAAGAGTAATACTTGGTTTTGAAAGTTTAAGAGTTATACTAGCTTTATAGGAAGTTAGGTATAACAACTTAAGAAAGATAAAAGAATGGTTATTGATTTTTAGAAGTTAAGAGACTTAATCTTAAAAGATAAGAGACTTGACTTAATTGAATTGATATGAAAGTTGTTAAGAAGTGTGAAACCTCATTCGTGAGTAATGAGTACTTGGTTTTTAAATAATAATGTTTTACTGATTTCGGAAATGAGGATAAGTATCGAACGAACCACTGCAGCGTAATAAAGGAATATGTATCGACAAATAAGTAATTTTATTAAAACCAGTAGAAACCTCCATATGCATAGAAGCTAAGATAAGACAAAATTGTATTACATTTCCTTGATCATGGCTGCTTTAATGAGAATCAGTATAAACAAGCATAAATTGTTCTTAAATTTTCAAAGTAAGGAACTTGATTTCTAAAAGAGACTTGAGGAAATTGAAGAGTTTTCGGTTTAAAACATAAAGTGTTATAACAACTTTATGGGATGTTAGTTATAACGACTTTATGAAAACAAAATAATGGTTTTATCATTGGTTTTAAAGTGGTAACTTGACTTTAAAAGGAGAAGTGTTTTGGTCTAACAAGAAGGCATGGTATTGCCTTAATTTGGTTTTAAAAGGAAAGTATGGAAGTTGTTTTGGTTTACTTAAAAATGTTAGTCACACTATTTTTTAATACTGCGGGTATCGGGTGACCTTTGTAAAAGAAATGGATCCTTTAAAAAGAGTTTAACGTACGTAGTACTTTGGGGTTAAAACCTCGACTTTGGGCATAAAATGAAAGTACCTTGAGTTGTGTGTAACTTGCCTATGTTTGCGTGTGATAGCCTTGTCGTGCTAGTACTGTATATCTATACCACCGCGTCTCTCAATGGAGGGCCGACTGATTTGTTATGATATTAGTACCGGCAGTGACGGAGAAATTCCACGGGTACGCTCCTGTTGATAGTGTTATTACATGGACTAGCTCTCCATGAGGTTTTTTATTGATTCGGCCTTGGTATCTGGTGGTCGGCTTTCGTACTTGCCCCGTCTCGTGGCTGATTCGGCCTTGGTACATGGTAGTTAGCCCTCGCACTTGCCCCGTTCAGTTTAGTGGCGAAGTCTCGTGATACGGCCTTGGTACCTGGTAGTTAGCCCTCGTGATTGCCGGCCATTACGTGACACGGCCTTGGTATCCGGTAGTCGGCCGTACTTGCCGTGACGCCCGTGGTTTGGTTGTATAGTATTGTTAGTGGACTTGGTGTTCATGTGTACTCGTGGTGTTATTATATCATAGATCGCGATGAGGAAGGTATTCCACGGGCATGATTTATGTTGCGGGCATGAGACCCATAGTTATATTTGAGTGATGACTCTGAGGGCGTGAGTCCCTGACTTACATGACTGCTTATTTATTGTGGACTGTAGTTTGGTTATCATACATGTCTCCTGCTTTATATAGACTACTGTGATTTCATTTACAGTATTTTCAGTTTCACATACTGGTACTGTTGTCTTGACCTCCTTGAAGTGCGTTCATGCCGCAGGTAGAGGTACACCAGTGTTGATCCTCGCTCTTAGGATCACAGTTCATCGTTGGGAAGCTCCGTTTCTCCGGAGGCTTATCTTTTGGTATGTTACCCTGAGTTGTAGGTTCTTGTACATTCAGGAGTATGGCGGGGCCCTGTCCCGTCATGTTGTATAAAAACTCTTAGAGGTCTGTAGTACTGTTGTGGGCAGGGTTTGTAAAAAGGATTAAACTGTTCAACTTTGTATTTATATATATATGCCGAAAGGCGACTTTCTCTCTGATAAAATGTGTCTTATTTCACATTTGTTTCATGTATTGTTTTTATGTTCCGCTGATTACTCTGATGTATGACTACTTGGGTGCCCGGGTAAGGCACGATCCACGGCCCCGAACGGTCGTGACAAAAGTGGTATCGAGCGCTTAATCCTCGGAAAGTGTCTGAGACCTTGTGCAGTAGAGTTTTGCTTATCGGTGTGTTGTGCACCATCTATAATCGGAGAGTGCGAGACATTTAGGATTGGTTTCCATTCTTCTCATTACGAGATCGTGCCTTAGAAATGTTATAAGTTGGACCCTCCGACGCATTTCGTTTTACCGATTATGCCTCCGCGCAGGCAACCGGGCCCAGATGGGCAAGCCCGAGGAGGCTGGTAGGGTACAGAGGAGTACGGGGGCGAAGGCCCGGTCTTTACCTAAGATAGTGCTTGGGACGGCGAGTTTTGCGGCGCGCCACCAAATAGAGTTTAGAGCGCAGCAATGGGCCGCCGAGACCATGCACGAGCCTCGGTCCACACTGGAGCAGAGGAGATGGGTTACAAAGAGATGACCCAGTTACTGGCCAAGATCGAGGCCAGACATGAGGATAGGCTGGAGGCAGCAGTTCCAGTAGCCCCCGTGGTTCACCCGAGATCGGATAGTTTGAGGCTACGGGACTTTCTGAGTTGTAGCCCGCCAGAGTTATACGGGTCGAGGCCTGAGGATGATCCGCAGGAGTTCATCGACACTTACAGCGGATCATGATAGTGATCAAGGCTTCGGAGACCGAGTCAGTGGTCTTGGGTTCGCATCGGCTGCGTGATCCGCGATCGATGGTTTGATTCGCGGAGCTGTCGGGAGAGCATGCACTTCCATCCGTATGGAACGAAGTTCTCGGAGGCATTTCTTGCACATTTCTTGCCTCCGCAGGCGAGAGGGCTCGGTAAGCGATTTTTGGTGTTGAGGCGAGAGCGACGGTTCGGGAGTACAATGTGGAGTTCGACTCATTGGCTCTGTATGTTCCTCGTTAGTAGCTTGATATGGAGGAGCGAGTGCACCGCCACGCCACCGCTCGATGACTACTTAGCGAGCTTGTTCGGGTGTAGCTCTTCAGGGCATGGACATTGCCCGCACGCAGCTTATGCACTTGGATGTGAGGCGGAGAGGTCGACGGAATGACCAAGATCGCGAAGAGGCGAGCAAAGCAGGTCCTTTGATGACTTTCGAGGCGGACCGCCTCAGCCAGACTAGTTATGTACCTCCGCGACTGAGTGGTCCTCCACGGCCGGGACCTTCGGGATATTCAGAGCGGTCGGGGCTCCCAGTTTCAGATTTTCGAGGAGTAGGAGTGCTCGCGGATGAGGTCGCCTTGTCTCGGTGTGGTCGTTGTGGAAAACTTCATAAGGAGAGTGTCGTACTAATTTGGGAGATTGTTATTCTGCGCCAACAGGCCATCTGGCGAGACTGTCCGACCAGGGGTAGCGGTAGGATAGCACAGACTACGAGATCGGGCCTGGGTTCTTCACCTTCCATAGCTGGCAGGATGTTCATACACCGTGAGCCACAGAGGTCGCGATGGAAGTTACCAGTTTTAGCGGTCCATTGAACCGCCTATCTTTTCAGGTATATCCTTAACCCTCTAGAGTTTTGCATGCATGATACGATGATTGTATGTTGAGTACTATGTACAGATAGCATTGTGTATAGTGTGGTTTAGAGACATGGATAGTTGAAAGAATAAGTGTGGGGACAGGGAAGGTATGAACCTTAGAATATTACACGTTGAGACCTTAGATGTAAGGCCGGCTTGAATAAAAGATTTTACGGTTAGTCTTTGTCGAAATACTTGGTTTGCGTAAATGTATTGTGGGATAATTCCGTGAGTTGTGTAAGATGAAAGTGGTAGCTTTCTGGATTTGAATAGGTCATATTGTTCCAGGTCGGGGGAACAAGTGTTTGGCGGCGGAGGGTCGGGTTGAGGACGTGTTGCGGGTCAACCCGTAGCCCGGATTAAGGTGGGGTCAGTTCTGGGTGGTCCCTCCAGGTGGTAGGGTCACGAGGGTGCAAGGCCCAGGTTTAGATGACCATCATATGAGTTCGTGGATATGTTCGACCAGAAGCGGATCGTGAAGGCCGGGAATGGCCTTAAAGAAGATCGAGGCTAGTAAGATGACCAAGTTTGGAGGTAGTGGCTCCAGAAATTTTGGGAACTGAAGTAATGACTGAAGTATGGTACGTATACTAGAAGAGTTCAAGTGATTACGACGAGTAAGGAAAGAAGTGAACGTGTGTTAGCAGAATAAAAGAGATCATTTTGTTGTGAAGTGAAGATGCGAATGGAGTATCCTTTAGACCAGGGTGGAAGCTTTTGTGATGTTAGAGGTGATTCCTCGTAGACTTGGATTAAGTATTGGAGCGTGAGTTATTTTGTGGCCATGTGTGGCATTGGCAACTTGTTTAAGTTAAGAAGGAACTACATCGTTATCCGTCTTGAGAAGGAACATTCGGGATGAATGTTTCTAAGGAGGGGAGAATGTTATACCCCGTATTTCCAGAGTATGTACGTGTGGGCATACGTAGAAAGGTTTGAGCCTTAAAGTTAGGCAAGGACCAAATTTTGTGCACAACCCCCGAAAAGAATCGTTTTTCGACGAAACATTTTACAAAATTTGCGAAGGGAAATGTAACGACCCGTTCCGGGGCCCGTTACTGGTGCCTTATCCCGGGCACCCTAGTGATACAACATCAGAGAAAACCAGCGGAAAATAAAACATGAGTCATGAAACAAGAGATATAATAATAAAGCAACCAAACGGTTGCCTTCGTATATACATAAAACACGAACAGCTTTAATCCTTTACAACCCCGCCACAACAAGATTATGCACTTAAGATTTACAACGACTATGACGGACAGGCCGCCATACCCCGAATGTACAAGAACCTACAACTCAGGGAACACATACTAAAAGATAAGCCTCAGAAACGGAGCTTCCTAATATGCTGAATCGTGATCCTAAGAGCGGATCCACGGCCGATGTACCTCACTGCGGCATGAACGCAGCCCCGAAGGAGGTCAAGATAACAGTACCAAGTATGTGAAATCGTAAAAATCGTAATGAAATCATACTAGTCTATATAAAGCGAGACATGTATGATAACCAAACTACGATTCACAACATAAAAGCAATCATATCGATCGAGGACTCACGCCTCAAGTCATCACTCAAATATAACTATGGGTCTCACGCCCACAACATCAATCATGTTCGCATCACGGCTGCATGCCCCGAATTTGCATCGGTGTAGACATGTCCATGATGCAACAATAATACCAATGCCACGGCCACATGCCGGAATTCTACCTCGGTGTGAACGCCCATGTGACATCAACAATAATATCTGGGTGATCAACCCGCCGCACGCCACATGCCCGAATTCTACCTCGGTGTAGACATGTCCATGTAACCACAATAACAATATATCGGTGTCGACCCGACCGCACGCGCATGCCGGAATTCTGCGACGGTGTAGACATGTCCATGTGACATCAACAACAAGACAAGAATCAAAATGGAAACATACCCGTGGAATTCTCCATCACCGCCAAAGACGTCCAAGTAAGTTCTCAACAAGTCGACCGACCTGCATCGAGAGAGCGGTAATACGAAATACCACACTTGCACAACAAAGGCTATCATCACAAGCATAGGCAAGTTTCACAAAGAACAAGCATAGGCAAGTTTCACAACAACAAGCATAGGCAAGTTTCACACAACTCAAAGTACTTTCATTTTATGCCAAGGTCGGGTTTTAACCCCAAAGTACTACATACGTTAAGTTCTTTTAAAAGAGATCCATTACTTATAAAAGTCACCCAATACGTAGTATTAGAATGACCAACCCACATTCCTTTTCAAAATCAAGTAACAACATTCTTTTCCTAAGTTCGGCTTTGCCTAGTTTCAATTACTCAAGCTTCTCATTTTCAAATGGTTTCATAGTTCCCAAACTTAATCACTGATTCCTTTTAGAACAATTGAGTAACATATGTCATATATGTGAGTAGTTTATTCTTGTTTATAACGATCTTATTACTGGCCATGATCTAGAAAATGTAATATCATTTTGTCTCATCTTAGCTTCATGCAGATGGAGGTTTCTCTGGTTTTAATACAACACATCATTATTCAATTCATTTTCCTTTTATTAACGATGCGATTGGTCCTGTCGATACACATTCGATTCGAAATCGGTGAAACATTATCCCTTTAAAAACCAAGTACTCATTACTCACGAATGAGGTTTCACAAACATCCACATTAAAACAAATAAGTTAAGTCTCTTATCTTATAAGATCAAGTCTCTTAACTTCTAACATCAAGAAACCATTTTCACTACATAAGGTCGTTATAACTAACTTCCCATAAAGCTATTATAACACCCTATGTTTTAAACCAACCAAATCACTTAGCACTTCGTCTACCGCACTACATAGTTCACAACAATCATGCTAGAAAAGATAGGAAGAGGTTCACATACCTCGACGATTTATCGACAATAAGCAAAATGCTCCAAGTACTACAACGCTAGCCCTTTCCACCTCGAGTAGAATACGCTACTCTTAGTACTTTCACCTATAAAGGTCACAAACGTCTATTAACCCCAAAACACAAGTTTCTATCTTTCTATAGAAAATTCGCAAAGACACTCATGACAGCGTAAATCTCTCTCTATCGAGTAGGCTACCAAGCCAACCAGGGGTTTACACGCCTAACCGAATGTGTACAATTCTACTCGAGAATACTACACAAGTCTCATCGCAATACAATCTATGTAAATACTGATTCGATTCGATTCTTTATTCAGCTTAAGTCAAAATAAATTGCCGAATACTAAGTATAGTTCCATATATAGTATACTTCAACTATATATTCTAACAAACATGTAATTTCCAATTACAATAGAGGACAAGATAATTACCTCGATAAGCCCAAAATTATCCAAGTTATAATGTCGATCTGAGCAAGGTTTAGCTCACTCGTGCGCCCAAACCACTCCAAACAACCCTTAGAAGTTCTAACCAACTTCTACTCAAAAACTTCAACCAACTATGAAGATTTCCTTAGGGTTTCGGTTTGAGACTAAAAAGGACAAAAGGTAGTATTTCCGGACTCTACGTAAAGAGGTATCTTTGGAATACTACAAGGTACAAGGCTAAGGTATTTTGGGCATTATAACAATACTAGGGGAGTATTTATATACCACAACACGGGTATTATACGAAAACAAATAGGCAGGGGTACCCCTACTAGCACAAGAGGAAACCCTTGGCCAAAGGCCACAAGGAGGAGGAGGAGAGAGGCTTAGGACGAGAGCTACTAGAGGAGGAGGGATTTCAAGACTTAGACAAAGTGAGGAGTGAATGAATAAGTCTTCACAAGGGAGGGGTATTTATAGCAAAACCAAAGGCCAACCAATGGCCAAGATTAAGCCATGTGCAAGGCAAGTGTAAGGCCAAGATCAAGCCAAGTGCACCCTAGCCCCTACTCCTTAAAACCCTCACAAATATCTACACAAATATCTAGCACAACTTGCCCTCCAATCGGCCAGTCGCCCACTTGTCTCCATTGTGAGGTGACACATGTCACCCTCCGTTTGGTCCAAAATTTTTCGTCTCTCGTAAAAATCCGAAAAAATACAAACCTACATAGCCGTATTTTCCTTCGCAGTTACGAAAACGCTTGCCGAAAAACGACTCAACCGGGTGTTGTGCACAAATGTAAAATCGGCCATGGTGCCACACGGGGTGACACGTGTCGTTCGATTCGCCTGAATATTTCATCTTCCGAAAATATCCAAAATACAAATCTCAAAAACAAAGCGGGCCCCAAATCGTAGAATTTCTCCGTGGGCCCCACGTGACCATTTCCAAAATAAAATCTCAAAATTCTAATATAATCTATGAAGTCCAAATACCAAATCTGGGAATCCAATTCCCATTAACGAACCTTTTTCTTCACAAATAACCGGAAACTTTTCCGTCGAAAACTCACATCTTTCTTTCTTTTCAAAATTTCTGCCGTACTCTCATACGTACGTCCTCACATACATACCCTGCAACTACGGGGTATAACAGGAAAATTACGGCTATGTCATTTATTATTTTTGCGGATTTTTCCGAGAGATGAAATATTTTGGACCAACGAGAGGGCGACACTTGTCACCCCTGAAGTGTCAAGGTGGCGGTGGTGCCCATTTCGTGGCTTGTTTTGTGCCTAAAACATGGGTCAATGTTTGTGAGGGATTTGTGGAGTAGGGTTAGGGTGCACTTAGACAAATCTTGGCCCTCCACTTGCCCCCCACTAGGCTTGATCTTGGCCATTGATCTCCTATAAATACCCCCTCAGGAAGACTTCTTCCTCCACAAAATTTTCTAAGTCTTGAAAACCCTTCCCCTTAGGAGAGGTTCTCGCCCAAGCCTCCTCCCTTTGTGAGGCCTTTTGGCCGAGAGGTATCTCCCCCCTCCTAGTGGTGTTGGCCGAGAGGTACACCCCCCCTCTTGGTAGAAAATACTCTCCAAAGTATTGTTACTATACCAAAATACCTTAGCCTTATACCTTGTAGTATTCCAAAGTTACCTCTATACGTAGAGCCCGAAAATACTACCTTATGTCCTTTTAGTCTCAAACCGAAACCCTAAGGAAATATTCATAGCGAGTTGAAGTATTAAGTAGAAGTTGCGTAGAACTTCTAAGGGTTGTTTGGAGCGGGTTGGAGCGCCCAGAGTAGGAGCTAAACGTTGCTCAGGATCGACATTTAAACTTGGATAATTTTGGGCTTATCGAGGTAAATACGTTTGACCTTCTTTTGTAATTAAAGTTTACATACTGTTGAAGTATAAGAATTAAGTATAAGTTATATACAAGGAAGGTATATAAGAAGGGAATTGAATCAGACTTACATAGGGTGTATCTCTGATGACTTGTGAAGTTTGACGGGTAGGGAAGTGCTGCCCAATTTTCCGTAGAATCTTGTATCTAGAATTATCCTACCGAGTAGTCTAGACATTGATAGACTTATATAACCATTATAGGTTGAAGTACTGCGAGTAGCGTATTCTACTCGAAGGGTGGAAAAGGCTAGCAGGATTACAGTACTTTGGAGCTATTTGCTAATAGTCGAAAATCATCGCGAGGTATGTGATTCTTCCTATAATCTTGAGCATGATATTTTAAAAGGAATATATATAGTACGGTAGACGTACGTGTGTTAACTGAACGTAGTTTTACGGCAATGTCTTTTGACTTAAGCCTGAAAAATAAGAACTTTGAAGTATTTCAAAAGAATTAAGAACCGTTTTTGAAAGAAGAGTAATACAAGGCTTTGAAAGTTTAAGAGTTATACTAGCTTTATGGGAAGTTAGGTATAACAACTTAAGAAGGATAAAAGAATGGTTATTGATTTTTAGAAGTTAAGAGACTTAATCTTAAAAGATAAGAGACTTGACTTAATTGAATTGATATGAAAGTTGTTAAGAAGTGTGAAACCTCATTCGTGAGTAATGAGTACTTGGTTTTTAAAGAATAATGTTTCTTGATTTAAATGAGGATAAGTATCGAACTAACCATCGCAGATAATAAAGGAATATGTATCGACAAATAAGTAATTTTATTAAAACCAGTAGAAACCTCCATATGCATAGAAGCTAAGATAAGACAAAATTGTATTACATTTCCTTGATCATGGCTGCTTTAATGAGAATCAGTATAAACAAGCATAAATTGTTCTTAAATTTTCAAAGTAAGGAACTTGATTTCTAAAAGAGACTTGAGGAAATTGAAGAGTTTTCGGTTTAAAACATAAAGTGTTATAACAGCTTTATGGGAAGTTAGTTATAACGACTTTATGAAAACAAAATAATGGTTTTATCATTGGTTTTAAAGTGGTAACTTGACTTTAAAAGGAGAAGTGTTTTGGTCTAACAAGAAGGCATGGTATTGCCTTAATTTGGTTTTAAAAGGAAAGTATGGAAGTTGTTTTGGTTTACTTAAAAATGTTAGTCACTCTATTTTTTAATACTGCGGGTATCGGGTGACCTTTGTAAAAGAAATGGATCCTTTAAAAAGAGTTTAACGTACGTAGTACTTTGGGGTTTAAACCTGGACTTTGGGCATAAAATGAAAGTACCTTGAGTTGTGTGTAACTTGCCTATGTTTGCGTGTGATAGCCTTGTCGTGCTAGTACTGTATTTTTATACCACCGCGTCTCTCAATGGAGGGCCGGCTGATTTGTTATGATATTAGTACCGGCAGTGACGGAGAAATTCCACGGGTACGCTTCTGTTGATAGTGTTATTCCATGGACTAGCTCTCCATGAGGTTTTACTGATTCGGCCTTGGTATCTGGTGGTCGGCTTTCGTACTTGCCCCGTCTCGTGGCTGATTCGGCCTTGGTACACAGTAGTTAGCCCCGCACTTGCCGCTCAGTTTAGTGGCGAAGTCTCGTGATACGCTGTACACGGTAGTTAGCCTCGTACTTGCCCTCGGCCGTGACACGCGACGCGGTATCCGTAGTCGGCTTCGTACTTGCCGTATCGAACCGTGGTTTGGTTGTATAGTATTGTTAGTACGGACTTGGTGTTCATGTGTACTCCATGGTGTTATTATATCATAGACTGCCGGCAGTGAGGAAGGTATTCCACGGGCATGATTTATGTTGCGGGCATGAGACCCATAGTTATATTTGAGTGATGACTCTGAGGGCGTGAGTCCCTGACTTACATGACTGCTTATTTATTGTGGACTGTAGTTTGGTTATCATACATGTCTCCTGCTTTATATAGACTCTTCGTGATTTCATTTACTGATATTTCGATTCACATACTTGGTACTGTTATCGACCTCCTTGGGTGCGTTCACGCCGCAGGTAGAGGTATGTTATACCCCGTATTTTCCAGAGTATGTACGTGAGGACGTACGTAGAAAATTCAAGCCTTGAATTTAGGCAAGGTTCGAAAATTTGGGCACAAGTGCCGAAAAGAATCGTTTTTCGACGAAACGTTTTACTAAACTTTCGAAGGGAAAATTCCGGCTATGTCATTTATAATTTTTGCGGATTTTTCCGAGAGACGAAACATGTTGGACCAACGGGAGGGTGACATGTGTCACCCTCACATTGGATGAAGTGTGGGCGGTAAAGCTTGGCCGAAATGGGGCATGTAGTAGGTAGGATATTTGTGCAAGTTGGTGTGGTAGATGGATAAGGTGTACTTGGCTTGATCTTGGCCTTACACTTGCCTAACACTTGGATGAATCTTGGCCATTGGTTGGCCATTTCTTGACCTATAAATACCCCTCTAAGTTGATGAAATTCTTCATCCAAAATTGTTCTAAGTGTTAAAAATCCTTCCCCCCTCTTAGTGTGACCTTTTCGTCCCTCTCCCCCCCCTCCTAGTGGTGCTTGGCCGAGAGCCACCACACCCTCCCCCTTGTGAAGCCTTGGCCGAGGGGTACCCCCCCTAGCCTAGTTGTCTCGTATAAATACCCCCCTTTTGTGGTATAGAAATACTCTCCAAGTATCGTTATAATGCCCAAATACCTTGGCCCAAATACCTTGTAGTATTCCCAAGGTTACACTTTTACAAAAGCCCAGAAATACTATTATACTTCCCTCAGTCACAAAAACGAAACCCTAAGGAAAACCTTCATAGTCGGTTGGAGTGTTTAGTAGAAGTTGCGTAGAACTTCTAAGGGTTGTTTGGAGCGGATTGGAGCACTCGGAGTAGGAGCTAAGCGTTGCTCAGGAGCGACTTTAAACTCGGATAATTTTGGGCTCATCGAGGTAAATACTACTGTCCTTCTATTGTAATTGGAAATTACATACTGTCGTCGTAGAAATGAATATAAGATTCATAGGAGAGAATTGAACTGTAATAGAAGGATATTACAGAGAAGGATTGAACTGAAATCACTTCAGAAGAATATAAGTAGAAGTTAAGCGCATTTACATGGTGTATTACGATGGTGATAACCTTATTGGTTGAATGTTTTGCAAGTAGCATGTGCTACTTAGAAGGTGGACAAGGCTAGCCGGGTTATAGCCGTGGAGCATTTTGCTTATAGTCGATAATCGTCACGAGGTATGTGATTCTTCCTATACTCTTGAGCATGATATTTTAAAGGAAGATATATATAGTACGGCAATGTCTTTTGACTTAAGCCTGAATAATATATAATACGGTAGACGTACGTGTGCTAATTGAACGTAGTTGTACGACAATGTCTTTTGACTTAAGCCTGAATAATATATAATACGGTGAGCGACGTGTGCTAATTGAGCGTAGTTATGCGGCAATGTCTTTGACTTAAGCCTGAATAATAAGGAACTTGAAGTATGTCAAAAGAGTTAAGAAACCATTTTTGAAAGAAGAGTAACACTTGGTTTTAAGGGTTTTAAAAAGAGTTATACTAGCTTTATGGGGAGTTAGGTATAACGTCTTAAGAGTGGTAAAGAAAATGGTTTACTGATGTTAGAAGTTAAGAGACTTGATCTTATAAGATAAGAGACTTAACTTAAATGAATTAATATGAGTTTTGTGTGAAACCTCATTCGTGAGTAATGAGTACTTGGTTTTTAAAAAGGGAATAATGTTTCTTGATTTGGAAATCGAGAATGAGTATCGACAAACCACTGCAGCGTCAATAAAGGAAAATGTAACGAATAAAGAAGTATTATTAAAACCAGTAGAAACCTCCATCTGCATAGAAGCTAAGATGAGACAAAATGATATTACATTTCCTAGATCATATCGCTTTAATAAAGATGGTTATAAAATAAACTACTCACATATGGCATATGTTATTCAATTGTTTTAAAAAAGATTAAGACATTGAACTATGAAACTTTTCTAAAAAGAGACTTGAGTAATTGGAATTAGGCAACCGGAACTTTAGGAAAAGGAAAGGCATTGTTATGTCTTAAATTGGTTTAAAACATAAAGTGTTATAACAGCTTTATGGGAAGTTAGTTATAACGACTTTATGAAAACAAAAGAAGGGTTTTATCATTGGTTTTAATGTGATAACTTGGCTTTAAAAGGAGAAGTGTTTTGGTTTGCTAAAAATGTGAGTCACTCTATTTTATACTACAGGTATCGGGTGACTTTTATAAAAGGAATGGATCTCTTTAAAAGGAATTTAACGTACGTAGTACTTTAGGGTTAAAACCCGGACTTTGATATAAAATGGAAGTACCTTGAGTTGTGTATAATTTGCCTACGCTTGTTTTTGTATAACTTGCCTATGCTTGTTGTTGTGTAACTCGCCTATGCTTGTTGTGATAGCCTTTGATTGTAGAATTGTGTTTCTATACTACCGCGCCTCTCGTTGGAGGGCCGGTTGACTTGTTGAGAACTTACATGGACATGTCTACACCGTCACGAGTCGGGGCATGTGGCCATGCGGCAGGTTTATTACGATATATTGTTATTGTGGTTACATGGACATGTCTACACCGTCAGACTCGGGGCATGTGGCCATGCGGCGGGGTTGATCACCCGATATATTGTTGTTGATGTTACATGGGCGTGTCTACCGTCTGAAGTCGGGGGCCTGTGGCCCTGCGGCATTGGTATTTTTGTTGCATCATGGACAGGTCTACACCGAGGCAGAATTCCGGGGGCATGTGGCCATGATACGAACATGATTGATGTTGTGGGCGTGAGACCCATAGTTATATTTGAGTGATGACTTTGAGGCGTGAGTCACGACTTGGCTAACTTTTATGTTGCGTCGTATTTTGGTTATCATACATGTCTCCCGCTTTATATATCGTTATGATTTAATCGCGATATTTTGATTTCACATACTTGGTATTGTTATCGACCTCCTTGGCCGCGTTCATGCCGCAGTAGAAGTACATCGGTGTCGATCCCCGCTTTTAGGATCACCTTTCAGCGTATTGTGAAGCTCCGTTCCTTCGGAGTCTTATCTTTTGGTATGTGTTCCCTGATTTGTAAGTTCTTGTACATTCAGGGGTATGGAGGGGCCTGTCCGTCATAGTTGTTGTAAATCTTAGAAGTGCATGTAATCTTTGTTGTGGGCAGGGTTGTAAAAAGGATTAAACTGTTCGGGTTTTTATGTATTAATATACTGAAGGCAACTGTTTTGGGTGGCCTGTTTATTTATCATGTCTTTTGATTTATGTTTAAGTTTTTATTTCCGCTGATTTTCTCTGATGTTGTATCACTAGGGTGCCCGGGGTAAGGCACCAGTCACGGGCCCGGGATCGGGTCGTGACAAAAGTGGTATCAAAGCAGTTAGTCCTCGGAAAGTGTCTACAGACCGTGTCTAGTAGAGTCTTGATTATCGGTGTGTTGTGCACCACATCTATAATCAGGAGGCTATAGGACATTTAGGATTGGTTTCCATTCTTCTCATTCTGAGATCGTGTCTTAGAGCTGTGTGATAAGTTGAACCCCTCTGACGTATTCCTTTCCTTTATCAGTTATGCCTCCGCGTAAGGCAACCCAGGCCCAGATGGGCAAGGCAGTCGAGGGAACTGTTAGTGGGATACAGAGAGCACGAGCGCGAGCGTCAAGACTGAGATAAGCTTCGACGGCGAGTTTCGCGCCGCCCGGCACCAGAGTTTAGAGCGCGGCGATGGCTGCTGAGACTACTGATACGAGCCTCGGTCCCGATGCAGGCGAGAAGAGATGGGTTACAAGGAGATGGCGATTCGCGGCGGTCGTGGCAGATATGAGGATAGGCCGACACGCAGTTCGATAGCGCCCGATGGTTCACCCTAGATCGGATAGTTTGAGGCTACAGGACTTTACGAGATGTAGCCGCGAGTTCTGGTCGAGGCACGAGGATGATCCGAGGAGTTCATCAAGCGATTCTACGGATCGTAGAGTGATCAAGGCTTGGAGACCTAGTCGGTGGTCTTAGGTTCGCGTCGGCCGCGTGATACCGCAATGATCGGTGGTTTGATTCGTGGGAGCTGTCGGGAGAGAATGCACTTCACCGTTTGGGATGAGTTTTGAGGCCTTCCCGGCACATTTCTTGCCTCGCGGATGAGGAGGCTCGGGTAACAATTTTTGATGTTGGCGAGCAGCGTCTGATTCGGGAGTACAATGTGGAGTTCGACTCATTGGCTCGGTATGCCCCATTGTAATAGGCGATATGGGGGACAGAGTACACCGCTACGTTACCGGGCTAGATGACTACTTGGCAGAGGCTTGCTCGGGTGTAGCTCTTCAGCCGGGCATGGACATTGCCCGCATGCAGGCATATGCACTTGGAGGTGAGGAGCGGAGAAATCGACGGAATGACCAGGATCAGCAGAAGAGGGCCAGAACAGCAGGGTCCTTTGATGACTTTCGAGGCGGACCGCCTCAGCAGCAGCCTAGTTTTGTACCTCCGCCAGTGCAGAGTGGTCCTCCACAACCTTCAGGGCGTCCAGAGTATTCGGGAGCAGGTCAGAGCTCCATGGGTTCAGGTTTCCAGGGGAGTAGGGGTGTTGACCAGATGCAGTCACCCCTACCTCGATGTGGTCGATGTGGTAGACCGCATTTTGGAGAGTGTCGTGGTGCCAAGGGAGCTTGTTATTTTTGCGGCCAGCAGGGCCATTTTGCGAGGAACTGTCCGACCAAGGGTAGCACGGATGTTACGACTCGGCCTTCAGGATCGATGGTTGGTTCATCGCGCCCGCTGCTATCGCCTGCGGTGGATCGTGATTAGGAAAGCGGTAGAGACAGGTATATCCTTAACCCTCTAGAGTTTTGTATGCTTGTTATGATGATGTGTTTAGTGTTATGTTCGGATAGCTTTGTGCTAAAATGTGATTCAGAAACCTGGTTAGTGTAAAAGGGTAAGCCTGGGGATGAGATAGTGTGAACCTTAGAATATTACAGTTAAGACCTTAGATGTAAGGCCATCTTGAGTAAAGGATTTTGCAAATGATCCTTGTCGAAGTACATTATATACCTAGGGTGTATTGTGTGATAAGTCCCTGGGTAGTGTGAAATGGAAGTGGTAGCTTTTATGACCTGTATAGGTAAGATTGTTCCGGATCGGGGAACAAGAGCGTGATGCATTAAGTGGGTCGGGTTGGGGCCATGTTGAGGGCCAACTCGCGGCCTGTTTAGAGGTAGGGTCAGCTCTGGATGGTCCCGCCAGGTGGTAGGGTCACGAGGGTGCTAGGCCCAAGTTTAGATAACTATCGTATAATTTCGTGGATGCGTTCGACCAGAATCGGTTCGTGAAGGCCGGGAATGGCCTTAAAGGAAGCGAAGCTAGTGAGATGACCAAGTTTGGAGGTGGTGACTCCAAAGTTTTGGAAACTGAAGCGATGACTGAAGTGTGGTACACATACTAGAAGAGTTCAAGTGTTCGAGAAGGGCACGACGAGTAAGGAAGGAAGAGAACGTGTGTTATTTCGTGGCCAGGTGTGGCGTTGGCAACTTGTTAGAAGAACTTCATCGTTATCCGTCTTGAGAAGGAACATTCGGGACGAATGTTTCTAAGGAGGGGAGAATGTTATACCCCGTATTTTCCAGAGTATGTACGTGAGGACGTACGTAGAAAATTCAAGCCTTGAATTTAGGCAAGGTTCGAAAATTTGGGCACAAGTGCCGAAAAGAATCGTTTTTCGACGAAACGTTTTACTAAACTTTCGAAGGGAAAATTCCGGCTATGTCATTTATAATTTTTGCGGATTTTTCCGAGAGACGAAACATGTTGGACCAACGGGAGGGTGACATGTGTCACCCTCACATTGGATGAAGTGTGGGCGGTAAAGCTTGGCCGAAATGGGGCATGTAGTAGGTAGGATATTTGTGCAAGTTGGTGTGGTAGATGGATAAGGTGTACTTGGCTTGATCTTGGCCTTACACTTGCCTAACACTTGGATGAATCTTGGCCATTGGTTGGCCATTTCTTGACCTATAAATACCCCTCTAAGTTGATGAACTTCTTCATCCAAAATTGTTCTAAGTGTTAAAAATCCTTTCCCCCTCTTAGTGTGAGCTTTTCTTCCCTCTCCCCCCCCTCCTAGTGGTGCTTGGCGAGAGCCACCACACCACTGTGAAGCCTTGGCGAGGTACCCCACTGCTAGTTGTCTCGTATAAATACCCCCCTTTTGTGGTATAGAAATACTCTCCAAGTATCGTTATAATGCCCAAATACCTTGGCCCAAATACCTTGTAGTATTCCCAAGGTTACACTTTTACAAAAGCCCAGAAATACTATTATACTTCCCTCAGTCACAAAAACGAAACCCTAAGGAAAACCTTCATAGTCGGTTGGAGTGTTTAGTAGAAGTTGCGTAGAACTTCTAAGGGTTGTTTGGAGCGGATTGGAGCACTCGGAGTAGGAGCTAAGCGTTGCTCAGGAGCGACTTTAAACTCGGATAATTTTGGGCTCATCGAGGTAAATACTACTGTCCTTCTATTGTAATTGGAAATTACATACTGTCGTAGTAGAAATGAATATAAGATTCATAGAAGAGAATTGAACTGTAATAGAAGGATATTACAGAAAAGGATTGAACTGAAATCACTTCAGAAGAATATAAGTAGAAGTTAACTGTACTTACATAGGACTGTATTACAGTAGACTGATAACCTTATTGGTTGAATGTTTTGCAAGTAGCATGTGCTACTTAGAAGGTGGACAAGGCTAGCCGGGTTATAGCCGTGGAGCATTTTGCTTATAGTCGATAATCGTCACGAGGTATGTGATTCTTCCTATACTCTTGAGCATGATATTTTAAAGGAAGATATATATAATACGCAATGTCTTTTGACTTAAGCTGAATAATATATAATACGGCAGGCGTCGTGTGCTAATTGAACATAGTTATGCGGCAATGTCTTTTGACTTAAGCTGAATAATATATAATACGGTAGCGTCGTGTGCTAATTGAGCGTGGTTATGCGGCAATGTCTTTGACTTAAGCCTGAATAATAAGGAACTTGAAGTATGTCAAAAGAGTTAAGAAACCATTTTTGAAAGAAGAGTAACACTTGGTTTTAAGGGTTTTAAAAAGAGTTATACTAGCTTTATGGGGAGTTAGGTATAACGTCTTAAGAGTGGTAAAGAAAATGGTTTACTGATGTTAGAAGTTAAGAGACTTGATCTTATAAGATAAGAGACTTAACTTAAATGAATTAATATGAGTTTTGTGTGAAACCTCATTCGTGAGTAATGAGTACTTGGTTTTTAAAAAGGGGAATAATGTTTTACTGATTTCGGAAATCAGAATGAGTATCGACAAACCACTGCAGCGTCAATAAAGGAAAATGTAACGAATAAAGAAGTATTATTAAAACCAGTAGAAACCTCCATCTGCATAGAAGCTAAGATGAGACAAAATGATATTACATTTCCTAGATCATGGCTGCTTTAATAAAGATGGTTATAAAATAAACTACTCACACATATGGCATATGTTATTCAATTGTTTTAAAAAAAAGATTAAGACATTGAACTATGAAACTTTTCTAAAAAAGAGACTTGAGTAATTGGAATTAGGCAAACTGGAACTTTAGGAAAAAGGGAAAGGCATTGTTATGTCTTAAATTGGTTTAAAACATAAAGTGTTATAACAGCTTTATGGGAAGTTAGTTATAACGACTTTATGAAAACAAAAAGAAGGGTTTTATCATTGGTTTTAATGTGATAACTTGGCTTTAAAAGGAGAAGTGTTGTGGTTTGCTAAAAATGTGAGTCACTCTATTTTATACTACGGGTATCAGGTGACTTTTATAAAAGGAATGGATCTCTTTAAAAGGAATTTAACGTACGTAGTACTTTAGGGTTAAAACCCGGACTTTGATATAAAATGGAAGTACCTTGAGTTGTGTATAATTTACCTACGCTTGTTTTTGTATAACTTGCCTATGCTTGTTGTTGTGTAACTCGCCTATGCTTGTTGTGATAGCCTTTGATTGTAGAATTGTGTTTCTATACTACCGCGCCTCTCGTTGGAGGGCCGGTTGACTTGTTGAGAACTTACATGGACATGTCTACACCGTTGCAGAATTCCGGGGGCATGTGGCCATGCGGCAGGGTTGATTACCCGATATATTGTTATTGTGGTTACATGGACATGTCTACACCGATGCAGAATTCCGGGGGCATGTGGCCATGCGGCAGGGTTGATCACCCGATATATTGTTGTTGATGTTACATGGACGTGTCTACACCGTCTGGTCAGGGCATGTGGCCGTGCGGCATTGTTATTATTGTTGCATCATGGACATGTCTACCGTCTGACTCCGGGGCATGTGGCCATGACGAACATGATTGATGTTGTGGGCGTGAGACCCATAGTTATATTTAGTGATGACTTTGAGGCGTGAGTCACGACTTAGCTACTTTTATGTTGCGTCTTGTATTTTGGTTATCATACATGTCTCTGCTTTATATATCGTTATGATTTAGCTGCGATATTTTCGATTTCACATACTTGGTACTGTTGTCGACCTCCTTGGGCTGCGTTCATGCCGCGGTAGAAGTACATCGATCGATCCCCGCTTTTAGGATCACCTTCAGCGTATTGGGAAGCTCCGTTCCTTGGAGGCTTATCTTTTGGTATGTGTTCCACGAGTTGTAGGTTCTTGTACATTGAGGTATGGCGGGCCCTGTCCGTCATAGTTGTTGTAAATCTTAAGTGCATGTAATCTTGTTGTGGCGGGGGTTGTAAAAAGGATTAAACTGTTCGGGTTTTATGTATTAATATCACGAAAACTGCTTTTTGGGTGGCTGCTTATTTATCATGTCTTTTGATTTATGTTTAAGTTTTTATTTCCGCTGATTTTCTCTGATGTTGTATCACTAGGGTGCCCGGGGTAAGGCACCAGTCACGGGCTCGGGATCGGGTCGTGACAAGGTACACCAGTGTTGATCCTCGCTCTTAGGATCACAGTTCAGCGTTGGGAAGCTCCGTTTCTCCGGAGGCTTATCTTTTGGTATGTTACCCTGAGTTGTAGGTTCTTGTACATTCAGGGTATGGCGGGCCTGTCCGTCATGTTGTATAAAAACTCTTAAGTGCATGTAATCTTGTTGTGGCGGGGTTTGTAAAAAGGATTAAACTGTTCAACATTGTATTTATATATATATTCCGAAAGGCGACTTTCTCTCTGATAAAATGTGTCTCATTTCACATTTGTTTCATGTATTGTTTTTATGTTCCGCTGATTACTCTGATGTATGACTACTTGGGTGCCCGGGTAAGGCACGATCCACGAGCCGAGCAGTCGTGACAAAAGTGGTATCGAAGCGATTAATCCTCGGAAAGTGTCTGACCAGTGTCTAGTAAGTCTTGATTATCGGTGTGTTGTGCACCACATCTATAATCGAGAGGTGCGAGACATTTAGGATTAGTTTCCATTCTTCTCATTACGAGATCGTGCCTTAGAAGGCATGTTATAAGTTGGACCCTACGACGCATTTCATTTTACGATTATGCCTCGCGCGGCAACCGGGCCCAGATGGGTAAGGCGGTAGGAGCTGCTGGTAAGTCTGAAGAATGCGAAGCGCAGCGGTCTTTACGAGATAGTGCTTGACGGCGAGTTTTGCGGCGCCGCCCGATAGAGTTTAGAGCGCAGCGATGGCTGCTGAGACCATGATACGAGCCTCGGTCCCGGCACGGAAGCGAGAGGAGATGGGTTACAAAGAGATGGCCCGATTCGGCGGGATCGTGGCGAACATGAGGATAGGTGGGCCGGCGGATTCGATGCGCACCGTGGTTCACGAGATCGGATAGTTTGAGGCTACGGGACTTTCGAGTTGTAGCCCGCGAGTTATACGGTCGAGGCACGAGGATGATCCGCGGGAGTTCATCAAGCGATTCTGTGGATCGTAGAGTGATCAAGTCTTGAGACCGAGTCGGTGGTCTTGGGTTCGCATCGGCTGCGTGATCTGCGATCGTAGTTTGATCGTGAGCTGTCGGGAGAGCATGCACTTCCATTTGTATGGAACGAGTTCTCGAGAGGCATTTCTTGCACATTTCTTGCCTCCGCGGGCGAGGGCTCGGGCCGACATATTTTTGGTGTTGAGCGAGGCGAGCGTCTGGTCGGAGTACAATGTGAGTTCGACTCATTGGCTCGGTATGTTCCGCGTTAGTAGCCGATATGGAGGGCGAGTGCACCGCTACGTCACCGGGCTCGATGACTACTTGGCGAGCTTGTTCGGTGTAGCTCTTCACCGTGCATGGACATTGCCGCATGCGAGGTTATGCACTTGGATGTGAGGCGGAGAGGTCGGCGGAATGACCAAGATCGGCGAAGAGGGCGAGCAGCGAGGTCCTTTGATGACTTTCGAGGCGGACCGCCTCGGCCAGAACTAGTTATGTACCTCCGCCCGATGCAGTGGTCCTCCACGCCCGGGACGCCGGGATATTCGGGGAAGCGGTCGGGGCTCCTGTTTCAGATTTTCGGGGAGTAAGTGCTCGCGGATGAGGTCGCCCTTGTCTCGGTGTAGTCGTTGTGGAAAACTTCATAAGGAGAGTGTCGTACTAATTTGGGAGATTGTTATTCTTGCGGCCAGCGGGCCATCGCGAAGGCTGTCACCAGGGTAGCTTGGTAGGATAGCACAGACTACGAGATCAGTTGCGGGTTCTTCACCTTCCATAGCTAGGCAGGATGTTCATACACCGGCAGGCCACGGCAGAGGTCGCGGTGGAAGTTACCAGTTTTAGCGGTCCATTGAACCTCCTATCTTTTCAGGTATATCCTTAACCCTCTAGAGTTTTGCATGCATGATACGATGATTGTATGTTGAGTACTATGTACATATAGCATTGTGTATAGTGTGGTTTAGATACATGGATAGTTGAAAGAATAAGTGTGGGGACAGGGAAGGTATGAACCTTAGAATATTACACGTTGAGACCTTAGATGTAAGGCCGGCTTGAATAAAAGATTTTACGGTTAGTCTTTGTCGAAATACTTGGTTTGCGTAAATGTATTGTGGGATAATTCCGTGAGTTGTGTAAGATGAAAGTGGTAGCTTTCTGGATTTGAATAGGTCAGATTGTTCCAGGTCGGGGGAACAAGTGTTTGGCGACGGAGGGTCGGGTTGAGGACGTGTTGCGGGTCAACGTGCTTGAATTAAGGTGGGTCGGTTACGGGTGGTCCTCACGGTGGTAAGTCACGAGGTGCTAGGCGGAGTTTAGATGACAATCATATCAGATCGTGGATATGTTCGATCAGAAGCTGATCGTGAAGCCAGGGAATGGCCTTAAAGAAGATCCATGCTAGTAAGATGAACAAGTTTTGATGTAGTGGATCCAGAAATTTTGGGAACTGAAGTAATGGCGAAGTATGGTACGTATACTGGGAGAGTTCAAGTGATTACGACGAGTAAGGAAAGAAGTGAACGTGTGTTAGCAGAATAAAAGAGATCATTTTGTTGTGAAGTGAAGATGTGAAGGGAGTATCCTTTAGACCAGGGTGGAAGCTTTTGTGATGTTAGAGGTGATTCCTCGTAGACTTGGATTAAGTATTGGAGCGTGTGTTATTTTGTGGCCATGTGTGGCATTGGCAACTTGTTTAAGTTAAGAAGGAACTACATCGTTATCCGTCTTGAGAAGGAACATTCAGGACGAATGTTTCTAAGGAGGGGAGAATGTTATACCCCGTATTTCCAGAGTATGTAGGTGTGTGCATACGTAGAAAGGTTTGAGCCTTAAAGTTAGGCAAGGACGAAATTTTGTGCACAACCCCCGAAAAGAATCGTTTTTCGACGAAACGTTTTACAAAATTTGCGAAGGGAAAATTACGGCTATGTCATTTATTATTTTTGCGGATTTTTCCGAGAGATGAAATATTTTGGACCAACGAGAGGGCGACACTTGTCACCCTCAAGTGGGCGGTCAAGGTGGCCGAATTGGTGCCCATTTCGTGGCTTGTTTTGTGCCTAAAACATGGGTCAATGTTTGTGAGGGATTTGTGGAGTAGGGTTAGGGTGCACTTGGACAAATCTTGGCCCTCCACTTGCCCCCCACTTGGCTTGATCTTGGCCATTGATCTCCCTATAAATACCCCCCCCCCCTTTGTGAAGACTTCTTCATCCACAAAATTTTCTAAGTCTTGAAAACCCTTCCCCCCTTAGGAGAGGTTCTCGTCCAAGCCTCCCCCTCCCCCCTTTGTGAGGCCTTTTGGCCGAGAGGTATCTCCCCCCTCCTAGTGGTGTTGGCCGAGAGGTACACCCCCCCTCTTGGTAGAAAATACTCTCCAAAGTATTGTTACTATACCAAAATACCTTAGCCTTATACCTTGTAGTATTCCAAAGTTACCTCTATACGTAGAGCCCGGAAATACTACCTTATGTCCTTTTAGTCTCAAACCGAAACCCTAAAGAAATCTTCATAGCGAGTTGAAGTATTAAGTAGAAGTTGCGTAGAACTTCTAAGGGTTGTTTGGAGCGGGTTGGAGCGCCCAGAGTAGGAACTAAACGTTGCTCAGGATCGACATTTAAACTTGGATAATTTTGGGCTTATCGAGGTAAATACGCTTGACCTTCTTTTGTAATTAAAGTTTACATACTGTTGAAGTATAAGAATTAAGTATAAGTTATATACAAGGAAGGTATATAAGAAGGGAATTGAATGTACTTACATAGGATTTGTATCTCTGATGAGACTTGTGAAGTTTGTGGGTAGGAAGTCTTTGCCCAATTTTCCGTAGAATATTTTATCTAGAATTATCCTCGAGTAGTCTAGACATTGATAGACTTGTATAACCATTATAGGTTGAAATCTTTGCGAGTAGCGTATTCTACTCGAAGGGTGGAAATGGCTAGCAGGATTACAGTACTTTGGAGCTATTTGCTAATAGTCGATAATCGTCGCGAGGTATGTGATTCTTCCTATACTCTTGAGCATGATATTTTAAAAGGAATATATATAGTGCGGTGAGCGTCGTTATGTTAGCGAGCGTAGTTTTACGGAAATGTCTTTTTACTTAAGCCTGAAAAATAAGAACTTTGAAGTATTTCAAAAGAATTAAGAACCGTTTTTGAAAGAAGAGTAATACTTGGTTTTGAAAGTTTACGAGTTATACTAGCTTTATGGGAAGTTAGGTATAACAACTTAAGAAGGATAAAAGAATGGTTATTGATTTTTAGAAGTTAAGAGACTTAATCTTAAAAGATAAGAGACTTGACTTAATTGAATTGATATGAAAGTTGTTAAGAAGTGTGAAACCTCATTCGTGAGTAATGAGTACTTGGTTTTTAAAGAATACTATTTTACTGATTTCGGAAATGAGGATAAGTATCGAACGAACCACTGCAGCATAATAAAGGAATATGTATCGACAAATAAGTAATTTTATTAAAACCAGTAGAAACCTCCATATGCATAGAAGCTAAGATAAGACAAAATTGTATTACATTTCCTTGATCATGGCTGCTTTAATGAGAATCAGTATAAACAAGCATAAATTGTTCTTAAATTTTCAAAGTAAGGAACTTGATTTCTAAAAGAGACTTGAGGAAATTGAAGAGTTTTCGGTTTAAAACATAAAGTGTTATAACGACTTTATGGGAAGTTGAATTATAACGACTTTATGAAAACAAAATAATGGTTTTATCATTGGTTTTAAAGTGGTAACTTGACTTTAAAAGGAGAAGTGTTTTGGTCTAACAAGAAGGCATGGTATTGCCTTAATTTGGTTTTAAAAGGAAAGTATGGAAGTTGTTTTGGTTTACTTAAAAATGTTAGTCACTCTATTTTTTAATACTGCGGGTATCGGGTGACCTTTGTAAAAGAAATGGATCCTTTAAAAAGAGTTTAACGTACGTAGTACTTTGGGGTTTAAACCTGGACTTTGGGCATAAAATGAAAGTACCTTGAGTTGTGTGTAACTTGCCTATGTTTGCGTGTGATAGCCTTGTCGTGCTAGTACTGTATTTTTATACCACCACGTCTCTCAATGGAGGGCCGGCTGATTTGTTATGATATTAGTACCGGCAGTGACGGAGAAATTCCACGGGTACGCTCCTGTTGATAGTGTTATTCCATGGACTAGCTCTCGTGAGGTTTCCGATTCGGCCTTGGTATCTGGTGGTCGGCTTTCGTACTTGCCCCGTCTCGTGGCTGATTCGGCCTTGGTACCTGGTAGTTAGCCCTCGCACTTGCCCCGTTCCGGTTAGTGGCGAAGTCTCGTGATCGACCTTGGTACACAGTAGTTAGCCCTCGTACTTGCCGATCGGCTCGTGACACGCGCACAGTATCCGTAGTCGGCTTTCGTACTTGCCCCGTATCAGCTTCGTGGTTTGGTTGTATAGTATTGTTAGTACGGACTTGGTGTTCATGTGTACTCCGTGGTGTTATTATATCATAGACTGCCGGCAGTGAGGAAGGTATTCCACGGGCATGATTTATGTTGCGGGCATGAGACCCATAGTTATATTTGAGTGATGACTCTGAGGGCGTGAGTCCCTGACTTACATGACTGCTTATTTATTGTGGACTGTAGTTTGGTTATCATACATGTCTCCTGCTTTATATAGACTACTGTGATTTCATTTACTGATTTTGATTCACATACTTGGTACTGTTATCGACCTCCTTGGCTGCGTTCATCTGCGGTAGAGTACACCAATGTTGATCCTCGCTCTTAGGATCACAGTTCAGCGTTGGGAAGCTCCGTTTCTCCGGAGGCTTATCTTTTGGTATGTTACCCTGAGTTATAGGTTCTTGTACATTCAGGGGTATGGCGGGGCCCTATCCCGTCATATTGTATAAAAACTCTAAGAGGTTTGTAGTACTGTTGTGGGCAGGGTTTGTAAAAAGGATTAAACTGTTCAACATTGTATTTATATATATATTCCGAAAGGCGACTTTCTCTCTGATAAAATGTGTCTCATTTCACATTTGTTTCATGTATTGTTTTTATGTTCCGCTGATTACTCTGATGTATGACTACTTGGGTGCCCGGGTAAGGCACGATCCACGAACCGGGCAGTCGTGTGAATCTTATGTTTTATTTGAGATAATTGGGAAAGGATGAGTTGTCTGATATGGTAGTGAACCCTTAAGAAGCCATGTTAAGAAACCTAATGGAATACCATGTTGATAGATTAAGCTACGTGGTATGCGTAAGAGGATTGTACGGGTGAGATTCGTATAGAGTAAGTAAGGGTTATTGTGATCAAGACAACACAATTATGGTATTATTAGAAGTTTTTGTACCGTTCTTGGGGGATGGTAAGGTAGGCTTGGAGCATGGAAATTGCGAGCCTAAGAATATTGATGACCGAGACCTTAGATGTACAAGGTCTTCTCGGGTAGAAAGATTTATTATAGACGAGAATAAGAGTTAAGTGCGACGGTGGGGCGGGGTGAGGACTGTGCGGGTCTCCCATGCTTTGAAATGGAGTGGGATCGGTTGGTAGTAGTTCCGCTCGTGGCGAGTCACGAGGAGCAAGGCCCAAGTCTAGTTAATTGTTTCTGGGTTCGTGGGCGCGTTCCACGGAACCGTGTCGTGGCGGAAATGGCCTTATATTGTTTTATAGAGTGATTCCAAAGATTAGAGGCGAATCGGTATGGAAGTTATGTATGTATGCTAGTATGAGTTGGAAGTAGGGAAAAATGCGACCAAGAAGAAAGATAGCAACCAAGTGTAAATGAGTAGAGCACAGAATCCATAAGAACCTTTCGAGTAACTACGCAGTGAGTGTGTGGGGTGGTAGGCGGGAATATAAGATTTTCCGGTGATGATACGATCGTCAGACCCTAGAAGACCTAGAAGAGAGGATTATGACAGACTTTGAGGTCATTATGCGTATGGGCTAGTTGGCTTCGTGAGTGCCAAGGTTGACATTTTAGTATAAGTATTGTTATGTGGCCATGGGTGGCATATGTTGTATGAAGGTTGATGTAAAAGGAGACTATGTCGCTATCTAATTAGATTGGACTCCGAAAGAACATTCGGGGACGAATGTTTCTAAGGGGAAGAATGTTACACCAGTAAGTCGGGACATGTTTAAGAGAATATACGTAAGGAACATAAGACTTGAAAAGGGTATGAAAGGAAGAATTGTTTTTAAATGAAAAATCTTCGAACGTCGGAAAGGAAAAATGTTCGTTGAGGAGAATTGGATTCTCAAAATGCATTAATTGAGGATTATGGAATGTATTAGCATTATGGAAATTTAATTTCTGGATTTGGTCACGTGGGGCCTGCAGAAATTTTACGTTTTGTGGGACCCACGAGGGTTCACGGAATTTTATGGACGAATGGGAGGCGACATGGCACCCCACATTGGTCTTGGACGAATTGGAGCAAGGGTAAGATGGTCATTGACCAAGGTAAAAGATTAGTCTTGCTAGCGTGATATTATTGACGAGTCAACTTGTCGGCTATTTAATTAATGATCTTCATCCAAGCCACACATTTGTTATAATCTTGGCCCTTCATTGTATTATATATACATAACTAGTAGCAAGACTTGTCTTCAACACTTAGAAAAAAATTGAGAAAGCTTTGTACCCATTATATTGCTCTCGGCTTTGTGGTTTTTGGAAGACAAAATTTTGCAATTTTGGTTCTTTATTCACAAGACATTAACCCAAGGTCCCTAAGGGTATTGTAAGGATACCTCAATAGAAATATTTCGGAAAAACGGCGTTTTCACGTTAGCCGCAAGGCGAAAACCTAAGGCATTTTCATAGGTTTTGATTGGAAATGGAAGAGAAGTTGGTTGTGAGCTTCTAAAGGCTTCAAATAGCGGATTGGAGCGTAAAGGAAAGGAGCTAAGAATTGCTAAGGAGCGACTTTGAATCTTGGAAATTATAAGGTCTTGTAAAGGTATAATTCTTGTCGTTTTAGTAATTGAGATTATTTATTGTTGTAGCTATGGATATTAGCAAGTATGAGATATATATATTATGAAGTTGATAAGTGTTATGGATATTGGAACCCTAATCCGAAAACTAGTATGTTTAGCCTTGAGATTTCAATTCAATTGGATTATTAGTTTAATCGTCACATGTTATATAAGGAAGGAATTATAATTGTTAAGTTGTTTATGACTATATAACATGTTAGGCCTAAGAGGTTGGATTGAAAAAGGAATTGGAAAGGTTGATAAGTTGTTGCACCTTTTGGCCGAAATTGGCATTTGTATTGTGGACTAGTTTAATGTCAATTGTGGGGCGGAATTTTACACGTATTGTAAGGCGTGTAATCCCCTTTAATTGGTTGTTGTATTGAGCCTTAAATGTGGCGTGTTTGGTTATTGTATTCGGCCTTGAAAAAGGTGGCAAAGTATGTAGAAACAAAGGAAGTGCTGTCCGATTTTCCGTAGAATTTAGTGACTTTGCACTTAGAATATTCTACGTTTAATCTAGAGGTTAATGGACGTATTATGGCCATTTTAGTTTGAAATACCAAGTTTAGCGTATTCTACTTGAAGGATGGAATAACTAGCAAGGTTGAAGTACTTTGGAGCATTTTGCTAATTGTCGATAATCGTCGCGAGGTATGTTAACCTCTTCCTTCTTTAGACATGATTCTATGTATGGAATATACATATGTTATTATTTCATGATTCCTTCTACTCTTAGAAGTTAAGAAGTATGTATGTTGATTTACTCTACGTAAGGGTTATGTCTAGTTATCCTAAGTTCTTACCAAGTCTTATGGGGGATGTTGGTAAGAGTCGTTAGGAGGTATTTGGAGCCAAGTTGACTTGGCTAATTTACGGCACAAATGAGAATAAGTATCGAACAAGCCATTGGAGCGTTAATAAAGGAAAATGTAATGACGATAAATTATATTAAAACAAGTAGAATTCTCCATCTGCATAGAAGATAAGATAAGACAAAATTGTATAACATTTTCTAGATCATGGCTGCTTTAATGAGATCAGTATAAACAAGTATAACCTATTCACACATATATGGCATATGTTGCTTAATTTAAAGAGTTTACGTTATGAAGTGTTAAGACTATGAACTACGAAACTTGATTCTAAAAGATAAGAGACTTGAAGTATTTTGAAAGTATACGATACTTGGTTTTCGAAAGTATAAGTCTCTTGGTTATAAAAAGAATGTATTTGCCTAATGTATAAAGTTAGTATAACGACTTTATGGGAAGTGGGTTATAATAGCTTTATGGAAAGTTAAAAGAGTGGTTTACTCTAAGTAATGATCAATGTTTTGAAATAAAGAAAGACAAATGGATTTAAAATCATCAATTGCTTAAGTTTTAAGGAAATAAGTCACTTGATTTAGAAGCCGAAAAATGTATTTCTAAAAGTGTAGTTACTTAGGTAAAATGTAAACAAGCCTTGATACTACGGGTGTTAGTATCTTGGGGTTTTATATGAAAATGAGTCTTTTGAAAAGAATGTAAGCACGTAGTACTTTGGGTTAAATTCCCGGATTTTTATGTGTGAAATGGAAGTGCCATGAGTTTATAAAAATGGAAGTCTAAAGGTTTAATGAACTTGCCTATGTTTGCTTGTCTTAGCTTTGAGTGCAAGTATTATATGTTTACGTTGTCGTGACTCTCAGTTGGAGGGCCGACTGTCTTGTTGTAAGTTTACTTGGAGCGTCTGCAAGCGGTGATGTGGGATTCCACGGGTATCTTCCATGTGATTGATCCTTGGACATGCTTATCGATGTGGGATTAGGGGCATGTGACCGGAGGCGGGTTAGATTCCGGTTGTTTTATTACCCATAGCCATACTTATCGATGAGGATTAGGGGCATGTTATATTATTACTCAATGGGCTAGCTCCCGTGAAGACTGCGCCTATGATGAGGATCAGAGGCACGTTATGGCCATGCTTATACGATGAGGATTAGGACATGCGGCGCGTTATATATATATATATATATATATATATATATATATATATATATATATATATATGTTGTGTATGTGTCGCCCGGCGGTGAGGTGGGATTCCACGAGCGCGTCACGTGGTTATATTTTACACTACTGTCGGCGGTGATGGGGATTCCACGGGCACGCTTTGATATTTGTGTGACTTGATCGCGTCCCAGTTGGGCGGGTAGTATATCGTCCCTCCGTAAAGGGCGGATTATGTTATGAAAGATAAGTAAGTTATATGGTAATGAACTTAATGACTTCTCCTAAGTATATACGTAAGATATGGCTATAACTCTTAATGGAATGGAAAAGATAATGATGTGCAATTAAGTTCATAAGTAGTAATGACAGCGAGGATGCGGTATGTACTTTTATACTTGCCTGTCATTCTTTTATCTGATTATGATCTGTTTATTGTACTTTATTTACATTCCATATTAAATTTTGTTATGACCCGCCAGAAGCTGCGTTAAATGTCCGCGAGTTTAGGTACCTGATTGTGGATCATGAGCTTAGGATCTGGTTGACATTTGAGATGGCTCCAATGTTCGGAGTTGTCATGGCTATGTATATTCGAAGTGCAGCGGGGCCTTGTCCGTCATAGTATGTGTTCAAATCTTAGAGTGCATGTATTCACATGTAATGGGTGGTTAGAGTTGTAATTACATTTTTGGATAGTGTAAGCCACTTTTTGGGTGATTTATATTATAAGCGACCTTATCGGCTTTGCCTTGGTTTTTTAAAAAAATGTGTTACTTATTTTCCGCAGTTGTTTTGGTGTTGTATGTTTGGAAGGGTTCCCAGGTAGGCACGATCGCGGCCGAAGTGCAGTCGTGACAAAGTGGTATCGAGTAGTTAGTCCTCGGAAAGTGTCTAAGGTGTGTCTAAGTCTTGATTATCGGTGTGTTGTGCACCACATCTATAATCGGAGGCTGCGGGACATTTAGGATTGGTTTCCATTCTTCTCACTCACGAGATCGTGCGATAGAGGCGTGTCGTTAGGGTCGTCTCTCCTAACGAGTTATGTTGATTGCAATTACGAGAAAGCGGCGATGACCGGGAAGGACTATGTGGATTGCGTATCCAGGTTGGTAACGATTATAGTATAGTTGGTATTGTGACATACATCTATACGGAGTTATGTATGAGGGTCAGACGCGTGTTTCCTAGAATGATTTTACATTACCAGGAGTTGGTAAAGACTAACTAGATACCGGGAAGGTATGGAACAGTTAATGAATTCTCGCCAAGGTCTTATGTTTTATTTTGAGATAATTGGGAAAGGATGAGTTGTCTGATAGGGTAGTGAACCCTTAAGAAGCCATGTTAAGAAACCTAATGGAATACCATGTTGATAGATTAAGCTACGTGGTATGCGTAAGAGGATTGTACGGGTGAGATTCGTATAGAGTAAGTAAGGGTTATTGTGATCAAGACAACACAATTATGGTATTATGAGAAGTTTTTGTACCCGTTTACTGGGGGACTGGTAAGGTAGGCTTGGAGCATGGAAATTGCGAGCCTAAGAATATTGATGACCGCTGAGACCTTAGATGTACAAGTTCTTCTCGGGTAGAAAGATTTATTATAGACCAAGAATAAGAGTTAAGTGCGACGGTGGGATGGGGTGAGGACTGTGCGGGTCTCCCATAGCCTGAAATGGAGTGGGATCAGTTGGTAGTAGTTCCGCTCGTGGCGAGTCACGAGTGCAAGGCAAGTCTAGTTAATTGTTTCTGGGTTCGTGGGCGCGTTCCACCGAACAGTCGTGAAAGTGGAAATGGCCTTATATTGTTTTATAGAGTGACTCGAAGATTAGAGGCGGAATTGGTATGGAAGTTATGTATGTATGCTAGTATGAGTTGGAAATCTTTGAAAGAGTGCGACCAGTAAGAAAGATAGCAACCAAGTGTAAAGAGTAGAGCACGAATCCATAAGAACCTTTCGAGGTAACTACGTAGTGAGTGTGTGGGGTGGTAGTGGCGGGAATATGAGATTTTTAGGTGATGATCTGATCGTCGGACCTAGAAGACCTAGAAGAGAGAATTATGACAGACTTTGAGGTCATTATGAGTATGGGCTAGTTGGCTTCGTGAGTGCCAAGGTTGACATTTTAGTATAAGTATTGTTATGTGGCCATGGGTGGCATATGTTGTATGAAGGTTGATGTAAAATGAGATTATGTCGCTATCTAATTAGATTGGACTCCGAAAGAACATTCGGGGACGAATGTTTCTAAGGGGGGAAGAATGTTACACCCCGTAAGTCCAGGACATGTTTAAGAGAATATGCGTAAGGAGCATAAGACTTGAAAAGGTATGAAAGGAAGAATTGTTTTAAATGAAAAATCTTAGAAACGTCGGAAAGGAAAAATGTTCGTTGAGGAGAATTGGATTCTCAAAATGCATTAATTGAGGATTATGGAATGTATTAGCATTATGGAAATTTAATTTCACGGATTTGGTCACGTGGGGCCTGCAGAAATTTTCGTTTTGTGGGACCCGAGGTTCTGAATTTTATGGACGAATGGGAGGGTGACATGGCACCCCACATTGGTCTTGGGCGAATTGGAGCAAGGGTAAGATGGTCATTGACCAAGGTAAAAGATTAGTCTTGCTAGCGTGATATTATTGACGAGTCGACTTGTCCTTGGTTATTTAATTAATGATCTTCATCGAGCCACACATTTGTTATAATCTTGGCCGCTTCCGTTGTATTATATATACATAACTAGTAGCAAGACTTGTCTTCAACACTTAGAAAAAATTGAGAAAGCTTTGTACCCGTTATATTGCTCTCGGCTTTGTGGTTTTGGAAGACAAAATTTTGCAATTTTGGTTCTTTATTCACAAGACTTTAACGAGGTCCCTAAGGGTATTGTAAGGATACCTCAATAGAAAGATTTGGGCAGCGTTTTCACGTTAGTCATGGCGAAAACCTAAGAGCATTTTCATAGGTTTTGATTGGAAATGGAAGAGAAGTTGGTTGTGAGATTCTAAAGGCTTGAATAAGCGGATTGGGCGTAAAGGAAAGGAGCTAAGAATTTCTAAGGAGCGACTTTCAATCTTGGAAATTATAAGGGCTTGTAAAGGTATAATTCTTGTCGTTTTAGTAATTGAGATTACTTATTGTTGTAGCTATGGATATTAGCAAGTATGAGATATATATAGTATGAAGTTGATAAGTGTTATGGACATTGGAACCCTAATCCGAAAACTAGTATGTTTAGCCTTGAGATTTCAATTCAATTGGATTATTAGTTTAATCGTCACATGTTATATAAGGAAGGAATTATAATTGTTAAGTTGTTTATGACTATATAACATGTTAGGCCTAAGAGGTTGGATTGAAAAAGGAATTGGAAAGGTTGATAAGTTGTTGCACCTTTTGGCCGAAATTGGCATTTGTATTGTGGACTAGCTAAATGTCAATTGTGGGGCGGAATTTTACACGTATTGTAAGGCGTGTAATCCCCTTTAATTGGTTGTTGTATTGAGCCTTAAATGTGGCGTGTTTGGTTATTGTATTCGGCCTTGAAAAAGGTGGCAAAGTATGTAGAAACAAAGGAAGTGCTGTCCGATTTTCCGTAGAATTTAGTGACTTTGCACTTAGAATATTCTACGTTTGAAGCTAGAGGTTAATGGACGTATTATGGCCATTTTAGGTTGAAGTACCAAGTTTAGCGTATTCTAATTGAAGGATGGAATAGCTAGCAAGGTTGAAGTACTTTGGAGCATTTTGCTAATTGTCGATAATCGTCGCGAGGTATGTGAACCTCTTCCTTCTTTAGACATGATTCTATGTATGGAATATACATGTGGTATTATTTCATGATTCCTTCTACTCTTAGAAGTTAAGAAGTATGTATGTTGATTTACTCTACGTAAGGGTTATGTCTAGTTATCCTAAGTTCTTACCAAGTCTTATGGGGGATGTTGGTAAGAGTCGTTAGGAGGTATTTGGAGCCAAGTTGACTTGGCTAATTTATGACACAAATGAGAATAAGCATCGAACAAGCCACTGCAGCGTTAATAAAGGAAAATGTAATGACGATAAATTATATTAAAACAAGTAGAATTCTCCATCTGCATAGAAGCTAAGATAAGACAAAATTGTATTACATTTTCTAGATCATGCATTGCTTTAATGAGATCGAGTATAAACAAGTATAACCTATTCACATATAAGGCATATGTTGCTTAATTTAAAGAGTTTACATTATGAAGTGTTAAGACTATGAACTACGAAACTTGATTCTAAAAGATAAGAGACTTGAAGTATTTTGAAAGTATGCGATACTTGGTTTTCGAAAGTATAAGTCTCTTGGTTATAAAAAGAATGTATTTTCCTAATGTATAAAGTTAGTATAACGACTTTATGGGAAGTGGGTTATAATAGCTTTATGGAAAGTTAAAAGAGTGGTTTACTCTAAGTAATGATCAATGTTTTGAAATAAAGAAAGGCAAATGGATTTAAAAGCATCAATTGCTTAAGTTTTAAGGAAATATGTCACTTGATTTAGAAGCCGAAAAATGTATTTCTAAAAGTGTAGTGACTTAGGTAAAATGTAAACAAGCCTTGATACTACGGGTGTTAGTATCTTGGGGTTTTATATGAAAATGAGTCTTTTGAAAAGAATGTAAGCACGTAGTACTTTGGGTTAAATTCCCGGATTTTTATGTGTGAAACGGAAGTGCCATGCGTTTATAAAAATGGAAGTCTAAAGGTTTAATGAACTTGCCTATGTTTGCTTGTCTTAGCTTTGAGTGCAAGTATTATATGTTTACGTTGTCGTGACTCTCAGTTGGAGGGTCGGCTGTCTTGTTGTAAGTTTACTTGGACGTAGTGACAGTGATGTGGGATTCCACGGGTATGCTTACATTGTGATTGATCCTTGGACATGCTTATACGATGTGGGATTAGGGCATGTGCTAGGAGGCGGGTTAGATTCGGTTGTTTTATTACCCGTGGCCATGCTTATCGATGAGGATTAGGGGCATGCGACCGTACTATGTCGACTATGACTCCATGGGCTAGCTCCCGTGAAGACATGTACCCGATGAGGATTCGGGGCATGTTATATTATTACTCCATGGGCTAGCTCCCATGAAGACTGCGCCTACGATGAGGATGCAGAGCGCGTTATGGCCATGCTTATACGATGAGGATTAGGGCATGCGGCGCGTTATATATATATATATATATATATATATATATATATATATATGTGTTGTGTATGTGCGGCGGTGAGGTGGGATGCCGCAGGCGCGTCACATGGTTATATTTTACACTTACGGTGTCGGCGATGATGGGGATTCCAGACGCGCTTTGATATTTGTGTGACTTGATCGCGTCCCAGTTGGGCGGATATTATATCGTCCCTCCGTAAAATTCGGATTTTGTTATGAAAGATAAGTAAGTTATATGGTAATGAACTTAATGACTTCTCCTAAGTATATGCGTAAGATATGGCTATAACTCTTAATGGAATGGAAAAGATAATGATGTGCAATTAAGTTCATAAGTAGTAATGACAAGCGAGGATGCAGTATGTACTTTTATACTTGCCACTTGTCATTCTTTTATGCAGATTATGATACATTTCTTGTACTTTATTTACATTCCATATTAAATTTTTGTTATGCGGCCCGCCCGGGCTGCGTTAATGTCGCGAGTTTAGGTACGATTGTGGATCATGAGCTTAGGATCTGGTTGACATTTGAGATGGCTCGATGTTAGTTGTCATGGCTATGTATATTCGAGTGCAGCGGGCCTTGTCGTCGTAGTATGTGTTCAAATCTTAGAAGTGCGTATTCACGTGTAGGTTGGGTGGTTAGAGTTGTAATTACAATTTTGGATAGTGTAAGCCCTTTTTGGGTGATTTATATTATGGCAGCATTATCGGCTTTGCCTTGGTTTTAAAAAAAAATGTGTTACTTATTTTCATGATTGTTTTGGTGTTGTATGTTTGGAAGGGTTCCCGGGTAGGGCACGATCGCGTCCGGTCGGTCGTGACAAATTCCTCTAATGCTTCCATAAGCGCATGGAAGCATAGGCTATAACGCTTGTCGTCTTTGCGTCAAAACACACCTGGCGATGCAGAGGCATCGCGATAGATCGCGTGCCGTCAACCTCGGGAAGAGTAAGCTGGGCCGTAGTCAACCTTTCCTTGACAGCTGAAAACCGCTTCGCATGACCTCGTCGGCTGGAACTTGGCTGCCTTACGGTCGACTAGTCAGCGGTCTTTGAAATCGAAACAAGCGCTCCACAAACCTCGATAATAACACGCGACCACTAAGCTGCGCACCTCGGTCGGAGTAGTAGGTCTCGGCCAAGACAGCTGCCTCGATCTTTGTCGTATCCACCGAACACAGCGGCCCGATAATATGCCCGGGAATGCCATGAGGCGGCCAAAACTCACACTTTGAGAACTTGGCGAATAGCTGCGCTCGGAGGACCCAATCTGCGTCCTCAAATGATCTGCGCATGCTCTGCTGCATGCAGCGAATAAACGAGGATGTCATCAATGAATACTATCACAAATGTATCCAAAAATGGCTTGAATACCGGTTCATCAAATCCATAAATACCATTGGGCGTTGGTCAACCGAAAGAGAACCACGAACTCATAGTGCCCATGCAAGGTCTGAATGTAGTCTTTGGGATATCTACCTCTCGAACTACTTTGATGATAACGGACCCAGCGAGTCTATCTTGGAAAATACCTCGCACCTGGCTGGTCAAACAAATCATCAATCACGGGGAGAATTTTATTCTTGATGGTTACCTTATTGTTTTTGTAATCAACACATCTGTGGCGTCCCATCCTTCTTCTTCACAAACAAAATCGGCGCTCCCGGGGAGAAACACTAGGCTTTGATAAAACCTTTTTCGGCAAATCTTTGGTGGTCCTTGACTCCTCAACTCGGTGTGTCAATCTATGGCGAGAATAGAAATAGGTCGAGTGTCTGGCAACGTATCAATACAAAACTCAATCTCCCTTTCCGGAGGGATACCCGGAAGATCGTTTGGGAACACATCTGGAAAATCCTAACCGCGTGGCGAAGAAGCGACACCTCGACCTGTATCAAATACGAACGGATGATAGATGTACCGCTTTCGCACGTCTTCCAGCATTAAGGTAAGAAATAAACCTACCCATCGGCGTTGTGTTGCCGCTTCCACTCGATAAGCGGCTCGCGAAGCGGAAACGAACCAACTGTCCTACGGTCAGCGTTGGCATAACAAGAAGCCAACTAGTTCGTACCCGTAATGACATCAAAATCGTCATCTCGACTCTATCAAGTCTGCGAAGTCGGCATTGTAAATAAACAGGACAACCTCTATACACGCTCGGCTAACACCGAATCACCCATTTGGCGTAGCTACCTCAAAAGGCTCTATCGACACGGTTCTATCCGATTCTACCCGCGATAAGAGGGGACACATAGGACAAGGTAGAACACGGATCTGTCAAGCATATCGTCACGTCATGAAATCAATAATGTACTGCGGCGTCGGAAGCCTCACGATCTGGCGGTTGGCTAATGAATATATGCGGTTACGTGGACCGCTAGGCTGGAACCACCACCATGACCTGCATCGCGGCCTTCGGTCGTGAACACCTGCCTCGGGCGCATAACCGAAGAAGAGGAAGACCCAACAAGCGATCCGGTCGTGCCGTACCACCCATGCGCCTCTAGTCGGACGATCTCTCCTCAAATAGCCCGGTAGCCACAAGAGTAACAAGCTCGCAGGAACACGACACTCGCTGGGTGAGATCTGCGTCGAGCACACCGAGATGTGGGTGGTCTCAATCGGTGGCGATCTCTGCCTCGCAGAAACCAGTCTGGAGCCACGACTGCTCACGAATGACTGGTGATCGGACCACGCGAGCAGGAAGGAGCACTCTGTCTGGATTGGAATGTGGACCTAGTCTGCTTCTTGAAATTTCATCCGCTCAGCGCCACGAGACCTGCATCACGGCCTCTTGGTGGCTTTGAGTCAATCGATCCTCCTTCTCTCTATCCTCTATCCCTGCATACGCTGCGTCACGGAAATGTCCATGCGGGCTGAAGAGCCACTCCCAAGCATCACGATAATCATATGAGTCTAGCCCGTCACATAACGATGAACTCATCCGCCATGTAATTTCTGATGGTGTGCGCGTGCACAGCCAAAGAGTCAAACTCCAGGCTATACTCCCTGATAGTCCTCCCATTCTGCCTCAGGGTCAAAAATCTATCTACGCGGGCTCTCCTCATCTCAGGAGGCAAAAAGTGATCCATGAAAGCCTCTGTGAACTCCTCCCAAACAGCTGGAAGAGCATCGCCGCTCTCGACAACTCGTGGCTCAAACCAATTCAACGCAATATCGCGTAACCGGTAAGAGAATAGCATAACAGACTCTGTCTCCGAAGCCCTAAGAACCTGCATAGTCCGCTGTAACTGCCGAATGAACTCCTGCGGATCCTCCTCAGACCTCGAACCATAAAACTCAGGTGGATTACAACCTAGAAAATCCTGAATCTGCAAACTGTCGGCTCTAGGGTTAGCTGCCTACTCTGTCGTTGCCCTTTGCTACTATCTTGGTCAATAGCAGGATCTGCTCCGTAGTCTCTATAATCGGCTCTGGCTGCGGGCTGGAGGCTGCAGTGCGGAACCTCTGGAGCTCTGCTCTCGGCTCCTCTGTCTGCGGCGTGGGTGAACTCGCCGACCCGCCTACTACCTCGGGCATAGTGCGTGCACAGTCAGAGTAACCCTCGAGTACCGCTAGCGACTCCTGCTTTGCCTTGCCATACGGGCCACAGTGCCAGTGGAGGATAAGCATTTCATAAGAATAGGTGCGAGAGGATTTAACCTAATAAGGTGACTCTCTTGCGATCTCGGAGAGAGAAGAATGAAACCAATCCTAAATGTCCTGACCTCACGATTATAGATGTGGTGCCTGACACGATAATCAAGACTCTACTAGACACGGCTTGTAGACACTTTCAGAGGACTAAGCGCTCGATACCACTTTTGTCACGACCAGGCCGGGCGCGGCGGTGCCCTACACAGGCACCGTTCGGTATACATCAGAATTGCAGCGGAACATACCTGACATACAACGTGTTTAGACAATAACATCACGAGTGGCCGATAAGGCGCGCTTTCATAAAATATGCATAATCAAAAGCAAGCGTACAACTCGGTTCTTACATAAACCACAAAATGTGACTACGGACCTCTAGGAATAACAATTGTGGCGGGGCGGCCCGCCGTACCACGAATGTACATAAATCTACAACATCGAGGAAGAGCGTACCAAAAGACAAGCCTCGAGAATGGAGCTTCGACGTCGATAAGTGATCCTAAGAATGAGGATCCACCACTTACCGCCTGCGGCGTGAGCGGACCAGGAAGGGTCGATACTGATATGTACTAAGTATGTAAGCGGAAAATCGTAATTACATCATAAGTTTAAAACAAAGTCGGAGGCATGTATGATAATCAACTTACAGTACACTGTGCCTTACTAACAATGAGAGTAAATAGGAGTATACTTACAACATAAAATAGGAAGCTCACGATCAGCGAGGACCACCCGCGCGCGATGTCATTAAGCAATCCTACTCGCAGGACTATTTCACCGCGTAGGTCGTGTGGACGCGTGAGGTATTATCGCGTGGGACTATTTCACGCGTAAGCCACTTACGGACTCGCGTGATGTATTCCTCGCATGGGTTGTACCTTGACGTGGGACTATTTCACGCGTAAGCCCTTATGGACTCGCGTGAGGTATTCCGCATCGTGGGTAGCAAATCCACGGAATATGCAAATGCCACAAACGGGAATGACGTAATGAATAATATACCACTTGCACAAGGCTATCATCATAACATAAGCCTTCTTAAGCATCGTCTGATATATAAGCAAGTTAAGAAATCCACTAACTTCTTATTATTCTTGTTCATATACACTCTCATTTTAGTTTACTTAAGGCACTAACATGTCTTTTATAAAAATCAGAATTTAACCCAGTACTACGTAATTCCACTCTTTTAAAAATGACTCTTTTTAGTATAAAACTTCCAAGATACTAATTAGTAGTATCAAGTCACAATTACTTTTCAAGACAAGTCATGATGCTTTTAGAAATAAAATTAGGCTTCCAAATCAAGTGACTTCTTTTCTCATAAAACCTTAGGCAATTGATGCCTTAAAACCAAATTGCCTTTCATTAAAACAAGTCATTTATCCTCGTTTATCTTTCCATAAAGCTAATATAACCAACTTCCCATAAAGTCGTTATATTAACTTTATACCTTAATGATACAATTTCCTATCGAGGGACTTATCGTTTAAAGCGAAACAAGTATCATATACTTTAAAACTCTTGAGTCCCTTAACTTTAAAACTTAAGACATCCTTAATACTTTTAAAGAAGTGAGTTAATCTCTAACTACCCAACTTAGCTATTCATAAAACTAGTAAAGGATATCAAGGTCTTGTCGTCTAGTACTATATAAGTCAACTATTCATGCTCGAAAGATAGGAAAGTTCTACATACCTCTTGGGTCAAACCAACTTGCCAAGTACAATATCCGCGTAGTATGTCAACCTATAATGTCCAATCGTCTATTAACGTCTTACTTTAAGCGTAGAATATTATAAGTGTAAAGTCACTAAATTCTACGGAAAATCGGACATCACCTCCTTTGTTTCTACATACTTTGCCACCTTTTTCAAGGCGAATTCAATAACCAAACGCGCCCGCATTTAAGGCCCGATCAATTCAATTAACAATGGGGATTACCGCCTACTAGGCGTGTAAAATTCCGCCCACAAAAGATATCAAACTAATACAAACTACTAGGCCAATTCGGCCACATTGAATCTAACAATACCAATTCTTATCAATTTCCTTTTCAATCCAAGTTGTTAGCATAACATGATATCAAGTCATGATCGATTATAACTACTAAAATCTTGAAGTAAGTAACATGCGGCGATTCTAATAAACGACCAAATTGTAATCCAACTTCACATGGCTTATATAACATTTCGGATTTAAGGCTACAATCAATCCATAATACTTATAAAACTTGACACATATACTTCATGCTAGCAAACATGTAAGGCTAACAATGATATATAATCTTGTAACATTTAGAGACAAGATTATTACCTCAACGATTCTTAGTCGATCTTGAATCCGAAGTCGCTCCTTAGCAACATAGAGCCTCTTCTAGACACTTCAATCCGCTACTTGAGACCCTTAGAACAACACTGACAAATTTCCTTCAATCTTCCAAACAAAACCTAGAAAAGCAACTAGGTTTTCACCTTACGACTAATACAAAACTATCTTTTAAGGGATTTTCTATTGAGATACACTTACAATACCCTCATAAACCTTGGTATAAAGTGTGGAGATTAATGGACAACAAACAAATTTTTTCTTTTCTAAGGCTAGTGAACCGAGAGCAAGACTTGAGAGTTCTTCAAATTCTTGAAATTTTTCTAAGTGTTAAAGTTAGTCTTGCTACTAGTACTACTATATAGCCTGATGGAGGGTCAAGATGTGTACAAATGTGAGGCTTGGATGAGTTTCTATTAAATATCAAGACTTGTGGTCCCGTTGACCAAGTCAATTTTCTCAGCTCTTGAGTTGCAAGACTTAGTCATCTAACAAAGGTCAAATGACCACTTTTGTCCATGCTCAATTCGTCCAAGACAACATAAGGGGGTGACACGTGTCGCCTCCCGTTAAATCCTGATATTACATTTCCGACAATTCCATAATTCCGATAAATTTTTACAAGTCTCTAATCTTAACATTTGGAATTTATCACGTACGTTCTTAAAAACATGTCGTGTAAATACGGGGTGTAACAAAGTCAGTCTTGTTTGGTAAGACGGAATTGGACAAAGAAAAGAGAGTGCTCGACCGGAACAACGGCCAACAAAGACCGTAATTACATAGATAACTGCTCCTCCCCCTCGTAAGGCTTTAAGGTGAAAGTATGGCGGCTGGAAAGAAAGACGACCTCACATTCTCTGGTGTCAGTGAGAGCAATTTGAGTATCCCCCGTTGACCTTCTTTTGTAGATAGAATCTTCAATGAGTGGAAACAAGCAACCTTACTAAGAAAGGTACTTGTTGAGTAAGTGGAACTTCGAGCGAAGCCCTTGTATAGGTTAGGCGCTTAGCGCATCCTTCTCATGTCGATCATGAAAATAAAGAAAGAATTTCTGGTCATAAAAGCGAAGGCATGAATTGTAAGAAGTTCATTCGGTTAAAGCGCCGTGCGACTCGGAGGACATAAGACTTCTTGGTGAAGCCAAAAGATTGCCGTTGGATGCTCCTACCCCACCGTACGGCCGCTTTATCTTACCTTAAGAAGAAAGAGGAGGTATGAGCGTGGGACAGAATGCAAGAAGTGTATGATCTGATAGATAACCTTAAGGAGTGGCGGCAGAAAGTCGCTAAGGAAAATGAAGTCTATGCACACTAACCGAAGCTTTGGGGAAGGATGGTGGTGCAAATTGGCCTTTTCCCTTCTCCTTTCTAAAGCAAAAAAGAATGTCATCATTCTGATCGAAATAGTACGACCAGTTAGAAAGAGAGCAACCAAGTGTAACGGAATAGAGCCTGAATCCATGAGGACCTTTCGGGGTGACTACACCAGTGAGTGATGGGTGGTAGGCGGCGGGTATGTAATAATTGCGGTGGCGATACAATCGTCGGACGCGGCAGTCTAGCGGTATTATGAACTTTGAGGATATTATGGAGTGCGGGCTAGTTGGCCTCTTGTTATGCCAGCGTTATTTGTAGAAGATTTGTTCGATTCGATTTCCGTGGCCGATCATCAGTGGAAAGGAAGGGAAGGGGTGGTAACGATGAAATTATCCTTCGTTCTTTGACATCATTGTTTTTATAAGTCTGTGTGACTTGTTCATTTGAGGTAAGTTGATGCAGAAGGTAAGTAATACTGGAATTTGAAGGAGTTTTATGTTAAGTGCCCTTGAAGGTACTTGGAGTTGGTTTGGTGTGGCGGTCAGGGCCACGACCTTCCGGATAATTTCAGGAAAGCGGCGAAGCAAAATAAGATAAATGCGAGTCTTGCCTACGGAAAAGCAGAAAACATCGTGGGTAGGTTTTGAAAATCTATCACGATTATAAGGTAGCGCTTGATGATTAAGATTTTGTAAGGAGATAAGTTCTCTCCGCGTAAAAGGATAGTTTCGTATTATGGGAGTTATGTGTACCCGTGTTGTAGATGAAGGATAGGAGGCGGTAAGGTATTACGTATCGTCATGCCATAGATTCTGATTTTAGATAGCAGTGGGAAATGTATTATGTTGGGGTAATTAAGAGCAGCGTTCTGGTGATCGAGGAAGTGTCGTAAGGATATAAATGCAAGTAAATGCGCGTGTATGAAAATGTCACGATTATGAATCAAGATAGAAATACTTTTGTTATACCCGTAGTTTGGGTATGTATGCGAGGGCGTGCGTGCGAGGATCGACGTGAAGTGGAAAGGAAGAGCGAGGTGATTTTCCACGGAAAAGTTTCGTTTTTGTGAAGGAAAAAGGTTCATTAATGGAATTGGATTCCCAGTTTGGTATTCAGACTTCTTGGAATATTAGAGAATTATGGAATTTTATTTTGAAAATGGTCACGTGGGGCCCACGGGAGAAATTCTGGTTTTGTAGGGGCCAGCTTTGTTTTGAGATTTTGGCCATTGTGGATATTTTGGAAGATGAAATATTTTGGGCGTGTAGGAGGAGACACATGTCACCCCACTAGTTGGCTTGGGCGAATTCCACTTTGTACCTGACACGTTTAGAGTCGTTTTCGGCGAAACATTTTACAACTCGCGTAGGATAAATTAGGCTATGTCGTTTCTTATTTTTGCGGATTTTTAGAGGCGAAACATTTTGGACCAGCGGGAGGAGACCTTGTCACCTCTCGATTGATGGACTTGACACGGCAATAGGGGATTGGGTTGGCTTATTTTGTCTTGGAGTTGGTAGGATATTTTGTGTGCAAGTTGGCCAAGGACACTTGCCTAAATCCTCACCTACACTTGCCTTGCACTTGGCGTAATCTTGGCCATTGGTTGGCCGTCCCTTGACCTATAAATACCACTTGTTGAAGAGTTATTTCATCTAAATTGAGCAATCTTTCTAAGTCTCAAATCCTCCTCTCCTCTTGTTGTTTTCGTCCAAACACACCCCGTCCCACTTTGAGAAGCCCTGGCCAGAGCAACCCCATAAAGCTAGCCTAGCGAAACACTACCCACTTGGTAGAAAAGTTGCCTTAGTATTGTTATAATGCCCAATTACCTAGCCACAATCCCAGTCCTTAGTAGAAGTTGTGAAGAACTTCTAAGGTTTTCTTAGACTCTGGGAGCGCCTGACTTAGGAGCTAAACCTTGCTCGGTGCGACTTTTATCTAGGATATTATTGGGCTTCAGGTAAATAACCTTATCCTCGCTTTTGTAATTAGAATATACATCTTGTAGAAGTATAGGAATAAGTATAATACTTAGAAGGATATTAAAGAATAGAATTGAGCTGTTATCACGGTAGAAGGGTTTAAAGAAGAATAATGAAGCTGTACTTACATAGAATTTGTTTTCTGATGAACTTGAGTAGCCCACGGGTAGGAAGTCTGCCCGAATGTCCGTAGAATATGAACCCTCTGCTTAGAGCTTTATGCGATCTGATCTAGGCGTTGATAGGCGTGTTGGTATTATAGGTCGATTCTCTGCGCGACATATTCGACTTGGCGGTGGATTTGTAGAGAAGGTATGTGATTCTTCCTACTCTTGAGCATGATATTTTAAATAAATATGTATATAGTGCGGTGAGCGTGCGTGTGTTAAGCGAATAATAATTCTGGCAATGTCTTGGACTTAAGCACGAATAATAATTACGGCAATGTCTTGGACTTAAGCACGAATAATAACTACGGCAATGTCTTGACTTAAGCTGAATAAAAAGAATCGAAGTAGTTAAAAGAATTAAGAAACCTTTTTGAAAGAAGAGTAACACTTGGTTTTAAAAGCTTAAGAGTTATACTAGCTTTATGGGAAGTTAGGTATAACGGCAAGAGTGATAAAAGAATGATTTTAATGTTTTAATGAAAATAAGAGACTTGACTTAATTATACCAATGTGAAAAAGTGTGAAACCTCGTTCGTGAGTAAATAGTATTTTTGGTTTCAAAGGAATGATGTTTCTGCGTCGGAATGAATGTCGAACAAACCACATGTATTAATAAAAGAAATGTTTTGACTAATAATGTATTATTAAAACCGGTAGAAACTTCCATCTGCATAGGAGCTAAGATGAGACAAAATGATATTACATTTCTAGATCACAATTTCTTTATGTCAGTTGTTATGAACAATAATAACCTACTCACATAAGGTATATGTTTCTCAAATTGTTTTAAAGTTAAAACTATGAACTACGGAACCTTTCGAAAATGAGAAACTTGAGTAATTGAAACTAGGCAAACTTGAGCGTTAGAAAAGAATGTTGTTACTTGATTTTACAAAGAGAAGTGTTTTTGATTTACTTGAGAAATTACTCTATTTTTATACTACGGGTATTGTGTGACTTTTGTGAAAAAAGCGGATCTTTTAAAGAGTAATACATAAAGTACTTTGGGGCTAAAAGCCGAACTTGTTAGCATAATGTAGAAAGTACCTTGTGTGAATAACTTGATTGTATTGATTTGTGATAGTCTTGTAATACTTTCTTGTTGACTTGATAAGTAAACATGTTAGGATCTTCACGTGAGTTAGTATCTTGTGATGTTCGTGTAAAGGGTTTTCCACTTGTGCTTAGGTTGTTTAACGATAAAGCTGTCATGTTGATATTATATCACTCGTGATTAGGGGTTAAGCTGCCTCCGTCGGGGTAGACTTCGGTAGGTCTAGTGACTATGATTCGAGAATACCTTATGCAGTGCTGTATGGCCTATCGCGAACTACGAGAGTTCAGTTAGTATCGGCCCTTGTGGTCATGCGGTCTTTGTGGCCATGCGGACGGCGAGTCGGGGCGGCTGGGAGTAGCTACCCTCGATGCGGGAATACCTCATGCGGGCCATTAGAGTGGCCCATGCAGACTACGGAAAGTTCGAGGGCTAGCAGCGCATTAGATCTGCGAGCGAGTGGCGGCGATCATGTGGCGGTGCAGAGCAGATCTCATAATCTGATTTACAACCTTGTTATGCTGGGGTTTTAGTAGTCGGCTATGCCTCGTACTTACCGTGCGGTTTTATGATGACTTTGAGGCGTGAGTCCACGACTTGACATATTTGTTTATTTATTGTGCTGTAGTTTTGGTTATTATACATGTCTCACCTTTATATAGACTACTATGATTTCATTCTGATATTTTGGTTTCACATACTTGGTACTGTTGTCTTGACCTCCTTGGAGTGCGTTCATCTGCGAGTAAAGGTACTCTCTTTGATCCGTTCTTAGGATCACCGTTTGGCGTTGGGAAAGCTCGTTTCTCGGAAGCTTAGCATTTTGGTATGGTCCCTGTCGTTGTAGATATTTGTATTGAAGTATGGCGGGGCCTGTCCGCCATTGTTGTTTTAAACTCTTAAGTGCAGCCAGACTGTTGTAAGGTTGGGATATGGCTATTCATTTTGGGGTACTTATATACGTATCAGAAAGCGACTTTTCCAGCGTGTCTTATTTATCTTGTTTCACATTTTGGTTGTTTTATTTTCGATTTCTCGATGTATGACTACTTGGGTGCGGGTAAGGCACGATCCACGAGCCGGGCAGTGCGTGACAAAAGTAGTATCGAGCGATTAATCCTCGGAAAGTGTCTGAACCGTATCTAGTAGAGTCTTGATTATCGGTGTGTTGTGCACCTGATAATCGAGGAGGCTATAGGATATTTAGGATTGGTTTCCATTCTTCTCACTCTGAGATCGTGCTTTAGAGTTTGTGTTATAAGTTGGACCCCTAACGTATTCCTTTCCTTTACGGTGATGCCTCGCGCGACGGCTTCGGGCGAGAAGAGCGAAGCGTAGGGAGGCTGCGAGTGGAGTTGAGATTTAGAAGTGCAGGCCCAATCATCACTGGGGTGATGCTTACGTGCGAGGAGTTACGAGGCGTCGCGGCGGCGAGTTTGCTTGGCGGCGATTCTCTGCGGCCATGACATCTGGACCTTGGTTCGCGGCGTGGAAGCGGAAAATATGGATTGGAAGAAGCGGCCTGTTACTAGCGAGGATTTGGCGGCCATGGAGTATTTTATGCCCGGTATACCAAGGATATTGATGATTATCTAAAGAAGGGTTGTGAAAAGTAGCCCATCGATCGAGAATGGGCGGGCTTGCGTTCGAGATTATGTGCGTGGTGAGAGATGTAGAGATCGGCAGATGCAGAGATCGTGAAGAGGCCCGATTGGCGGGATCATTTGGTAACTCTCGGCGAACCGCCTCAGCGAACTAGACATGCGCCTCCGCGAGCAGTGTCCTACGAGTTGATTTTCCTCGGTGTTCCACGGTGTGGCGGCGTCGTCGGAAATGCCGTCTTTCAGGTGCTTGTTTTCTTGCGGCCGTCGAGGGCCGTATAGCGAGAATGTTCTATGAGGAAGGATGCAAGTAGGAGGACTCGGCCTACTAGACCGATTGTGGATCTGATGGTTGGAGAGGAGGGTGTTAGCGGGGAGGCCACCGCTTTCGGTGTGGCGTTGTAGTCGATGTCATCGTGAAGTGTCGTGCCTGCGTCGACTTGTTATGTTTGCGGCGGCGGGGCCATTTGCGAAAATTGTCGACGAGTTGGCGGGGATGTAGGGACTCGACCTCGGGATCGGTGGATAGTTCATCACCTTTCCGGTATCGCCCAGCGAGGCGGGATTGATTAGAAGGACCTAGGGGAAGTGCGTAGAATCGGTATATCCTTAAACCTTTAGAGATTTATATGTGTAGTAAGATGCGAATATATTAAGTATGGTTTCGGTTAGCATGGTGTTAGTGTGATTAGAATTATTTTAGTTAGCAAGGTAAGATTGGGGATAGAAAGTGGGAGCCTTAGAATATTATCGTAGAGACCTTAGGCGAGGCCGTCTTTGGTAAAGGAATTATTTCGTGTTTGACCCTTATCGAGGTGCATAGTATCGTGAGATATTTTTGTGGGATGAATCACGAGTGTTGCGAAATGAAAGAGGGTAGTTGAGCTTAGAAGGCCGCTAGGTTTTAAATGCGTGATTAGTGAGATTGTTAGGATCGGGAGCTAGTGTTTGCGGGTTCTTGGGTCGGGTTGAGGCCGTGTTGTGGGTCGACCACGCCTGTTTGGTGATAAGTCGGTTTGTGGTGGTCCGTTTTGTGTTAGGGTCACGAGGGTGTTAGGCCGGTTTAGTTAACCATAGTGCGAGTTCGTGGATGTGTTCGACCGATGAGTCGGGCGATGGGGTCAACCGTCTTATCTTTTAGTCAAATCGTGTACTTGGTAGTAAGTTGCGAGATGATTATTTCAAGAAGGTTGTAAGGCTGCAGGTGCTTACCCGCCTTATGGTGTGAGGAGTCAATTCTGGTGTTTCTTTTTTGGAAAAGTTACCAGGCAAGGTTGGGAACTCAGGTGAATCTCAGTGTCGCATTCACCCTCGGGCCAGTGTTTGGATTTCGGGAGTAGCTGTGAGGACTCTTCGCCTCTTGTTGAGTATGTATTATATAGCTACCATTTCGGTATTCGGGTGTCGCCGTTTGGAGCCTGTTTATAAGCACTAGTGTAAGATTTCCGATCGACTGATTCAATGTAAGCAAGGTGCAGATAGTTGGTTCGTACTTGTTCAGCAGGGCGTGGATATGGTGAAGCTTATCCAGAAGAGGTTATTGGTAGCTCAGAGTCAGTGGGAAGCAGTACCAGAAACATGGTAAGTGATAAGGAAGAGTTCGAGTGTACGAGAAGGGTACGACGAGTAAGGCAAAGTGACAAAAGTGGTATGGAAAGAAGCGGGCATGTATTACAGGCATAAGTGTGATCATTTCGTTTGTAAAGAGTAGGTGCGAAGGGAGTATCTTTTTAGACCTCTAGTAGGAGCTTTCGTGATAGAGGTGATTCCTCGTGGACTTGGAGTTAAGTAGGTGCGTTTGTTGTGTTGTGGCCAGGTGTGGCATGAATGTTTCCGTAAGTATAGCAGTAAGGACTATCTTGGCGCTTTGTTTGTTTGATACCTAGAAGAAACATTCGGGGCGAATGTTTCTAAGGAGGAGAATGTTATACCGTAGTTTGAGGTATGTATGCGAGGGCGTGCGTGCGAGGATCGACATTGAAGTGGAAAGGAAGAGCGAGGTGATTTTCCACGGAAAAGTTTCGGTTTTGTGAAGGAAAAAGGTTCGTTAATGGAATTGGATTCCCATTTGGTATTGAGACTTCTTGGAATATTAGAAATTATGGAATTTTATTTTGAAAATGGTCACGTGGGGCCCAGGAGAAATTCTGATTTTGTGGGCCCAGCTTTGTTTTGAGATTTTGGCCATTGTGGATATTTTGGAAGATGAAATATTTTGGGCGTGTAGGAGAGACACGTGTCACCCCACTGGTTGGCTTGGGCGAATTCACTTTGTACAAAACACGTTTAGAGTCGTTTTTAGGCGAAGCGTTTTACCTGACTTCGCGTTAGGATAAATTCCGGCTATGTCATTTCTTATTTTTGCGGATTTTTAGAGGCGAAATATTTTGGACCAGCGGGAGGAGACACTTGTCACCCTCGATTGATGGACTTGACACGTGATAGGGCGATTGGGTTGGCTTATTTTGTCTTGGAGTTGGTAGGATATTTTGTGTGCAAGTTGGCCAAGGACACTTGCCTAAATCCTCACCTACACTTGCCTTGCACTTGGCATAATCTTGGCCATTGGTTGGCCATCCATGACCTATAAATACCCTTGTTGAAGAGTTATTTCATCTAAATTGAAGCGATCTTTCTAAGTCTCAAATCCTCCTCTCCACTCTTGTTGTTTCGTCCAAACACACCCGTCCCACTTTGAGAAGCCTGGCGAGAGCAACCACTCTAAAGCTAGCCTAGCGAAACACTACCCCACCTTGGTAGAAAAGTTGCCTTAGTATTGTTATAATGCCCAATTACCTAGCCCTAATCCATAGTCCTTAGTAGAAGTTGTGAAGAACTTAAGGTTTTCTTGGACTCTGGGAGCGCCTGACTTAGGAGCTAAACCTTGCTCGGTGACTTTTATCTAGGATATTATTGGGCTTACAGGTAAATAACCTTATCCTCCTTTTGTAATTAGAATATCATCTTTGTAGAAGTATAGGAATAAGTATAATACTTAGAAGGATATTAAAGAATAGAATTGAGTGTTATCACAGTAGAAGGGTTTAAAGAAGAATAATAGAAGCGTACTTACATGGAATTTGTTTTCTGATGAACTTGAGTAGCCAGCGGGTGAGGAAGTGCTGCCCAAATGTCCATAGAATAACGAACCCTGCGCTTAGAGCTTTATGCGATCTGATCTGAGCGTTGATAGGCGTGTTGGTATTATAGGTCGATTCTCTGCGCGCGACATATTGACTTGGCGGTGGATTTGGCGAGAAGGTATGTGATTCTTCCTATACTCTTGAGCATGATATTTTAAATAAATATGTATATAATGCGGTAGGCGTCGTGTGTTAGCGAATAATAATTACGGCAATGTCTTGGACTTAAGCTGAATAATAATTACAGCGATGTCTTGGACTTAAGCTGAATAATAACTACGGCAATGTCTTGACTTAAGCACGAATAAAAGAATGCAGTAGTTCAAAGAATTAAGAAACCTTTTTGAAAGAAGAGTAACACTTGGTTTTAAAAGCTTAAGAGTTATACTAGCTTTATGGGAAGTTAGGTATAACGGCTTAAGAGTGATAAAAGAATGATTTTAATGTTTTAATGAAAATAAGAGACTTGACTTAATTATACCAATGTGAAAAAGTGTGAAACCTCGTTCGTGAGTAAATAGTATTTTGGTTTTCAAAGGAATGATGTTTCTGCGTCGAATGAATGTCGAACAAACCACATTGTACGCTAATAAAAGAAATGTTTTGACTAATAATGTATTATTAAAACCGGTAGAAACTTCCATCTGCATAGGAGCTAAGATGAGACAAAATGATATTACATTTCCTAGATCACAATTTCTTTATGTCAGTTATTATGAACAATAATAACCTACTCACGCATAAGGTATATGTTTCTCAAATTGTTTTAAAGTTAAAACTATGAACTACGGAACCTTTCGAAAATGAGAAACTTGAGTAATTGAAACTAGGCAAACTTGAGCGTTAGGAAAGAATGTTGTTACTTGATTTTACAAAGAGAAGTGTTTTGATTTACTTGAAAGAAATTACTCTATTTTTATACTACGGGTATTGTGTGACTTTTGTGAAAAAGCGGATCTTTTAAAAAGTAATACATAAAGTACTTTGGGGCTAAAAACCGAACTTGTTAGCATAATGTAGAAAGTACCTTGTGTGAATAACTTGATTGTATTGATTTGTGATAGTCTTGTAATACTTTCTTGTTGACTTGATAAGTAAACATGTTAGGATCTACGTGAGTTAGTATCTTGTGATGTTCGTGTAAAGGGTTTTCCTTATTGTGCTTAGGTTGTTTAACGATAAAGCTGTCGTGTTGATATTATATCACTCATGATTAGGGGTTAAGGCTGCCTCCGTGCGGGGGTAGACTCGGGCGGGTCTAGTGACTATGATTCGAGAATACCTTATGCAGTGCTGTATGGCCTATCTTGAACTCACGAGAGTTCGAGTTAGTATCACGGCCCTTGTGGTCATGCGGTCTTTGTGGCCATGCGGACGACGAGTCCAGGACTCTGCCGGGGAGTAGCTACCCTCGATGTGGGGAATACCTCATGCGGGCCATTAGAGTGGCCCATGCGGAGCTACGGAAAGTTCCAGGGCTAGACGCGCACATTAGATACTGCGGGCGAGTGGCGGCTTTGATCATGTGGCGGTCTGAAGCAGATCTCATAATCTGATTTACGACCTTGTTATGCTTGGTGGTTTTTAGTAATCGGCTATGCCCTCGTACTTACCGTGCGGTTTTATGATGACTTTGAGGCGTGAGTCACGACTTGACATATTGTTTATTTATTGTGGCTGTAGTTTTGGTTATCATACATGTCTCACACTTTATATAGACTACTATGATTTCATTTCTGAGTATTTTGATTTCACATACTTGGTACTGTTGTCTTGACCTCCTTGAAGTGCGTTCATCTGCAGTAAAGGTACTCCTCTGTTGATCCGTTCTTAGGATCGCGTTCAGCGTTAGGAAAGCTCCGTTTCTCGGAAGCTTAGCATTTTAGTATGGTCCTGTCGTTGTAGATATTTGTATTCGGGGTATGGCGGGGCCTGTCCCGCCATTGTTGTTTTAAACTCTTAGAGTGTAGACTGTTGTAAGGTTGGGATATAAGCATTCATTTGGGGTACTTATATCGTATGCGAAAGCGACTTTTCCAGCGTGTCTTATTTATCTTGTTTCACATTTTGGTTGTTTTATTTTCGATTTCTACGATTTATGACTACTTGGGTGCCCGGGTAAGGCACCAGTCACGGGCCCCGGAACGGGTCGTGACAACTTTTACTAATAATAAGCATAACGAAGGGTTATGACCAAAATGATAAAAGAGAATACAATTGTGGTTATGTAAGTTGCACGAGATATGATTACCCTAGACTAGTGTAAAAACCATTAGTAAATGATGGGCAGTAAGAACACCTCGAGGAAATGTGGCAACATCTGTACCGATGAGAAAGATAGTAAGAAAATACGGAGGGGTAAGGGACCCCAGGACAAATTGAAATAACTTATAAAGGAAAGACGAATAGACACTCGAACGATAAGAAATCTTGACAAGTCCTTGAATTATGTAATACCATGAATTGAGGTTGGACACCTGATTATCAGCTCTATGAGCCGAGAGAAAATGATAGGATTACTACTTGGCGAGGCAGAAATCTCCCCTAAATTGTGATTGTGAGAAAGTCTTAGCCATGAGGCAAGAAAAGAATCAAATCTAAGTTAGTAACCAAGTTTGGTTGCTGCGGAGAAAGGAAAGCAGGAACCATAATTGAGATTAAGGATGCGAATATTTCGCAAGAATAAGAAAGGCTTCGATTATTGGAAGATAAGTTGACCACGACATGATTCTAACCCTCACGAGAGACTAGAGGTTTAGCTTATTATTGTAACACTTTGGGTGTTAGGCTAGGTTGTGTCTTGTGTGACACGATAAGGTTAGAGCCTATGTTTTCCGGCGGTTGGGAAGCATGAAAAGATTCGCTACCAGCTATTTAGAGTCGCGGCGATTAATCGTGCCTTGAAGATTTGGAGGCATTACTTTTATAGACTTCGTATGGATATCTATACGGACCACAGAGCCTCGGTATATCTTGAATGACGGCTGAATTTGCAGCGAGGCGGTGGTTAGAGTTACTCGAGGATTGTGATATTGATATCTATACCACACAGGAAAAGTGAGGCGATTCTGGATGCTCTTAGTCGTGGATCTATGGGTAGTCTATCGGATGGGCAGCGGATAGGCGGGGCGTGGTCAGTGAGATTCATCGATTCAGGCGAGGTTCGATTATTTATTTCCAAGGTTAATAGAGTTTAGATCCGAGAGGTTGCCGAGTCTTCCCTCATTGAGGAGGTGAAGAGCGGCGATGTCGAGATCATTTCTAGTGTGGGAGGCGAGATACGGCTCTCAGAAGAGAAGGACCGTTTAGGTAGCAGGATAGGGTCTTTGCGAGATGAGATAGATTGGGTGTGCGGAGTAGTGCGAGACTTGTCGGCCAAATTTTAGGGGATACACACAGTGCTTATGGCTCTAATTGTTCGAGGTCGACTAAGTTGTGTTGTGACCTTAGATACATGTATTAGTAAGATGGCCTGAAGAGGGACGTAGCAGAGTTTGTTGCTTAGTGTCCGAATTAGTAGCAGGTCAGGTTGGGCACCAGAAGCCCAGTGGACTATTACAGGCGATTGAGATCCCGACTTAGAAATGGGAGGTGATTGTTATGGATCTGGTTACAGGGTTTCATCATACTCGGAAGAAGTGCGAATCCACGAGGTCATAATGTCGGTGTGAAACCAGTAGTGTTCTTCAGTTAGGACCACTTACTGGTGAGGATTATGCTGGCTTATATAGCGGGAAGATTGTGAGGCGCACGAGTTCCTACATTTATGATGTCGGATAGATGAGCTCGGTTCTGTTGACTTACGGAGGTTTTCGGAAGGTATTAGGGACACGGTGAGTCTCGGTGTGGCATTTCACCTCGGCCGCGGATAGGCGAGCGTACTATCCGAGGCGCGAGGATAGGTTGCGGGCGGTGTAATTGATTTGAGTTATACGGAAGAATTATTTGCCTCTTGTTGAGTTTGCTTATAACAACGACTACCGTTCTTGCATTGGATGGCGCGTATGAGGTTTTGTATGGGCGGAAGTGTAGGTCGCCGGTTGGTTGGTTCGGCGTGGCGAGTTGATTAGTTGTCCATACTTGATTAAGTGGGATGTGGATAAGGCGAAGCCTATCCAGGAAGGATTATTAGTAAGCTCATAGTCGATAAAAGCTTTATGCAGATAACCTACATCGACACATGGAGTTCAGGTTGTCGTTTTGGTATAAGTATTGTTATGTGGCCACGTGTGGCATTATTGATATGTGGGGGTTGTAAAAGGAGATTATGTCGCTATCTCTAAGTGTGACTCCGAAAGAACATTCGGGGATGAATGTTTCTAAGGGGGGAAGAATGTTACACCCCGTAATTGCAGGACATGTTTTTAAGAACGTACGTAAGAACTCAAAAATGTTAAGAATTGAGACTAGTAAAAATTATCGGAATTATGGAATTGTCGGAAAATGAAATATTGCGACGAATGGGAGGGCGACATGTGTCACCCCCCATTTGGATGGTCTTGGTCGATTAGACCAAGGGAAAAATGGTCATGTGACCAAGGCAAATATGAACTAGTCTTGATAAGGCCAAGGCTTGACATTGTTGACCAAGTTAACAAGCCCACTTGACTTGATATTTAAAAGTCCTTCATCCTAGACATTCAAGTGTATAGATCTTGACCCTTCCTAGTGTTATTTAAGTATACTAGTATCAAGGATGAACTCCACACTTAGAAAAAATTTGCAAACCTTGTGTGCTAGAAAAAGGGCTCTCGGCAATGGGCACTAGTTCAAGAGGAAAATTTTCAATTGTTGTCCAATACTCTCCACACTTTAAACCAAGGTTCCTAAGGGTATTGTAAGTGTATCTCAATAGAAAGATCCCAGAAAAATGTCATTTTCGCATTAGTCGCAAGGTGAAAACCTAGTCACTTTCCTAGGTTTGGATTGGAAGATTAAAGGAAAGTTTTTTGTGATCTTCTAAGGTCTTCAAGTGGCGGATTGGAGTGTCAAGGAGAGGCTCTAAGTTGCTAGGGAGCGACTTCGGATCTTGAAGTTGGATTAAGGCACGTCAAGGTAACAATCTTGTTCTCTTAAGTGTTATAAGATTACATATTGTTGTAGCCTTACATTTTAACTAACATGAAGTATATGTATAGAAGATTGATAAGTGGTATGGATAGTGGAAGCCTAAAATCCGAATTGACATGGCAAGCTATTTGAAATTGAAATACAATTTGGTCGATAATTAGAATCGTTGCATGTTACCTACTTGAAGATTGTAGTAGTTATGTGTTATACGTAGAAAATTTGAGCCTTAGTTTAGGCAATTTGAAATTTGTACCTGGCCCCCACGGCTATGTTTTTTTATAATTTTTACGGATTTTTAGATTTGAATTTTTTGAGGACCTCGAGGAGAGGTGACATGTATGTCAGGTCTACATTAGTGGAATAGCGGGGCAATGAGTGTGCGAAAAAGGAATTTAGTTGGTAGAGATATTTTTATTGTGCAAGTTGTTTTAGATGGATTGTGTGTGATGTAATTGGAAATCCTAACCTTGGTGGTGCACACACTTGTCTTCATCTTCACTTATCTTTGGCTTGGCCGTTGGACGGCGTGCCTTGACTTGAAGGTTCTTGAAAAGAAAAATGGTACAAACGTGTCTTACGTCCTCCCCTCCACTCTCCTCTCCATGTGTAGTGTGCCCAGCATCACTCACCAGAAGGCCCTCCCAGCTTTCCCCACTCCCCTAGTGGTGCCTAGGTAGTGGTGCTAGGGGGTAGGTACCCCCCACATAATAGTTGTTTTTGTGGTATATAAAATTGCAGCTGGTAAATATTATTCTCTAGTCCTGTTATAAATATCAAATAAATACATGAAGTAACTTGTTGTACTTTCCAACTTATCTTTATACTTGAAAGGGAAAATGCTATTATACTTTAGCCAGCCCAGCTAGCTAGCCACCAGGAAAAATCTTCACAGTGGTTGAAGTATTAAGTATATTCACATTCGGGATCTAAAAGGTATAAATAGGCTTTGTGGCCTCTATGGGATTGTAGTACTCGTGTGGAGTGATCTGATTGATTTAAACACAAGTGTTTGCCAACGACACTATGGGAAGTTGAATTATGTAGCTTTATGTGAATGCAGCTTCACATGCTGTGGTTTTAAAAGATGTTAATTTGAATATCATGACGATATGTGTTAATGAGGGCTTGAAGCATTTCCAAAGATCATGAATCGTGAAAGAAGAATGAGTATTACTTTGAAAGCTTAAGAAGTTATTATACTGAAGCTTTATAGGAAGTTAGGTATAACGGCTTAAGAATGTTATCACGATTTGAAATGGAATGTGTATCGACAAACGGCTGTTATAAGCGTTAGGAAAATGTATTGACTAAAGTATTAATAAAACGGTAAAACCTCAAATCTGTAAAGCTAAGAAGAGACAAAATGATATTACATTTCCTAGATCATGGTGCTTAATAAGATTGATTATAAACAAAAAGTACCTCTTTCAAACATATAGGCATGGAAGTTACCAAGCGTTTAAAGGAGACGCAAAGTGTTATAACGGCTTTATGGGAGACAGTTATAATAGCTTTATGTGGATAACCAATACTGTGGGTTTTAAAGGTAGCCCATTTGAATAATAAGCGGCTTGATATGTATTAATAAAGAACTTGAAAGCATTTCAAAGATCTATAGATCCGTTTTGAAAGAATGAGTATTACTTGAGTTTTAGCTCAGGATTATCTGTTTTTATAGGGAAGCCAGGTATAACGGCTTAAGAGATATTATCTTGATTTGAAATCAGAATGTGTCGACAAACCTTAAAGAGCGTTAATAAAGAAATGTATGTATTAAAGAAGTATTAGAAAAACCCAGTGAAACCTCCATGCATAGAAGCTAAAGATAGGACAAAATGATATTACATTCTAGATCATGTTTGCTTAAATAAGATGATTATAAACAAAGTGCCTACTCACTTATAAGACATGGTTTCTCAAAGCGTTTAAGGAGAATTATGTTTCGTTTGGAAAATAAGGTTGTCAATGGATCTTAAAAGGAATTTAGTGTGATAGCCTTATTGTATTGAAATGCTCTATTTTCTACTCGACTCGTTATCAGAATGTATATCACTTGATTAGGTGTAAATCTGAAGTCATGTAACCTTTGGTGTGGTAAGTAAAGGTCATTGGTTTTATGTTTATTTTTATGTATATCACGAGTTTTGGTTGCTTTGTTTACTTATTATATCTCTTGTTTCATTCGTGACATTATGTATCGATTGCGGCTTGATAACATATTATACTAAACAACTTGGATTGAAAAGGAATTGGAAAAGACTATGTATTGTTGTCCCTCAAATTGTCGAATGTGACTTTGTCTTTTGGACTAGTTTGATATCAATTGTGGGGTGGAATTTTACACGTCTTGAAGGCGTGTAATCCCCTATTGTTAACTGCATTGTTGAGCCTTAAATGTGGCGTGTTTGGTTATTGATTTCGGGCCTTGAAAAAGGTGGAAAAGTATGTAGAAACAAAGGAAGTGTTGTCCTATTTTCCGTAGAATTTAGTGACTTTGTACTTAGAATATTCTACGTTTGAAGTTAGAAGTTGATAGATGTATTATGGTCACTATAGGTTGACATACTACGTACGACATATTGGACTTAGCAAATGGATTGAACCGAAGAGGTATGTGGAACTTTCCTATCTCTTGAGCATGAATATTTGTAAATATGTAGTACGGTAGACGTACGAGATTTTGACGAATCTAGTCCATTTGATATCCTTGGCTTATCTTAAGAATGTTCAAGTGGCTGAGTTAGGGAATAAACTCACTAGTTTAAAAATATTAAGGATATTGTCACGACCCGATCCCGGCGTGGTAGTGCCTCACCGGGCACAGTAGACATCATCGAGTAACGGCGGAATATAAAACAAGACATGAAACATCGTAAAAGAGACAGATTTATCGAGAAAAGATTGCCTTTGGCATGTATATATACATCAAGAGTGAGCAGTTATATCGACTTACAGCGGGACTACGGACCTGCAGGAAAGTAAACAACTATGGCGGGGCCCGCCATACCTGAATGTACAAAATATCTACAACACGGGGGCGTACAAAAGTCGAGCCTCGGAGAAATGGGGCTCGACACGAGTAAGGATCTAAGCGAGGATCTACCACTGCTTTCCCCTGCGGCATGAGCGCGGCCCCGAAAGTCGATCTGGTACCAAGTATGTGAAAGCGTAAATCTTGAAATGAAATCAAAAATTTTAAAACCAACACAAATACAACGAATTTAACGCGCATAGTGCGCGGCATAAGCAAGAGCAAAATAGATATAATGTGGCGGTCTTTTCTAGGCGCTAATGATCGAAGCAAGGCGATCGCCCGTAGTATCATTATCGTGCCTAATCCTGGAACTCCGCGATCCGCATAGGTCACGAACCGCGTGGTATTCCGCATCGGGGTAGCTAACGCGACATCCTCGCAGACTCGCGATCGCGTAGTCCTGCGACCGCGTGAGGTATTTCGCGTCGGGTAACACACGAAGTGATCATCCTGGAACTCCGCTGACTCGCATAGGTCACGAACCGCGTAGGTATTCGCCGCGCCGAGGGTAGCTAACGCGGTACCCTCACGGACTCCGCGGCCGCGTAGTCACATGAACGCGTAGTCACGCGAGCCGTAGGCATCCCTCGCGTCGGGATAATACACGGAATGATCAATCACGGAACTCCGCGACTCGCGTAGTCACGCGAACCCGCGTGGCGTATAGACGCGTCAAGGGTGGCAAGCCCTCGGTATAACAAGTCAAGGGGGTATGTGATATAATAACAGTACAACGGTCTTAACGTTTAACAACGTAAGCACAACAAGAATAACCCCCTTACACAACATCACAAGTGAGTTTGATAAGTAAACATGTTATGATGCTACGCGTGTTAATGTCTTGTGATGTTGTGTAAGGGGGTTGTTCTTGTTGTGCTTACATTGTTAAACGTTAAGACCGTTGTACTGTTATTATATCACATACCCCCTTGACTTGTTATCAGGGCTTGCCACGCGATGCGGTCTATCGGCTTTATGCGATGCGTGTGACTATGCGGGCTGCGGGAGTTCGATTGATCATTAGGTGTATTATCGATCGAGGATGCCTGCATGCGATGCGTGACTATGCGATCTATGTGACTATGCGGTGCGAAGTCGGAGAATACGCGGGTTATCTACCCCGTCACGAGAATACCTAAATGCGGTGCATGTGTGACCTATGCGACGCTGAAGTCGAGATTAGGCACGCATAATGATACCATGGGCGATTGGCCTTGCCCGATCATTAGCGGCCTAAAAGACTAGTTACATTATATCTATTTTGCTCTTGTTTATGTTGTGGCACTATATGCGATTAATTAGTTGTATTTGCAAATGGTTTTAAAAACTTTGATTTCACTTTAGTACTTCTGATTTCACATACTTGGTACTGATGTCTTGACCTCCCGGGCTGCTTTCATCTGCAGTAAAGGGAAGCAGTGCTAGATCAGCGTCCTTAGGATCTTTGCTTTGGTGTTAGGAGCTCCGTCTTCTCGGAGGCTCGACTTTGGTATGGTTCTCCTGGTGGTGTAGATATATGTACATTCGGGGTATGGCGGGGCCACTGTCCGCCATGTAGTTGTCTTACTTCCTTAAGTGCGTAGTCTGTTGTAAAGTTGGGATATAGCTGTTCACTTTGGGTATTTATATATATATGCGAAAAGCGACTTTCTCGAGATAAAGCGTGTCATTTACATTGTTTCATGTCTTGTTTTATATTCGATTACTCGATGTATGACTACTTGGGTGCGGGTAAAGGCACGATCCACCGGGCAGGTCGTGACAAAAGTGGTATCGAGCGATTAATCCTCGAAAAGTGTCTGAGCGATGTCTAGTAAGTCTTGATTATCGGTGTGTTGTGCACCACACTATGTCGAGAGGCTATAGGATATTTAGGATTAGTTTACATTCTTCTCACTCTGAGATCGTGCCTTAGAAATGTGTTATGAGTTGGACCCTCTAACGTATTCCTTTTACCATGTGATTATGCCTCGCGTAAAGCAACCGGGCCCGAAGGCAAAGCGTAGAGAGGCTGCTAGTAGGACAAAGTCACGAGGCTCGAGCCCGATCTATACTCGAGGCGGCGAGTTCCACAGCCCGCCCGGCCCAGCGAGACCACGGTACCGCGCCTCGGTCCACGGCACAGGCGAGAGGTTAGGGTACAAGGAGATGTGATGCGGCGGGATCGTGGCGAACATGAGATAAATTTGAATCTGGCGATTCGATTCAGCCGATGCACATGGTTCACGAGATCGGATAGTTTGAGGCTACGAGATTTTACGAGTTATAGCGCGAGTTCTGGTGAGGCACGAGGATGATCGCGAGGAGTTCATCCGTCGATTCTGAAGGATCGTCACGAGTGATCGAGGCTTGAAGATCAGTCGTGATCTTGGTTCGCATCGTGCGTGATACGCGATCAGTAGTTTGACTTCGTGGGAGTTGTCGGGAAACCACGCGTCCCGGCTATTTGGGGCGAGTTCTCGAGGCTTTCTCACTCACTTCTTGCCTCGCGGATGAGAGGCGCGGGCGACAAGTTTTGATCTTTGAGGCAGAGAGGCGCCTGATTAGGGAAGTCTGGCGTCGAGTTCGATTCATTGGCTCCGATATGTCCCACTGCGCTAATGCGAGATATGGAGGGCGAGTGCGTCGCTCGTCGCGGGTTAGATGATTATCTGGCGAGTCTTGCTCAGTGTGGCTCTTGTAGGGCATGGACATTGCCGCGTTCGAGCTCATGCACTTGGAGTGCGAGGCGTAGAGGCGGCGGGTCGGCGGATATCGGCGGCGAGAAGAAGGCGAAGGCGGCGGATCTTTGGTAGCTCTTGGGGTTGACGACCTCACGGATCTAGATTTGCACCGCAAGCTCGGATCACTCTGCTGCCGTCTTGATGCGGCGGGGTATTGAGGCGGTCGGGGCCAGGACTTCGGATTTCCAAGGTAGCAAGGGTGCTAACCGATCGAGGTCCGCTCAGTGTGTCCGATGTGGTAGATTCCATTTAGGGAGTTGTGGTACTACTTCAGGAGTTTGCTATACTTGTGGCCAGCAGGGTCACTATGCGGCTGTCAGGCGAGCGTGGCCCGATGGGAGGGTCGGCCTACAGTGCATTGCGGGTCTTCGTCCCTTTTGTTACTCGCCGAGCGGTACTCATGGACCAGCAGTCGCGGCGGTCGTCGCGCGAGTCGATTCTAGCGGTCCTCATAACGCGTTTATGCCTTGTCGGCCGGCGGGACGGAGGCCTACGATGTCGTCACGGAGTACTATCGGTTCGTGTTGTAGCGTGTATGCCTTGATAGATCGGGTTCTACTCTGTCTATATATCTCCACTTATTGCTAGTAGGATAGGGATAGAGCACGAGTCCATAGACCACTTCCGAGGTAGCTACGCGATGGGTGATTCGGTGGTAGCTCGGCGGGTATATAGAGCTTGCCCGGTGACTTTATGCGATCGTCGGACCACAGGCGACTTGATAGAGTTGGACATGGTGATTTCGATGTGATCATGGGTATGGATTGGCTAGCTTCACCTTTCGCCAATGTAGGCTGCGAGGAGAGAGAAGTGCAGTTCGGTTTCTGAGGCCAGGTTATTGAGTGGGAGGAACAACGTGTGGCCAGGGGGTAGAGTTTATTTCCTACCTGAGGCCGGGAAGATGGTGCGAGAAGGGTATATCTACCATCTCATTCGGGTGTTTGATCACGAGGCTGCGGTACCAGATTTTGATCGATTCAGTAGTCGAAGTTCGGATGTGTTTCAGGCGACCTCCGGGTATCCCTCACGAGAGGAGATAGAGTTTTATCGATGTCTTTGCGGACACTCGGCTATTTCCATTAGCCATACGAGAATGGCACCGAGTTGAGAGAGTTGAAGGACCAGGTGAGAGATTTCTTTGGAGAAAGGGCCATCGGGCCTAGTGTTTCTCGCAGGGAAGCGCCGTGTGTTCGTGAAGAAGAAGGGCGGGGCAGCTGCGTGTGTGTTGATCTGAGGAAGGTGAACAAGGTGACCATTAAACGAATACCCTTCCCGGGATTGATGATTTGTTCGACGATTGCGAGTGCGAGATGTTTCTCAAGATTGATCTGCGATCGGGCTATCATCAGTGCGAGTTAGAGGCGGATATCCACAGGGCGCATTAGGACGTGCGAACACTATGAGTTGAGGGTTATGTCTTTCGGTTTGACGATGCTCGTGGTATTCATGGATTTGATGAGCGAGTGTTCAAGCCATTTTGGACACGTTTGTGATAGTGTTCATTGATGACATCTTGGTTTATTCGCTCGGGCGAGGAGCGTGCGGGCATTTGAGGCTGTCTTTGAGAGTTCTCGAGACCAGTGATTATCGCCAAGTTTTCCAAATGTGAGTTTTGGTTGGCCGGTGGCATTTCTTGGGCATATTGTAGGGGCTGATGGTATTCGGGTGGATCGGCCAAGGTCGAGCGATCGGGACTTGGCCTGAACTCTTACTCGACAGAGGTCGCGACTTTACAGGCCTCGCGAGTTATTATCGTGATTCGTGGAAGTTTGCTTCTATCTGCACCATTGACTAGGGTGACTCGAGAAAGCGGCTAAGTTTGATGGTGATGCTTGTGGCGGGGTTTCGATTCTTGAAGGAGGCGGCGGCGCCCGTTCTTACTCTTTTAGAGGTCGAGCGGTTATGTAGTGTATTGTGATCGTCGGTGTCGGGCTCGGATGTGTGTTGATGCGGTGGTAAGGTTATCATGCAGCGTCGAGCAACTTAAGAAGCATGAAGGAACTACCCCGCGTGATTTGTAGTTAGCGGCGGTGATTCACGCCTTGAAGATCTGGAGGCACTATTTGTATGGGGTTCGTGGATATTTATCTGAGACCACGAGAGCCTCGGTATATCTTGACGAGAGGGTGAACTTACGGCGAGGCGGTGGTTAGAGTTACTCGAGGATTATGATGTTGATATCTGTACCACCGGGAAGGCCAATGTTGTGGTAGATGCTCTTAGTCGTAGGTCGATGAAGTCTATCGGATGTGCGGCGAGAGGAGGGCATGGTCGCGAGTTACATCGGCTAGCGAGCCTTAGAGTCGGATTGATTGGTTACGATAGCGGTATGGTTCGCGTTCGAGAGGTTCTTGAGTATTCCATCGTCGAGTGAAGAGCAGCGATTTGAGGATCGGTTTTGGCGATGCCGTGATCACGGCTCTCATCACGACCCGTTAGGGGCGTGGTAGTGCCTTACAGAGCACCAAGTAGTCATACATCAGTGTCGGAATATAAAAACAAGACAGGAATCATATGAAAAGAAAACAGTTTATCTGAGAAAACGTCGCCTTTCGGCATATATATATATATATCAAAGTTTGGCAGTTACATCCCAACTGTACAATAGGACTACAGACATCTAAGGAAGTAGACAACTATGGCGGGACAGGGCCCCATACCCTGAATGTACATATATCTACAACACAGGGAGAACCATACCAAAAGTCGAGCCTCCGGATAAGATGGAGCTCACGACGCCAAAGTAGAGATCTAAGGATGTGGATCTAGCACTGTTTTCCCTTACTGCGGCATGAGCGGCCGAAGGAGTCGATAAAGCAGTACTAAGTATGTGGCGTAAAGTACTTAAATGAAATCATATCATTTTAAAAACCACGTTTTACAAATATGCGAAGCAACCAATATAACGCGCATAGTGCCGCATCATAAACAAGGCAACGATAGGTAAGCGAGTCTTTTCTAGGCTGCGAATGATCGAGCGGGCGATCGCCCATAGTATCATTATCGTGCCTAATCACGGACTCCGTAGTCGCGTAGGCCACCTAGGCGCGTGAGGTATTCCTCGCATCGAGGGTAGCTACTCGGCATCGTCTGGACTCGTAGTCGCGTGACCACGTAGGCCGCGTGAGGTATAACCCGCACTAACACGGAAGTCGTAGCTCGCGTAGGTCCCTGGACCGCGTGAGGTATTCTCGAATCATGGTCCCGGACCGCTGAGACATACCACGTCGGAGGCGCAACCCCGGTATCATGTCGAGGTGAGTGATGTAATACTAGCATAACGAACATCGTTAAACAACATAAGCCTGAATAAGAATAACCTCTTTACCTGAACATTACAAAATACTAACACGCGTAGCATCACGATATGTCTACTCGACAAACCATTTCTTTGTACTTTCAGAAATCAATACAAGTCTTTTATAAACACATAAGTAAACATTCCTTTTATCTTTCTTAAGTCGTTATACTTAACTTCCCGTAAAGCTAGTATAACTCTTAAACTTCTTGTTTAAAAACAAATATTCTTCTTCTTTCAAAAGCTGATTTATAATTCTTTTGAAAGACTTTAAGATCTTTATTATTAGGGCTTAAGTCAAAATACATTGCCGTAAAGCTACGTTCGATTAACACACGTCCGTCTGTATATATATATATATACTTTAAAATATCATGCTCAGAGTATAGGAAGAATCACATACCTTCCGTGAAATCCACTGCCAAGTCGAATATATGCGCGAGTATCGACCTATAATAGTCAAATCGTCTATCAGCGTCTAGACTACTCGTAGAGATAATCTAAGCGAGAGGGTTCTCTATTCTACGGAAAATCGGGCAGACTTCCCTGCCGGTAAGCTATACAAGTCTCTGTAAATCTGGTCTATGTAAATCTGATTCAATTCTCTTCTTTAATATCCTACATGTATTTTAAACTTATGTCTATACTTCTACGGTATGCATTCTTGATTCTGATAGCGAGGATAAGATTATTTACCTCGATAAGCTGATATTATCCAAGATATAAGTCGATCTGGCGAGTTTAGCTCTGTCACATGCGCTCAATCGCGCCAGAAACCGCCAGAAGTTTCTACACAACTTCACTTTCTCTTCGTCCTACTATGAAGTTTCCCTAGGGTTTCGTTTAGTGACTAAGGGATATAAGATAGTATTTAGGACCTGCGTATAGAGATAACTTTGGAAATACTATAAGGGATTGGCTAAGGTATTTTGGAATAGTAACTATACTTGGAAGACAACTTTCTACCAAGGGGGTACTCGTGAAGCCACTAGGCTAGAGGGGAGAGGGTGTTTCGGCTAGGGCTTCCAAGAGGGGAGAAGGCTTTTGGAAGAGAGAGCAACTAAGGGGAGGAGTTTGGAGACTTGGAAGGATGATTTGTGGATGAAGAGTTCATCGACTCGAGGGGTATTTATAGGGCATTCAAGGGGCTAAGATGAGGGCAAGTGGAGGGCAAGTGGATGGTGGGGATTTGCACAAGTGCACTAACCTACTCCACAAATCCCTCACAAAACATTGACCAATTTAAGCCCCAAAACCGTAGCAATCGTCGAGTGCGCCAACTTGGCCGTCCACTTGAGGGTGACAAGTGTCGCCCTCCGTTGGTCAAAATATTTCATCTCTCGGAAAAATCCATAAAAATATAAATGACATGGCGGAATTTTCCACTTTGCAAGATTTGTAAAGCGTTTAGTCGGAGAAAACCGTTCGTTTTGTGAGTTGTGCCCAAATTTGTCTATGTCTAATCTTTAAGGCTTAACTTTTGTGCGTGCGCCCTTACGTACATACTGCAAATCTGAGGTATAACATTCTCCCGCCTTAGAAACATTCCTCGAATGTCCGCTTCCGAAGACCAGCGATAAGGTTCTTACATAGCAGTTTTCAAATGCCTCGCATGGCCTGATACAACATTTAAGCAAATAAGTCGATGAAAATTATAAGTAGGAAAGTGAGTTACGGAGGTGTGTGGAATAGGTGAGATACTACGCCTCATGTCCTCCTCGGCTTCCACGTCATCTCCTCCTGAGCTCGTTCGCACAAGACTTTGTGGAAGCCACGTCCTTAGTCATGAGCGCCTAACGGCGATCGATTATCGCTATGGGAATCTCCTCATCGATAACCGCGGTCACTGGACGTCGTCAATCGGGTGCACCTAGATGGATCCGTCATCTCGCCGGCGTAAAACATGAAACACCGGATGCCTTTGCCTCGGATCGGACGGCGGATCGACTCATGCAACCTTGCCTACCACTGCGGACAATCGTCGGCCCGATGTACGCGGTGAGTTTCTTTCTTCGAATCTCATCACACCGCCATGGTGGCACGCCGAGAAAACCCAATCATCGACCTCGAACTCCGGATCTGAAGCGGCGATGATCTGCGTATGACCACATCGACTACGGTTGTCGATAAGCTCTGGATAAGCCGCCTTATCCGGCTGCTGCGCCGTCTGGTCCCACTGCGCACCTCGCCTCATCAAACCAGCTATCGTCTGCGCACTTCCTCATACAAGGCCTCGTAGGCGCCGTCGAATCTTTGGGTGGTAGCTATTATTATCGCAAACTCAACTAGAGGCAAATGATCCTCGGCTACCCACGAAGTCAATAACACGGCTCGCGGCATATCACCGAAGTGCGGATAGTGCGCTCACTTTGTCCGTCTGCGAGGATGGAATGCGATACTCGGGCTCACTGCGTCCACTAGACCTTCTGGAAAGACCTCGGAAGTTAGCGTAAAGCGGGCTCCTGCATGCGATATGATAGAAATAGGGACTCCATGCGATCGGCGATCTCTCGGAGGTAAAGTGCGGCATAATCCTCGGTAGAAAAAGTCATCTGACGGGAAGAAAGTGGGCTGATTTAAATCGACTGTCGGCGATAACCCGTATAGAATCATGTCTCCTGCGAGTGCGAGGTAACCTGTGATAAAAGCCATGTTGATCACCTCGTTTCAGTCGGGATCTCTATCGTGCGCAACAAACCACGGCCTCACGGTGCTCTATCTTCACTGCGACAACCACGGGCCTTTGAGCTACAAACTGCGGCGTCCACTATTCAGCCATCCGCGATACGGATCTGAGGTCGTGGTACGTCTTAGTCGACCGGATGGATGGAAATGCTTGGCTGTGTGCTTCCCAGAACACTGCGAAGTCCTTCGATATCTGGAACCACAACCTTCCTCAAACCTTAGCACCATCGGTGCTACCTCAGAGACCGCTTCCCGCGAAGGCGGTATCGCGTCAGAATCAAGCGGATCCTCAGCTGTTGCCTCTTGCCTCGCCGGCGATGGAAGACTCGGCATCCTCTCGAACTCGAACCACTCTGCTATCAGAATCAATCAACCTGACACCAAGGCTCGCTTACTGATGCAAATCGCGAACGATGCCCCTCTCTTTTGCGCACGTCGATAGGCTACCCGTCGACCTACGACTAAGGGCGTACGCCACGCATTGGCCTTCCCGGGTAGTACGAGGATATCAACATCATAATCCTTGAGTAACTCTAACCACCGTCTGCATCGTAAGTTCAGCTCCTCTGGTGAAGATATCTTTGGAGGCTCTTGTAGTGCGTATAAATATCCACATGAACCCATACAAATAGTGCCTCGGATCTTGGCGTGAATCACGCGCTGACTCGAAATCATGGGTGGGGTAGTTCCTCTCATGCTTCTTAAAATTTGTCGGGATCGTATGCTATAACCTTACCCGTTGCATCAACAGCATCAGAGCCCAGCGCTGTGCGTCATAATACACAACATAAGTGCGGACCTGCGGAAAAGTAAGAAGCGAAGCGATGCGTCGATCTCGCCCGATGCTTAAACCGCTCCGCGCGTGATCGGCTGAAACTTAGGCGCCACGAGTCGGCCTAGTCAATGGTGCGAGAGATAAGTAAACTTCTCTGAGCCGTAGATAGTAACTGAGGCCAGAAAACTGCGCACCTCTGCCGAGTAGTAGGTCTAGGCCAACCACTGCGCTCGATCTTGGCGTATCCGCGAATACCATCGGCCCCGACAATATGCCCGAAAAAGCCACGAAGCCAGCCAAAACTCACGTTTGGAAAACTTGGCGTATAAGCTGCCAGTCTGGAGAACTCTCGGCCACGATCGCCGAATGCTCGCGTACTCTGCTCTGGCGGGAATAAACAGATGTCATCGATGAACACTATCACAAGCGTGTCCAAAATGGCTTGAACACTCGGTTCATCAAATCCATGAATACCGTCGGGCATTGGTCAACGAAGACATAAACTGAACTCGTAGTGCATGCAGGGTCGGAATGCGATCTAGGGACATCCGTCTCTAACACGCGCACGATGATAGCGATCGCGGATCAATCTTGGAGAAACATCTCGCGCCACCTTGGTGGTCGAACAAATCATCGATCACAGGAAGGGTATACATTCTTAATGGTCACCTTGTTGTTGCTGTAATCAACACAGCGCGCGGCGTCCGTCCTTCTTCGCGAACAATCTGGCGCTCCCGGGAGAAACACTAGGCTGATGAAGCCGCTTCTCGGCAAATCCTCGGTGGTCTTGACTCTCTCGACTCGGCGGTGCCGTTACGTATGGCGGAATGGAAATAGGCGAGTGTGCTGACGTCGATACAAAACTCTATCTCCTCTCGGGAGGATGCGAGGTCGTGCGGAAACACGTCAGGGAACTCTCGACTCTGGGCGTTGAAAATCTGGTACGCGACCTCGATTATCAAACACCGAATGAGATGGTAGATATGCCGCCTGCGCGTCTTCCAGCCTTGAGGTAGGAAATAAACCTACCGCGGCGTCTGATGTTCCTCGCTCGGCAATGGCTCGCCGAGGAGCTGGAACCGTACTACTCTCTCCTGTAGTCTACATTGGCGTAGCAGAAGCTAGCGATCCGTTACCGTGATCACGTCGAAATCAGTCATATCTGACTCATCAGTCGGCTGAGTCGGCATTTGTATATAGTCCTGGACAAGCCACATATATCCGAGCTACCAAGATCACCCGGCTGGCGTAGCTACCTCGAAAGGTCTATGAACTCGGGCTCTATCACTATCCTACTAGCGATAAGGGAGATATATAGGGCCAGTAGAACCGGATCTATCAAGGCATACACATCCTGACGAGCGATAAAGTACATGGCGACGTCGGTGAGGCCTCACAGTCTGCCGGTGGACAAGGCATAAATGCGATTACGAGGACCGCTAGAAGCTGAGACCAGCGCCCACGACCTGCTGCGCGACCTGCTGGTCCATGAGTACCCTGCCCTCGGGGCGTAAGCTATAGGAGGCGAAGAAGGCGAAGAAAGAACACATGGTGACCCTGCCACTGGCTGCTCAGTGTCGGAGTGATCTCGCCAAAAGTGGCCTGCAGTTGAGTTTGCAACCTCACGAAGTAGGACCTGACTCGAGATGGGATCTGCGTCGGCCCATGGCTGAGGGGTGGTCTCGTCGGTTAGCACCTCTGCTACCACGAAGTCAGAAGTCACAGGGCACTGACACGCCGAATACTCTTTGTCCTCGAAGACGGTGCATGAGTGCTCTGGGCTGGCTGTGGTGCAAATCTAGACTGCTGCTGAGGCCGTCCACCACGATAGCTACCAAAAGACCCTGCCGTCCTGGTCTTCTTCTGCTGCTGTCTGTCAACCCGTCGGCCTCTACGCTCTTGCGTCGGTCGTGAGCTGCGTGTGAGTAATTGTCATGGCCGAACCGGGCAGTGGTAGTGCCCTACAGGCACCACTGCATAACAATACAAGTAAGGCTGCGGGCGAAATAACACCTCATTTTTTTAAAACAAGCGTGCGTGCAAGGGGCAAAAGCGACAAGTGCCGTAAATACATAAACTAAAGACCTTTACCGTCATGAGTCGATCCACGTATGAATACGGACCTGCAGGAGTTAAAGCTGAACTATGGCGGAATGAGGCCGCCGTACCCAAAACTATACAAAGCACATGTCTTGAAGGACATATGCAAAGATAAACTCGGAATAGAAGGAGCTTATCAAAACCACGGCGGGATCCTACTGCAGATCAGGCTGCGTACCTAAACTGCGGCATGAGCGGCCCGAAGGAGAGTCGATGCGAAAAATGTACCAAGTATGTGAGCGATGAAATGCGTAATAAAATCATAGCGATCTAAATAACCACGGGAGACATGTATGATATCGACCTACGATACATAACACATAAGCATTCATATCAAGTCGGGGCGCGAGCCGCCGAAGTCGTTACTCGATATAACCATGGGTCTCGCCCGTAATATCAATCGTGCCGTGGGATCGCCCGCCGGCTGCGATCCGTGATGTAATAACACGATAAGGATACATGAACACCAAGTCCCGCTGTGTCCTCGATACCTCGTGGTCCCGTGCCGGAATCCCTTTCGTAAGCATGACCGTAGGGTAACCTGAGCAAATCGGGGGCGTATATGATAATCAAAATACAACATTGTGCCTTACTAACAATGAGAGTAAGCGGTGGTATCCTTACTGATATAAACTAGGAAGCTCGTGATCAGCGGGACCGTCCGCGCGATATCATTTAGCAATCCTATTCACGGGACTATTTCACCGCGTAGGTCGCGTGGACGCGTGAGAGTATTCCTCGCGTAAATTGGACCGCCGCGTGGGACTATTTCACCGCGTAAGTTCTTTCGGACGCGTGAGGTATTCCTCGCGTAGGACTATTTCACGCGTAAGACGCTTCCGGACTCGCGTGAGGTATTCCTCGCGTAAATTTGGACCGCGCGTGGGACTATTTCAACCGCGTAAGCCTACGGACTCGCGTGAGGTATTCCTCGCGTCGTGGGTAGCAAATCCGCGAATTATGCAAATGCCACAAACGGGAATGACCCGAAGCAGCGATATACCAATAGCACACAGCGGCTATTTCCGGCTACGTAGGCAATTCTCGATTAACAAGCCCAAATACTTATCACGGCATACTTAGACAAATTCTCAATTTATCAAGCCAAAGTACTAATCGAGGCATACATAGAATAATTCTCTTTTAACAAGCCAAATACTTATCAAGGCACTTAGAATAATTCTCTTTTAACAAGCCAAAGTACTTATCAAGACGCTTAGACAAATCCTCAATTTATCAAGCCAAGGTACTAATCAAGTTATCATAGAATAATTCTCTTTTAACAAGCCAAAGTACTTATCAAGGCACACTTAGAATAATTCTCTTTTAACAAGACAAAGTACTAATCAAGGCATACATAGAATAATTCTCTTTTAACAAGCCAAAGTACTTATCAAGGAACACTTAGAATAATTCTCTTTTAACAAACCAAAGTACTAATCAAGGCATACATAGAATAATTCTCTTTTAACAAGCCAAAGTACTTATCAGGGCACAAATAGAATAATTCTCATTTAACAAGCCAAAGTACTTATCAGGGCACAAATAGAATAATTCTCATTTAACAAGCCAAAGTACTTATCAAGGCACACTTAGAATAATTCTCTTTTAACAAGACAAAGTACTAATCAAGGCATACATAGAATAATTCTCTTTTAACAAGCCAAAGTACTTATCAAGGCACACTTAGACAAATCCTCAATTTATCAAGCCAAAGTACTAATCAAGTTATACATAGAATAATTCTCTTTTAACAAGCCAAAGTACTACGTACGTACATTCCTTTATAAAAGACTCTTTTCTATGTAAAGCCCAGATACTAACACAAGTAGTATCAGCGTGTCTATTTTCAAAGTAAGTTACTACACTTTTAGAAAACTCATTACAAAGCTTGAAATCAAGTAACTCCAAATTTTCACAATCTAGGCAACTTATGCGATTTAATCAAAATAGACAACTTTCTAAACCTTCCATAAAGCCGTTATAACCAACTTCCCATAAAGCGTTATAACCGCTTTGGTTTTAGGCGTATTCATTCCTTGATAACGAGAGACTTATACTATTAAAACCAAGTATCACATCTTACAAATCAAGTTCTCGACTTTCAAAATACTTGAGTCTCTTGTGGTTAGAAAACAAGTTTTCTTCTACTTTTTAAACCTCAGTAACTTCACCCATACTTATGAGTTACTTCTCTTAAATCATGTCATTTCTCTCTTTTAAATCAAATAAGTAAATCACTCATTTGACTCACAAAGTCATTATAATGACCTTTAGGTTTTAGAACTAAGGCTTAGCGAAAGATTTGGAAACCACTTCTTTTCAAGTCTCTATGTACTTTAAGAAAAATACTTTCACTTTTAAGAATCCAAACTTCCTAAGGAAATGGATTATACTACTTACAATTTAAACATCAAAGTACACTCGAGGAAGTACATAGAACAAATTCTATTTTAGGCAATCCAAATACAAGCGAGGAATGGATCGTTGAGAGTAGAACTTACTTTCTTTATTCTAAGGAATCATGCTAGAAGGAGATAGTTCACATACCTTTTCGGCTAATATCCTGAAGCTAAGCGAATCGCGTGCGTAGAAGTGTCACCTATAATGGTATGACAAGACTATCGACTTCTAGTCTACGTAGAATAATACTAAGTATCGATCTACAATTCTACGGAAAATCGGGCGACACCTCCTTTGTTTCTACTTACTTTGCCACCTTTTTCAAGGCGAATACAATAACCAACAAGCCACGTTTAAGGCTCAAACAACAACCAAACAAAGGGGATTACGCGCCTTACGATACGTGTAAAATTCAGCCCGATTCATACGAAATAGTGAATATGCCAAAAGCCATTCTCGACGACCTGCAGAACAACACTAAGTCTTTTTCAATCCTTCACAATTCCAAGTTCTAAGGTCTAACATGTTATATAGTCTAAACAACCAACAACTACAATTTCCTTAACTTTAAACAACGTGCGGCGCTTAGACTAATAATCGACTAGAATTGAAATCTTAAAGTTAAACATGCTAGATTTGGATTAGGGTTCGATAGCGATAAACATATCAAACTTCATACTATATAACTAAATGCTTGCTAAAACCATAGCTCTGATGATAATTAAACCTTAATTGCTCTGCGACAGAATATACCTTTAAAGCCCTTAAAATTTCCAAGATTCCAAAGTCGCCTTAGCGATTCTTAGCTCTTTCCTTAGGTTCCAATCGCTCCAAGCACTCCTTAGAGGCTATGAAGAACCCGTCTTGAGTTCGAACTTCAAAGTTGAAGAACTCCACTTAGTTTCACTTGCGACTAACGTAAAAATACGTTTTTTCGAAATCTTTCTATTGAGATATCCTTACAATACCCTAGGGACATTGGGTTAAAGTCTTGTGGCTAATGGATCAAAACTATAAAATTTTGTGTGGGAAATTACACTAAGCAGAGCTTTCTTGAAGAACACAAGGTCTTTAATTTCTCTAAGTGTTAAAATGAGCTAGTCTTGCTACTAGTTAGTATATAACACGTATTGGAGGGCTTAGACTTAAACAAATGTGAGGCTAGGATTAAAATCACATGGATCGAGCTTATGTGGCAAGTTGACTAGTCGATTATGTCAAGCTTTGAAGACTTATCTTCAAGATGTTCAATGACCATATTACCCCTCATCTAATTCGACCAAGACCAGCATGGGGTGCCGCGTGTCGCACTCTCGTTCGTCCATAAAATTAGTAACCTAAGTGGGCCCAAAAATGTAAAATTTCCTCGGGTGGGCCCAGCGACAAAATCCGTAAAAATAAATTTCCATATTATTAATAAGTTCCATACACTTCAAATAATGCATTTTGAGAATCGAATTCTCGATAGCGAACATTTTCCTTCCAGGCCGGAAGATTTTAAGTCGGAAAAACAATTCTTCCTTTCGTACTAATTTCCAAGTCTTGTTTCCTTACGTACATTCTCTTATACATGTCATGGACTTACGAGTGTATGATAATGTCCATGCACAGTGAAACCACGCGCAAGACTTCGACCATATAATCATCTAGCGGTGGCGTGGCGATGCGCACCATCTCCATGCTCTGCTACCCAGCGCGAGGACATGTCGAGCCAGCGAATCGAACTCAGCGTTGTACTCCTAGCTGTGCGTCCTCTGTCTCGGCCAACAAAAATATGTCGGCCCGTGCCCTCGCCATCTGTGGAGGCGAAGTGAGTGAGAAAGGCCTCAGAACTCGTCCCAGTAGGCGGGGGCGCGTGCTCTCCGGGATAACTCGCGGTCGAACCAATCATTGCGGTATCCGCGCCTATGTGAGCAAGATCACGGACTCGGTCCACGAAGCCTTGATCACTCGCATGATCCTCTGCAGCAGCGGATGAACTCTTGCGGATCATCGCCGGGCCTCGACCGTAGAACTCGGCGGGCTCTGACTCGAGAAAATCCGTGGCGGCAAAGCTATGCGATCTCGGGTGAACGCGGTCTTGATGGGGCTGGGCTGCGCATCCGTCTATCCTCGTATGCCCACGATCACGGCGATGGCGACCGTCTCTGTACCCGTCTCATCTGCTCCGGTGTGGGCGGAGGTGCAGTGCTGAGGTCATCGGCCATTGCTGCGGCCACTAAACCTCTTTGGGGCGGCGGCGTCGTGGAATTGCCGTCTCGGTATAGGCGGGCACGAGCCTTCGTGACTCGGTGTCCTACTAGCGGCTCCTCATTGCCTTGCCCTTTGGGCGGGTTGCACTGCGTGGAGGCATAAGCTATTCTGAGAAAGGAATACGTTAGAGGTCGACTTATAACCGACTCTGAGGCGCGATCTCGAGTGAGAAGAATGAAACCAATCCTAAATACCCTATAGCCTCACGATTATTGGTGTGGTGCACAACACGCGATAATCAGACTCTCGGATCTGATGCATAGACACTTTCAGAGGATTAAGCGCTCACGATACCACTTTTGTCACGACGTTCGGGGCGTGTTAGTGCCTTACGGCATCAAGTAGTCATACATCAGTGTCAGTGGAATATAAAAACAAGGCAGAATCATATGAAAATAAAGCAGTTTATACGAGCGTCGCCTTCGGCATATATATATATATCAAAGTTTGTGATTACATCTCAGTCTGTACAATAGGACTTCTGACCTGGGAAGTAGACAACTATGGCGGGACAGGGCCCCACCATACCACAGAATGTACATATATCTACAACACGGGGAGAACCGTACCAAAAGTCGAGCCTCGGAGAAGATGGAGCTCACGACACCAAAGTAGAGATCTAAGGATGTGGATCTAGCACACTTTCCCTTACTGCGGCATGAGCGCGGCCCGAAGAGTCGATTACAACGGTACTAAGTATGTGAAACTGTAAAGTACTTAAATGAAATCATATCATTTTAAAAACCAAATTTTACAAATATGCACGCAACACCCAATGTAACCGCACAGAGTGCCACATCATAAACAAAAGCAACAATAGGTAAAGCTATGTGAGTCTTTTCTAAGTGCGAATGATCGAGCGGGGCGATCGCCCATAGTATCATTATGCATGCCTAATCACGACTCCGTAGTCGCGTAGGCCACCTAGGCCGTGAGGTATTCGTCGCATCGGTAGCTACTCCGACGTCGTCTGGACTCGTAGTCGCGTAGCCACATAGGCCGTATGAGGTATAACCCGCACACTAACACGAAACTCGTAGCTCGCATAGGTCCCTGGACCCGCGTAGGTATTCTCGAATCATGGTCCCGGACGCTGAGACATACCGCGTGGAGGCGACAACCCCGTATCGTGTCGAGAGGTGAGTGATGTAATACTAGCATAACGAACATCGTTAAACAACATAAGCACAAATAAGAATAACCTCTTTACCAAGCGTTACAAAATACTAACACACGTAGCATCACGATATGTCTACTCGACAAACCATTTTCTGTACTTTCAAATCAATACAAGTCTTTTATAAACACATAAGTAAAGCTATTCCTTTTATCTTTCATAAGTCGTTATACTTAACTTCCCATAAAGCTAGTATAACTCTTAAGCTTCTTGTTTTAAAACAAATATTCTTCTTCTTTCAAAGCTGATTTATAATTCTTTTGTGAGACTTTAAGATCTTTATTATTAGGGCTTAAGTCAAAAGACATTGCGTAAAGCTACGTTCGGTTAACACTGCGTCGTCTCCGTACTATATATATATACTTTAAAATATCATGCTCAAGAGTATAGGAAGAATCACATACCTTCTGTGAAATCCACGCCAAGTCGAATATGTCGCGTGAGTATCAACCTATAATAGTCAAATCGTCTATCAGCGTCTAGACTACTCTGTAGGATAATCTAAGCGAGAGGTTCTCTATTACGGAAAATCGGGCAGCACTTCCCTGCAGTAAGCTATACAAGTCTCTGTAAATACGGTCCTATGTAAATCTGATTCAATTCTCTTCTTTAATATCCTTCTATGTATTTTAAACTTATGTCTATACTTACACGATGCATTCTTCAATTCTGATAGCGAGATAAGATTATTTACCTCGATAAGCCCAATATTATCCAAGATATAAGTCGATCTGGGCGAGGTTTAGCTCTAATCATGCGCTACAATCGCGTAAGAAACCCTTAGAAGTTTCTACACAACTTCTACTTTCTACTTCATCCTACTATGAAGTTTCCCCTAGGGTTTCGTTTAGTGACTAAGGGATATAAGATAGTATTTTCGGACTTCTACGTATAGAGATAACTTTGGAAATACTATAAGGGATTGGCTAAGGTATTTTGGAATAGTAACTATACTTGGAAGACAACTTTATACCAAGGGGGGGTACTCGGCCGAAGCCACTAGGCTAGAGGGGGGAGAGGGGTGTTTCGGCTAGGGCTTCCAAGAGGGAGGGGGGGAGAAGGCTTTTGGACGATAGAGCAACTAAGGGGGAGGGAGTTTGGAGACTTGGAAGGATGATTTGTGGATGAAGAGTTCATCAACTCAAGGGGGGTATTTATAGGGCTTTCAAGGGCTAAGATGAGGGCAAGTGGAGGGCAAGTGGATGGTGGGGATTTGCACAAGTGCACCCTAACCTACTCCACAAATCCCTCACAAAACATTGACCCAAGATTTAAGCCCCAAAACCATGGCAATCGTCAGTGCCGCCCAGCCGTCCAAGGGTGACAAGTGTCACCTCCGTTAGTCCAAAATATTTCATCTCTCGGAAAAATCCATAAAAATATAAATGACATAGCGAATTTTCCCATGAAGTTTTGTAAAACGTTTCGTCGGAAAACCATTCGTTTTGTGAGTTGTGCCCAAATTCGTCCTATGCCTAATCTTTAAGGCTTAACTTTTGTACGTACGCCCTTACGTACATACTCTGGAAATACGGGGTATAACAGGCTCTTCGTGAGGGGAAGGGTCCTTTTGGGGTAGCACCTGATGGGGTGCTAAGGTTTGAGGGCAGGTTGTGTGTTCCAGATATTGCAGGACTTGGCGAGTCTAGGAAGCACACGCGGCGGCGTTACTCTATCCATCGGGTCGACCAAGATGTACCACGACCTCGGATCGTGTATTGGTGGGATGGCTTGAAGAGGGGCGTTGCGAGTTTGTGGCTCGGTGCGTGTTGTCGGCGGTGAAGGTAGAGCACGAGGCACGGTGGTTTGTTGCGACGATAGAGATCCAGGCACGGAAATGGGAGGTGATCAACATGGACTTTATCACGGGTTACCTCGCACTCAGAAACATGATTCTATTTGGGTTATCGTCGGCCAGTGTGAAATCAGCCCACTTTCTTCCGTCGGGGCGACTTTTAGTGAGGATTATGCGGACTTTACATCAGAGATCGTCGGTGCATGGGTCCCTATTTCTATCATATCATCTGAGAGCCAGTTCTGGCTAACTTTTGGAAGTCCTTCCATAAGGGATTAGGGGCCTTGAGTGAGCACAAATCTTGCATTCCATCCTCGCAGGCAGGCGGCGAGCGCACTATCGGACTCTTGAGGATATCTTTGCGAGCTGTGTTATTGACTTGAGGGTAGTGGGAGGATCATTTGCCTCTTGTTGAGTTTGCGTATAATATGCTTCCACTCCAGATTCGGATGGCGCCTTATGAGGCCTTGTATGGGAGGAAGTGCGGTCGATAGGCTGGTTTGATGTAGGCGAGGTGCGATTAGTAGGACGGACCTAGTTCAGACGATGGATAAGGTAAAGCTTATCCGGAGCGATTCTTGGCGGCTGAGTCGGCAAGTCGTATCGGATCATAGTCGTCGGCATCTGGAGTTTGAGATTGATGATTGGTTTTTCCTGAAGGTGTCACCCGTGAAGGGTGTGATGAGATTCGGGAAGAAGAAACTCGCCCAGTACATTGGGCGTATCGATTGTCCGCGAGGTAGGCAAGGTTGCCTATGAGTTGGATCTGCCGTCCGATCTTGAGGCGGTGCATCCGGTTTTCATGTTTCCATCTTTGAGGAGATGTATCGGGATCCATCTAGGGTGCACCCGATTGGCGATGTTGGTGTGAGGGGTTATCATATGAGAGATTCCATAGCGATGTCGATCGTCGGGTTAGGCGTCTGCGGACCAGGGCGTGGCTTCGTCAAAGTCTTGTGGCGGACGAGCTCGAGGAGGAGATGACGTGGGAAGCTGAGGAGGACATGAGGCAGAAGTATCCTCACCTATTCCCCACACCTCCAGGTAACTCACTTTCCTACTTGTAAATTTTCATTGACATATTTGCTTAAGTGTTGTATTGTAGCCATGTGAGGCCTTTGCAAGCGTTTAAGCTTTATCGTTATCTGTCTTGGGAAGGAACATTCGGACGAATGTTTCTAAGAGGAGAATGTTATACCGTATTTCCAGTATGTGCGTAAGGGCGTGCGTCTGAAAGTTTAAGCCTTAAAGTTAGGCATAGGGCGAAAATTTGTGCACAACCACGAAGCGAATTGTTTTCCGGCGAAGCGTTTTCCAAGACTTGCGAAGGAAAATTACGGCTGCGACATTTATATTTTTGCGGATTTTTACGAGAGATGAAATATTTTGGACCAGCGAGAGGGCGACACTTGTCACCTCAAGTTGGCGGAACAGACGACGCAGCGCGTTTTGTGGCCTTGCGTTAGTCAGGTTAGGTAGGATTTTTGTGTAGTAGATGGATAAGGAAACATTGGTGAATCTCCACCTCCACTTGCCCTCCACTTGCCTTCATCTTGACCCTTGAATATCCTATAAATACCCCTTGGGTTGAAGACTTCTTCGTCCACAAATCATCTTCCAAGTCTCGAAACTTTCCCCACAGAGAAGCTCGTCTATAGCCTTCTCCCCTCTTGAGAAGAGCTTAGCCGAAACACCCCTCTCCCCCTTCCTAGTGGTCTCGGCAAAGCCCCACTTGGTAGAAAATACTCTCCTAGTATTATTACTATCCCCAAAATACCACTAGCCAGTATATCTAGTAGTATTCCAAAGTCACCTCTATACTAAAATCCACGAAATACTATCTTATATCCATTAGTCACTAAATGAAACCACAGGAAATCTTCATAGTTGGTTGAAGTTGTAAGTAGAAGTTGTGTAGAAACTTCTAAGGGTTTCTTGGAGCGGATTGGAGCGTACAGATTAGGAGCTAAACCTTGCTCAGGATCGACTTATATCTTGGATAATTTTTGGGCTTATCGAGGTAAATAATAATCTTATCCTTCTATTGTAATTGGAGAATACATGCTGTAGATGTATAGAAATAAGTATAAAATACATAGAAGGATATTAAAGAAGAGAATTGAACTGTAATTACATAGAAGGGTATTACAGAAGAGAATTGAATCTTTACATGGAATATGTATTCTGATGGACTTGAGTAGTTTGACGGGTAGGGAAGTGCTGCCCAATTTTCTGTAGAATTAAGAACCTTTTGCTTAGAATATCCTACAGAGTAGTCTAGACATTGATAGACGTATTTGACTATTATAGGTTGATACTCTGCGCGCGACATACTCGACTTGGCAGGTGGATTTCGCCGAGAAGGTATGTGATTCTTCCTATCCTCTTGAGCATGATATTTTAAGATATATATAGTACGGTAGACGTACGTGTGTTAACTGAACATGGTTTTACTCTGATGTCTGTCGACTTGAGTATAAATAATAAGAACCTTGAAGTATTTCAAAAGAATTATGAATCATTTTTGAAAGAAGAGTAATACATGATTTTTAAACAGAAAGCTTAAGATTTATATTAGCTTTATGGGAAGTTAGGTATAACGACTTAAGAAATATAAAGGAGCAGTTTTACTTATTTGTTTATGAAAATCTTGTATTGATTTACGCAAAGTGTAGTAAGATGGTTTGATAAGTAAACATGTTATGATGCTACGCGTGTTAATGTCTTGTGATGTTGTGTAAGGGGTTATTCTTGTTGTCTTTACGTTGTTAAGCGTTAAGACCGTTATCTTGTTATTATATCACATACCCCGACTTGTTATCTGAGGGCTTGCCACCCTTGATGCGGTCTATCGGCTATCGCGGTGCGTGTGACTATGCGGAGCTGCGGGAGTTCGGATTGATCATTAGGGTGTATTATCCGATGTGAGGATGCCTCATGCGATGCGTGTGACTATGCGGTCTAGGTGACTATGCGAAGTGCGGGAGTCGAGGAGGTACAGCGGGTTAGCTACCGTCACGAGAATACCTCATGCGGGTCTGTGTGTGACATATGCGGGCTGCGGGAAGTCCAGGATTAGGCACGCATAATGATACTATGGGTGATTGGCCTTGCTTCGATCATTAGCGGCCTAGAAAAGACCAGTTACAATATATCTATTTTTCTCTTGTTTATGTTGTGGCACTATGTGCAGTTGAACTGGTTGTATTTGCAAATGGTTTTAAAAACTTTGATTTCACTTTAGTACTTTACAGTTTCACATACTTGGTACCTGTTGTACTGACCTCCTTCGGGGGGCTGCGTTCATGCCGCAGGTAAAGGGAAGCAGGTGCTAGATCCACATCCTTAGGATCTTTGCTTTGGTGTCAGGAGCTCCATCTTCTCCGGAGGCTCGACTTTTGGTATGGTTCTCCCTGGTGGTGTAGATATATGTACATTCAGGGTATGGCGGGGCCCTGTCCCGCCATAGTTGTCTTACTTCCTTAAGTGCGTAGTCACATTGTAAAGTTGGGATGTAGCTGTTCACTTTGGGTATTTATATATATATGCAGAAAGGCGACTTTTCTCAGATAAAGCGTGTCTCATTTACATTGTTTCATGTCTTGTTTTATATTAATTGACTTATGATGTATGACTACTTGGGTGCGGGTAAAGGCACGATCCACGCCCCGAGCGGTCATAGCAGACAACTCCCACGAATCAAACCAATCATTGCGATGTCGCGCGGCCGATGTGAACCTAAGACCAGCGACTCGGTCTCGAAGCCACGATCACTCGTGATCGGCTGTCGGATGAACTCCTGCGGATCATCCTCAGGCCTCGACCCGTAGAACTCTGACGGGCTACAACTCAGAAAATCCCGTAGTCTCAAGCTGTCCGATCTAGGATGAACGACGGGTGCTACTGGAACTACTGCGTCCAGCCTATCCTCATGTCTGGCCACAATCCTGGCTAGTAACTTGGCCATCTCCCTGTAACCCATCTCCTCTGCTCTAGGTTTGGTGGAGGCGCAGTCTTGTGGTCTCTTTGGGGCGCGGCGTCGTGGAACTTCGCCGTGCGAGTATCGCCTCGGGTATAGGTGGGCACAGGCCTCGTGGCCCTCGGTACTACTAGCGACTCCATCGGCCGCTTTCCGCCGGGCCGGGTTGCCTTGCGTGGAGGCATAAGCGTAAAGAAAAGAAATCGTTAGAGGTCGAACTTATAACACGGCTCTGAGGCACGATCTCGAGTGAAAGAATGGAAACCAATCCTAAATATCCTATAGCCTCACGATTATTGGTGTAGTGCGCAACACGCGATAATCAAGACTACTAGATACGATGCCTGTAGACACTTTCCGAGGATTAAGCGCTGCGATACCACTTTTGTCACGACCGATCCGGGCGTGGTAGTGCCTTACCGGGCACCAAGTAGACATCATCGAGTAACCGGAATATAAAAACAAGACATGAAACATACGTAAAAGAGACACGGTTTATCGAAAAGATTGCCTTCGGCGTATATATACATCAGAGTGAGCAGTTACATCCCAACTTACAACGGACTACGGACCTCAGGAAAGTAAACAACTATGGCGGGACGGGCCCGCCATACCTGAATGTACAAAATATCTACAACACGAGAGATTTGTGCAAAAGTCGAGCCTCGGAGAAATGAGGCTCACGACACGAGTAAGGATCAAGAACTAGGATCTACCACTGCTTTCACTGCGGCATGAGCGCAACCCGAAGGAAGTCGACAACAGTACCAAGTATGTGAAAGCGTAAAAATCTTGAAATGAAATCAAAGCATTTTAAAACCACTTACAAATACAACCAATTTAACGCGCATAGTGCCACAGCATAAACAAGAGCAAAATGGATATAATGTAATGGTCTTTTCTAGGCGCTAATGATCGAGCAAGGCGAATCGCCCGTAGTATCATTATGCGTGCCTAATCACGAACTCCGCAGTCCATGGGTCACGCGAACTGCATGAGGTATTCCTCGCATCGGGGTAGCTAACGCGGCATCCTCCGACTCCGCCCGCGTAGTCCGCATCCGCGTGAGGTATTCCTCGCGTCGGGTAACACACCGGTGATCATCCTGGAACTCCGCAGCTCCGCGTAGGTCACTGACCGCGTGAGGTATTCTCGCATCGAGGGTGGCAAGTCCTCGGCATCATAACAAGTCAGGGGGGTATGTGATATAATAGCAGTACAACGGGCTTATCGTTTAACAACGTAAGCACAACAAGAGTAACCCCCTTACACAAACATCACAAGACACTAACACACGTAGCATCATAACATGTTTACTTATCAAACCATCTTACTACACTTTCCAGAGATCAATACAAGACTTTCATACACAAATAAGTAAACCGTTCCTTTATCTTTCTTAAGTCATTATACTTAACTTCCCATAAAGCTAGTATAACTCTTTAAGCTTTTAAAACCAAGTATTACTTTTCTTTCAAAAATGATTCATAACTCTTTTGAAATACTTCAAGATTATTATTATTTAAAACTCAAGTCAAAAGACATCGAGTAAAACCGGTTTAGTTAACACACGTCGTCACCGTACTATATATATATCAAAATATCATGCTCAAGAGGATAGGAAGAATCACATACCTCGCCCGAAATCCACCTGCCAAGTCGAATATGTCGCGCGCAGAGTATCAACCTATAATAGTCAAATACGTCTATCAACGTCTAGACTACTCTGTAGAATATTCTAAGTAGAGGGTTCTCTATTCTACGGAAAATTGGGCAGCACTTCTGTTACACCCCGTAATTTCAGGACATGTTTTAAGAACGTAAGTAAGAACTCACAAGTGTTAAGATTTGAGACTTGTAAAAATTTATCGGAAATATGAAATTGTCGGATATCGTATTATTATGACGAATGGGAGGGCGACACGTGTCACCCCCCTTAGTAATGCCTTGGACGATTTTTAGCAAGGGCTAAAGGGTCATTAGACCTTTGTTGCAAGACAAGTCTTGCAACTTGAGGCTTGATAATCTTGACTAAAGTCAAAGGACCCACAATGGTCTTGATATTTTGTAAGACTACATCTAAACCACCCATGTGTTTTGTCAGGACCCGAACCCGGGCCCGTGACTAGTGCCTTACCCCGGGCACCCTAGTGATACAACATCAGAGTAATCAGCGGAACATAAAACAAGACATGAAAATATTAAGAAGTAAGAAACGATGTCGGAGAAAACTTGCCTTACGATATATATAAATCAATTTTAAAACCGACGATTACATCCATTACAACTCTGCCACAGATTACACGGACCTCTAAGAATGATCGACAATAATGGCGGGAGGCCCCGCCATACCACGAATGTAAATACCTACAACGGCGGGCTATACCACTGATAAGCCTCGGAGAAGCGGAGCTTCCATACTTGACTGTGACCCGAGAACTAGGATCAACGGCGGTGTACCTCGACTGCGGCATGAGCGCGCCCCAAGGAGGTCGACAACGGTACCAATTATGTGAAACTGTATAGTAATTAAATTAAAACATATCATTTTAAATTCAGTTTTGCAAGTATGTATGAAACAACCAAGGTAACCGCATAGTGCCATATCATAAACAAGAGCAACAATAGGTAAGCGTAGCGAGTCTTTTCTAGGCTGCGAATGATCGAAGCGGGCCAATTGCGTAGTATCACCATGCAAGCCTAATCACGGACTCCGTAGTCGCATAGGCCACTCATATAGGCCCGCATAGGTATGTAACCCGCATCGAGGGTAGCTACTCCTCGGCATCGTCTGGACCCGCGATTCGCATGGCCACAGAGGCCGCGTGACCACAAGGGCCGCAAACTAACACGAACTCCGTAGTTCCGCATGGATCCGCGACCCGCGTGAGGTATTCTCGAATCATGGTCCCCGGACGCTGAGTCTACCCCAGTCGGAGGCGGCAACCTCGGAAATAAGTCAAGGTGAGTGATATTATACTAACATAAACATCGTTAAACAACATAAGCACAACAAGAATACTCTCTTACACAAGCGTTACGAGACACTAACACACGTAGCGTCCTAACATGTTTACTTATCAAATCAACAAGAAAGTATTTTAAGGCTATCACAAACCAGACAATCAAGTTATACACACAAGGTACATTCTAATATATGATTAACTGGGTCGAATCTATTTCCAAAGTACTTCATACATTATCTTTTAAAAGATAAGTTACGTTTACAAAGTAACACAATACCCGTAGTATATGAAAATAGATTGATTATCCTTTGAAGTAAATAAAAACACTTCTCTTCGTAAAATCAAGTAACAACATTCTTTTCCAAATGTTTCAAGTTTGCCTAATTTCAATTACTCGAGTTTCGTTTTGAAAGGTTTCGTAGTTCATAATCTTAATCACTTAATGATATAATTCTCCCTTAAAAGCAATTTGAGAAACATATGTCTGATACGTGAGTAGGTTATTCTTGTTTATAACAATCTTATTTAAGCAGCCATGATCTAGGAAATGTATCATCATTTGTCTCATCTTAGCTTTTATGCAGATGGAAGTTTCTACTGGTTTTAATAATACTTAATCTGTCAAAACATTTCCCTTTATTAGCGCTGCTGTGGTTTGTTCGATACTTATTCTGATTTCCGAAATCAGTAAAACATTATTGCTTTTAAAATCAAGTACTCATTACTCGCGAATGAGGTTTTACAACATTTTTAACAAAATGTTAATTACCAAGTAAAACAAGTTAAGTCTCTTATCTTTTAAGATCAAGTCTCTTAACTTTTAAAATCAATAAACCATTCATTTTACCAATCTTAAGACGTTATACCTAACTTCCCATAAAGCTAGTATAACTCTTATGTTTTCAAAACCAAGTATTATTCTTACATTAAAAATGATTGAAAATTCTTTGAAATACTTCAAGATTCTTTATTATAACACATTAAATCGATTATAAGTCAAATCGATTACCTTTTAAAACCATAAAGCATTTTCTTACTTACATAAAGTGTTATAACCAACTTCCCATAAAGCCGTTATAACACTTTATGTTTCAAACCAATCAAATCGTTTAACACGTGACGTCACCGTACTACATAGTTATACACATATCATGCTAGAAAAGGTAGGAAGAGGTTCACATACCTCGCGGCGATTATCGACTAATAGCAAAACGCTCAAGTACCTCAAACCGTCGGCACTCCTTGGCCAAGTAGATCGCGCCACACGTAGTACTTCCACCTATAAGGCCACAAGGCGCTTATTAACATTTAGGTCTCTTCGTAGAACATTCTACTGACAAATTCGCGACTCTCCACGCAACAGCGTAAATCTCCTCCTCTAGCGGCAGCTACCAAGCCAACCGGGGGTTATACGTCTAAACCGGGCGTGCACAATTCTACCTCACGGAAAAGCTACACAAGTCTCTTGTCTGATCTATGTAATTCTGATCAAACACTCTTCTTTGAAAAGGTTTCTTATTATTCAAAGCTTAAGTCGCGAGACATCAGTAAGTATTATTCGAGCTTAAGTCCAAAGACATTGCCGATAACAGCGTTCAGTTCTATATATAGTATACTTCAACTATATAGTCTAACAATCATGTAATTTCCAATTACAATAGAGGACAAGATATTTACCTCGATAAGCCCATAATTATCCAAGTATAAAGTCGATCACGGCAACGTTTAGCTCCAACTCCGCGCTCCAACCCGCTCCAAACTACCCTTAGAAGTTCTAACCAACTTCTACATACTACTCCAACTAACCATGGAGATTTTTCCTTAGGGTTTCGATTTGGTGACTGACGGGAAGTATAATAGTATTACGGGGCTTTTCAGATAGTATAACCTTAGAATACTACAAGGTATACGCTAAGGTAATTTGGGTATAGTAACAATACTTTTGAGAGTATTTCTACCAAGAGGAGGGTATTTATACGAAACAACTAGGCTAGTGGGTACTTACGGCTAGCACCACGAGGAGGGTGTATGCCCGCTACCACCCCACTGTGGGTACTCTCGCCGAGGGGAGAGGGCTCTGGCCGAACTCAACACAAAGGGGAGTGAGGAGGATTTTAACACGTAGGAATTATTTGGAATGGATGAAGAAGTCTTCCAAAGGGGGGTATTTATAGGTCTAGCAAAGGCCAACCAATGGCCAAGATCTTGCCAAGTGCAAGGCAAGTGTAGGGCAAGATTCACCATGTGTCCTAAACCAACTAACACGCAAAATATCCTACCTACTCCCACTCCATTCGTCGAACATCACCGTGACGTGTTCCAATGAGAGGGTGACAAGTGTCGCCTCTCGTTGGTCCAAATTTTTTCTTCTATCGTAAAAATCCGATAAAATTAAAATTGACATAGCGTTATTTTTCCTACGAAAATCGTGGAAAGCGTTTCGAAAAACGACTCTAACCGGGTGCTGTGAACAAAAATAATTCGGCCAAGCTTATTTGAAGTTCGAATTTTCTACGTACGTCCCTACGTACATACTTTGGAAATACGGGGTATAACATTCTCCCCTCCTTAGAAACATTCGTCCCGAATGTTCCTTCTAAGTCTCAAAACAAACGCGCCTGTATAGTCTTCACTACTATACTTACGAGAACGATCCTGCCACACCTGGCCACAGAAACATCTGCGCAAATTACTTACGTCCAAGTCCACGAGGAAACACCTCTAACATCACCACAAACACCTCTAACATCACAACGCTCCCATCCAAGGGTCTAAAATATAATTCCTTCGCACTTTCTCCATACAAAAGAAATGGTCACATCTCGCTCGCAATCATGCTCACTTCTCCTTTACTCGTCGTGATACCACTTTTGTCACTTTGCGCGAGGTTCTAGTGTCACCCGGCGACCTAACAAATGGTGCCGGCCGTACGCGATCCACGAGGTCGTACACTCGAACTCTTACCACATTTAAATCGCTTGGTTTCAAAACTCGGGTTACTATCTCTAACGTGGTCATCATTAATCGGGAACACTGGATGGATCTCGATACTTTCCGATCATAACAATCTGAAGACCGGACGTATTGCCTCTAAGTCGGGCGGCAAAGCTAACATATAGGCAACTGGCCTATTCTTCACATGAACTCAAAGGCCCAAAGTAACTCGCTAAGTTCCCTCTGTTTCCAAAACTCGTCACTCCCAACCCGGGGTGGTACTTTCAAGAAGACCGACCGTCAACCTGAACTGTAAGCGTCGTCGCCGATAATCCGCACGATTTCTCTGAGCTGCCAAAAACCTCTTCTAGATAAGCCTCACTCCTATCCACATCTGTTGAACAAGATGGACCAACTATCTGAACGCCAACATCAAACCAATCGGCCAAGAACTTACACTACCGCCGCAAGGCGCCATAAAGCGACATCCGAATACGAAATGGTAGCTACTAAAACACTCCTTCAAGAGAGACAACAATCCTTACTACCCACGAAATCCACACACTGGCCCGAGGGCGAATACGATACGGAGACTCACCTGAGTTCCTAATCCTGCCTGGTAAAACTTCCAGAAAAAGAAACAGCCGTAACCTGGGCTCCACTGTCTGTCATAAGGTAAAGGTAGGCACCCCGTGCAGCCTTACAACCTTTCTGATATAATGCCTCGCAACATACCACCGAGTACACGATTTGGACTAAAAGATAAGACGGGCTGACCTTATCGGCCCGACTACTGATTGAACGTATCCACGAACTCGTACGCTGGTTAACTAAACTTGGGCCTAACACCCTCATAACCCTAACACAAAGCGGGACCACCGCAAACTGACCCCACCACCACACAGGTCGCGGGTTGACCCGCAACGTGGCCTCAACCCGACCCGGCAACGAGCGGAACGTTAGCTCCCCGATCCGGAACAATCTCTCTAATCATGTTACGAAAACCTAGCGGTATTCTTAGCTCAACTACCCTCTTTCATTCCACACTTCTCAGGGACTTATCCCACAAACATAACTCACGTGCACTATGCACTCCTATAAGGGTCAAACATAAACAATACATCTTTTACGCGGGATGGCCTTACCTCTAAGGTCTCTACGTATAACACTCTAAGGCTCACACTTTCTCTATCCCCCAATCTTCCCTAAGCATCGAACCATGATTTCTAATCACAAATTACACCTCGCTATCGAACATAGCACTTAAGATATAATCATCTCATCATACGCTACTAATCTCTAGAGGTTAAGGATAAACACAGTATCTCTTCGCCCACTCCCTTAAGTCGTTTCTAATCGACCGCCTGTAGGCGATAGCTGGAAGGTGGCGACTACCCATCGATCTCGAAGGCTAAGTCCTCCTACAAGGACACTCTTTCGACATCGGACCACGGTCGTAGGTAAAACAAGTACTAACTAAAGATGACATTCCCGATGGCGCTCACACCGCGTGAATCGGGGAAAATCAATCCGGTGGCCGGAACCTACGTGTAGCCGTGAACCTAAGCTCGAGCTCGACCAACTCCTCGTGATACCGAGCGTCACGAACCACGTGGAGGACCTTTCAGACCGCAGTGGATGTGCATAATCTAATCACGCGAGGCGACTACGCCTCAAAAGTTACTAAGGACCTCGCTGCTCGCCCTCTCGCATCGCCCGTTAACCCGTCGATCTCACGTTTCTTGGCTCGCTGCGACAAGCCCGCATCGTGCCATGCTCAAGCCTAGCGAAGAATTACTCTCGCACAACCCTTTCTAAGATATTCATCAAGACACGCGGTACATCGGAATGCTCACTGGTAGCCAAATCCATCGCTAGTAACAGGGTTGTCTATTCGCAATCTATATTCTCTCTTTCCCCTCGTGGAACTGAAGGTTCAAATGTCGTGGCCGCAGAGGAACCGCCGCCGCTAAACTCACTGGGCCGTGACGTAGCATAACTCCCGAACGGCACCTAAATCGTGATGGTTGGGCACGGCCTCGTAACCCTCAGATTTACTCGCAGCCTCGGCCGCTTTGCCCTCTGACCGGGTTGCTCTACGAAGGCATAGCGGTGGAAAGGAATACGTGAGAGGTCCAACTTGCAACACAACTCTAAGGCACGATCTCGAGTGAGAAGAATAGAAACCAATCCTAAATATCCTATAGCCTCCGATTATTGGTGTGGTGCACAACACACCGATAATCAAGACTTCATCGGATACGGTCGTAGACACTTTCCGAGGATTAATCGCTCACGATACCACTTTTGTCAGACCGAACCCGCCCGCGGATCGTGTCTTACCTCGCACCCTAGTGATACAACATCAGTAATCGCGAACATAAAACAAGACATGAAAATATTAAGAAGTAAGAAAGAATCGGAGAAAACTTGCCTTACGCATATATATAAATCAATTTTAAACCGAACGATATATCCCATTACAACTCGCCACAACAGCATTTCATGGACCTAAGAATGATACGACAATAATGGCGGATGGGGCCCCGCCATACCTGAATGTAAATACCTACAACGAGCGGGCTATACCACCGATAAGCCTCGGAGAAGCGAGCTTCCCATACTGAATGACCCGAGAACTAGGATCAACGACTGGTGTACCTCAACCTGCGGCATGAACGCAGCCCCCCGAAGGAGGTCAGTACAACAGGTACCAAGTATGTGAAACTGTAAAGTACTTAAATGAAAACATATCATTTTAAATTCAGTTTTACAAGTATGTATGAAAAAACCAAGGTAACCGCACATAGTGCCATATCATAAACAAGAGCAACAATAGGTAAGCGTAATGAGTCTTTTCTAGGCTGCGAATGATCAAGCGGGCCAATTGCGTAGTATCACCATGCAAGCCTAATCGACTCCGTAGTCCGCATAGGCCACTCATATAGGCCCGCATAGGTATGTAACCCGCATCGAGGGTAGCTACTCCTGCATCGCCCCGACCCGCATTCGCATGGCCACAGAGACCGCGTGACCACGAGGGCCGCAAACTAACCCGAACTCCGTAGTTCCGCATGGATCCTCAGACCCGCATAGGTATTCTCGAATCATGGTCCTGCATCACCGAAGTCTACCCCGCGTCGGAGGCGACAACCTCGGAAATAAGTCAAGGTGAGTGATATTATACTAACATAACAGCTTATCGTTAAACAACATAAGCACAACCAGAATACTCTCTTACACAAACGTTACAAGACACTAACACACGTAGCATCCTAACATGTTTACTTATCAAATCAACAAGAAAGTATTTTAAGGCTATCACAAACCAAAGACAATCAAGTTATACACACAAGGTACATTCTAATATATGATTAACTGTGTCGGGTATCTATTCCCAAAGTACTTCATACATTATCTTTAAAAGATACGTTACGTTTACAAAGTCACACAATACCGTAGTATATGAAAATAGAGTGATTATCCTTTGAAGTAAATCAAAACACTTCTCTTAAAATCAAGTAACAACATTCTTTTCCAAATGTTTCAAGTTTGCCTAATTTCAATTACTCAAGTTTCGTTTTGAAAGGTTTCGTAGTTCATAATCTTAATCACTTAATGATATAATTCTCCTTAAAAGCAATTTTAGAAACATATATACGTCGTGAGTAGGTTATTCTTGTTTATAACAATCTTATTTAAGCGACCATGATCTAGGAAATGTATCATCATTTGTCTCATCTTAGCTTTTATGCAGATGGAAGTTTCTTGGTTTTAATAATACTTAATCACAAAACATTTCCTTTATTAGCGGCTGTGGTTTGTTCGATACTTATTCGATTTCAAATCAATAAACATTATTGCTTTTAAAATCAAGTACTCATTACTCGCGAATGAGGTTTTACAACATTTTTAACAAAATGTTAATTACCAAGTAAAACAAGTTAAGTCTCTTATCTTTTAAGATCAAGTCTCTTAACTTTTAAAATCAATAAACCATTCATTTTACCAATCTTAAGACGTTATACCTAACTTCCCATAAAGCTAGTATAACTCTTATGTTTTCAAAACCAAGTATTATTCTTCTGTTAAAAATGATTCAGCATTCTTTTGAAATACTTCAAGATTCTTTATTATAACACATTAAGTCAGTTATAAGTCAAATCAGTTACCTTTTAAAACCATAAAGCATTTTCTTACTTACATAAAGCTGTTATAACCAATTTCCCATAAAGCCGTTATAACACTTTATGTTTCAAACCAATCAAATACGTTTAACACATGTACGTCTACCGTACTACATAGTTATACACATATCATGCTAGAAAAGGTAGGAAGAGGTTCACATACCTCGCGACGATTATCGACTAATAGCAAAACGCTCCAAGTACCTCAAACCGTCGGCTACTCCTTAAGCCAAGTAGATCGCGCCACACGTAGTACTTCCACCTATAAGGCCACAAGGCGCTTATTAACATTTAGGTCTCTTCGTAGAACATTCTACGTAAAAAATCGCAAAGACTTCCCGCAACAGCGTAAATCTCCTCCTCTAACGGGGCCGGCTACCAAGCCAACCGGGGGGGGTTATACGTCTAAACCGGACGTGCACAATTCTACCTCACAGAAAAGCTACACAAGTCTACTGTAATACAGTCCTATGTAATTACAGTTCAGCACTCTTCTTTCGAAAAGGTTTCTTATTATTCAGGCTTAAGTCGCGAGACATTGCCGTAAGTATTATTCAGGCTTAAGTCCAAAGACATTGCCGATAACAACGTTCAGTTCTATATATAGTATACTTCAACTATATAGTCTAACAATCATGTAATTTCCAATTACAATAGAGGGACAAGATATTTACCTCGATAAGCCCATAATTATCCAAGTATAAAGTCGATCCTGGGCAACGTTTAGCTCCAACTCCGCGCGCTCCAACCACCCTTAGAAGTTCTAACCAACTTCTACATACTACTCCAACTAACCATGGAGATTTTTCCTTAGGGTTTCGATTTGGTGACTGACGGGAAGTATAATAGTATAACTGGCTTTCAGATAGGTATAACCTTAGAATACTACAAAGTATACTGCTAAGGTAATTTGGGTATAGTAACAATACTTTGAGAGTATTTCTACCAAGAGGAGGGTATTTATACGAAACAACTAGGCAGTGGGTACCCCACTGGCTAGCACCACGCGAGGGGGTGTATACCCTCGCCTACCCCACTGTGGGGTACTCTCGCCAAGGGGAGAGGGCTCTCACCGAACTCAACACAAAGGGGAGGAGGAGGATTTGAACACTTAGGAAATATTTGGAATGGATGAAGAAGTCTTCCAAAGGGGGGTATTTATAGGTCTAGCAAAGGCCAACCAATGGCCAAGATCTTGCCAAGTGCAAGGCAAGTGTAGGGCCAAGATTCACCCATGTGTCCTAAACCAACTAACACACAAAATATCCTACCTACTCCCACTCTCCATTCGTCCAACATCACCGCCCAACGTGTTCCAATGAGAGGGTGACAAGTGTCGCCCTCTCGTTGGTCCAAAATGTTTCGTCTCTCGGAAAAATCCGCAAAAATTAAAAATGACATAGCCGGAATTTTTCCTACGAAAGCTGTGAAAACATTTCGTCGAAAAACGACTCTAACCGGGTGTTGTGAACAAAAATAATTCGGCCAAGCTTATTTGAAGTTCGAATTTTCTACGTACGTCCCTACGTACATACTTTGGAAATACGGGGTATAACATGTTTATATCATAACCCTCCAAGGTGCTATACATTACTACTAGTAGAGAGAGAGAGCTTAACACTTAGAAAAAAATTCACAAATTTGAAGAACTCAAGGAAAGGGCTCTCGGGTTCCCTCCATTCCTAAAGGAAAAAAATTTGTTTCTTGTTCATTCAACTCCCCACTTTAAACCAAGGTTCTTGAGGGTAGTGTAAGCATATCTCAATAGAAAAATCTTGGAAAAAGGTAGTTTTCTGTTAGTCGAAAACGAAAACCTAATGGTCTTTCTAGGTTTTGTTTGGAGATTTGAAGGATAATTGTTGGTGTTGTTCTAAGGGTCTCAACAAGCGGATTGAAGTGTCTTGGAGAGGCTCTAAACTACTAAGAGACTTGGATTGAGTTGGATTAAGTTTCATTGAGGTATAATCTTGTCTTTTATAGGTGTTACAAGATTATATAGTTATATTGTTGTTAGCTTTACATGTTGCTAGCATGAAGTTGATATGTTGAAGTTATAAGTATTATGGATTGCTTGTAGCTTAAATCCAAATGTTATACAAGCCACTTGAAAATTGGATTACTAATTGGTCGTTTATTAGAAATCGTCGCATGTTACTTACTTGAAGATTATGGTTGTTATAATCAAACGCGACTTGATATCATGTTATGCTACCAATTTGGTTTGAAATGGAAATTGGATAAGAATTGGTATTGTTAAACTCAATGTCGAATTTGGACTTGTAGTTTGTATTAGTTTATTATCGTTGTGGGGAATTTTACACGCCTAGTAGCGTGTAATCCCCTATTGATTAATTGCTTTGATTGTTCCTTTAAATGTGGCGTGTTTGGTTATTGTATTCGCCTTGAAAAGGTGGCAAAGTTAGTAAAAACATAGGAGGTGTCCGATTTTCCGTAGGATTTAGCGACATGACACTTATAATATTCTACGTTTGAAGTAAGGCCTTAATAGACGTATTGTGAATATTATAGGTTGACATACTACGCGGACTTTGTACTTGGCAAGTGGTTGACCCCGAGGTATGTAGAACTTTTCCTATCCTTCGAGCATGATTAGTTGCACGATATAGTACGGTGACGACAAGATCTTGATATCCTTTACTAGTTTATTGAATGGCCAAGTCGGGTGAGTTAGGAGATTAATTCACTTTTGAAAGTATTAAGGATGTCTAATGTGTTATTAAAGTTAAGGACTTGAAGAGTTTTAAAGTATGTGATACTTGTATCGCTTTAAACATATAAGTCCTGGATAGAAATTTTACTTGACTAAGGTATAAAGTGAATATAACGACTTTATGGGAGTTGGTTATATTGGCTTTATGGAAAGATAAATGGCTTGAGTTAATGGAAGGCAATTCGATTTTAAGGCATCTAATTGCCTAAGGTTTTATAAGGAAAGGAGTCACTTGATTTAGAAACCTAACTTTATTTCTAACGGTGTCGTGACTTGCCTTGAAATGTAATTTGGACTTGATACTAGGATTAATAGTATCTTGGAAGTTTTCTACTAAAAAGAGTCTTTTGTTTTAAAGAATTGAAGTACGTAGTACTTTGGGTTAAATTCCCGGATCTTGATAAAAGACATGTTAGTGCCTTAGGTAATACTAAAATGAGAGTGTAGATGAATAAGACTAATAAGAAGTTAGGGGGATCTCTAACTTGCTTATTTATTGTATGACGGCCGGTTGAGATAGGGTAAGAGTATAAGTGATACGCTATACCACCTTCTCCAGGATAAGAGTATAAATGAGGGGTGAACCCCCAAGACGTTATACCACCTGTTTTATTACCTTCTCCAGGGTAAGAGTATAAATGAGGGGCAAAACCCCCAAGACGTTATACCACCGCCTGTGGTAAGAGTATAAATGAGGTAAGAACCCCAAGACGTTATACCACTGCTTTATGGGTTCGCTACCCATGATTTGATCGGGAGTCTCCTATTGTGACGTTGTACGTATTCCCTTGATTTACTCTCATTGTTAGTAAGGCACTGTGTACTGTAATTCTGTTATCATACATGTCTCCGGCTTTATTTTAAACTTATGTTGTAATTACAGTACTTTCCAGTTTTACATACTTAGTACATATTGTGCGAATTTCTTCCTGGCCGCGTTTATGCCGCAGAGGGTAAGGTGTGGATCCACATTCTTGATCACTTATCGACGTCAAGCTCCATTTATCCGAGGCTTGTCTCATTTTGGTACGATCTTTTCCCGTGTTGTAGATTTATGTATATTCGTGGTATGGCCCCCGCCCCGCCACGCCATTATTCCTAGAGGTGCGTATTCACATTTGTGGTCAACATGAAGAACTGATGTTGTACAGTTGTACTTTTGATTTTGTTATATATATTGGAAGGCGGCCTTATCGGCTAGCCTGGGATGTTTTATGTTACACATGTGTTTATGTTGTGTATGTTCCGCTGCCATTCTCTGATGTATACTCAAGCGGGTGCCTGTAGGGCACGGCCGCGATGCCCTCGGGTCGTGACAAAAGTGGTATCAGAGCAGTTAGTCCTCGGAAAGTGTCTACAGACCGTTCTAGTAGAGTCTTGATTATAGGTGTGCTGCATCACATATATAATCGTGAGGTTGCAGGACATTTAGGATTGGTTTCCATTCTTCTCTCTCTGAGATCGTGCAGTAGAGCTGTCTTATTAGGTTGAATCCTCTCTGACCTAGTCTTATGAAACAGATATGCCTCCACGGAAGGCGACCAGGGCCCAGAAGGGCAAGGCAGCAGCAGGAGCTGCTAGCGGTACTCAGAGGGTTACACGGGCTCAGGCACAGACTATACCTGAGGTAGTAGGCGGGTCGGCGAGTTCAGCCACGCCGACAAAGAGATGAGCCGAGAGCGCGGAGCTCCAGAGGTTCCTGCACCGAGCCTCCGCCCGCACCGGTGCCGAGTATAGAGACTACGGGAGCAGATCCTACATCGACCAAGATAGTAGCCTGACAACACGACAGTGAGCAGCACCACCCAAGGGCCGGCGCCATGTTAGGGATTTTTCGGGTTGTCACCCACCGAAGTTTTATGGTTCGAGGTCGGATGAGGATCCGCAGGTTCATTCGGCTACAAATAACCATGCAGGTTCTTAGGGCTTCAGAGACAGAGTCTGTTACGCTAGCCTCCTACCGGTTGCGCGATATTGCGTTGAACTGGTTTGAGTCGTGGTTAATTTTGAGAGGTGATGATGCTCTTCCAGCTGGTTGGGAGGAGTTTACAGAGGCCTTCATGGATCACTTTTTGCCTCCTGAGATGAGGAGAGCCCGGCAGACGATTCTTGACCTCGAGGCGTAACGAGGAGGCTGCGAGTATAGCTGAGTTTGACTCGCCGCATACGCGCATACTATTGTACCGATACGGCGATAGGGTTCATCGTTATGTGACGGGCTTGACCGTCATATGATTACCGCATGCCAGCGTGGCTCTTCAGCCGGTATGGACATCGCCGGATGCGTGCCTATGCGCGCAGGATCGAGGATAGAGAGAGAGGAGGACCAGATTGACTCAGACGGCAAGAGGCCGTGACATTGTGGTCTCGTGGCGTTGTTCGAGGCGACAGCCTCGCAGAGCACTGAGTCCACTTTTCCACCAAAGACAGAGTGCTCTTCGCGTTTTCTCGCAAGAGGTCCGAGCAAACAGCCGGGTGAGCAGTCGTGGCTCCGGACTTCGGATTTCGCGAGGCAGAACCGTCACCGATCGGGACCATCCACACCTCAGTGTGCTCGATGTGATAGTTCCACTGTGGCGAGTATCGCAGAGCCGGAGCTTGTTACTCGTGGTGACAGCAGGCCATTTGAGGAGAGATTGTCCGCTCAGGGCATGGGTGGTACGGCAGCCGTGATCCGCTGCCGGGTCTTCTCCTTCTCGTGGCGCGCCCGAGGCGTGGTACTCACGACAGGCAGCCGCGTAGAGGTCGTGGTGGTGGTTCGAGCTTAGCGGTCAACGTAACCGCATATATTCTCTAGCCACCGCCAGATCGTGAGGCTTTCTCCGACGCCGCCACGTACATTATTGATTTCATGTTGACGCTTATGCTTTGATAGATCCGTGTTCTACCTTGTCCTATGTGTCCTCTTATCGCGGTAGAATCGGGCAGAGCCGTGTCGATAGAGCCGTTTGAGGTAGCTACGCCAGGGTGATCTTGTTAGCCGAGCGTGTAGAGGTTGTCCGATATTCATTTACGCCGACCGCAGACTTGATAGAGCCGAGACGAGATTTTGATGTCATTACGGGTATGGACCGGTTGTCTTCTTGTTTTGCCAACGTTGATTGTAGGGACAGTTGGTTCGGTTCGAGCTCGCGAGCCGATTATCGAGTGGAAGCGGCAACACAGCGCCGGCGGGTAGGTTTATTTCTTACCTCAAGGCTAGGAAGATGGTGCAGGCGGTACATCTATCATCCGTTCGTATTTGATACGCAGGCTGAAGTGCCGCTTCTTCATCGCGATGGTTAGGGAGTTTCCAGATGTGTTCCCAGATGATCTTCCGGGTATCCCTCCTGAGAGGGAGATTGAGTTTTGTATTGACACGTTGCCAGACACGCGACCTATTTCCATTCCGCCATACAGGATGACACCGCCGAGTTGAGGAGCCAAGGACCACCAAAAGATTTTCTCGAGAAAGGCTTTATCAGCCTAGTGTATCTCCCGGGAGCGTCGGTTTGTTTGTGAAGAAGAAGGATGACGCTGCGATGTGTTGATTACAGCAATGAATAAGGTAACCATTAAGAATAGGTACCCTCCCCGTAATGATGATTTGTTTGACCAGTTGCAGGGTGCGAGGTGTTTCTCCAAGATAGACATGCGGTCTGGTTATCATCAGGTTCGGGTTCGAGAGGCAGATATCCCAAAGACTGCATTCAGGACCCGATATGGGCACTATGAGTTTAGAGTTATGTCTTTCGGTTTGACCAACGCTCCAAATGGTATTTATGGATTTGATGAACCGTGTTCAAGTCATTCTTGGATACATTTGTGATAGTATTCATCGACGACATCCCGTTTATTCGCGTGAGCAGAGCACGCATGCACCACTCGAGGACCAGGTACGGTTCTTCTGAGCCGGCAGCTATTCGCCAAGTTCTCCAAGTGAGTTTTGTTAGCCTCGGTGGCATTCCCGGGCATATTATCGGGCTGATGGTGTTGGTGGATACGCAAAGATTGAGGCGCCAAGTCTTGGCCGAGACCTACTACTCCGACCGAGGTGCGTAGCCAATGGCGTGTTATTATCGTAGAGTTTGTGAGCGCTTTGTTTCGATTTCAGACCGCTGACTAGGTCGACTCGGCGCACCAAGTTCCAGCCGACGAGGCTTGCGAGAAGCGGTTTCCAGCTTGAAGGAAAGGTTGACTACAACTCCGCCTTACTTTTCTGAAGCGGTTAGACGCACGTGATCTATCGCGATACCCTGCATCGCCAGGTGTGTTTTGACGCAAGACGGCAAGGTTATAGCCTATGCTTCCCGAAGCATTTGAAGCACGAGAGGAATTACCCTACCCATGACTTAGAGTTGGCCGTTATTCATGCCTTGAAAATTTGGAGACACTATTTGTACGGGTTCATGTGGATATTTATACGCACCACAAGAGCCTCCAAGATATCTTCAGCAGATGAGTCAACCCGAGACAGACGGTTAGAGTCACGAAAGATTATGATGTTGATATTCTCTACCATCCGGAAAGCCAACGTAGTTGCCGATGCCTTGAGTCGTAGATCGACGGGAGCCCGCTGAGGTACAGCGCAGAGACAGTGATACGGTCCGCCGATCCACCGCCAATGAGCCTTGGTTCGATTGATCGATACCGCGATAGTGGGTACGGTTCGTGAGGTTGCGAGTCTTCCATCGTTGATGAGGTGAAGAGGCGGCGCTTTAGGACCCGTGTTGCGCGGTATCGAGACGCAGCTCTTCGGGAGGAGAAGAGTCTATTCGAGTAGCGCCCGCCGGGTGCCGAGATTTGAGGGCTTGGCCAGATGTTCCCGATGTGTCAGACTTCGCGCCAGATTCTCGGGAGGCACACGTTGCTCGTTATTCTATTCATCCGGGTCACCAAGATGTACCATGACCGCAGATGTTTGTATTGGTGGATAGCCCAAGAGGACGTGGCGAGTTTTGTTGCACAAAGGTCCTAATTGCCGCAGTCAAGGTCGAGCACCGAGGCCCGTGGATTATTACAGCTATTGAGATTCCGACTGGAAGTGGAGGTGATCAACATGGACTTTGTTACAGGTTACCTCGCACTCGCGGAAGTACGACTTCATTTGGGTTATTGTTGACAGTCGACGAAATCACCTATTTCCTTCCAGACGACGCCACCGAGGACTATGCAGATTGTACATCGAGAGATTGTGAGGTTGCACGGTGTCCGGTGTCGATTATTTCGATAGGAGCCCGGGCTTACGCTAACTTCGAGGTCTTTCCGTATGGGTTTAGGGACACAGTGAGTCTCAAAGACAACATTTCATCCTCGATCGACGGCAGAGCGCACTTTCCGCATACACGAGGATATGCTGCGAGCCTGCGTGATTGATTTCTGTGGTAGCTGAGAGGATCATTTGCCTCTCGTGGAGTTTGCTTATAATAACAGCTACCATTCCAGTATACAGATGGAGCCATACGAGGCTTTATATGGGCGGAAATGCAGTCGCCGATCGTTGGTTCGACGTGGCGAGGTACGCTTAGTTGGCCTGCACTTGGTACATCAGTCGTGGATAAGGTGAAGCTTATCCGTGGAGATCATAGCACCCAGTCGGCAGGTCATACGCGGATAATCGGCGCGGCATTTGGAGTTTCGTCGACGATCGGGTCTTCTTGAAGGCGCCACCCACGGCGGTGTGATGAGATTCGGTAAGAAGGGGAAACTCACCCAAGGTACATCGGGCCCTACCGATCGTCCGTAGAGTGGGTCGTTGCTTATGAGTTGGATCCGCCATCGAGTTAGAGGCGGACATCCGGTCTTCCATGTTTCTATGTTGCGGAAGTGTATCGGAGATCCAGCGAGAGTTTTTCCTACTAGTGAGGTCCAGGTGACAGAGGGGTTATCGTATGAGGAGAGTCCCATAGCGATACTCGATCGCCAGTCAGCGATCACTGCGACCAAGGATGTAGCCCACAATGTCCTGTGGAGGAATGATAATCGGGAGGAGATGACTTGGGAGGCGGAGGAGGACATGTTGAGGAAGTATCCTCACTTATTTCCTATACCTTCAGGTAATTCATCTTCCCTTACTTGTCAGGTTTTAATTGAAGTATTTCTTTTGCTTAAATGCTATTATGTGGCCATGTGTGGCAGTATTGTTGTGTCGGGGTTGTGAAAGGAAACTATGTCGCTAATTATAAGTTTGACTCCGAAAGAACATTCGGGGACGAATGTTTCTAAGGGGGGAAGAATGTTACACCCCGTAATTTCAGGACATGTTTTAAGAACGTAAGTAAGAACTCACAAGTGTTAAGATTTGAGACTTGTAAAAATTTATCGGAAATATGAAATTGTCGAAAATCGTATTATTATGACGAATGGGAGGGCGACACGTGTCACCCCCCCTTAGTAGTGCCTTGGACGATTTTTAGCAAGGGCTAAAGGGTCATTGGACCTTTGTTGCAAGACAAGTCTTGCAACTTGAGGCTTGATAATCTTGACTAAAGTCAAAGGACCCACAATGGTTTTGATATTTTGTAAGACTACATCTAAACCACCCATGTGTTTATATCATAACCCTCCAAGGTGTGATATATTACTACTAGTATAGAGAGAGCTTAACACTTAGAAAAAAATTCACAAATTTGAAGAACTCAAGGAAAGGGCTCTCGGGTTCCCTCCATTCCTAAAGGAAAAAAATTTGTTTCTTGTTCATTCAACTCCCCACTTTAAACCAAGGTTCTTGAGGGTAGTGTAAGCATATCTCAATAGAAAAATCTTGGAAAAAGGTAGTTTTGTTAGTCGCAAACGAAAACCTAATGGTCTTTCTAGGTTTTGTTTGGAGATTTGAAGGATAATTGTTGGTGTTGTTCTAAGGGTCTCAACAAGCGGATTGAAGTGTCTTGGAGAGGCTCTAAACTACTAAGGAGCGACTTGGATCGAGTTGATTAAGTTTCATTGAGGTATAATCTTGTCTTTTATAGGTGTTACAAGATTATATAGTTATATTGTTGTTGTTAGCTTTACATGTTGCTAGCATGAAGTTGATATGTTGAAGTTATAAGTATTATGGATTGCTTGTAGCTTAAATCCGAAATGTTATACAAGCCACTTGAAAATTGGATTACTAATTGGTCGTTTATTAGAAATCGTCGCATGTTACTTACTTGAAGATTATGGTTGTTATAATCAAATGCGACTTGATATCATGTTATGCTACCAATTTGGTTTGAAATGGAAATTGGATAAGAATTGGTATTGTTAAACTCAATGTGGCCGAATTTGGACTTGTAGTTTGTATTAGTTTATTATCGTTGTGGGGCGGAATTTTACACGTCTAGTAGGCGTGTAATCCCCTATTGATTAATTGCTTTGATTGTTCCTTAAATGTGGCGTGTTTGGTTATTGTATTCGGCCTTGAAAAAGGTGGCAAAGTTAGTAAAAACATAGGAGGTGCTGTCCGATTTTCCGTAGGATTTAGCGACATGACACTTATAATATTCTACGTTTGAAGTAAGGCCTTAATAGACGTATTGTGAATATTATAGGTTGACATACTACGGGCGGGACTTTGTACTTGGCAAGTGGTTGACCCGGCGAGGTATGTAGAACTTTTCCTATCCTTTGAGCATGATTAGTTGCACGTATATAGTACGGTAGACGTACAAGATCTTGATATCCTTTACTAGTTTATTGAATGGCCAAGTCGGGTGAGTTAGGAGATTAATTCACTTCTTTGAAAGTATTAAGGATGTCTAATGTGTTATTAAAGTTAAGGGACTTGAAGAGTTTTAAAGTATGTGATACTTGTATCGTTTTAAACATATAAGTCCCTTGGATAGAAATTTTACTTGACTAAGGTATAAAGTGAATATAACGACTTTATGGGGAGTTGGTTATATTGGCTTTATGGAAAGATAAATGGCTTGAGTTAATGGAAGGCAATTCGATTTTAAGGCATCTAATTGCCTAAGGTTTTATAAGGAAAGGAGTCACTTGATTTAGAAACCTAACTTTATTTCTAACGGTGTCGTGACTTGCCTTGAAATGTAATTTGGACTTGATACTAGGATTAATAGTATCTTGGAAGTTTTCTACTAAAAAGAGTCTTTGTTTTAAAGAATCAAGCACGTAGTACTTTGGGTTAAATTCCCGGATCTTGATAAAAGACATGTTAGTGCCTTAGGTAATACTAAAATGAGAGTGTAGATGAATAAGACTAATAAGAAGTTAGGGGGATCTCTAACTTGCTTATTTATCAATATGACGGTTGCTGAGATAGGGTAAGAGTATAAGTGATACGCTATACCACCTTCTCCAGGATAAGAGTATAAATGAGGGGTGAACCCCCAAGACGTTATACCACCTGTTTTATTACCTTCTCCAGGGTAAGAGTATAAATGAGGGGCAAAACCCCCAAGACGTTATACCACCGCCTGTGGTAAGAGTATAAATGAGGGTAAGAACCCCAAGACGTTATACCACTGCTTTATGGGTTCGCTACCCATGATTTGATCGGAGTCTCCTATTGTGACGTTAGACGTATTCCCTTGATTTACTCTCATTGTTAGTAAGGCACCGTGTAATCGTAATTCATATCATACATGTCTCCCGCTTTGTTTTAAACTTATGTTGTAATTACGATTTTCCGCTTTACATACTTAGTACATATTGTGTACCCCACTTCCTGGGCCGCTCACGCCGCAGAGAAAGGGTAAGGGTGGTGGATCCACTTTCTTAGGATCTCTTATCGACGCCGAAGCTCCATTTATCCGAGGCTTGTCTCATTTCGTACGATTTTCCCTGGTGTTGTAGATTTATGTACATTCAGGGGTATGGCGGGGCCCTGTCCCGCCACAGTTATTATTCCTAGAGGTCTGTATTCACATTTGTGGTTGGGCTGTAAGAACTGATGTTGTACAGTTGTACTTTTGATTTTGTTATATATATTGGAAGGCGGCCTTATCGGCTAGCCTGGGATGTTTTATGTTACACATGTGTTTATGTTGTGTATGTTCCGTTGCCATTCTCTGATGTATACCTGAACGGGGTGCCCAGGTAGGGCACCAGTCGCGGCCCGGTGTCGGGTCGTGACAACTTCCCTACCCGTCAAACTACACAAGTCTACTGTAAATACAGTCCTATGTAAGTACAGTTCAATTCTATTCTTTTATACCATCCTTCTATAAATCTTAAACTCATTTCTATACTACTACAGTATGTCATCTCTAATTACAATAGAAGGACAAAGATATTTACCTCGATAAGCCCAAAATTATCCAAGATTAAATGTCGATCCTGAGCAACGTTTAGCTCCTATTCTGCACGCTCCGATAGCTCCAAGAAACCCTCAGAAGTTTCTACACAACTTCTACTTAATACTTCAACCAACTATGAAGATTTTCCCTAGGGTTTCATTTGTGACTAAAGGATATAGAGTAGTATTTCCGGGCTTTTAGTATAGAGGTAACTTTGGAATACTACAAGGGATGTAGGCTAAGGCATTTGGAATAGTAACAATACTAGAAGACAACTTTTCTACCAAGGGGGGGGGGGTATTTCGACGAGAACAACAAGGAAGGGGGAGGGGGTTTTTGGACGAGAACTTGCAACTAAGGGGGAAGGATTTTGAGACTTGGAAATGATAAGTGAATGAAGAAGTCTTGCACTAGAGGGGGGTATTTATAGAACCTTCAATGGCCAAGATTAAAGCAAGTGGAGGGTGTAGATTAGATAGCTTGTGTGAGTGGAGTCTTCCACCAAGTGTCCACCACAATATTGGGACATATGTCCACCACAACATTGGAACATATGTCCACCACAACAATGAGCCATGTGGCCATCCACATGGCTCACAAAAACCGTCCAATACCTACTCCCACTAACCCAAAGAAAATATCTTGCAAGACTTGACTATTTGACTTGTCCACTAGCCCACAATTTCGTCCAACCAATGCCACCTAAGGGTGACACATGTCGCCCTCCTATTGGTCCAAAATATTTCATCTCACGGAAAAATCCGAAATCGGTTAAAATATTAAAAGCGTAAAATTTCCTTCACAAGGTTCAGAATCTTTTCCGTTGGAAGTTCACATTTTCATTCTTAACCTAATTAGGGTTTGTAAAAATGTACGTACGTCCTCACATACATACTCTGGAAATACGGGGTATAACATTCTCCCCTCCTTAGAATCATTCGTCCCGAATGTTCCTTCTAGATTCAATCAAATCAGAAACGACATAGCTTCTCACAACTTAAACAATTTGCAAATGCCACACATGGCCACAATACAACACTTAAGCATATATGATAATTAAAACCAGCAAGTAGGAAAGGGAGTTACCTGGAGGTGTGGGAAATAAGTGAGGATACTTCTGCCTCATGTCCTCCTCTGCTTCCCACGTCATTTCCTCTCTGTGCTCGTTCCGCCATAAGACCTTGACGGAAGCCACAGCCTTTGTCCGCAGCCGCCTAACCTGACGATCGAGTATCGCTATGGGAATCTCCTCATACGATAACCCCTCGGTCACCTGGACATCGTCAATCGGGTGCACTCTAGATGGATCCCCGATACATCTCCTCAGCATAGAAACATGAAAAACCGAATGCACTGCCTCCAGATCGGACGACAGATCCAAATCATAGACAACCTGCCTACCTCGCGGATAATCGATAAGGCCCAATGTACCTGGGCCGAGCTTCCTTTCTTCCCAAACCTCATCACACCCTTCATGGGTGACACCTTCAGAAAACCCAATCATCAACCTCAAACTCCGATGCCGACGACGATGATCTGCATACGACTGGCCGACTACGAAATACAATAGCCGATCCCGATAAGCTTCACCTTATCCATCGTCTTGTATCAAGTCCGGTCCCACTAATCGCACTCGCCCACATCAAACCAGCCTATCGGTGACCTGCACTTCCTCCCATATAAGGCCTCATAAGGCGCCATCTGAATACTGGAGTGGTAGCTATTATTATACGCAAACTCTACTAGAGGCAAATGATCCTCCGCCTACCTCGAATCAATAACACAGCTCGCAGATATCCTAAGAGTCCGGATAGTACGCTCGCTGTCCGTCTGCTCGAGGATGGAATGCAGTACTGAGGCTCACCTGCGTCCCTAATCCCTTCTGGAAAGACCTCCAGAAGTTAGCCGTAAACTGGGCTCCTCTGTCAGATATGATAGAAATAGGAACCCCATGCAGTCTCATGATATCTCGGATGTAAAGTCTGGCATAATCCTCAGCCGAAAAAGTCGTCCTGATGGGAAGAAAGTGGGCTGATTTCGTCAGCCTGTCGACGATAACCCAGATAGAATCATGCTTTCTCTGAGTGCGAGGTAATCCTGTGATAAAGTCTATGTTGATCACCTCCCACTTCCAGGTCGGGATCTCTATCGTCTGCAATAATCCACCAGGCCTCTGGTGCTCTACCTTTACCTGCTGACAACACGGGCACTGAGCAACAAACTCTGCAACGTCCCTCTTTAGGCCATCCCACCAATACACAGATCTGAGGTCGTGGTACATCTTTGTCGACCCCGGATGGATAGAGTAACGCCGTACCGTGCTTCCCTAGAACTCGCCGGCAAATCGCAATATCTGGAACACACAACCTGCCCTCAAACCTTAGCACCCCATCAGGTGCTACCTCAAAAGGACCCTTCCCCTCACGAAGAGTCGTATCACGATACCGTGTCAAAATCGGATCCTCAAACTGTTGCCTCTTCACCTCCTCGACGATGGAAGACTCGGCAACCTCTCGAACTCGAACCCCACTACTATCAGAATCAATCAATCGGACTCCAAGGCTCGCTAGCTGATGAAACTCGCGGACCATGCCCCTTCTCTGGCCGCACATCCGATAGACTCCATCGACCTACGACTAAGGGCATACCGCCATAATATTGGCCTTCCCGGGTGGGTGTACAGATATCGACATCATAATCCTCGAGTAACTCTAACCACCGTCTCGCCGTAAGTTTAGCTCCTCCGTGAAGATATACCGAGGCTCTTGTGGTGCGTGTAAATATCCACATGAACTCTATACAAATAATGTCTCCAGATCTTGAAGGCATGAATCATCACCGCCAACTCTAAGTCATGTGGGGTAGTTCTTCTCATGCGCTTCTTAAGCTATCGAGACGCGTAAGCTATAACCTTACCCCGCCGCATCAGACACACAAGCCCGATGCCCGACGCATCACAATAAACCACGAGCCGTCGACCTCTGGAAGAGTAAGAACTGGGGCGGTCGTCAATCTCTCCTTCAGTAACTGGAAGCCCTCCTCACAAGCATCCGTCCACTGAAACTTAGCTGCCTTCTGAGTCAGCTTAGTCAAAGGTGCTGAAATAGAAGCAAACTTCTCCACGAACCTCCGATAGTAACCTGCAAGGCCCAGAAAGCTGCGCACCTAAGAGCGAGGATCGACGATCGTGTACTCTACCGCGGATTTAACGCACTCGGGCGAGGTCAAGACAACAGTACCAAGTATGTGAAACTAAAATATCAGAATGAAATCATAGTAGTCTATATAAAGCAAGAGACATGTATGATAACCAAACTACAGGTTCATAACTAAGCGATATGTCAAGTCGTGCACTCACGCCTCAAAGTCATCACTCAAATACAACTATGGGTCTCACGCCCACAACATCAATCATGCCCGTGGAATACCTTCCTCACCGCCAGCCTATGATATAAAATCACCAAGGAATACACATGAACACCGTGTCTCACCGTGTCATAATAAAACCGTGACGGTAAGCACGAAGGCATAGCCGACTACTAAAACCCACGCATCAACAAGGTCATAAATCAGATCATGAGATCTGTCTAGACCGCCACATGATCGGCCGCCACTCGCCGCAGATCTAATGTGCGCGTCTAGTCCTGTAACTTCCCGCAGCTCCGCATAGGCCACTCCAATGGCCCACATGAGGTATTCCCCGCATCGAGGGTAGCTACTCCCCGGCAACGTCCTGGACTCGCAGTCCGCATGGCCACATAGACCGCATGACCATAAAGGCCGCACACTAACCTGGAACTCTCGTAGCTCCGCATGGGTCACACAGACCCGCATGAGGTATTCTCGAATCATAGGTCACACAGACCCGCCTGAGTCTACCCCGCATCGGAGGGCAGCTTAACCCCCGGAATCATGTCAAGAGGTGAGTGATATAATACTAACATAACAGCTTATCGTTAAACAACATAAGCACAACAAGGGAAACCCCTTTACACAAACATCACAAGATACTAACACATGTAGCATCCTAACATGTTTACTTATCAAATCAACAAGAAAGTATTACAAGGCTATCACAAACCAACACAATCAAGTTATTCACACAGGGTACTTTCTACTTTATGTTAACAAGTTCGGGTGTTTATCCCCAAAGTACTTCATACATTAACTCTTTAAAAGATCCGTTTCTTTCACAAAAGTCACACAATACTCGTAGTATAAAATAGAGTGACTATCTTTTTAAGTAAACCAAAACACTTCCCTTTGTAAAATCAAGTAACAACATTATTTTCCAAACGTTCAAGTTTGCCTAATTTCAAATGCTCAAGTTTCTCATTTTCGAAAGGATTCGTAGTTCATAGTCTTAATCACTTAATAATATAATTCTCTTTTAAAACCATTTGAGAAACATATGCCTTATGTGTGAGTAGGTTATTCTTGTTCATAACAATCTTATTAATGCAGCCATGATCTAGGAAATGTAATATCATTTTGTCTCATCTTAGCTTCTATGCAGATGGAGGTTTCTACTGGTTTTAATAATACTTAATTAGTCAAAACATTTCCCTTTATTAACGCTGTAGTGGTTTGTTCGATACTTATTCTGATTTCCGAAATCAGTAAAACATTATTCCTTTTTAAAACCAAGTACTCATTACTCACGAATGAGGTTTCACACAAAATTCATATTAATTTAATTAAGTCAAGTCTCTTATCTTTTAAGATCAAGTCTCTTAACTTCTAAAATTAATAAACCATTCTTTTTATCTCTCTTAAGTCGTTATACCTAACTTCCCATAAAGCTAGTATAACTCTTAAGCTTTTAAAACCAAGCATTACTCTTCTTTCAAAAAGGTTTCTTAATTCTTTTGAAATACTTCAAGATTCTTATTATTCAGGCTTAAGTCAAAAGACATTGCCGTAAAACTACGTTCCGTTAACACACATACGTCTACCGTACTATATATATATTCTTTTAAAATATCATGCTCAAGAGGATAGGAAGAATCACGTACCTCGCGACGATTATCGACTATTAGCAAAACGCTCCACGGCTATAACCCGGCTAGCCTTGTCCACCTTTCAAGTAGTACATGCTACTCGCAGAACATTCAACATATAAAGGGTATATTAGTCTACCATCTTCTACATTAATATTCTTCTAATGTGATTTCAGTTCAAGTCTTTCCTGTAATATCCTTCTATTACAGTTCAAATCTCTTCTATGAATCTTATATTCATTTCTATACAACTACAGTATGTAATTTCCAATTACAATAGAAGGATAGGATTATTTACCTCGGTAAGCCCAAAATTATCCAAGTTTAATGTCGATCCTGAGCAATGTTTAGCTCCTACTCCGGGTGCTCCAACTCGCTCCAAACAACCCTTAGAAGTTCTACGAAACTTCTTCCTAATACTTCAACCAACTGTGAAGATTTTCCTTAGGGTTTCGTTTAGTGACTGAAGGGAAGTATAGTAGTATTTCTGGACTTTTAGTATAAGTGTAACCTTGGAATACTACAAGGTATTTGGGCCAAGGTATTTTGGAATAGTAACTATACTTGGAGAGTATTTCTACCAAGAGGGGGGGTACTCTCGGCCAAGAGCACTAGGAGGGGGGGTGTACCCCTCGGCCAAGGGCCTACTCAAAGGGGGAGGGGGAAGGCTTGGACGAACCATAGAGAGGGAGAGAGAGGGTTTTCAAGACTTAGGGATTTTTGTGGATGAAGAAGTCTTCACAAAGGGGGGGTATTTATAGGGAAATCAAAGGCCAAGATCAAGCCAAGTGGTAGGCAAGTGTAGGGTGAGGATTTACCCATGTGTACCTTATCCATCTACCACACCAACTATCACAAATATCCTACCTAACCCAAGACCCCAATTCGTCCCATGTGACGCCCACAACAACGTCCAATATGAGGGTGACACATGTCACCCTCCCGTTGGTCCAAAATGTTTCATCTCTCGGAAAAATCCGTAAATATTTGAAATGACATAGCCGTAATTTTCCCTTCGCGAGTCTTGTAAAACGTTTCGTCGAAAAACGATTCTTTTCGGTAGTTGTGAACAAAATTTTCGGCCCCTTGCCTACTTTAAGGCGCAAACTTTTTTACGTACGTCCTCACGTACATACTCTGGAAATACGGGGTATAACAAACTCCATACAAATAGTGCCTCCAGATCTTCAAGGCATGAATCACCGCTGCCAACTCCAAATCATGGGTGGGGTAGTTCTTCTCATGCTTCGAGCCGCCGAGATGCCAGACGCTTATAACCTTACCATGCCGCATCAACACACATCCAAGCCCGACGCCGACGCATCACAATACACCACATAACCGTCGACCTCTAGAAGAGTAAGAATCTGGGCGATCGTCAATCTCTCCTTCATGAGCCGGAAACCCCGCCACAAGCATCACCATCTTGAAACTTTGCCGCTTCGAGTCACCTAGTCAATGGTGCGTAAATAAGCAAACTTCTCCATGAACCGATAATAACCTGCAAGGCCCGTAAAAGCCGCGCACCTCCGGAGTAGTAGGTCTAGGCCAACTCCGATCGCCTCGATCTTGGTCGATTCACCCGAATACCATCGGCCCACAATATGCCCAAGAAAAGCCACCAAGCCAACCAAAACTCACATTTGGAAAACTTGGCGCATAAATCGCTGGTCTGGAGAACTCTCAAAGACACCTCTCAAATGCTCCGCATTCTAATGCTCTGAGCGAGAATAAACCAATATGTCATCAATTAATACTATCACAGACGTATACAAAAATGGCTTGAACACTAGGTTCATAAAGTCCATAAATACCACCGAGCATCGTCAAACCGAAAGACATAACCACGAACTCATAGTGTTCGCATCGTCCGAAATGCAGTCCTAGGGACATCCGCCTCTCTAACTCGCACCTGATGATAGCCCGATCGCAGATCAATCTTGGAGAAACATCTCGCACCCTGCAACTGGTCGAACAAATCATCAATCCTGGGAAGGGGGTATCTGTTCTTAATAGTCACCTTGTTCAGCTGCCTGTAATCAACACACATGCGCAGCGTCCCGTCCTTCTTTTTCACGAACAATACCGGTGCTCTCCAAGGAGAAACACTAGGCCTGATGAAGCCCTTCTCCAGCAAATCTCTCATCTGGTCCTTCAACTCTCTCTACTCGGCAGGTGCCATTCTGTATGGCGGAATGGATATAGGCCGAGTGTCTGGCAGGACATCGATACAAAACTCTATCTCCCTCTCAGGAGGGATACCCGGGAGGTCGTCTGGAAACACATCTGGGAACTCGACTATCGAACCGATCGAAAATCGTACCACATCCTCAGTATCAAACACCCGAATGAGATGGTAGATATACCCCTTCTGCACCATCTTCCTAGCCTTGAGGTAAGAAATAAACCTACCCTTCGGCGACACAGTGTTCCCCTCCCACTCAATAACCGGCTCTCAGAAACCGAACCGTACCAACCTCGCCTCGCCCCACATTGGCGTAGCAAGAAGCTAGCCAATCCATACCCATGATCACATCGAAATCAGTCATATCCAACTCTATCAAGTCGGCTAGGGTCTGACGACTGCATAAAGTCACTGGGCAAGCCCTATATACCCGCCGAGCTACCACCGAATCACCCACTGGTGTAGCTACCTCGAAAGGGTCTATGGACTCAGGCTCTATCCCTATCCTACTAGCAATATGGGGAGATATATAGGACAGAGTAGAACTCGGATCTATCAAGGCATACACGTCACAACAAGAAACTGATAAAGTACCTGTGACGACATCCGGTGATGCCTCCTGGTCCTGTCGGCTGGACAAGGCATAAATGCGGTTCTGAGGACCGCTGGAACTGGGGCCCGTGCCACGACCTCTGCCGCGACCTGCTATTCTATGAGTACCCTGCCCTCCGGGGCGAGTAAATGTAGGAGATGAAGACCCTGCGAAGGACCCTGTAGGCTGACCCCTACCATCTGCGTTTCCTCTAGTCGGACAGTCCCTCGCAAAGTGACCCTTCTGGCCGCAAGCATAACAAACTCCTGAAGTAGGACCACAACTCCCGTACTGGGATCTACCGCATCGGCCACACTGAGGGGGGGTGGTCTCGATCGGTTAGCACCTCTGCTACCCTGGAAGTCCGAAGCCCTGGGGCCCTGACCTGCCCCCGAATACTCTGGTTGTACTGAAGATGGTGTAGGAGTGCTCTGCTCTGGCTGTGGTGCAAATCTAGTCTGCTGCTGAGACTGTCCACCCTGAGAGCTACCAAAAGATCCCCGCCCTTGTTATACCTCGTATTTCGCAGTATGTACGTAGGGACGACGTAAAGAATTTGAGCCTTGTTAGGCAAAGGATCAATTTTGGGCACAAGTGCCGATCGAGTCGTTTTTCGACTAAACATTTCCACGCTTACGTTGGGAAAATTCCGGCTATGTCATTTAGTATTTTTATGATTTTTCCGAGTGACTAAACATTTTGGACCAACGGGAGGGTGACACTTGTCACCCTCATTGACTTTAGGGGCGGTCGAGGGTGGTTGGCCTTGGGCCGATTGGTCCCTTAGTTTTGGCCTTATTTTGTGCCATGTTTTGTGGAGTGTTTTATGGAGTAGGGTTAGGGTGCACTTGGCTTGATCTTGTCCTTACACTTGCTATACACTTGGAAGGATCTTGGCCCTGGTTGGCCTTTGGTTTTTCTATAAATACCCCTAAGTTTGAAGACTTCATCCATTCCAAAAACCTCCAAGTCTTGAAACCCTCTCCCCTTTGTGAGCTCTAGTTCGAGAACCTTCCCCTCCCCTTGTGGCCTTCACAGAGGAACACCCCCACCTCGGGTGTTCTCGTGTGATACCCCTTTTTGTGGTATTAAAATACTCCTCCAAGTATTGTTATAATGCCCAAAATACCTTAGCCTTGTACCTTGTAGTATTCCAAAGATACCTCTATACGTAGAGCCCGTAAATACTACCTTTTGTCCCTTTAGTCTCAAACCGAAACCCTAAGGAAATCTTCATTGATTGGTTGAAGTATTTAAGTAGAAGTTGGTTAGAACTTCTAAGGGTTGTTTGAGCGGTGGAGCACCGGAGTTGAGCTAAACGTTGCTAAGGATCGATATTTAACTTGGATAATTATGGGCTTATCGAGGTAATTATCTTGTCCCTCTATTTGTAATTGGAAATTACATGTTGTTGAATATATAGTTGAAGTATACTATATATAGAACTGAACTTTGTATTTGGAAATGTCTTTTGACTTAAGCCTTAAGAATAAAGAAAAGAATCGAATTACATAGGATGTATTGCGGTAGACTTGTGTAGTATTCAGTAGAATTGTACACGCCGGTTAGGCGTAAACCCGCCTAGTTGGCTTGGTAGCCGCCTCGATAGAGGAGATTTACGCTGTGTGAGGTGCGCCGAATTTTCTCAGAGAGAAATGGAACCGTATGTTTAAAAGTTAATAGACGTTTGTGACCTTTTTAGGTGAAAGTACTAAGAGTAGCGTATTCTACTCGGCGAGTGGAAAGGGCTAGTGCGTTGTAGTACTTGGAGCATTTTGCTTATTGTCGATACTCGTCGCGAGGTATGTGAACCTCTTCCTATCTGTTCTAGCATGATATGTGTGTAACTATGTAGTACGGTGGACGTACAGGTGCTAAGTGTATTTGTTTGGTTTAAACATAAAGTGTTATAACGGCTTTATGGGAAGTTGGTTATAACAGCTTTATGTAGGTAAGAAAATGGTTTACTGATGTTAGAAGATAAGAGACTTAACTTATTTGTTTTAATGTGGATGTTTTGTGTGAAACCTCATTCGTGAGTAATGAGTACTTGGTTTTTAAAGGGATAATGTTTCCGATTTCTAAATCGAATGTGTATCGACTGCACCACCGCAAATGCGTTAATAAAGGAAAATGTATTGAATAATGATGTGTTGTATTAAAACCGAGAAACCTCCATCTGCATAGAAGCTAAGATGAGACAAAATGATATTACATTTTCTAGATCGCTGTAATAAGATCGTTATAAACAAGAATAAACTACTCACATATATGACATATGTTACTCAATTGTTTTAAAAGAGATTAAGACTATGAGTTATGAAACCTTTCTAAAATAAGTGACTTGAGCATTTGAAATTAGGCAAACTTGAACGCTTGGAAAATAATGTTGTTACTTGATTTTACAAAAGGTGTTGTCTTGTTTACTTAAAAAGATAGTCACGATTTTTATACTACGGTATTGTGTGACTTATGTGAAAGTACTTTGAGTTGTGTGAAACTTGCCTACGCTAGTGATGATAGCCTTTGTTGTACAAGTGTTGTATTTACGTGTTACCGCTGCCTCTCGATAGAGGCGTTGACTTGTTGAGAACTTACTCGACGGCCGGCAATGACGGAGAATTCCACGTATGTTTCCATTTTGATTACGCCTTGTTGTTGATGTCACACGGACGCGATGTCTACATGGCACCGATGCCGGGGGGCATGTGGCCATGCGGGTTGATCACCCAAGATATTATTGTTGATGTCACATGGACGTGTCTACACCGGCGCAGAATTCGGGGCATGTGGCTACACGCGAGGTTGATCACCCAAGATATTATTGTTGATGTCACACGGACGTGTCTACACCGGCGCAAATTCCGGTACGTGGCCATGGGGCATTGGTATTATTGTTGCATCATGGATACGTCTACACCGACGCAGAATTCCGGCACGCGCCACGACGCGAACATGATTGATGTTGTGGGCGTGAGACCCATAGTTATACTTGAGTGATGACTTGAGGCGAGTCCCCGATCGACATGATCGCTTTTATGTTGTGAATCAGAGTTTGGTTATCATACATGTCTCCCGCTTTATATAGACTAGTATGATTTCATTTACGTGATTTACGCTTTCACATACTTGGTACTGTTATCGACCTCCTCGGCCGTTCATGCCGCAGAGGTACATCGGTCGTGGATCCTCGCTCTTAGGATCTCGCCGTTTTGGGAAGCTCCGCTTTCCGAGGCTTATCTTTTGCATGTGTTCCCCGAGTCAGGTTCTTGTACATTCGTGGTATGGCGGCCCCGTCCCGTCATAGTTGTTGTAAATCTTAGAGGTGCGTAGTACCGCAAGTGTGGCGGGGTTTGTAAAAGGATTAAACTGCTCGTTTTGAAAAAGTTGTATATATATATGTTATTGGAAGGTAACCGCTGGGTTGGCCTGCTTTATGATCATATATCTTGTTTCTTGTTTAAAGTTTTATTTTCCGTTTTTCTCGATGTTGTATCACTAGGGTGCCCGGTAAGGCACGATCCACGCCCGAATCGGTCGTGACAAAGTGGTATCGAGCGATTAATCCTCGGAAAGTGTCTACAGACCGTGTCTAGTAGAGTCTTGATTATCGATGTGTTGTGCACCACATCTATAATCAGGAGGCTATAGGACATATAGGATTGGTTTCCATTCTTCTCATTCTGAGATCGTGCCTTAGAGCTGTGTTGTAAGTTGGACCCCTCTGACGTATCTCGTTTTTACCAGTTATGCCTCCGCGCAAGGCAACCAGAGCCTGGCGGGCAAGGCATCCGAGGTGCCGCTAGTGAGATCTGAGGAGTACGAGGCGCAGCCCGGCCAAGACTGAGATTGTGCTTCGTGACGGCGAGTTTTGGACGCCGCCACCCCAAAGAGATTTAGAGCGCAGCGGTAGGCTGCCGAGACCACGCACTGAGCCTCCAGTCCCACAGCCTGGAGCAGATGAGATGGGGTACAAGGAAATGGCCCAGTTGCTGGCCAGGGTCGTGGCCAGATATGAGGATAGGCTGGATGCAACAGCCTGCCCAAGACCAGATGGTTCACCCCGAGCGATAGTTTGAGGCTACGGACTTTACGAGTTGTAGCCCGCCAGAGTTTTATGGGTCGAGGCCTGAGGATGATCCGCAGGAGTTCATCCGACAGTTACAGCGGATCATGCGGGTGATCAAGGCTTCAGAGACCGAGTCTGTGACCTTTGGTTCGCATCGGCTGCGTGATACCGCAATGATTGGTTTGATTCGCGAGCTTTCGGGAGAGCATGCACTCCAGCAGTATGGGATGAGTTTTCGGGCTTTCTCACGCACTTCTTGCCTCCGCAGATGAGGAGGGCACGGCCGGCAGATTTTTGATGCTTAGACAGAGCGCGTCACGGTTCGGAGTACAATGTGGAGTTCGACTCATTGGCTTGCACGTCCCAAATGGTAGCTAGTATGGAGGATCGAGTGCACCGATATGTTACAGGCTCGATGATTACATGTCGAGGCATGTTCAGAGTAGATCTTCACCGCATGGACATTGCCCGCACGCAGCTTACGACTGTGTGAGGAGCGGAAAAAGTCGACGGAAGGACCCATCAGAAAAGAGACCAGACGGCGGTCTTTTGGTGACTTTCGAGGCGACCGCCTCGGAAAGTTAGTTTTGTACCTCCTCCAGAGCAGAGGGGTCCTCCACAACTGCAGGAGCGGTCGAGCTCAAGGGTTCAGTTTCGAGAGTAGGGTGTTGGCGGACGGTCACCCCTACCTGTGGTCGATGTGGTAATCGCATTTCGGGAGTGTCGTGGTGCCAGGGAGCTTGTTATTTTTGCGGCAGGCCATTTTGCAGGAACTGTCCGACCAAGGGTAGCACGGATATTACGACTCACCTCACGGATCGATGGTCGGTTCATCGCCTTTGATTATACGCCTGCAGTGCAGCCGATGATTAGAGTGAGCGAGCGGTAGCTTCGGGTATATCCTTAACCTCTAGAGTTTTGGTATGCTTGTTATGTTGGTCTCATTATTATGTGCTATGTACGAATAGCGTTGTTAATTGTGAGTTAGAAAACATGCTTAGTTGGGAGGATAAGTATGGGGGCATGGTAAGTGTGAACCCTAGATCATCACGATTGAGACCTTAGAGGTAAGGTCGTCTTGAGTAAAAGATTCGTTTATGTTTGACCTTTATCGAGTCGCGTAGTATACGTGGGTTTTATTTGAGTGATCAGTCCATGGGTAATGTGAGATGGAAGTGGTAGCTTTCATAATGTGATTTAGCAGGATTGTTCCGTGTCGGGGAACAAGGGCTTGACGCGATTGTGGGTCGGGTTGAGGACGTGATACGGGTCAACCCGTAGCCCGGATTAAGGTGGGGTAAGTTCTGGGTGGTCCCGCCAGGTGGTAGGGTCACTAGGATGCTAGGCCAAAGTTTGTATGACCATCGTATGAGTTGGTGGATATGTTCGACCAGAAGCGGACCGTGGAGGCCGGGAACGGCCTTAGAGAAGATCGAAGTTAGTAAGATGACCAAGTTTGGAGGTAGTGACTCCAAGGGTTGGAAACAGAAGCGTTGACGGAAGTGTGGTACGGATACTAGAAAGAGTTTGAGTGTTCGAGAAGGGTACAACAAGATAGGGGAAAAGTGAACGTGTGTGATCGTTTTCTTGGGAAATGAAGGTGTGAAGGGAGTATATTTTAGACCTCAGGTAAGGGGTTTTTGTGATGATTAGAAGTGTTTCCTCGTTGGCTTGGGTTTAAGTATTGGTGCGTTTGTTATTTTTATGGCCAGGTGTGGCATGATTGTTTTCGTACGTATAGCAGTGAAGGCTATACTAGCGCATGTTTGTGTTGAGACTTGAGAAGGAACATTCGGGACGAATGTTTCTAAGGAGGGGAGAATGTTATACCCCGTATTTCCAGAGTATGTACGTAAGGACGTACGTAGAGAATTTGAGCCTTAAGTTAGGCAAAGGACCGAATTTTGGGCACAAGTGCCGAGTGAGTCGTTTTCGACGAAGCGTTTCCACACTACGTTGGGAAAATTCCGGCTATGTCATTTAGTATTTTTGCGGATTTTTCCGAGTGACTAAACATTTTGGACCAACGGGAGGGTGACACTTGTCACCCTCATTGGACGGTTTAGGGGGGGCGGTCAAGGGTGGTTGGCCTTGGCCGATTGGTCCCTTAGTTTTGGCCTTGTTTTGTGCCATGTTTTGTGGAGTGTTTTGTGGAGTAGGGGTTAGGGTGCACTTGGCTTGATCTTGTCCTTACACTTGCTATACACTTGGAAGGATCTTGGCCCTTGGTTGGCCTTTGGTTTTGCTATAAATACCCCCCTAAGTTTGAAGACTTCATCCATTCCAAAAACTTCCAAGTCTTGAAACCCTCTCCTCCCCCTTTGTGAGCTCTAGTTCGAGAACCTTCCCTCCCTTCCCTTGTGGCCTTCCAGAGGAACACCCCCACCTGGGGTGTTCTCGTGATACCCCTTTTTGTGGTATTAAAATACTCCTCCAAGTATTGTTATAATGCCCAAAATACCTTAGCCTTGTACCTTGTAGTATTCCAAAGATACCTCTATACGTAGAGCCCGGAAATACTACCTTTTGTCCCTTTAGTCTCAAACCGAAACCCTAAGGAAATCTTCATTGATTGGTTGAAGTATTTAAGTAGAAGTTGGTTAGAACTTCTAAGGGTTGTTTGGAGCGGGGTGGAGCACCCGGAGTTGGAGCTAAACGTTGCTAAGGATCGACATTTAACTTGGATAATTATGGGCTTATCGAGGTAATTATCTTGTCCCTCTTATTTGTAATTGGAAATTACATATTGTTGAATATATAGTTGAAGTATACTATATATAGAACTGAACTTTGTATTTGGCAATGTCTTTTGACTTAAGCCTGAAGAGTAAAGAAAAGAATCGAATTGTATTTACATAGGATCGTATTGCAAAGATACTTGTGTAGTATTCTTGAGTAGAATTGTACACGTCAGGTTAGGCGTGTAAACCCCACGGTTGGCTTGGTGGCGGCCTCGATAGAGAGGAGATTTACTGTTGCGGGGAGGTCTTTTAGAATTTTCTCAGAGAGAAATGGAACCGTATGTTTAAAAGTTAATGAGCGTTTGTGACCTTTTTAGGTGAAAGTACTAAGAGTAGCGTATTCTACTTGGCGAGTGGAAAGGGCTAGCAAGGTTGTAGTACTTGGAGCATTTTGCTTATCGTCGATACTCGTCGCGAGGTATGTGAACCTCTTCCTATCTGTTCTAGCATGATATGTGTGTAACTATGTAGTACGGTGGGCGACAGTGCTAAGTGTATTTGTTTGGTTTAAACATAAAGTGTTATAACGGCTTTATGGGAAGTTGGTTATAACAGCTTTATGTAGGTAAGAAAATGGTTTACTGATGTTAGAAGATAAGAGACTTAACTTATTTGTTTTAATGTGGATGTTTGTGTGAAACCTCATTCGTGAGTAATGAGTACTTGGTTTTTAAAGGGATAATGTTTTACTGATTTCGGAAATCAGAATGTGTATCGAAAGACAACTGCATCGTTAATAAAGGAAAATGTATTGAATAATGATGTGTTGTATTAAAAACACTAGAAACCTCAATCTGCATAGAAGCTAAGATGAGACAAAATGATATTACATTTTCTAGATCATGGCTGCTGTAATAAGATCGTTATAAACAAGAATAAACTACTCACATATATGACATATGTTACTCAATTGTTTTAAAAGAGATTAAGACTATGAGTTATGAAACCTTTCTAAAATAAGTGACTTGAGCATTTGAAATTAGGCAAATTTGAACGTTTGGAAAATAATGTTGTTACTTGATTTTACAAAGGGAAGTGTCTTGTTTACTTAAAAAGATAGTCACGATTTTTATACTACGTATTGTGTGACTTATGTGAAAGTACTTTGAGTTGTGTGAAACTTGCCTATGCTAGTGATGATAGCCTTTGTTGTACAAGTGTTGTATTTACGTGTTACGCGTCTCGATAGAGGCGGTTGACTTGTTGAGAACTTACTTGGGCGTCTTTGGCGTGATGGAGAATTCCGCGGTATGTTTCCATTTTGATTCTTGTCTTGTTGTTGATGTCACATGGACGCGTTCACACCGATGCAGATTCCGGCATGTGGCCACGCGCGGGGTTGATCACGATATTATTGTTGATGTCACATGGGCGTGTCTACACCGGCGCAGTCCGGGGCATGTGGCCATCTGGCAGGTTGATCACCAAGATATTATTGTTGATGTCACATGGGCGTGTCTACACCGATGCACTCCGGGGCATGTGGCCATCTGGCGGGTTGATCACCAAGATATTATTATTGATGTCACATGGGCGTGTCTACACCGATGCGCAATTCCGGGGCATGTGGCCATGGGCATTGGTATTATTGTTGCATCATGGACATGTCTACACCGACGCAATTCGGGCATGCGGCCATGACGCGAACATGATTGATGTTGTGGGCGTGAGACCCATAGTTATATTTGAGTGATGACTTGAGGGCGTGAGTCCCTGACTGGACATGACTGCTTTTATGTTGTGAACTGTAGTTTGGTTATCATACATGTCTCCTGCTTTATATAGACTAGTATGATTTCATTTACTGATATTTCTGCCACATACTTGGTACCTGTTGTACTGACCTCCTTCGGGGGGCTGCGTTCATGCCGCAGGTAGAGGTACATCGGTCGTGGATCCTCGCTCTTAGGATCTCAGTTCAGCGTTTTGGGAAGCTCCGTTTCTCCGGAGGCTTATCTTTTGGTATGTGTTCCCTGAGTTGTAGGTTCTTGTACATTCAGGGGTATGGCGGGGCCCTGTCCCGTCATAGTTGTTGTAAATCTTAGAGGTCTGTAGTACTGTTGTGGGCAGAGTTTGTAAAAAGGATTAAACTGTTCGTTTTGAAAGAGTTGTATATATATATGTTATTGGAAGGTAACCTGGGTTAGGTTGCTTTTATGATCAGATATCTTGTTTCTTGTTTAAAGTTTTATTTTCCGCTGTTTTTCTCTGTTGTTGTATCTCTAGGGTGCCCGGTAAGGCACGATCCACGCCCGAATCGGTCGTGATACCCCGCCTTCTGCTATCACGATATCGCCGACTGCCGCCTCTACGCTCCTCACACCCAAGTGCATGAGCCTGCATGCGGGCAATGTCCATGCCCGACTGAAGAGCTACACCTGAGCAAGACTCTGCCAAGTAGTCATCCAGTCCCGTAACGTAGCGGTGCACTCGGTCCTCCATATCTGCTACTAACGCAGGGACATATCGAGCCAAGAAATCGAACTCAACGTTGTACTCCCGAACTGTGCGCCCTCTGCCTCAAAGATCAAAAATCGCCGGCCGTGCCCTCCTCATCTGCGGAGGCAAGAAGTGGCTGAGAAAAGCCTCTGAGAACTCGTCCCATACCGCTGGAAGTGCATGCTCTCCACGGGACAACTCCCACGAATCAAACCAATCGACTGCAGTATCGCGCAGCCGATGTGAACCTAAGACCACTGACTCGGTCTCCGAAGCCCTGATCACTCTCATGATCCGCTGAAGCTGTCGGATGAACTCTTGCGGATCATCCTCAGGCCTCGACCCGTAGAACTCTGGCGGGCTACAACTCAGAAAATCCCGTAGTCTCAAGCTGTCCGATCTAGGATGAGCGGCGGTGCTCGAATCGCCGCTGGCCCAGCCTATCTCATGTTCGCCACATCACGCTAGTAATCGCCATCTCTCAGTAACCCATCTCCTCTCGCTCCAGCCGGGGTGAAGGCACAGTCTGCGTGGTCTCTGCTAGGGCCGGCGGCGTCGTAGAACTCGCCGTCTGAGGTATCGCCTCGGGTATAGATGGGCACAGGCCTCGTGGCTCGGTGTACTACTAGCGACTCCGCCGCTTTACCTTCACGGGCGGGTTGCCTTGCGTGAGGCATAATGGTAAAGAAAAGAAATACGTTAGAGGGGTCCAACTTATAACACAGCTCTAAGGCACGATCTCAGAGTGAGAAGAATGGAAGCCAATCCTAAATATCTTATAGCCTCCTGATTATTGGTGTGGTGCACAACACACCGATAATCAAGACTCTTGGATCGATGCGTAGACAACTTTTCGAGGATTAATCGCTTCGATACCACTTTTGTCACGGCGGTGTAAGTCGTGACAACTTCCCTACCGTCAACTACACAAGTTCATCAGAATACAGTCCATGTAAATCTGATTCAATTCTCTTCTTTTATACCATCCTTCTATAAATCTTAAACTCATTTCTATACTACTACAAGATGTCATCTCTAATTACAATAAGGACAAAGATATTTACCTCGATAAGCCCAAAATTATCCAAGATTAAATGTCGATCCCGAGCAACGTTTAGCTTCTATTCTCGCACGCCCGATAGCTCCAAGAAACCCTCAGAAGTTTCTACACAACTTCTACTTAATACTTCAACCAACTATGAAGATTTTCCCTAGGGTTTCATTTGTGACTAAAGGATATAGAGTAGTATTTCCGGGCTTTTAGTATAGAGGTAACTTTGGAATACTACAAGGGATGTAGGCTAAGGCATTTGGAATAGTAACAATACTAGAAGACAACTTTTCTACCAAGGGGGGGGGGTATTTCGACGAGAACAACAAGGAAGGGGGGAAGGAGGGCGTTTCGGACGAAACAACTAGACAAGGGGGAGGGGGTTTTTGGACGAGAACTTGCAACTAAGGGGGAAGGATTTTGAGACTTGGAAATGATAAGTGTCACGACCCGATTCTGGGCCCGTGACTGGTGCCTTACCCCGGGCACCCTAGTGATACAACATCAGAGTAATCAGCGGAACATAAAACGATACAAGACATATTATGAAATATGAAACAATAATCTGAGAAAAACTTGCCTTTAAGATATATATAAATGACAACTTTTTCAACATGAGCGGTTTAATCCTTTTTACAAACCCCGCCCACAACGATTACAGGACCTCTACGAATGATATGACAACCATGGCGACGGGGCCCCGCCAAACCCCGAATGTAAACACTTACTACGACAGGACTATAGCACCGATAAGCCTCGGAGAAAGCGGAGCTTCCTAACGCCAAAATGTGACCAAAGCTAGGATCAACGATCGGTGTACCTCAACTGCGGCATGAACGCAGCCCGAAGGAGGTCGATAACAGTACCGAGTATGTGGCCAAAATATCGTAAATGGAATCATAGTAGTCTATATAAAGCGGAGACATGTATGATAACAAAACTACGATTCTGATAAACAAGCGATCATATCAAGTCGAGGACTCACGCCTCAAAGTCATCACTCAAACATAACAATGGGTCTCACGCCCACAACATCAATCATGCGTGGAATACCTTCCTCACCGCCAGCTTTATGATATAAAAGCACCAAGGAACACACACATGAACACGGGTCCCACGTGCCATAATAACACCGCACGGTAAGTCTGAAGGCATAGCCGACTACTAACACCCAGTACCAACAAGGTCATGAATCGTATCATAAGATCTGTCTTGCACCGTCACATGATCAAAGCCGCCACTTGCCCATAGTATCTAATGTGCGCGTCTAGTCACCGAACTTCCGCGACTCCGCATAGGCCAATCTCATCGCCCGCGTGAGGTATTCCCGCATCGAGGGTAGCTACTCCCGGCGTCGCCACGACTTCGCGATCCGCATGGCCACATGGACCGCGTGCCCGTAAAGGACGCACTAACACGAACTCGTAGCTCGCATAGGCCCACGGGACTGCGTGAGGTATTCTCGAATCATAGGTCCATCGACCGCTGAGTCTACCGCGTCGGAGGACAACCCGGAATCATCTCGAGATGAGTGATGTAAAATACTAACACAACTTATCGTTAAGCAACATAAGCACAACAAAGGAAAACCCTTTACACAACATCACAAGATACTATCACACGTAGCATCTAGCATGTTTACTTATCAATCAACAAGAAAGTATTACGGGCTATCACAAACCAACACAATCAAGTTATACACACAAGGTACTTCATACATTAACTCTTTAAAGATCGTTACTTTCACAATGTCACACAATACGTAGTATAAAAATAGAGTGACTATCCTTTTAAAGTAAATCAATTACTTCTCTTTGTAAAATTAAGTAGCAACATTCTTTTCCAATGATCAAGTTTGCCTAATTTCCAATGTTCAAGTTTGCCTAATTTCCAATGTTCAAGTTTCTCATTTTAGAAAGGTTTAGTAGTTCATAGTATTAATCACTTAAGACTATCATTCTCTTTAAACCATCCGAGAAACATAAGCCTTATATGTGAGTAGGATATTCTTGTTTATAAAAATCTTATTACAAACCATGATCTAGGAAATATCATTTTGTCTCATCTTAGCTTCATGCGGATGGAGGTTTCTCTTGGTTTTATTAATACTTAATTAGTCAAAACATTTCCTTTTATTAACGCTGCGATGGTTTGTCGATACACGTTACGATTTCGAAATCGAGAAAACATTCTTAAGCCGTTATACCTAACTTCCCATAAAGCTAGTATAACTCTTAAGTTTTCAAAAACCAAGTATTACTTCTTCTTTCAAAATGATTCAAAAATCTTTTGAAATACTTCAAGTTCTTTATTAACACATAACAAGCCAGTTATAGTTCAAACCAGTTACCTTAAAAAAAAACCACATGTATTTTCTTACCAACATAAAGCTGTTATAACCAACTTCCCATAAAGCCGTTATAACACTTTATGTTTTACACCAATCAAATACATTTAGCACATGTACGTCTACCGTACTACATAGTTCACACATATCATGCTAGAAGAGATAGGAAGAGGTTCACATACCTCGCGACGAGTATCGACTAATAGCAAAACGCTCCAAGTACTTCCAAACGTCGGCTACTCCTTAAGCCAAGTAGATCGCGCCACACGTAGTACTTCAACCTATAAGGCCACAAGGCGCTTATTAACATTTAGATCCGCCCGTAGAACATTCTACGTAAAATTTGAAGACCTCCCCAACAGCGTAAATCTCCTCCTCTATCGGGGCCGGCTATCAAGCCAACCAGGGGGGGGGGTTCATACATCTAACCGGACGTGCACAATTCTACCTCACAGAAAAGCTACACAAGTCTACTGTAATACAGCCCTATGTAATTACAGTTCAGTATTCTTCTTTTGAAAAGGTTTCTTATTATTCAGGCTTAAGTCAAAAGACATTGCCGACAACAACGTTCAGTTCTACATATAGTATACTTCAACTATAGTCTAACAATCATGTAATTTCCAATTACAATAGAGGGACAAGATATTTACCTCGATAAGCCCATAATTATCCAAGTATAAAGTCGATCCTAGGCAATCGTTTAGCTCCAACTCCGAGCGCTCCAACCCGCTCTAAACCACCCTTAGAAGTTCTAACCAACTTCTACACAATACTCCAACGGACTATGGAGATTTTCCTAGGGTTTCGGTTTTGTGACAGACGGGAAGTATAATAGTATTTCTGGGCTTTTCGTATAGGTATAACCTTAGAATACTACAAGGTATACGGCTAAGGTAATTTGGGCATTATAACAATACTTTTGAGAGTATTTCTACACCACAAAGGGGTATTATCTAAAGCAACTAGGCTAGTGGGGTACCCCACGGCCACACTACTAGGAGGGAGAGGGCTCTCGGCGAGGGGCCTTTCAAAGGGAGAGGGCTCTTGGGCGAGAGTCAACAAGAGGGAGAGGGAGGATTTTAACACTTAGAAGATTTGTGGAAAGGATGAAGAATTCATCAAAGGGAGAGGGTATTTATAGCACAAGCCAAGGCCAACCAATGGCCAAGATCTTGCCAAGTGCATAGCAAGTGTAGGGCGAGATCTTGCCAAGTGCACCTTAACCAACTAACACACAAATATCCTACCTACTCCATGACAAAATGACCAACTTTCGCCAAGCTTGACCGCGAGGTGTTCAATGAGAGGGTGACAAGTGTCGCCTCTTGTTGGTCCAAAATGTTCGTCTCTCGGAAAAATCCGCAAAAATAAAATATGGCATAGCGGAAATTCCCTACGAAAGCGTGAAAGCGTTTGCGAAAACGACTCTAACCGAGTGTTGTGCACAAAATTTAAATCGGCCAAGCCTACTTGAAGTTCGAATTTCCTACGTCGTCCTGCGTCATACTCTGGAAATACGGGGTATAACATGCTCCCGTCCTTAGAAACATGCGTCCGAATGTTCCTTCTAAATCTCAAAACAAGCGGCGTCAGGTATAGTCCTCACTGCTATACTTACGAAAACAATCCTGCCACGCATGGCCACGGAACCAACTTGCGCAAAGTACTTACCTTCAAGTCCACGAGGACACACCTATAACATCACAAACGCTCCCATCCAAGGGTCTAAAATATAATTTCTTCGCACTTTCTACACACAAAAGAAATGATCACACCTATGCTCGACATACATGCTCGCTTCTCTCTTTACTCGTCGTAGATACCACTTTGTCACTTTGCCTGAGGCATTAACCTTCTCAGGCGACCCAACAAATGGTACCACTTTTGTCACTTTGTCGCGAGCCTTGCTCGGCGACCCGACAAATGGTACCGGGCTGCATGCGATCCCTGAGGATGTCGTACACTCAAACTCTTACCACATTTCTGATACTGCTTCAGTTTCCAAAACTCGGGTTTACTATCTCTAACGTGGTCATCATCAACTGGGAACACTCTGGATGGATCTCCGATACTTTCCCGAACATAACAATACGAAAGGCGGACGTCTCGCCTCTAAGTCGGACGCAAAAGCTAAAATATAGGCAACCTGGCCTATTCTTCACATGAACTTAAAAAGGCCCAAAGTAACTCGGGCTAAGTTCCCTCTGTTTTCCAAAACCCGTCACACCCAAACCGGGGTGGTACCTTTAAGAAGACCGGCCGTCGGCACGAACTCTGGCGTCGTCGATTATCCGCGCGATTTCTCAGTGCGGAACCTCTTCTAGACAAGCTTCACTATCCACGGTCTGCTGGAACAAGCTGAACAGTATGCGAACCTTGCCAACATCGAACCAATCGACCGACAACTTACACTTCCGCCCCTGAGGCTTCAAAAGGTGACATCGAACACCGAAATGGTAGCTTAAACACTCCTCCACAGAGACAACAATCTCCACAACTACCGCGAAATCGACCACGGCGAGGCGAATGCGGTCTGAGACTCTTTGAGTTCTAACCTTGCACGGCAAAACTTCCGGAAACAACAACGACCTGCAGGCTCGACATCTGTCGTAAGGTGAAGGTAGGCACCTGCGGCCTTACAACCTTGGATAACTCAACACAATGAGTAAGCGGTCGACCAGAAGAACACGATGGGCTGCCCCATCGACCGACCAGCTGGTCGAACGCGTCCACGAACTCGTCTGGGTTAACTAAACTTGGGCCTAACACCCTCACAACCCTAACACAAGGCGGGACCACCACAACCTGACCCACCACCAAACCTCTGCGGGTTGACCGCAGCGTGGCCTCAACCCGACCGGCAACGCGCCTGATACTAGCTCCCGATTGAACAATCTCACAAATCACGTTTGAAAACCTGGCGGTCTTCTTAGCTCAACTACCCCTTTGATTCCACACTACTAGGGACTATCCCAAACATAACTCACGTGCTATGCACTTAGATAAGGGTCAAACATAACACTACACCTTTTCTCGAGATGGCCTCACCTCTAAGGTCTCTGCGTAAAAGCTCTAAGGCTCACACCTTCTATCCCCCAAAATCTTACTCGGTTAAACAACCGTGATCTAATCACGACTAACACATTGTTATCGAACATAACACTTAAGGTATACTCACCTTATCACACATCTGAGATCTCAGAGGTTAAGGATATATCTATATCTCTGCTTCACTCCTTAGTCGTTCTAATCAAACACGCCGTAGAGCGCATAGCTAAGGAAGATGACGAACTACCCGCGATCATGAAGGCTAAGCCCTCTACAAGGACACTCTTTCGACATCGGACCACGGCGGTCATAGGTACAACAAATGCGAACTAAAAGGCGACATTCCGGGATGGCGTCGCCGCCAATGAGCGGAAGCCACGGAGTTCTAACCAACTCCTGCGTACCGAGCGTCCCGAAATCCGTGGAAGACCACTCTGCATTGTGGATATGCATAATCAAATCTCTTTGGTGAGGTGACTCGCCTCGAAAGTTACCAAAGGACCTTCGCTCACGGCCTCTTACCGTCGCCTGGTTAACGTCGATCTCTACGTTTCTCGACTGCGTGTATAAGCTCGTACAGGCCATGCTCAACCTAAGCGAAGAACTACTCTTGCACAACCCTCTCGTTGATATTCATCAAGACTCGCGGTACATCGGTATACTCTGCGGTAGTTAAATCCATAGCTAATGCGAGTCGCCTCTTTGCGATCCATATTCTCTGTTCTGGTCGTGGGCGAAGGTTCAAATATCATGGCGCGATGAGGCTGCGCGCCGTGCTAAACTTTCTTGGGGCTAGTGATGTCGCGAAATCCCGAATGAAGCACCTAACTCGGGTGATGATTGGGCTGTGCCTCGCCACCCTGAACTCTACTCGCGGCTCCGCTTTGCGCGCCTCTGGGCGGGTTTGCCCTACGCGAGTCATAGCGATAAGGAAATAATTTCGTCGGAGGGTCCAACTTACAACACGGCTCTAAGGCACGATCTCGAGTGAGAAGAATAGAAACCAATCCTAAATACCCTATAGCCTCACGATTATTGATGTGGTGCACAACATGCGATAATCAAGACTCTCTTGGATCTGATGCTGTAGACACTTTCCGAGGATTAATCGCTCGATACCACTTTTGTCACGACGATTCGGGCGTGGATAGTGCCTTACCGGGCACCTAGTGATACAACATCGTGTAATGGAACATAAAGCGATCTGAGACATATTATGAAATATGAAACAATAATCGAGAAAAACTTGCCTTCGGCGTATATATAAATGACAACTTTTTCAACATGAGCAGTTTAATCCTTTTTACAAACCACCTTGCGGTACTCTGGACCTCTACGAATGATATGACAACCATGGTGGGGCGGGGCCCTAAACCACGAATGTAAACACTTACTCTGACGAGGACTATACGTGATAAGCCTCGGAGAAGCGGAGCTTCCCAATGAAAATGTGACCTGAAAGCTAGGATCAACGGCGGTGTACCTCGACTGCGGCGTGAGCGCGGCCCCGAAGGAGGTCGATCTGCAGTGCAGAGTATGGCGAAAATCGTAAATGGAATCATAGTAGTCTATATAAAGCGGGAGACATGTATGATAACAAAACTACGATTCATGATAAACAAGCGATCATATCAAGTCGAGGACTCGCGCCCTCAAAGTCATCACTCAAACATAACAATGGGTCTCACGCCCACAACATCAATCATGCCGTGGAATACCTTCCTCACTGAAGCGGTTTATGATATAAAAGCACCAAGGAACACACCATGAACACGGGTCCCACATGTGCCATAATAACACCGTGCGGGGTAAATGCGAAGGCATAGCGGACTACTAACACCAGCGGTACCAAGGTCATGAAGCGTATCATAAGATCTGTCTGAACCGTCACATGATCAAAGCGGCCACTTGCCCGCGGTATCTAATATGCGCGTCTAGTCCGAACTTCCGCAGCTCGCGTAGGCCAATCTCATCGGCCGCGTGAGGTATTCCCGCGTCGGGTAGCTACTCCCGGCATCGTCACGACTTCGCGATCCGCGTGGCCACATGGACCGCGTGCCCGTAAGGGCCGCGCTAACACGGAACTCGTAGCTCGCGTAGGCCCAGGACTGCATGAGGTATTCTCGAATCATAGGTCCATCGATCCGCTGAGTCTACCCGCGTCGGAGGGCGGCAACCCGGAATCATCTCGAGATGAGTGATGTAAAATACTAACACAATGACTTATCGTTAAGCAACATAAGCACAACAAAGGAAAACCCCTTTACACAACGTCACAAGATACTATCACACGTAGCATCCTGGCATGTTTACTTATCAATCAACAGAAAGTATTACGGGCTATCACAAACCAACACAATCAAGTTATACACACAAGGTACTTCATACATTAACTCTTTAAAAGATCGTTACTTTCACAATGTCACACAATACCCGTAGTATAAAAATAGAGTGACTATCCTTTTAAAGTAAATCAATTACTTCTCTTTGTAAAATTAAGTAGCAACATTCTTTTCCAATGATCAAGTTTGCCTAATTTCCAATGTTCAAGTTTGCCTAATTTCCAATGTTCAAGTTTCTCATTTTAGAAAGGTTTCGTAGTTCATAGTATTAATCACTTAAGACTATCATTCTCTTTTAAACCATCCGAGAAACATAAGCCTTATATGTGAGTAGGATATTCTTGTTTATAAAATCTTATTACTGACCATGATCTAGGAAATATCATTTTGTCTCATCTTAGCTTACATGCGGATGGAGGTTTCTCTGGTTTTATTAATACTTAATTAGTCAAAACATTTCCTTTTATTAACGCTGCGGTGGTTTGTCGATACGTTACGATTTCGAAATCAGCAAAACATTCTTAAGCCGTTATACCTAACTTCCCATAAAGCTAGTATAACTCTTAAGTTTTCAAAAACCAAGTATTACTTCTTCTTTCAAAATGATTCAAAAATCTTTTGAAATACTTCAAGTTCTTTATTAACACATAACAAGCGATTATAGTTCAAACGATTACCTTAAAAAAACCACATGTATTTTCTTACCAACATAAAGTGTTATAACCAACTTCCCATAAAGTCGTTATAACACTTTATATTTTACACCAATCAAATACATTTAGCACGTATCGTCTGGTACTACATAGTTCCACATATCATGCTAGAAGAGATAGGAAGAGGTTCACATACCTCGCGACGAGTATCGACTAATAGCAAACGCTCAAGTACTTCCAAGCGTCGGCTACTCCTTAAGCCAAGTAGATCGCGCCACACGTAGTACTTGAACCTATAAGGCCACAGCGCATTAACATTTAGATCCGCCGTAGAACATTCTGAGAAAATTGGCGACCTCCCCACAGCGTAAATCTCCTCCTCGATTGGGGTCGGCTATCAAGCCAACCAGGGGGGGTTCATACATCTAACCGGGCGTGCACAATTCTACCTCACAGAAAAGCTACCCAAGTCTCATGTGTAATACACTATGTAATTCTGATTCGGTATTCTTCTTTTGAAAAGGTTTCTTATTATTGGGCTTAAGTCAAAAGACATTGCCGACAACAGCGTTCGATTCTACATATAGTATACTTCAACTATATTCTAACAATCATGTAATTTCCAATTCCAATAGAGGGACAAGATATTTACCTCGATAAGCCCATAATTATCCAAGTATAAAGTCGAACTGGGCAATCGTTTAGCTCGACTCGGCGCTCAACCGCTCTAAACCACCCTTAGAAGTTCTAACCAACTTCTACACAATACTCCAACGGACTATGGAGATTTTCCTAGGGTTTCGGTTTTGTGACTGACGGGAAGTATAATAGTATTTTCGGGCTTTTCGTATAGGTATAACCTTAGAATACTACAAGGTATACGGCTAAGGTAATTTGGGCATTATAACAATACTTTTGAGAGTATTTCTACACCACAAAGGGGGGTATTATACGAAAGCAACTAGGCTAGGGGGGGGGGGGTACCCCACGGCCACACTACTAGGAGGGGGGGGAGAGGGCTCTCGGCCAAGGGGGCCTTTCAACGGGGGAGAGGGGCTCTTGGACGAGAGTCAACAAGAGGGGAGAGGGAGGGATTTTAACACTTAGAAGATTTGTGGAAAGGATGAAGAATTCATCAAAGGGAGAGGGGTATTTATAGCACAAGCCAAGGCCAACCAATGGCCAAGATCTTGCCAAGTGCATAGCAAGTGTAGGGCCAAGATCTTGCCAAGTGCACCTTAACCAACTAACACACAAATATCCTACCTACTCCATGACAAAAATGACCAACTTTCGGCCAAGCTTGACCCCCCAAGGTGTTCCAATGAGAGGGTGACAAGTGTCGCCCTCTTGTTGGTCCAAAATGTTTCGTCTCTCGGAAAAATCCGCAAAAATAAAATATGGCATAGCCGGAAATTCCCTACGTTTGTGAAAGCGTTTCTAAAAACGACTCTAACCGGGTGTTGTGCACAAAATTTAAATCGGCCAAGCCTACTTGAAGTTCGAAATTTCCTACGTACGTCCCTGCGTACATACTCTGGAAATACGGGGTATAACAATAAGTGAATGAAGAAGTCTTGCACTAGAGGGGGGGTATTTATAGAACCTTCAATGGCCAAGATTAAAGCAAGTGGAGGGTGTAGATTAGATAGCTTGTATGAGTGGAGTCTTCCACCAAGTGTCCACCACAATATTGGGACATATTTCCACCACAACATTGGAACATATGTCCACCACAACAATGAGCCATGTGGCCATCCACATGGCTCACAAAAACCGTCCAATACCTACTCCCACTAACCCAAAGAAAATATCTTGCAAGACTTGACTATTTGACTTGTCCACTAGCCCACAATTTCGTCCAACCAATGCCACCTAAGGGTGACACATGTCGCCCTCCTATTGGTCCAAAATATTTCATCTCTCGGAAAAATCCGAAATCGGTTAAAATATTAAAAGCGTAAAATTTCCTTCACAAGGTTCGGAATCTTTTCCGTTGGAAGTTCACATTTTCATTCTTAACCTAATTAGGGTTTGTACAAATGTACGTACGTCCTCACATACATACTCTGGAAATACGGGGTATAACAGATATCTTGGTTTCTAAAAGTTAAGAGACTTTAAGTATTTTGAAAGTATTTTGATACTTGTTTTGTTTGGAAAGTTTAAGTCTCTTGGTTATAAAGAAGAATGTAAGTATCTAAGGTATAAATCTAGTATAACGGCTTTATGGGAAGTTGGTTATAATAACTTTATGGAAAGTAAAAAAAAGAGTGGTTTACTCTAAGTAATGTAAGTAATGATAAATGACTTGAATTAATGAACGACAAATTGATTTGAAGGCATCAATTGCTTAAGGTTTTAAAAGAAATAAGTCACTTGATTTAGAAGCCTATAAATGTATTTCTAAAAGGTATTATGACTTGTCTTGAAAAGTAGATATGACTTGATACTACGGTTATTAGTATCTTGGAAGTTTTATACAAAAAAGAGTCATTTTAAAGGAATAGAAGTACGTAGTACTTTGGGTTAAATTCTCTGATTTTTATAATGACATGTTAGTGCCTTAAGTAAAATAAATGAGAGTGTGTATTAATAAGGCTAATAAGAAGTTAGGAGGATTTCTTAACTTGCTTATGTTATGTATGATAAGCCGGTGGTGCTTATGTTATGTATAGTAAGCCGGTAGTGCTTATGTTATGTATGATAGCCGGTTGTTCTAGGTTATGTTATTCTTACGGGGTCATTCCCCGGGTTTGCTACCCATGATGCGAGGAATACCTCATGCGAGTCCGTAGGGCTCATGCGGGTGAAATAGTCATATGCGGGGCGGACCACTCCTATGCGAGGAAGTTACCTCATGCGGGTCCACACGACCTATGCGGGCGGATACAGTCTATGCGAGGAAGTTACCTCATGCGGGTCCATACGGCCTATGCGGGTGAAATAGTCCCAGGAGTAGGATCGCTTAATGATACTATGGGCGGGTGACCCTATTTTGATCATGAGCCTCCTATTTTTATGCAGTAAAGTATACTCTTGTTTACTCTCATTGTTAATAAGGCACAGTGTACTGTTAATTGAGTTATCATACATGTCTGCAGCTTTGTTTTAGACTTATGATTTCATTACTGTACTTTCAGTTTCACATATTTGGTACATGTTGTACTGACCTCCTTCGGGGGGCTACGTTCATGCCGCAGGTAGAGTATACAGGTTGCTGATCCTCACTCTTAGGATCATTGTTCATCTGTTGGGAAACTCCATTACTCCGGAGGCTTATCCCTGGTTCAGATCCCTGGTATGGTCGGTTGTTGTACATTCAGGGGTATGACGGGGCCCTGTCCCATCACAGTTGTTATTCTTAGAGGTCTATAGTCATATCTTGTGGATTGGGTTGTAAAGAAAAAGAAAATGTAACTGATGTTTTTGGGTTGTGTATATTCTACGGAAGGTGGCCTTATCGACTAGCTTGTTGTTGTTATTGTCTAAGTATTTATATGTGTTGTGTATGTTCCGCTGCTATTCTCTGATGTATACCTGACAGGGGTGCCCAGGTAGGGCACCAGTCGCGGGCCCGGGGTCGGGTCGTGCCAATATATATATACATATACAGCCAAAAGCAGTTAGATCCCTTTTTTTTTTCTTTACACAACTCAATCCACAAGATATGACTACAAACCTCTAAGATTTTTGGACAAATACTATGACGGGACAAGGCCCCGCCGTACCCCTGAATATACCTAGCCATAATGACAAGCTCCGGAACATTGGAGCCATCTCAAAATGCTGAACCAGGATCCTAAGCTCGCGGATCCTGGCGTGTACCTAAACTGCGGACATGAGCGGCCCGAATAAGTCGGTACATAAATGCAGAATATGGAACGAAAATAATGTACAATAAACAAATCATAACTGTATAAAAGAATGACAGTGGAAAGTATAAAAAGTAAATACCAGATCCTACCAAGCCATTACAACTCATGAACTTAATCGTACATCATTTTCTTTTCCCATTTTTCAATAAGAGTTATAGTCAAATTCTTACGTACATACTTAGGAAAAATCATCAATTTCATTACCATATAACTTACTTACATTGCATAACATAATCCGGCCCTTTATGGAGGGACGCCTATATTGCCCGGCCCATTTTGGGACGCGATAAAGTCACATAAATGCGCCCGTAAGGTATCTTTGCCGACCCAATGGGGGGCGATAAAGTCACATAAGTCCGCCCGTAAAGGTATCTTGTCAGGCCCGATCGGGGCGTGATAAAATCTCGTAAATGCGCCCGTAAAGGTATCTTTGCATAAAAATAGGAAGTTTATGATCAACTTAGGGCCACCGCCTAGTATCATTTGGCACCCTACTCACGAGACTATTTCACTGCATAGGTCTGTGGACCTGATGAGGTCATCCGCCTCGCATGAGACTATTTCACCGCATGGGCCCATGATGAGTACAAGCGCGCTTTTCGCGTCATGGGTAGCAAATCCATGGAATATGTAGTAGCAGGGGTTTACCGTAAGAATTTCATAACCTAGCTCAAGGCTATCATACATAACATAAGCACTCTGACTTATCATACATAACATAAGCACTGCAAACATCATACATAACATAAACACTACAAACATCATACATAACATAAGCACTATCGAACATCATAAATAACATAAGCAAGTTAAGAAATCTCCTAACTTCTTATTAACCTTATTTATATACACTCTCATTTTAGTTTACTTAAGGCACTAACATGTCATTATAGAATCCGGGAATTTAACCCAAAGTACTACGTACCTTTATCCTTTCAAAGATGACTCTTTCTCGTATAACACACAATATACTAACACCCGTAGTATCAAGGCTTGTCTACACTTCAAAACAAGTCACTTTACTTTTAGAAATACATTTTTAGGCTTCTAAACCAAGTAACCCTTACTTTAAACTTTGAGCAATGGATACCTTTAAATAAAATTTCCATTCTTTATTTCAAGTCATTTGTCCTTGTTTACATTACTAGAGAAAAACCATTCTTTTAACCTTTCATAAAGTTGTTATAACCAACTTCCCATAAAGTCGTTATAACTCTTTATGTCTTAGACAAATTCAATCTTTTTATAACCAAGAGACTTATACTTTCAAATCAAGTTATATAGCTTTCAAAATACTTCAAGTCTCTTAACTTATAGAAACCAAGTTTCTTAACTTAGAATATCAAGTCCCTTAACTTGAAAAATAAAGTCTCTTAACCTTTTAAGAATTTAAGGTTCATAGTCTTAAAACTTCATAACGTAAACTCTTTTAAATTAAGTAACATATACTTTTGTGCATTGTGAATAAGTTATACTTGTTTATAACGATCTTATTCATGACCATGATCTAGAAAATGTAATACAATTTTGTCTTATCTTAGCTTCTATGCAGATGGAGAATTCTACTCATTTTAATTTAATTGATTGCCGATACATTTTCTTTTATTAACGTTGCAATGGCTTGTTCGATACTTATTCTCATTCGTGCAGTAACTTAGCAAAGTCAACTTGACTCCAAATACTTCCTAACGACTCTTACCAACATCCCCCATAAGACTTGGTAAGAACTTAGGATAATTTAGATGTAACCTTTATATAGAGTAAATCAACATACATACCTCTTAACTTCTAAGAGTAGAAGGAATCATGAATAGCACCACGTGTATATTCCATACATAGAATCATGTCAAAAGAAGGAATAGGTTCACATACCTCGCGACGATTATCGACAAGTAGCAAAATGCTCCAAATTACTTTAACCTTGATAGTTATTCCATCCTTTAAGTAGAATACGCTATACGTAGTACTTGACCTATAATGGCCATGTCGTCCATTAACCTCTAGCTTCAAACGTAGAATATTTTAAGTGTAAAGTCACCAAATTCTACGGAAAATCGGACAACACTTCCTTTGTTTCTACGTACTTTTTCACCTTTTTCAAGGCCAGAAAAATCAATAACCAAACGCCACATTTAAGACTCAACAATTCAGCAATTCAAAGGGGATTACACGCCTAACATGACGTATAAAATTCTGCCCCACAATTAATATAAAGCGTCGATAATAAGTGCAATTCTACATTTCTGATCCATGCCTACAACAATGTCAATTTCCTTCGATTCCTTTTCAATCAAGTTGTTATTCCAACATGTTATATACATAATAACAATTACAAAAACTATATTCCCTTCTCTCAATAACATACGACGATCGTAATTAATTATTAACTTGAATTATAATCTTAACGGCTAACGGTTTTGAGCTTCTAAAATTCCATAACACTTATCAATCTTCATAACATATATCACATGTTCATTTCTAACTTATCATAACATGGAATCTTCAATTACAATAGTAAGACGAAGATTATTACCTCATTTAGCCCAAATATAATCCAAGATTACAAGTCGATCCCTAGCAACTCTAGCTCCTCTTTTCGACGTTCCAATCCACTCCAAGCAACCCTTAGAAGCTTATGAAGAACTCCTCTTCAAGTTCCAACTTCAAAGTTGAAGAACACCTTAGGTTTTCGCCTTGCGACTAACGTGAAAACGTAGTTTTTTCGGGTCTTTCTATTGAGATACCCTTACAATACCCTTAGGAACCTTTGTTTAAAGTGTGGATATTATTGAACAACAAATGAAAATTTTCTCCTTGAAACCCTAGCCAATGCCGAGAGCTCTCTTAAGTCAAGAACAAGTCTTGAAAAATTTGCTAAGTATGGGAACTTGTCTTGCTAGTAGTATGCATATATAACACTATGGAGGGTCAATATTAGAACAAATGGGTGGCTTGGATACAATTCATTTAAAAATCTAGCCAAGTGGCCCTCTTGACTTAGTCAATAATATCAAGCTCTAGCCTAGCAAGACTTGATCATCCTTGTTTGGGTCAAATGACATTCCTATCCTTGGTCCATTCGACCAAGACCATCCAAGGGGGGTGACACGTGTCACCCTCCCGTTCGTCGCAATATTTCGTTTCCCGACATTTCCATAATTCCGACAAATTTTTACCAGTCTCAAATCTTAACATTTTTGAGTTCTTACGCACGTTCTTAAAAACATGTCCTGAAATTACGGGGTGTAACATTCTTTCCCCCTTAGAAACATTCATCCCGAATGTTCTTTCAGAGTCCATTCTAATTAGATAGCGACATAGTCTCCTTATACTACACCCTTCATACAAAATACGCCACTCACGGCCATATAACAATACTTATACCAAAGCGTCGGCTGAACTCCAAGTGTCGGCGTCGTTCATCTGCATCTGATTTCTCACGACTCGAGTTTTACTAATAATCTCTCGGATAAGCTTCGCCTATCGGCCCGTGAATCAAATGCAGGCCAATTATCGAACCTCGCCTCGTGGAACCAACCAATCGGCGATTACACACTTCCTTCATACAAAGCCTCATACGGGGCCATCGATTCTTGGAAAGGTAATGGGTACATACGTGACTTATCGAGAGGCAAAAGTTCCTCCGCCACCCGAAATAAAAAACACGGGCCATGACCTATCCTCGAGTGCGGATAACATGTCTGCTGTCTGCATCCGGCTGAGGGTGAAGCGTAACAGAGACTCACGTGTGTCCCCAATCCCTCTGGAAAAACCCCGAAGCTAGGCGTAAGCTGGCTCATCATCATGTCATAAATAATGTAGGAACCGTGCGGTCATAATCGTCACGATAAATACTCTCGCGTAATCCTCGATTGCCTCGACACAATACTTTTCCCATGGTTATCTAAAGCGATAACCTATGGCATGGCAATGAAGATCTTACATGTCTCAAACCCGTCCCTAACAACATGGGTACCCGTAAACCCATACCGATTACGGCCCCAATCTGCGGAGTAACTCATTAAATAATATAAGGCCATTTAGGCTCTCGCGACTGGTTCGGTGGAGCAGCGTCCGCGAACTTCGTAAAACAATTAACTAGACTTGGGCGCGTACCTCGTGACCTGTCACGTGGTGGGACTACTACCAGTGATCTCCCTCCATTTCAAACTATTAGGCGACCGTAATGGGTCCTTAACGACCAGCGTCGCGCAACTCTTACCCTTGAAATGCAGATAAAATCTTATTGCCCGAGAAGATCTTATATACCTAAGGTCTCGGCGGGTATCAAATATTCTTAGGCTCGTATTTCCATGCTCCAAGCCTACCTTATCAGTCCCCCCGTAAACGAGTACAATAACTTCTCATAATACCATAATTGTTTTGTCTTGATCACAATGACCATTACTTACTCATCTGGATCTCATCCGTACAATCCTCTTAAGCCTACCACGCAGCTAAATCTATTAACATGGCATTCCGTTAGGTTCCTTAACATGACTTCTTAAGGGTTCATCACCCTATCAGACAGCGCATCATTTACTAATTATATCAAATTAGCACATAAACCTTGATGAGAATTCATTTAGTGTTTCATACCTTTCCGGTATCTATTTAGTCCTTACCAAATCCTGGTAATCTACAATTATTCTAGGCAACACGCGTCTGACCCTCAAACATAACTCCGTATAGCTGTATGTCACAATACCAACTATACTACAATCATTACCAACCTGAATACGCAATCCACATAGTCCTTCCTGGGTCACTGCTGCCTTTCTCATAGCTGCAACCAACATAACTCGTTAGGGAGAAACGACCCTAACAACACAGCTCTATCACACGATCTCAGAGTGAGAAGAATGGAAACCAATCCTAAATGTCCTGCAGCCTCCTGATTATAGATGTGGTGCACAACACACCGATAATCAAGACTCTACTAGACACGGTCTGTAGACACTTTCGAGGACAACGGCTCGATACCTCTTTTGTCACGACCGACCTCGGGCGCGGCCGGTGCCTACACGGGCACCCTTACTATACATCGAGATAATCTTTCACGACCGATCTCGGGCGCGATTGGTGCCTTACCGGCACCTAGTGATAATAACATCGAGAAAATCGTGGAAATAAAATTTAAGCGAAACAAGAGACAACATAATAAACCAGGCTAACCAAAATGGTTACCTTGATGTATATACATAAACCGACGATTCTGATCAACACAGCCACACTTGGCGATTACTACACTCTAAGAGTGTAACAACAACTATGACGAGACGGGGCCGCCATACCACGAATGTACAAGTACCTACAATGACAGGACTATACGAAAAGATAAGCCTCGGAAAGCGGAGCTTCCCAAACCGTGACGTGATTCTATGATCGAGGATCCGCCGATGTACCTCTACTGCGGCGTGAGCGGCCACGAAGAGTCGATGCAAGTACAGTATGTGGCGAAAATCAGTAAATGAAATGATGATCTAATATAAAACAAAGACATGTATGATAACCAAACTACGATTCCACAACATAAAAGCGATCATGTAAAGCGAGGACTCGCGCCTCAAAGTCATCCCTCGTGCGTGGAACTCATTCTCAGCTGCCGGCGATCTAGGTATAAATCGTATGATACATATAACATGTCTCGGCCCGTCCATGTGACTCGAGGTGGAATCGGGTGGAATACATATCTCGGCCCGTCCCGTGGGACTCGAGGAAAAATCGGGTGGAATACGTATCTCGGCCCGTCCCGTGGGACTCGAGGAAAAATCGGTGGAATACATATCTCGGCCCGTCCGCTGGGACTCGAGGAAAAATCGGGTGGAATACGTATCTCGGCCCGTCCCGGGACTCGAGGAAAAATCGGGTGGAATACGTATCTCGGCCCGTCCGTGGGACTCGAGGAAAAATCGGCCATAACGTTTAAACTCTCTTTTAAGGCGATTAAGACACTACCATGCCTTCCTTTTAAACCAAAACACTTTCCCTTTTAAAGTCAAGTATGACATTCTTTTCCAAAAGTTCAAGTTTCCTAATTTCAAATACTCAAGTCTCTTATTTTCAAAAGATTTCATAGTTCATAGTCTTAATCAAATAACGTAATCTCTTTTTAAAACCATTGAGTAACATATGCCTTATATGTGAGTAGTTATTCTTGTTTATAACAATCTTATTAAGCGACCATGATCTAGAAAATGTAATACAATTTTGTCTCATTTTAGCTTCTATGCAGATGTAGGTTTCTACTAGTTTTAATATAGTTAATTAGTCAATACATTTTCCTTTATTAACGCTGCAGTGGTTTGTTCGATACTTATTCTCATTTCCGAAATCAGTAAAACATTATTCTTTAAAAGCCCAGTACTCATTACTCACGAATGAGGTTTCACAACTTTTTAACAAAACTCATAGTCCTTAATATTTCATAAGCGTCATTTATAAGTTAAGTCTCTTATCTTTTAAGATCAAGTCTCTTAACTTCTAAAATCAATAAACCATTCTTTTACCTACGTAAAGTCGTTATAACTAACTTCCCGTAAAGCTATTATAACACTTTATGTTTTAAATCAACAAAACTCGTTTAGCTGCGTCGTCTACCGTACTACATAGTTCACAACAATCGTACTAGAAAAGATAGGAAGAGGTTCACATACCTCGCGATGATTATCGACAATAAGCAAAAGCGCTCCAAAGTACTATAACGCGCTAGCCTTTTCCACCCTTCGAGTAGAATACGCTACTCGTAGTACTTCACCTATAAAGGCCACAGCGTCCATCAATTTCGATCTCTTGTAGAACATTTCTAAGAACAAGGCTCCATATTCTACGGAAAATTCGGCGCACCTCCCACATGACCACATAAATCTCCTCCTCTATCGAGGCGCTACCGAGCCAACAACTCGAGGGGTTACACGTCTAACCGGACGTGTACAATTCTACTCCACAATAATACTACAAGTCTACTGTAAATACAGTTCAATTCTATCAATCTTCTATCCTCATATAATATACTCAAGTATAACTACTACAACATGTAATATACAATTACAATATGGGGACATAGATCATTACCTCGATAAGCCCAAAATTATCCAAGATTATAAGTCGATACTGAGCAACGTTTAGCTCCAACTCCTTACTCTCCAACCCGCTCCAAGAGACCCTTAGAAGTTTCTAAACAACTTCTCTTAACACTTCAACCAAGCTAGGAAGATTTTCCTAGGGTTTCACTTTGCGACTATTGGAATAAAGTAATATTTTTGGGCTCCTAGTATTGAAATAACTTGGAATACTACTAGGGATACTAGGCTAAGGTATTTGGGATTATACAACAATACTCAAAGTATTTTCTACACATGTGGGGGGAGGGACGAAACACAAGCCTAAAGGGAGGGAGTATTTGCTTTGGAAAGTATTCAAGTGTGGGATGAATTTAGTCTTGACTTAAGGGGTATTTATAGAGAATTCAAGGGTTAAGATCATAGCAAGTGGGTGGTCAAGATTGGGCCATGTGTGTGTGGGTCCCACCATACCACATGGCGGAAATGGTGCTCAGTGTCATGGCCATTTCGGCGAGGAATGCAGTGGCTTGACATCCCTCAATCGACCAAGGTGACACATGGGGTGACACGTGTCGCCACGACTAAATCAAAATATTTCGTCTTAGAAAATATCAAAATACCGAAAATCTTAAAAATAAGCGGGCCCACAAAAAGTAAAATTCCTCAGTGGGCCCAGCGTGACCATTTCAGAAAATAAAATCTCATAATTCTAATATAATCCAAGAAGCCCAAATACCAAATCACGGGAATCCAATTCCATTAACGAACCTTTTCCTTCACAAAACGGAAACTTTTAGTCGAAAAATCACACCTTTCTTTCTTTCCAAAATTTACATGCGTATTCTCGTGCGTCCTCACATACATACCACGGAACTACGGGGTATAACATAATCAGCGATTATGCGCCCGAACCCGGGCCCGTCACTGGTGCCTTACCCCGGGCACCCTAGTGATACAACATCAGAGAAAACCAGCGGAAATAAAAAAAAAAAAAAAAAAAAAAAAAACTTTACACATGAAATAAGAGATATAATAAAAAAACAGGCCAACCAAAACAGTTGCCTTCAGTATAAACATAAAACACGAGCAGTTTAATCCTTTTACAACCACCTTGTGCGATACTCTGGACCTAAGATTTATACAACAACTATGGCGGACGGGGCCATACGTACCACGAGCGTCTGAAGAACTACGGACTGGGTAACATACCAAAGATAAGCCTCCGACGGAGCGGAGCTTCCAAAACTGAAATGAGATCCTAAACGCGGGGATCGGCGGTAGATGTACCTCTACTGCGGCGTGAGCGGCCGAAGGAGGTCGATCTGGCAGTACCAAGTATGTGAAGCGTAAATCGTAAATGAAATCATAATAGTCTATATAAAGCGGGAGACATGTATGATGACCAAACTACGATATATAACATATAACGATTCACATCAAGCGAGGACTCGCGCCTCCAAATTATCACTCGTGCGTGGAATTTCTTCCTCAGCTGCGTGATTTATGATATAACCATACCAAGGATTATACATGAACACCATGTCCCACTGTGTTATAAAACCGTGCAGACAAGTATAACTACGAGATCGGCCGTACCAATAATACAATGCAACCAAAACACGAAGCGTCACGGGGCAAGTGCGGCCGACTCTAGGATACGGCGGTCACGCGGTGACCGGGGCAGAAATCTGGTGACCACGGAGGACCAGCCGTATCACGAAACTTCGTCACTATCTTGAGCAGGGCAAGTCACGGTGACTACGGATACCAAGGCGAATCGATCACGAGGCGGGGCAATCTGAGCCGACCACGGATACCGGGCGAGCGATGAAACCTCATGGAGAGCTAGTCCATGGAATAACACTATCAGCGGAGCATACAGTGGAATTCTCCATCACGCGGCGTGTCAAGTAAGTTCTCAACAAGTCGACCGCCCTCTGTCGAGGCAGCGGTGTCTGAAATACCACACTTGCACAACAAAGGCTATCATCACAAGCATAGGCAAGTTTCACAACAACAAGCATAGGCAAGTTTCACACAACTCAAAGTACTTTCATTTTATGCCAAAGTCGGGTTTTAACTCCAAGTACTACATCGTTAAGTTCTTTTAAAAGAGATCCATTACTTTTATAAAAGTCACGATACAGTAGTATTAGAATGACCAACCCACATTCCTTTTCAAAATCAAGTAACAACATTCTTTTCCTAAGTTCGGTTGCCTAGTTTGATTACTCAAGCTTCTCATTTTCAAATGGTTTCATAGTTCATAAACTTAATCATTTGATTCCTTTTAGAACAATTGAGTAATATATGTTTCACGTAAGAGTAGGTTATTCTTGTTTACAACATTCTTATTCAGTGACCGTGATCTAGAAAATGTAATATCATTTTGTCTCATCTTAGTTTCTATGCGGATGGAGGTTTCTCTTGGTTTTAATACAATTCATCATTATTCAATACATTTTCCTTTATTAGCGCTGCGGTGGTGCGTCGATACACATTACGATTTCCAAAATCAGTAAAACATTATCCCTTTAAATAAAACCAAGTACTCATTACTCACGAATGAGGTTTCACACAAACATTCACATTAAACAAATAAGTTAAGTCTCTTATCTTATAAGATCAAGTCTCTTAACTTCAAACATTAGTAAACCATTTCTTTACCTCTCTTAAGACATTATACCTAACTCCATAAAGCTAGTATAACTCTTTTTTTTAAAACCTTTAAAACCAAGTGTTACTTTCTTCAAAACGATTTATAAATCTTTTGAAATACCTCAAGTTCTTTATTATAACAAGCGATTTATAATTCACATCGATTACCTTTTAAAACCACAAAGTATTTTCTTATCTACATAAAGTATTATAACGACTTCCCATAAAGCCGTTATAACACTTTATGTTTTAAAACAATCAAACACGATTAACACGTATGCGTCTGGTACCACATAGTTTACACATATGCTAGAAGAGATAGGAAGAGGTTCACATACCTCGCGGCAGTATCGACTAATAGCAAAACGCTCCAAACGATCGGCTACTCCTTAAGCCAAGTAAATCGCGCCAGCGTAGGTACTTGACCTAAAAGGCCACAAGGCGCTTATTATCATCTAGACCACAACGTAGAATATTCTGAGAAAATTGGCGACATCTCCCCCACATGGCGTAAATCTCCTTCTATCGAGGCGGCTACGAAGCCAAGCAGAGGGGTTTCACACGCCTAACAGGGCGTGTACAATTCTACTACGGTAATACTACAAGTCTCATGTCTGATTCGATTCGATTCTTAATTCTTGAGCTTAAGTCAAAAGACATTGCCACGATTACTAAGTATAGTTCTATATATAGTATACTTGACTATATATTCTTACAACATGTAATTTCCAATTACAATAGAAGAAGATAGTGTTTACCTCGATAAGCCCAAAATTATCCGAGTAAAATGTCGCGCTTTGAGCAAGGTTTAGCTCTACTCAAGTGCTCCAAACAACCCTTAGAAGTTCTATCCAACTTCTCCAAAACTTCAACCAACAGTGAAGGTTTCCTTAGGGTTCGGTTTGAGACTAAAAGGACAAAAGGTAGTATTTAGGACTCACGTATAGAGGTAACATTGGAATACTACAAGGTATAAGGCTAAGGTATTTTGGGCATTATAACAATACTTGGAGGAGTATTTTAATACCACAAAGGGGGGGTACCACACGAGAACAACACCCTAAGGGAGGGGGGGGGGTGTTCTCGGCATTGGCTCATGAGGGGAAGGTTTGGCCAAAAGGCCTTCACGAGGAGAGGGCTCTTGGGCGAGAGTCAACAAGAGGAGGGAGGGTTCTCAAGACTTAGGCAAGTGAAGAGTGGATGAAGAAGTCTTGAAAGAGAGGGGGTATTTATAGCAAAACCAAAGGCCAACCGATGGCGAGATCAAGCCATGTGCAAGGCAAGTGTAAGGCCAAGATCGAGCCAAGTGCACCCACAAAACACTCCACAAAACACTCCACAAAACAAGCCACAAAGCAAGGCACAAAAGAGGAGCCAATCGGCGAGGCCAAGCCCTCACTTTGCCGTCGATGAGGTGACAAGTGTCACCTCTCCGTTAATCCAAAAATGTTCGTCGCTCGGAAAAATCGCCAAAAATACTAAATGACATGGCGGAATTTTCCCAGCGTAAGGCGTGGAAACGTTCGAAAACGACTCCTTTCGGCACTTGTGTACAAATTTGAAACTATGCCTACTTAAGGCTCAAATTGTACACGTCGTCCTCGCGCACATACTGGAAACACGGTATAACATTCTTCCCCAGAAACATTCGTCCGAATGTTCCTTCTAGATCTCAAAACAACGGCGTCGGTATAGTCTTCCCGCTATCGTCACGAAAACAATCATGCCACACGCGGCCCAAAACACTGCGTTCACTTTTCCCCTTACTCGTAGTACTCGTCACGAACACTCGAACTCGTTCTAGTATCCGTACCACACTTCTGTCAACGCTTCTGTTACCAACCCTTGGAGTCACTACCTCCAAACTTGGTCATCTTACTAACCTCAATCTTCTTTAAGGCCATTCCCGGCCTTCACGAACTGATTACGGTCGAACACACCCACGAACTCATACGATGGTCAACTAAACTTGGGCTAGCACCCTCGTGACCCTACCACTGGCGGGACCACGAGGCCCCCGCTAAGCGGGTTCTGGTTGACGTAAATGGTCCTCAACCCGACCCCAACGCGCTGACTCTTGTTCCCGATCCGGAACAATCTTACTATTTCACATCATGAAAGCTACCACTTCCGTCTCACACTACCCGAGGACTTACCCTTTTCACTAACGGGTTTCTAAATCACATTTTAGCACAAAGCTATCCAAACATAACATTAAACATATCAACATCAATACAAACAAAACTCTAGAGGTTAAGGATATACACGAAACTAGGCGGTTGAGGACCGCTAAGCTGAGAACTCCAGCTGCGACCTCTGGGGCCTTCGGTGTACAAACATCTGCTGAGCTACGGAAGGTGAAGAACCCATAGCGCTCTAGTAGTCCATGCTATCCTACGATGCTACCCCAGTCGGACGATCTACGGCGGATAGCCTGTTGGCGCAAAAATAACAACCTCAGAGTTAGTACGACACTCTCCCTTATGAAGCTTTCACAGCGGCGCTGAGACAAGGGCATCCTCATCCGGCGAGCACTCTGCTCTCACGAAAATCTGAAACACAGGAGCCCGACACGCTCCGAATATCTGAAGGTCCGAAAGCGTGGAGGACCACTCTGTCTTGTGAGGTACATAACTAGTCTGCTTTGGGGCGGTCGCCTCGAAAAGTCACCAAGGACCTGCTGTTACGGCCTCTTCTGACTTTGGTCATTAGTCGATTTATCCGCTCCTCGCATCCAAGTGTATCGCTGCGTGCGGGCGATGTCCATGCCGGTGAAGAGCTACACGAACAACTCTGCAAGGCAATCATCGAGCCTGTAACATATCGGTGCACTCGATCCTCCATACTAGCTACTAACGCGGGGACGTCTGGGCCAATGAGTCGAACTCACATTGTACTCGGAACGCGCGGATTCGCCGTAACACCAAAAATCGTCGGCGAGCCCTCGCCATACGGGAGGCAAGAAATGTGCAAGAAAAGCCTCGAGAACTTCGTTCCATACCGCTGGAAGTGCATGCTCTCCACAGGCAGCTCGAGAATCAAACGATCATTGCGGTATCACGCGATTGATGTGAACCTAGGGCACCGACTCGACCTCCGATGCCTTGATCACTCTCATGATCATGGAATCGGATGAACTCCTGCGGATCATCCTCGAGCCTCGACCCATAAAACTCGCGGCCTGACTCGAGAAAATCCCGTAGCCTCGAACTATCGATCTAGGGTGAACCACGGTGCTCTTTGGGCTATGCGTCCGGCCCTATCCTCGAAAGTCAGCCACAACCACGGCCATTCGGGCCCACTCGCGTAACTCATCTCTCCTGCTCCGGTGCGGGGCTGGAGGCTCAGTCTTGTGGTCTCTGCCATTGCTCTGCTCAGATCCTCTGCGCCTTGCCGCCACGGGCGGGTTGCCTTCGCGAGGCATAGCGGTAAAAGCGAAACCGTCGGAGGGTCGATCTTATCACTCGGCTCTAAGCACGATCTCGGAATGAGAAGAATGAAACCAATCCTAAATGTCCTATAGCCTCACGATTATAGATGTGGTGCCTGACACATCGATAATCAAGACTCTACTAGACGCGGTGCGTAGGCACTTTCAGAGGATTAAGCGCTCACGATACCACTTTGTAACGCCCGAACAGGGCCGTCCATCGTGCCTTACCCCGGGCACCCTAGTGATACAACATCAGAGAAAACCAGCGGAAATAAAAAAAAAAAACTTTACACCTGAAATAAGAGATATAATAAAAAAACAGGCCAACCAAAACAGTTGCCTTCAGTATATACATAAAACCTGAACAGTTTAATCCTTTTACAACCACACTTGCGATTACTACGGACCTAAGATTTATACAACAACTATGGCGGGACGGGGCCCGCCATACCGAGCGTCTGAGAACTTACGGACTCGGGTGCATACCAAAGATAAGCCTCGGCGGAGCGGAGCTTCCCAAGCTGAAATGAGATCCTAGCGCGGGGATCGGCGGTAGATGTACCTCTACTGCGGCATGAGCGGCCCGAAGGAGTCGATCAACGGTACCAAGTATGTGGCGTAAATCACGTAAATGAAATCATAATAGTCTATATAAAGCGGGAGACATGTATGATGACCAAACTACGATATATAACATATAACGATTCATCAAGGCGGGGACTCACGCCTCCAAATTATCACTCGTGCGTGGAATTTCTTCCTCAGCTGCCGGCGATTTATGATATAACCATACCAAGGATTATACATGAACACCATGTCCCACTGTGTTATAAAAACCGTGCAGACAAGTATAACTACGGATCCGACCGTACCAATAATACAATGCAACCAAAACACGGCCGTCACGGGGCAAGTGCGAGCCGACTCTAGGATACCAAGGCGGTCCACGCGGTGGCCGGGGCAAATCGGTGACCACGGGGACGAAGGCCGTATCACGAAACCGTCACTATCTTTGAGCGGGGCAAGTCACGGTGACTACGGATACCAAGGCGAATCGATCCACGAGGCGGGCAAATACGAGAGCCGACCACGGATACGGGCGAGCGGTAAGAAACCTCATGGAGAGCTAGTCCATGGAATAACACTATCAGCGAGCATACGGTGGAATTCTCCATCACGCGGCGTGTCGAGTAAGTTCTCAACAAGTCGGCCGCCTCTATCGAGACGCCAGAATCGTGAAATACCACACTTGCACAACAAAGGCTATCATCACAAGCATAGGCAAGTTTCACAACAACAAGCATAGGCAAGTTTCACACAACTCAAAGTACTTTCATTTTATGCCAAAGTCGGGTTTTTAACTCCAAAGTACTACATACGTTAAGTTCTTTTAAAAGAGATCCATTACTTTTATAAAAGTCACCCGATACGTAGTATTAGAATGACCAACCCACATTCCTTTTCAAAATCAAGTAACAACATTCTTTCCTAAGTTCGGTTTGCCTAGTTTCAATTACTCAAGCTTCTCATTTTCAAATGGTTTCATAGTTCATAAACTTAATCATTTGATTCCTTTTTAGAACAATTGAGTAATATATGTTTCACGTAAAGAGTAGGTTATTCTTGTTTACAACATTCTTATTACAATGGCCATGATCTAGAAAATGTAATATCATTTTGTCTCATCTTAGTTTCTATGCGGATGGAGGTTTCTACCGGTTTTAATACAATTCATCATTATTCAATACATTTTCCTTTATTAACGCTGCATGGTGCTGTCGATACACATTCGATTTCCAAAATCGAGAAACATTATCCCTTTAAATAAAACCAAGTACTCATTACTCACGAATGAGGTTTCACACAAACATTCACATTAAACAAATAAGTTAAGTCTCTTATCTTATAAGATCAAGTCTCTTAACTTCAAACATTAGTAAACCATTTCTTTACCTCTTAAGACATTATACCTAACTCCCATAAAGCTAGTATAACTCTTTTTAAAACCTTTAAAACCAAGTGTTACTTTCCTTCAAAACAATTTATAAATCTTTTGAAATACCTCAAGTTCTTTATTATAACAAGCCGCTTATAATTCACATGATTACCTTTAAAACCACAAAGTATTTTCTTATCTACATAAAGTCGTTATAACCAACTTCCCATAAAGCCGTTATAACACTTTATGTTTTAAGAACAATCAAACACGATTAACACGTATGCGTCTACCGTACCACATAGTTTACACATATCATGCTAGAAGAGATAGGAAGAGGTTCACATACCTCGCGGCGAGTATCGACTAATAGCAAAACGCTCCAAACGATCGGCTACTCCTTGCCAAGTAAATCGCGCCACACGTAGTACTTGACCTAAAAGGCCACAAGGCGCTTATTATCATCTAGACCACAACGTAGAATATTCTACGAAAATTCGGCAAAGATCTCCCGCCACAACGTAAATCTCCTTCTCTATCGAGGCGGCTACGAAGCCAAGCGAGAGGGTTTCACACGCCTAACCGACGTGTACAATTCTACTACACAGTAATACTACACAAGTCTCATGTCTGATTACGATTCGATTCTTAATTCTTCAGCTTAAGTCAAAAGACATTGCCACAAGATTAAGTATAGTTCTATATATAGTATACTTCAACTATATATTCTTACAACATGTAATTTCCAATTACAATAGAAGACGATGAGTGTTTACCTCGATAAGCCCAAAATTATCCGAGTAAAATGTCGCTACTGAGCAAGGTTTAGCTCCTACTCCGAGTGCTCCAAACAACCCTTAGAAGTTCTATCCAACTTCTACTCCAAAACTTCAACCAACAAAGGTTTCCTTGTGGTTCGGTTTGAGACTAAAAGGACAAAAGGTAGTATTTAGGACTCTACGATAGAGGTAACTTTGGAATACTACAAGGTATAAGGCTAAGGTATTTTGGGCATTATAACAATACTTGGAGGAGTATTTTAATACCACAAAGGGGTACCACACGAGAACAACACCACAAGGGAGGGGGTGTTCTCGCTTTGGCTCGCAAAGGGAAGGTTTCGCCAAAAGGCCTTCACAAGGGGAGAGGGCTCTTGGGCGAGAGTCAACAAGAGGGAGGAGGGGTTCTCAAGACTTAGGCAAGTGAAGAGTGGATGAAGAAGTCTTCAAAGAGAGGGTATTTATAGCAAAACCAAAGGCCAACGATGGCGAAGATCAAGCCATGTGCAAGGCAAGTGTAAGGCGAAGATCAAGCCAAGTGCACCCACAAAACACTCCACAAAACACTCCACAAAACAAGCCACAAAGCAAGGCACAAAAGAGGAGCCAATCGGCGAGGCCAAGCCCTCACTTTGTTGCCCAATGAGAGTGACAAGTGTCACCTCCGTTGGTCCAAAAATGTTCCGTCGCTCGGAAAAATCGCAAAAATACTAAATGACATAGCGGAATTTTCCCAACGTAAGTCGTGGAAGCGTTTGCGTCGAAAAACGACTCCTTTCGGCACTTGTGTACAAATTTCGAAACTATGCCTACTTAAGGCTCAAATTGTACACGTACGTCCTCACGTACATACTCTGGAAACACGGGGTATAACAAGCGGAACATACATCAAACTTATAAATTAATTCAACAAGACATAAACAACAGGTTAGCCGATAAGGCTACCTCCCTGGACATATATATATACATATACAGCCAAAAGAAGTTACATCCCTTTTTTTTCTTTACAAAACCCAATCCACAAGATATGACTACAAACCTCTAAGATTTTTGGACAAATACTATGACGCGACAAGGCCCCGTCGTACCCCTGAATATACCTAGCCATAATGACAAGCTCCGGAACATTGGAGCCCATCTCAAAATGCTGAACCAGGATCCTAAGCTCACGGATCCACAACTGTGTACCTAAACCTGCGGACATGAACGCAGCTCCCCGAAGGGGGTCAGTACACAGGTATTGAATATGGAACGGAAATAAGGTACAGTAAACAAATCATAACTGTACAAAAGAATAACAGGGGAAATTCTGCCACATTTAAGGCTCAATACAACAACCAATCAACAACCAATCAAAGGGGATTACACGCCTTACAATACGTGTAAAATTCTGCCCCACAATTCATACGAAGTAGTTTAATATCCAAAGCCATTCTCGGCTAACATATACAACAACACAAAGTCCTTTCCAATTCTTTTTCAATCCAAGTTCTTAGGTCTAACATGTTATATTGTCATAAACAACTTCAACAACTATAATTCCTTCTTTATATAACATGTGACGACTAAACTAGTAACCAAATTGAATTACAATCTTAAGGGCTAAACATACTAGTTTTCGGATTAGGGTTCCAATAGTCAATACACTTATCAAACTTCATACTATATACCTCATGCTTGATAATATCCATAGCTACAACAATAAGTAATCTTAATTACTAAAACGACAAGAATTGTTACCTTTATAAGCCCTTATAAATTCCAAGATTCAAAGTCGCTCCTTAGCAATTCTTAGCTCCTTTCCTTTACGCTCCAATCCAATATTTGAAGCCTTTAGAAGTTCACAACCAACTTCTCTTCCATTTCCAATCCAAAACTATGAAAACGACTTAGGTTTTTGCCTTGCGACTAACGTGAAAACGTCGTTTTTCCGAAATCTTTCTATTGAGATATCCTTACAATACCCTTAGGGATCTTGGGTTAGAGTCTTGTGAATAATGGACCAAAATTACAAAATTTTCTTGTGAGAAAATCCCTAAACCCGAGAGCTCCTAATGAAGAACAAGGCATCTCTAATTTTTAAAAGTGTTGAAGATAAGTCTTGCACTAGTGTAGTATATATAACACAATGGAGGGTCAAGATTACAACAAATGTGTGGCTAGGATGAAGAACATTAAATATTTATCCAAGTGGAAAGTTGACTTGGTCAATTTTCTCAAGCTAGCAAGACTTGTTCATCCACATAGGTAAATGACCATTATATCCTTGCCTCAATTCGTCCAAGACCATGTGGGGGGGGGGGGTGGGGGGCACGTGTCTCCCTCCCATTCGTCCATAAAATTTCGTAACCCTCGTGGGCCCCACAAAACGTAAAATTTCTCGGGTGGGCTCCACGTGACCAAATCCGTAAAAATAAAATTCCATAATGATAATAAGTTCCATATTCCTCAATTAATGAATTTTGAGAATCTAATTCTTAAGAACGAACGTTTTTCCTTTCCGACGTTCGGAAGATTTTCCGTCGAAAAACAATTCTTCCTTTCGTACCCTTTTCAAGTCTTGTGTTCTCGCGTCTATTCTCTTATTCATGTCCTGGAATTACGGGGTGTAACATTCTTCCCCCCTTAGAAACATTCGTCCCCGAATGTTCTTTCGGAGTCCAATCTAATTAGATAGCGACATAGTCTCCTTTTACTACACCCTTCATACAAAATATGCCACCCATGGCCACATAACAATACTTATACTAAAACGTCAACCTGAACTCCAAGTTTCGACGGTCATCCGCATACGTCACGACTGCGAGTTTTACTAATAATCTTTCTTTGGATAAGCCTCGCCTTATCCACGCACCGTGAATCAAGTGCAGGCCAATTATCTGAACCTCGCCTGCGTGGAACCAACCAACCGGCGATTCTACACTTCCCTTCATACAAAACCTCATACAGGGCCATCTGAATACTAGAAAGGTAATGGGTACATACGCAACTTATCGAGAGGCAAAAGTTCCTCCCTGCTACCCCTGAAATCAAAGACACATGCCCACAACCTATCCTCAAGGGTCTGGATAACATGTCCTGCCTGTATGTCGTCCTGAGGGTGAAATGTAACACCGAGACTCACCTGTGTCCCCAATCCCTCCTGGAAAAACCTCCAGAAGTTAGGCAGAATCGGGCTCATCTGTCATAAATAATGTAGGAACCCCGTGCAGTCTCATAATCGTCCTGATATATACTCTCGCATAATCCTCAATTACCTCAACACAATACTTTTCCCATGGTTATCTAAAACAGTAACTTATGGCATGACGACGTTGAAGATCTTACCTGTCTCACACCCATCGCCTAACAACCTGGGTACACATAACCCCATACTGATTCTGGCCCCCAATCTCTGTAGTCACTCTATTAAACAATATAAGGCCATTTTCGGCTCTCACGACCTGGTTCCGGTGGAACGCGTCCACGAACCCGTAAAACAATTAACTAGACTTGGGCCTTGTACCCTCGTGACCCTTCCACATAGCGGGACTACTACCAACTGATCCCACTCCATTTCAAACTGTGAGGCGACCCATAATAGGTCCTCAACCCGACCCACCGTCGCACTTAATTCTTACCCTTAGTCTGAATAAAATCCTATTGCCCGAGAAGATCTTATATACCTAAGGTCTCGACGGTTATCAAATATTCTTAGGCTCGTATTTCCATGCTCCAAGCCTACCTTATCAGTCCCCCCGTAAACGGGTACAATAACTTCTCATAATACCATAGTCGTGTTGTCTTGATCACAACAATCATTACTTACTCCATACGGATCTCATCCGTACAATTCTCTTAAGCCCACCATGTAGTTTAATTTATTATCATGGTATTCCATTAAGTTTCTTAACTGTTTCATACATTCCCGGTATCTATTTAGTCCTTACAAAAACCTGGTAATCTAAAATCATTCTAGGAAACACGCGTTTGACCCTCATACATAACTTCGTATAGTTGTATGTCATAATACCAATAATACTACAATCATTACCAACCTGGATACGCAATCCACATAGCCCTTCCTGGGTCACTGCTGCCTTTCTCATAGCTGCAATCAACATAACTCGTTAGGGAGAGACGACCCTAATAACACAGCTCTATCGCACGATCTCCGAGTGAGAAGAAGGGAAACCAATCCTAAATGTCTCAGACCTCACGATTATAGATGTAGTGCACAACACATCGATAATCAAGACTCTACTAGACCCGTCAGACACTTTCCGAGGACTAATCGCTCGATACCACTTTTTGTCACGACCCGACCGCCGCGACCGTGCCCTACCCGACACCGCACGGTATACATCGAGATAATCAAGAAACATACATAAACTTAACAAGAAATAAATAATAGGTTAGCCGATAAGGCTACCTTCCTGGATACATATAAATATGTAAAACCAAAAGCAGTTACCTCTTTTTTTTTCTTTACACAACCCAATCCACAAGGTATGACTATAGGCCTCTAAGATTTTGGACAAATACTATGACGGGACAAGGCCCCGCCGTACCCTTGAATATACATAACCATGATAACAAGCTCCGGAACATTGGAGCCATCTCAAAATGCTGAACCAGGATCCTAAGCCGCGGATCCACAACTGTGTACCTAAACCTGCGGACATTTAACGCAGCTTCAAAGAAGTCACAACAAAAATTTAATATGGAGCGAAAATAAGGTACAGAAACAAATCATAATCGCATACGTGGAATGACAGGGGCAAGTATATAAACAAAATAGATATCAGATCCTACCGTGTCATTACAATCTCGTGAACTTAATCGCACCTTATTATCCTTTCCCATTTTTCAATAAGAGTTATAGTCAAATTCTTGCGTACATACTTAGGAAAAATCATCAAGTTCATAACCATATAACTTACTTATCTTTCAGAACATAATCCAACCCTTTATGGAGGGACGCCTATACTGCCCGGCCCAATCTGGGACGCGATAAAGTCACATAAGTTTGCCCATAACGGTATACTGCCCGGCCCAATCTGGGATGCGATAAAGTCACATAAGTTTTCCCATAAAGGTATACTGCATAAAAATAGGAAGCTTATGATCAACTTAGGGCCACCTGCCCATAGTATCATTTGGCAATCCTACTCTTGGGACTATTTCACCCGCAAGGGTCTTGTGAACCCGCATAGGACAATTTTCCCCGCATAGGACTATTTCACCCGCACAGGACTATTTCACCCGCTTAGGCCCTACGGGCCCGCAATGAGCATATACGCCATGCTCGCATCATGGGTAGCAAATCCATGGAGATGTATAATGTCTTGGGGGTTTACCCCGCAATTATACTCAGAAGGTGTATAACGTCTTGGGGGTTTACCCCACATTTATACTCAGGAGATGTATAACGTCTTGGGGGTTTACCCCGCATTTATACTCATAACACTAGCACCAAAGGCTATCATACATAACATAAGCACCTGTCACGACCCATTCCGGGGCCCGTGACTGGTGCCTTACCGGGGCACCCAAGTAGTCATACATCAGAGTAATCAGCGGAAATATAAAACAAGACATGAAACAGTTTATAAAATAAGACACAGTTTATGTGAGAAAACATCGCCTTTCGGCATATATATATAAACATGTTTTAGCGCTACATCCGATAATCGCATAACATGACTACTGCACTTCTAAGGAAATATACAACTATGGCGACAGGGCCCGCCATACCTCGATCAGACAAAACTATCTACAACAGGAGATCATACCCAAAAGTAGAGCCTCCAAAAGATGGAGCTCAGACACCAACGTAGAGATCCTAAGAATGTGGATCTAGCACTGCCGCTCTTACCGCGGCATGAACGCAGGCCCAGAGGTCGACAACAGTACTAAGTATATGAAATCAGAAAATACTTAAATGAAAACATATCATTTTAAAATCGGTTTTGCAAGTATGTATGAAACAACGAGGGGACCGCATGAGTGCCACATCATAAACAAGAGCAACAATAGGTAAATCGTAATGTGTCTTTTCTAGCCGCGAATGATCAAGCGGGCCAATTTCGTAGTATCACCATGCAAGCCTAATCTCGACTCTCGTAGTCCGCATAGGCCACTCACATAGGCCCGCATCGCGTACATAACCCCGCATCGAGGGTAGCTACCTCGGCATCGCCCCGACTCGTAGTCCGCATGGCCACATAGACCGCATGAGGTATAACCCCGCATCACTAACACCGAACTCCCGTAGCTCGCATAGGTCCTTGACCCGCATGAGGTATTCTCGAATCACGGTCCTGCATCACCGAAGTCTACCCCGCATCGGAGGCGCTTAACCCCTGTAATATGTCAAGAGGTGAGTGATAGTACACTAACATACAGCTTTATCTTTAAACAACATAAGCACAACAAGAATACTCTCTTATACAAACGTTACAAGACACTAACACACATAGCATCATATCATGTCTACTTATCAAACCATCTTATTATTCTTTTCACAATTCAATATAAGTGTTATAAACACATAGGCAAACTGTTTCTTTTATCATTCTTAAGTGGTTATACTTAACTTCCCATAAAGCTAGTATAACTCTTAAGCTTCTGTTTTAAAACTCAATTAGTTCTCTACTGTTAAAAATGATTCAAGATTCTTTGAAATGCTTTCGATTCTTTATTATTCAAAGCTTAAGCGTGAGGCATTCTGCGTAAGTGTTATTCAGGCTTAAGCGTGAGGCATTGCCGTAAGTATTATTCAGGCTTAAGTCAAAGACATTGCCGTAGTTATTATTCAGTTAACACATGCACGTCTACCGTACTACATATATATTGTAAAATATCATGCTTTAGGAAGAATCACATACCTTCTCAGCGAAAACCACCTGCCAAGTTGAATATGTCGCGCGCAGAGAATCAGCCTATAATAGCCAGACACGTCTATCAACGTTCAGACTACTTTGTAAATAGTTCTAACCAGAGGGTTCTATATCCTACGGAAAATTGGGCAGTACTTCCCTACCCGGTGAGCTACTCAAGTCTATTGTGAAAACAAATTCCATGTAAGTACTGCTTTGATTATTCTTCTTTAAACCCTTCATCGTGATAACAGTTCAATTCTATTCTGCAATATTCTTCTAAGTATCTAATACTTATTCTTATACTACTACAGAAGTATTCTCTAATTCAAAAGAGGGTTAGGATTAGTTACCGGTAAGCCCAATAATATCCTAGATAAAGTCGCGCTGAGCAAGGTTTTGCTCCTTAAGTTGTATGCTAAGAAACCTTAGAAGTTCTTCACAACTTCTACTAAGTACTAAGGGATTTGGGCTAGGGTATTTTGGGCATTATAACAATACAAGAAGGCAACTTTTCTACCAAGGAGGGGGTAGATTTGCCAGGCTAGGGGGGGTAGCCTCGGCTAGCTTCTCCAAAGGGGGGGGGAGGTGTTTGGACGAAAAGAGGCTTAAGGGAGAGGAGAGGATTTTCAAGACTTGGAAAGGAATTTGTGGATGAAGAACTCTTCATCTTAAGGGGGGTATTTATAGGTCAAGACATGGCCAACCAATGGCCAAGATTTAGCCAAGTGCTAGGCAAGTGTAAGGTCAAGATTAGGGCAAGTGTACCTAGCCAACTTGCACACAAAATATCCTACCAACTACTTGACAAAATTGACCATCCATTCGGCCCTAAGAACGCCTCACATCCATCAATTGGAGGGTGACAAGTGTCGCCCTCCCGTTGGTCCAAAATATTTCGTCTCTCGGAAAAATCCGCAAAAATTAGAAATGGCATAGCCGGAATTTACCCTACGAAAGCTGTGGAAACGTTTCGTCGGAAAACTATTCGCTTTGTGAGTTGTGCCCAAAAAAAACGTCCAAGCCTAAACTTTAAGGCTAAACTTTTTGTACGTATTCCCTTACGTACATACTCTGGAAATACGGGGTATAACATTCTCCCCTCCTTAGAAACATTCGTCCCGAATGTTCCTTCCCAAGACAGATAACGACAAGGTTCTTCATAACTTAAACAGTTTGCAAAAGCCACACACGGCCACAAAACAACACTTAGGCAAAAATGATAACGGAAATTTACAAGTAGGAAAGTGAATTACCTGGAGGTGTGGGGAATAGGTGAGGATACTTCTGCCTCATGTCCTCCTCGGCTTCCCACGTCATCTCCTCCCTGAGCTCGTTCCGCCACAAGACTTTGACGGAAGCCACGTCCTTGGTCCGCAGACGCCTAACCTGACGATCGACTATCGCTATGGGAATCTCCTCGTACGATAACCCCTCGGTCACCTGGACATCGTCAATCGGGTGTACCCTAGATGGATCCCCGATACATCTCCTCAGCATAGATACGTGAAAAACCGGATGCACTGCCTCCAGATCGGACGGCAGATCCAACTCATAGGCAACCTTGCCTACCTCGCGACAATCTGAAACGCCCAATGTACTCGGGCCGAAGTTTCTTCTTCCCGAATCTCATCACACCCTTCATGGGTGACACCTTTAGGAAAACCCAATCATGAACCTCGAACTCAAGATGCCGACGACGATGATCTCGATACGACTTCGCCGACTCGAGCCGTCAATAGCCGCCTCGATAAGCTTCACCTTATCCATCGCTGTACAAACCGTCCCACTAGCCGCACTCGCCCACATCGAACCAACCTATAGGCGACCGCACTTCCTCCCATACAAGGCCTCATAAGGCGCCATCCGAATCTTGGAGTGGTAGCTATTATTATACGCGAACTCAACTAGAGGCAAATGATCCTCCCAACTACCATCAAGTCAATACGTACTCGCATCATATCCTCAAGAGTCCGGATAGTGCGCCGCTGCCTGCCTGTCTGTGGATGAAATGCAGACTTCGTGCTCACTGCCCCTAAACCCCTCTGGAAGGACCTCCGAGTTAGCCAGAACCGGGCTCCTGCATGCGATATGATCAAGTAGGGACTCATGCACCGACGATCTCTCGGATGTAAAGTCCGCATAATCCTCACCAAAAAGTCGTCCCGACGGAAGAAAGTGGGCTGATTTCACACCGCCGACGATAACCCATATAGAATCATGTCTCCTCCGAGTGCGAGGTAATCCCGTGATAAAATCCATGCCGATTACCTCCCACTTCCGTGTCGGATCTCTATCGCCGCAACAAACCACCGTGCCTCCGTGCTCTACCTTCACTGCCGACAACACGGGCACCGAGCTACGAACTCGCAACGTCCCTCTTCAAGCCATCCCACCAATACACGATCTAAGGTCGTGGTACATCTTGGTCGACCGGATGGATAGAGTAACGCCGCTGTGTGCTTCCCAAGAACTCGCCATCAAGTCCTCAAACATCCGGAACACACACCGCCTCAAACCTTAGCACCCCATCGTGCTACCTCAAAAGGACCCTTGCCTCACGAAGAGTCAGTATCACGATATCGAATCAAAGCCGATCCTCGAATCGTTGCCTCTTCACCTCCTCGACGATGGAAGACTCGGCAACCTCACGAACTCTAACCCCATCGCTATCGTAATCAATCAAACGGACACCAAGGCTCGCTAATCGGTGCAAATCACGAACCATGTCCTCCTCTCTAGCCGCACATCCGATAGGCTCCCATCGACCTACGACTAAGAGCATCCGCCACAACATTGGCCTTCCCGTGGTACAGATATCAACATCGTAATCCTTAAGCAACTCTAACCACCGTCTCGTCGTAGTTCGGCTCCTCCGTTGAAGATATCTTGAGGCTCTTGTGGTGCGTATAAATATCCACGTGAACCCCATACAAATAGTGCCTCGGATCTTCAAAGCGTGAATCACTACCGCCAACTCCAAATCATGGGTGGGTAGTTCTCTCGTGTTTCTTCACCGTCGACGCATATGTTATAACCCCGCCATGCTGCAAAGAACACACATCCCAACCCGATGCCCGACGATCACAATACACGACATAACCATCCGACCTGCGGAAGAGTAAGAACGGGCGGTCGCCTCTTTTCAAAGAATCGAAACCCCGCCACAAGCATCACCCATCAAACTTGGCCGCTTACGAGTCGGCTAGTCAATGGTGCGTAGATAGAAGCAAACTTCTCCATGAACCGATAATATCCTGCAAGGCCCGTAAAATCGCGAACCTCTCGGAGTAGTAGGTTCAGGCCAAGTCTCGATCGCCTCGATCTCGGCCAGATTCACTGAATGCCATCACCCATAATATGCCCAAGAAACGCCATCAAGTCAACCAAAACTCACATTTGGAAAACTTGGCGCATAATCTGGTCTCGAGAACTCACAAGACAGCCTCAAATGCTCGCATGCTCGCCTCGAGCGAGAATAAACCAAGATATCATCAATGAACACTATCACAAACGTGTTCAAAATGGTTTGAACACTCGGTTCATCAAATCCATGAATACCACGAGCATTTGTCAACCCAAAAGACATGACCACGAACTCATAATGCCTGCACGGGTCCCGAATGCGATCCTAGGGACATCCACCTCTCGACTACTTTGATGATAGCCCGACCGTAGATCAATCTTGGAGAAGCATCTCGCACTCGCAACCGGTCGAACAAATCATCAATCTCGGGAAGGGTATCTGTTTAATGGTCACCTTGTTCACCGTCAGATCAACACATACGCGCAGCGTCCCGCCCTTCTTCTTTACTGAACACACTGGCGCTCCCTGGGAGAAACACTAGGCTCGATGAAGCCGCTTCTCCAAAGAAATCTCTAAGCGATCCTTCAACTCTCTCAACTCGGCGGTGTCATTCTCAGATGGCGGAATGGAAATAGCCGAGTGTCCGCAATATGTCTATACAAAACTCAATCTCCTCTCGGGAGGATACCGAGGTCGTGCGAAACACGCCTGGGAACTCTCTCGACCATCGAATCGACGGAAAATCTGGTACCGCAGCCTTGAGATCAAACACCAACGAGATGGTAGATATACCCTTCGCACCATCTTCCTAGCCTCGAGGTAGGAAATAAACCTACCCTCGGCGATACCGTGTTCTCCCACTCAACAACCGGCTCGTCAGAAACGGAACCGCATTACTTTCTCTCAGCCTACATTGGCGTAGCAAGTGCCAGCCAATCCATCCCCATGATCACGTCGAAGTCAAACATCTCCAACTCTATCAAGTCGGCTGGGTCCGACGATCAGAATGGTCACAGACAAGCTCTATATACCCGCCGAGCTACCACCGAATCACCATCGGCGTAGCTACCTCGAAAGTGGTTCATGGACTCGTGCTCTATCCCTATCCTACTAGCAACAAGGGGAGATATATGGGAGTAGAACCGGATCTATCAAGGCATAAACATCAAACCCGTGAACCGATAAAGTACTCGTGACGACATCGGTGAGGCCTCACGATCCGCTTACCGGACAAAGCATAAATGCGGTTCGAGGACCGCTAGAATCGGGACCCGCGCCACGACCTGCCGCGACCGTTGGTCCATGAGTACCTTGCCCTCGTGTCGAGTAATCGTCGGGATGAAGAAGACCCGGTGAAGAACTCGTAGGCCGACTACCATCAAGATCGCCTTGGTCTGACAGCCGATAGTGACCTCGCCGCTACAATCAAACAAGCTCCCGTAGCACCACAACTCCCGGCGGATCGCCGACGGCCACCGGCGGGTGGTCCCGATCGCCGATTTCGCCGCTCGACGCTCAAGTCTCGGGGCCCCGGTGCGCCTCGAATATCTGGGGCCAGGCCGGTGCGGCAGAGTGCTCAGCCGGCCGTGGTGCAAATCTAGGCTCGCTGCCGAGGCCGCCACCACGATAGCCACCAAAAGACCACCGCCCCGGCCTTCTGCCTGCTGTCACAACCCGGCGGTCTCTACGCCTCACATCCAAGAGCATGAGCTGCATGCGGGTAATGTCCATACCTGGAAGAGAAACACCCGCATGACTCGCCATATAGTCGTTTCAGCCCGTGACGTAGCGTGCACCTATCCTCCATATCTGCAATAATGCCGGGACATATCGAGCCAATGAATCAAACTCGACATTGTACTCCCGACGGCCCTCTCTCGCCTCGAGAGTAAAAATCTATCACCCGCGCCTCCTCATCCGCGAGGCAAGAAGTGAGTGAGGAAAGCCTCGAGAACTCATCCCAAGTAGGCTGGGACGCGTGCTCTCCCGGGATAACTCCATGAATCAAACCAATCGATCGCGGTATCACGCAGCCGATCGCGAACCAAAGGTCACAAACTCGCTCTCGAGGCCTTGATCACCCGCACGATCCTCTCAGTGACGGATGAACTCCTGCGGATCATCCTCCGCCTCGACCAGTAAAACTCGGCGGGCTACAACTCAAGAAATCTCGTAGCCTCAAACTATTCGCCTCGGGTGCACCACGGCGCGACGAGCCGAGCCGAATCGAATCGCCGCGATCCACTATCCTCGATTCGCCACAACTCTAGCCAATACCGGGCTATCTCTCAGAGCCCTAACTCCTCCGCCTGTGCCGCGGGATGCGAGGTGTGGGTGCTGTGGTCTTCGCTGGGCCGGCGTCATAGAACTCGCCGTCTGCGGTATAGGTGGGCTCGAGCCCTCGTAACTCTCGGTGTCCTGGCGGCTCCTCGCTGCCTTGCCGCCCGGGCGGGTTGCCTTACGTGGAGGCATAATCTATTCTGAAAGGAATACATTAGAGGTCCAACTTTAACACGGCTCTAAGCACGATCTCGAGTAAGAAGAGTGGAAACCAATCCTAAATATCCTATAGCCTCTCGATTATTGGTGTGGTGCACAACACACCGATAATCAAGACTACTAGATACGATGCTCAGACACTTTCCGAGGATTAATCGCTTCGATACCACTTTTGTCACGACCCATTCGGGGCCGTGTTGGTGCCTTAAGGGCACCCAAGTAGTCATACATCGAGTAATCAGTGAAATATAAACAAGACATGAAACGCTTTATAAAATAAGACCACGCTTTATGTGAGAAAACATCGCCTTCGGCATATATATATAAACATGGTTTAGCGATTACATCCGACAATCGCATAACATGACTACAGGACCTTTAAGGAAATATACAACTATGGCGGACAGGGCCCGCCATACCTCTATACAAAACTATCTACAATGGGAGATCATACCCAAAAGTAGAGCCTCGGAAAGATGGAGCTCCGACACCAACGTAGAGATCCTAAGAATGTGGATCTAGCACACCTTGCCCTTACCGCGGCATGAGCAGCCCACGAAAGGAGGTCGATAACAGTACTAAGTATATGAAGCGTAAAATACTTAATTGAAAACATATCATTTTAAAATCAGTTTTGAAAGTATGTATGAAACAACCAGGGACGCGCATAGTGCCACATCACAAACAAGAGCAACAATAGGTAAATCAGAACAGTCTTTTCTAGGCTGCGAATGATCAAGCAGGCCAATTTCCGTAGTATCACCATGCAAGTCTAACTGGACTCGTAGTCGCATAGGCCACTCACATAGGCCGCGTAGGTAATAACCCCGCATCGAGGGTAGCTACTCCTCGGCATCGTCCTGGACTCGTAGTCCGCATGGCCACATAGACCGCATGAGGTATAACCCCGCATCACTAACCTGGAACTCCCGTAGCTCCGCATAGGTCCCTTGGACCCGCATGAGGTATTCTCGAATCATGGTCCCAGACCGCCTGAGTCTACCCCGCATCGGAGGGCAGCTTAACCCCCGGTAATATGTCAAGAGGTGAGTGATAGTACACTAACATAACAGCTTATCTTTAAACAACATAAGCACAACAAGAATACTCTTTTATACAAACGTTACAAGACACTAACACACATAGCATCATATCATGTCTACTTATCAAACCATCTTATTATTCTTTTCACAATTCAATATAAGTCTGTTATAAACACATAGGCAAACTGTTTCTTTTATCATTCTTAAGTGGTTATACTTAACTTCCCATAAAGCTAGTATAACTCTTAAGCTTCTGTTTTAAAACTCAATTAGTTCTCTTCTGTTAAAAATGATTCAGTATTCTTTTGAAATGCTTTCAGTTCTTTATTATTCAGGCTTAAGCCGTGAGGCATTGCCGTAAGTGTTATTCAGGCTTAAGCCGTGAGGCATTGCCGTAAGTATTATTCAGACTTAAGTCAAAGACATTGCCGTAGTTATTATTCAGCTTAACACGTATGCGTCTCACCGCACTACATATATATTGTAAAATATCATGCTTTAGGAAGAATCACATACCTTCTCGTAAAACCACCGCCAAGTTGAATATGTCGTACGCAGAATCAAATATAATAGTCGACACGCCTATCAACGCTCGACTACTTTGTAAACAATTCTAAACAGAGGGTTCTATATCCTACGGAAAATTGGGCAAGACTTCCTACGGTGAGCTACTCAAGTCTCATGTGAAAACAATCCACATGTAAGTCAAATTTGATTATTCTTCTTTAAACCCTTCATCGTGATATGATTCAATTCTATTCGCAATATTCTTCTAAGTATCTAATACTTATTCTTATACTACTACAGTAAGTATTCTCTAATTCAAAAGAGGGTTAGGATTAGTTACCTCGGTAAGCCCAATAATATCCTAGATAAAGTCGCGCCTGAGCAAGGTTTTGCTCCTTAAGTTGTATTCTCCAAGGAAACATTAGAAGTTCTTCACAACTTCTACTAAGTACTAAGGGATTTGGTCTAGGGTATTTTGGGCATTATAACAATACAAGAAGGCAACTTTTCTACCAAGGGAGGGGGGTAGATTTCGGCTAGGCTAGGGGGGGTAGCCTCGGCTAGCTTCTCCAAAGGGGGGGGGGGAGGTGTTTGGACGAAAAGAGGCTTAAGGGAGAGGAGAGGATTTTCAAGACTTGGAAAGGAATTTGTGGATGAAGAACTCTTCATCTTAAGGGGGGTATTTATAGGTCAAGACATGGCCAACCAATGGCCAAGATTTAGCCAAGTGCTAGGCAAGTGTAAGGTCAAGATTAGGGCAAGTGTACCTAGCCAACTTGCACACAAAATATCCTACCAACTACTTGACAAAATTGACCATCCATTCGGCCCTAAGAACGCCTCACATCCATCAATTGGAGGGTGACAAGTGTCGCCCTCCCGTTGGTCCAAAATGTTTCGTCTCTCGGAAAAATCCGCAAAAATTAGAAATGGCATAGCCGGAATTTACCCTACGAAAGCTGTGGAAACGTTTCGTCGGAAAACTATTCGCTTTGTGAGTTGTGCCCAAAAAAAACGTCCAAGCCTAAACTTTAAGGCTAAACTTTTTGTACGTATTCCCTTACGTACATACTCTGGAAATACGGGGTATAACAGCACCACCAGCTTATCATACATAACATAAGCGCTACCGACTTATCATACATAACATAAGCACTACCGGCTTATTATACATAACATAAGCACTACCGTCTTATCATACATAACATAAGCAAGTTAAGAAATTCCCTAACTTCTTATTAACCTTATTTGTATACACCCTCATTTTAGTTTACTTAAGGCACTAACATGTCATTATACAATCCAGAAATTTAACCCAAAGTACTACGTACTTCTACTCTTTTAAAATGACTCCTTTTTCATATAAAACTTCCAAGACCACTAATAACCGTAGTATCAAGTCATATCTACTTTTCAAGCCAAGTCACAATACCTTTTAGAAATACATTTATAGGCTTCTAAATCAAGTGACTTCTTTCTTTAAAACCTTAAGCATTTGATGCCTTCAAATCCATTTGTCTTTCATTATTTCAAGTCATTTATCATTATTTACATTACTAGAGAAAACCCATTCTTTTAACCTTCCATAAAGTTGTTATAACCAACTTACCATAAAGCCCTTATAACTCTTTATGTCTTAGACAAATTCATTCCTTTTATAACCAAGAGACTTATATTTTCAAATCAAGTTACATAACTTTTAAAATACTTCAAGTCTCTTAACTTTAGAAATCAAGTTTCTTAACTTAGAATTTCAAGTCTCTTATCTTTAGAATATCAAGAAATTCATACTTTTCAAATCAAGTATTCTATACTTTTAAATCAAGTCATTTCTTCCTTTAAGAATCAAGTCCCATAACTTGAAAAATAAAGTTTCTTAACCTTTTAAGAATTCAAGGTTCATAGTCTTAAAACTTCGTACGTAAACTATTTAAATTAAGTAACATATACTTTCATGCGTTGTAAATAGGTTATACTTGTTTATAACGATCTTATTAAAGCAGCCATGATCTAGAAAATGTAATATAATTTTGTCTTATCTTAGTTTCTATGCAGATGGAGGATTCTACTCATTTTAGTTTAATTGATTGTCGATACATTTTCTTTTATTAGCGCTGCAGTGACTTGTTCGATACTTATTCTCATTCGTGCAGTAACTTAGCAAAGTCAACTTGACTCCAAATACCTCCTAACGACTCTTACCAACATCCCCCATAAGACTTGGTAAGAACTTAGGATAATCTTAGACATAACTTTCACGTAGAGTAAATCAACGTACATACCTCTTAACTTCTAAGAGTGGAAGGAATCATGAAATAACACCACATGTATATTTCATACATAGAATCATGCCAAAAGGAGGAAGACGTTCACATACCTCGCGACGATTATCGACAAGTAGCAAAATGCTCCAAAGTACTTCAACCTTGATAGCTATTCCATCCTTTAAGTAGAATATGCTACTCTTAGTACTTCAACCTATATTAATCATAACATGTCTATCAACTCCTCCCTTTTAAACATAGAATCATACTAAGTATAAGGACTCTTATTCTACGGAAAATCGGGCAACACCTCATTTGTTTCTACATACTTTTCCACCTTTTTCAAGACCCGATAATCAATAACCAACATGCCACATTTAAGGCTCAATACAAAAACCAATCAAAGGGGATTACGCGTCTTACAATACGTGTAAAATTCTGCCCCACAATTCATACGAAGTAGTTTAATATCCAAAGCCATTCTCGGCTAACATATACAACAACACAAAGTCCTTTCCAATTCTTTTTCAATCCAAGTTCTTAGGTCTAACATGTTATATTGTCATAAACAACTTCAACAACTATAATTCCTTCTTTATATAACATGTGACGACTAAACTAGTAACCAAATTGAATTACAATCTTAAGGGCTAAACATACTAGTTTTCGGATTAGGGTTTCAATAGTCAATACACTTATCAAACATCATACTATATACCTCATGCTTGCTAATATCCATAGCTACAACAATAAGTAATCTTAATTACTAAAACGACAAGAATTGTTACATTTATAAGCCCTTATAAATTCCAAGATTCAAAGTCGCTCCTTAGCAATTCTTAGCTCCTTTCCTTTACGCTCCAATCCGCTATTTGAAGCCTTTAGAAGCTCACAACCAACTTCTCTTCCATTTCCAATCCAAAACTATGAAAACGACTTAGGTTTTCGCCTTGCGACTAACGTGAAAACGTCGTTTTTCTGAAATCTTTCTATTGAGATATCCTTACAATACCCTTAGGGACCTTGGGTTAAAGTCTTGTGAATAATGGACCAAAATTACAAAATTTTCTTGTGAGAAAATCCCTAAACCCGTGAGCTCCTAATGAAGAACAAGGCATCTCTAATTTTTCTAAGTGTTGAAGACAAGTCTTGCACTAGTGTAGTATATATAACACAATGGAGGGTCAATATTACAACAAATGTGTGGCTAGGATGAAGAACATTAAATATTTATCCAAGTGGCAAGTTGACTTGGTCAATTTTCTCAAGCTAGCAAGACTTGTTCATCCACATAGGTAAATGACCATTATACAAATCCGTAAAAATAAAATTCCATAATGATAATAAGTTCCATATTCCTCAATTAATTCATTTTGAGAATCTAATTCTTAACAACGAACGTTTTTCCTTTCCGACGTTTGGAAGATTTTCCGTCGGAAAAACAATTCTTCCTTTCGTACCCTTTTCAAGTCTTGTGTTCTCGCGTCTTTTCTCTTATTCATGTCCCGAATTACTGGTGTAACAACTACGTACCTTTATCCTTTGAAAGATGACTCTTTCTCATATAACCCCCAAGATACTAACACCCGTAGTATCAAGGCTTGTCTACACTTCAAAACAAATCACTTTACTTTTAGAAATACATTTTTAGGCTTCTAAACCAAGTGACCCTTACTTTAAACTTTGAGCAATGGATACCTTTAAATCAAATTTCCATTCTTTATTTCAAGTCATTTATCCTTGTTTACATTACTAGAGAAAAACCATTCTTTTAACCTTCCATAAGTTGTTATAACCAACTTTCCATAAAGTTGTTATAACTCTTTATGTCTTAGACAAATTCATTCCTTTTATAACCAAGAGACTTATACTTTCAAATCAAGTTACATAGCTTTCAAAATACTTCAAGTCTCTTAACTTTTAGAAACCAAGTTTCTTAACTTAGAATATCTAGTCCCTTAACTTGAAAAATAAAGTCTCTTAACCTTTTAAGAATTTAAGGTTCATAGTCTTTAAACATCATAACGTAAACTCTTTTAAATTAAGTAACATATACTTTTGTGCATTGTGAATAAGTTATACTTGTTTATAACGATCTTATTCAAGCAGCCATGATCTAGAAAATGTAATACAATTTTGTCTTATCTTAGCTTCTATGCAGATGGAGAATTTTACTCATTTTAATTTAATTGATTGCCGATACATTTTCTTGTATTAACGCTGCAATGGCTTGTTCGATACTTATTCTCATTCGTGCAGTAACTTAGCAAAGTCAACTTGACTCCAAATACTTCATAACGACTCTTACCAACATCCCCCATAAGACTTGGTAAGACCTTAGGATAATTTAGACGTAACCTTTAAATAGAGTAAATCAACATACATACCTCTTAACTTCTAAGAGTATAAGTGTTACACCCCGTAGTACCAGAGTATGTATGTGAGGACATACGTACGAGAATATAACACCTAGTACGAAAGGGAAGAAAATTTTGAATTTTCGACGGAAAATATTCTGAACCCCGTGAAGGAAAAAGGTTTATTATTCAGAATTGGATTCTCAATTTTGGTATTTGGACTTCTTGGATTATTAGAGAATTATGGATTTTATTTTCCGGAATTGGTCAGGTGGGGACCACGTGAGAAATTTACGGTTTTGTGGGGCCCACATTATTTTCGAGATTTTGGCCATTATGGATATTTCGGGAGATGAAATATTTTGGGCCAATAGGAGGGCGACACGTGTCACCCCCATGTGGCCCTTGGCCGAAATCATGTGGACAAGTGGCAAGCCAAGTGTCCCAAGTCTTGTGTTGGACAAGTGGCTTGTGGGACCCACACACACTTGTCCCCAATCTTAACCACACACTTGCCTTTAATCCTAGCCCTTCTTATGAATACACATGAGGTGCAAGACTTCATCCCACACTTAGAATTAATTTGCAAGACTTGAACAATACTCCCTCCCCTTTAGGTGCCCTCGGCAATGGCCCTTAGCATTGACCAAATATTGTCCAAAAAATCTTAAACTTTGAAGTGTTCTTCCTTAATGTATTAGGATGGTTGTTAACCAAGTGTTAGACAAGATTTCACACCCCTAGCCTAAAACAAACCCCTTGGCCTAAACTTGCAAATTTGGAACCTAAAATGTTCTTCACTTTTTGGAGTTGGATCTTGAAGAGGAGTTGGTTAGGAGCTTCTAAGGGTTGCTTGGAGCGGTTTGGAACGTAAAGAATAGGAGCTAAACGTGCTATGGAGCGACTTTTAGTTCTTGGATAATTTTGGGCTTATCGAGGTAATGATCTTTGTCCTTCTATTATAATTGAGATTACATGTCAGTAGTAGTTTATAATTGAGTATATAATATGTGGAAGGAAGATTGAAAAGAAATGGATGCTTTTGTATATTGTGGGCAGAATTTTACACGCCCAGCAGCGTGTAATCCCCTTTGAGTTGTTGGTTTACTGTGCCTTAAATGTGACATGTTGGTTATTAAATTTCGGGCCTTGAAAAAGGTGGAAAAGTACGTAGATACAGGGGAAGTGCTGCCCAATTTTCCGTAGAATAAGGGACCTTATACTTAGAAATATTCTACGACGAAAACTAGAAGTTGATAGATGTGTTATGATTATTATAGGTGGATATTCTACGCGCGGCATATTCGACTTGGCAAGTGGATTAGCCGAGGAGGTATGTGATTCTTCCTATCCTCTTGAGCATGATTGTTGTGAAATATATAGTACGGTAGACGTACGTGTGTTAAATGAATTTTGGTTGTCTTTGGTTGGTTTAAAACATAAAGTGTTATAATGGCTTTATGGGAAGTTAGTTATAGCGACTTTATGAAGATGAAAGAATGGCTTGATTTTTCTAAAAGCTAAGAGACTTGATTTTGAAAGTTAAGAGACTTGATCTTGAAAGATAAGAGACTTGACTTATAAACGACTTGATTTTGGAAAAGGAGAAGTAACTTGATTTAAAAGTATAGGTTACTTGTTTTGAAAAGAGTGAGTTACTTGGGTTTTAAAAGTATACTTGACGTTGTTTTAAAAGTGTAAACCACTTGGTTTAAAAAGTATAGAGTACTTGATTTAAACATGAACGTGTTTTGATACTACGGATATTAGTATCGTGTTGTTTTTACATAAAAAGAGATCTTTTTGAAATAATTAAAGTATGTAGTACTTTGGGGTTAAAACCCGGATTGTTGGCATAAAATGAGTGCCTAAGAGTATGTTAAACTTACCTATGCTAATTGTGATAGCCTTTGTTGTGCAAGTATTGTATTTCTATGCTACCGCGTCTCTCGATGGAGGGTCGGTTATCTTATTATTACATGGACCTGTCTGCACCGATGAACGAATTCTGGGGGCATACGGCCAGGCTGCGGGTTAAACTCCCGGTACAGTATTATTGTTATGCCATGGACTAGCTCTCCATGAGGTTGATGATGCAGGCAGGATCTGGTAGTTAGCCCCGCATTTGTGGCCGCCGATGCAGGTGGATCTGGTAGTTGGATTTCGTACTTGCCCCGGTCAGTTCTTTATCGTATTAATTACTTGGACATACTGACATGTTGGATGGCCCACGAGTATGCTTCCATTGTTATGGTATTCCACATAGTAGTTCCCCATGAAGTTTCGTGATTCAGGAGGTACCTGGTAGTTATCTTACGTACTTGCCCCGGTCAGCGACGTGACGCAGGGTGGATCTGGTAGTGGCTTTCGCCCCGCGACCGTGACGCAGTGGGATGAGGTTAGTGACGCAGATCAGATCCGTAGTCGCTCACGTGCTGCCGGCCGCGCGCGACGCAGTCGGATCTGGTGGTTTGCCTTCGACTTGCCCCGCCGCTTTATAGCATGGTACGGTAGGCTCGTTAGATGGCTTCCGCATTTGCCGGCCATATCTCGTGGCGGCAGCCGATCCGTAGCCGGATTTCGCACTTGCCGGCCGCTTGATGATGCAGGGATTCGTAGTTATGCCTTCGCATTTCCGCCGCTTTATGACGCAGTCGATTCAGTTAGCTTTTTCCACTGCCCGCATTTTTATGACATAGGTGGGACCTGGTGTTCATGTGTACTTTTTGGTGTTGTATTATATATCATAGACTACCGGCAGTAAGGAAGGAGTTCCACGGGCATGATTGATATTGCGGGCGCGAGACCCATGGTTCTGTTTGAGTGATGACTTTGAGGGCATGAGTCCCTGACTTGACACGATCATTATATTGTATCGTAGTTTGTTATCATACATGTCTCTTGTTTTATATAGATTTATGATTTCATTACGATTTTCGCCACATACTTAGTACTGTCAGCATCGACCTCCTTCGGGCTACGCTCATGCCGCAGTAGAGGTACACCGGTTGTTGATCCTCGCCATAGGATCACGGTTCACAGATTGGAAGCTCCGCTTCTCGCAGGCTTATCTTTGGTATAGATTCCTGTCATTATAGGTACTTGTACATTCGTGGGTACGGCGGCCTGTCCGTCATAGTTGTTATATCAAACTCTTAGAGTCCGTAGTCCCGCTGCGAGTTGGGCTTGTAAAAGATGTAATCGTCTGGTTTTGATATATACGTGCGTAGCGCTTTTGGTTAGCCTGTTTCTTATTTTATATTGTTCCATGTCTATGAGTTTTATTCCGCTGATTTTTCTCTGATGTATTATCACTAGGGTGCCCGGGGTAAGGCACCTGGCCATGCCCGAGGTCGTGTCGTGACAAAGTGGTATCAGAGCAGTTAATCCTCGGAAAGTGTCTACATACCGTATCTAGTAGAGTCTTGATTATCGGTGTGTTGTGCACCACGCCTATAATCAGGAGGCTTTAGGATATTTAGGATTGGTTTCCATTCTTCTCACTCTGAGATTGTGCGATAAAGCTGTGTTATAAATTGGACTCCCTCTGACGTATTCTCATGTACCAGTTATGCCTCCACGCAAGGCGACCAGGGCCCAGAAGGGCAAGGCAGCAGAGGAAGATGCGAGTAGAACACAGAGGGTTACGAGGGCACATGCCCAATTTTTACCTGAGGTAGTGCTTCATACGGGGAGTTCTACGACGCCCCAATTTCAGCAGAGTTTAGCGCAGCAAAGAAGAATCAGCTTTCATCGAGGCCATGATATTCGAGCCTCCGCCCACCACTGTGAGCCGAGGATACGGGTTACAAAGAGACGGCCCGCCATCGCCAGATCGTGGCTAGTACGAGGACGACGAGAGCCTGAGGTTCCGGCCAGACCGACGGTGCACCCGTAACCGATAGTTTGAGGCTTCGGTCTTCGAAGTCAGAATCCACCATAGTTCTATGGATCGAGAACTGAGGAAGATCCTCAGGAGTTTATTCGACAGCTGCAGCAGATCATGAGAGTGATTAAAGCCTCAGAGGTGTCACGACCCGACCTCGGTCCCACGACTGGTGCCTTACCCCGGGCACCCTAGTGATGAAACATCAGAGAAAATCAGCGGAAATAAAAACTTATAGACATGAAACAATATGAAATAAGAAACAGGCTAACCAAAACGGTCACCTTTCTGCATATATATAAAACCCGAACAGTTATCCTTTACAAGACCAACTCACAACAGTACTACAGATCTTTAAGAGTTTTTATAACAACTACGACGGGACAGGGCCCCGCCATACCCCTGAATGTACAAGAACCTACAATCTCAGTGAATCATACCAAAAGATAAGCCTCCGGAGAAACGGAGCTTCCCAAAATGCAGAACCGTGATCCTATGAGCGAGGATCAACAATCGCGTATTTCTACCGCGCATTTAACGCACTTCGGCGAGGTCAAGACAACATGTACTAAGTATGTGAAATCAAAGCATCAGAATGAAATCATAACATTCTAAAACAAATCCACGCATACATGTATGAAAACCCATTAGCGACATAGTGCCATAGTACATACGAGAAGAAATAGGTGTAACTCGACCGTTCTTTCTAGACCGCAAATGATCGAAGTAGGGCCATTCGCCATTAGTATCATTGTGCGAGTCCTAATCGACTCGCAATCCGCATAGGTCATGTGGACCGCATGAGGTATTCTCGCATCGTGGGTAGCTAACCCGCGACATTTCTCGGACTCCGCAATCCGCATAGTCACGCTGACCCGCATTTAGGTATTCTCGACGGTAACACACCGAGTGATTCTCGACTCGCAGTCCGCATAGGCTACATGGACCCGCATGAGGTATTCCTCGATCGGTAGCTAACTCTGCATGTGAACAATGTAACAAGTCGTGGGTAAGTGATATAATACAAGCACAACCGGCTTATCGTAAACAACATAAGCACAACAAGAAAACCCCCTTAACAAAAAAAGTCTCAAGACACTAACGCCTGTAGTATCATAACAGTCTATATAAAACCGGGACATGTATGATAACCAAACTACAATACACAATATATAAGCAGTCATGCCATGTCAGGGACTCACGCCGGTCATCATGCTTGGAACTCCTTCTCACCGCCGAGCCATGATATAATATAACACCAAAAAGTACACATGAACACCAGGTCCCACCTGTGCCATAAAACAACCATACGGGCTAAGTAGGAAAACTACACATCAGATCCAGCCTGCATCATAAAACTAACTGGGGCAAGTACGAAAGTCAACTACCAGAACCAGCCTGCATCAGCAACGACCGGGGCAAGTACGGGGGCTAACTACCAGATCCTGCCTGCGTCATCAAACTCATGGAGAGCTAGCCCATGGCATAACAATAATAATGTCCAACTAAACAACAAGATAACCGGCCCTCCATCGAGAGACGCGATAGCATAGAAGTAAAACACTTGCACCACAAAGGCTATGACAACTAGCATATGCAAGTTTAACATACTCTTAGACTCTCATTTTATGCCAAAAATCCGGGTTTTAACCCCAAAGTACTACCTACTTCAACTTTCTTACAAAAGATCCATTTTTAAGTAAAAACCACACGATACTAATACCCGTAGTATCAAGACGCTCTCATGTTTAAATCAAGTACCTCATACTTTTTAAACCAAGTGGCTTACACTTTTAAAACAACGTCAAGTATACTTTTAAAACCCAATTAACTCACTCTTTTAAGATCAAGGCACTCACCCCTTTTAAAATCAAGACACATATACTTTTCCCATCAAGACAAGTTCAATATTTGAAAATGTGTTACTTACACTTTTTAAAAACAAGTAACCTATACTTTTAAATCAAGTTACTTCTCTTTTCTCAAAATCAAGTCGTTTATAAGTCAAGTCTCTTATCTTTCAAGATCAAGTCTCTTAACTTTCAAAATCAACAAACCATTCTTTTATCTTCATAAAGTCGTTATAACTAACTTCCCATAAAGCCATTATAACACTTTATGTTTTAAACCAACCAAAGACAACCAAAATTCATTTAACACACGTACGTCTACCGCATATATTTCACAACAATCATGCTCAAGAGGATAGGAAGAATCACATACCTCTTCAGCTTAATCCACTAGCCAAGTTGAGTATGCCGCGCGTAGAATATCCACCTATAACAACTATAACACTTCTATCAACATCTAGATCTCTTTGTAGAATATTTCTAAGTAAAACGCTCTTATTCTACGTAAAAATCGCAACACTTCCCAGAACTCGTGCTTTTCCACCTTTTTTCAGGCCCGATATCAATAGCCAACATGCCACATTTAAGGTGCAATAATCCAACAACTCAAAGGGGATTACACACCTTAACTGGACGTGTAAAATTCTGCCCCACAATATACAATACAGTCCATTTCTTTTCAATATTCCTTCCACATATCAAATACTCAATTATATACTACTACAACATGTAATCTCCAATTACAATAGAAGGACAAAGATCATTACCTCGATAAGCCCAAAAATATCAAAGAACTTGAAGTCGCTCCTTAGCAAGTTTAGCTCCAAATCCTTACGTTCCAATCCTCTACACGCAACCCTTAGAAGCTCCTAACCAACTTCTCTTCAAGATTCAACTCCAAAAAGTGAAGAACACTTAGGTTCCAAACATAGTAACTTTCGGCCAAGGCAAGGTTTTACGGCTAGGGGTGTGAAATCTTGCCTAACTCTTAGTTCACAATGTTCCTAACACCTTAAGGAAGAACACTTAAAAGTGTAAGAATTTTTGGACAACTTTTGGTCAAGGGTAAGGCCAATTGCCGAGAACACTCAAGGAAGGGAGGGAGTATTTGTCTTGGAAATTATTCTAAGTGTGGAATGAAGTCTTGCTACAAGGGTCTATTTATAAGCCAACCAAGGGCTAGGATCAAAGCAAGTGTGTGGATGAGATTGGGGACAAGTGTGTGTGGGCCCCACAAGCCACTTGTCCAACACAAGACTTGGGACACTTGGCTTGCCACATGTCACACCATTTCGGCCAAGGTCCACATGTCCACACAAATCGGCCACAATGCCACCTAAGGGGGTGACACGTGTCGCCCTCCTATTCGTCTAAAATATTTCATCTTTCGGAAACATCCATATTGGCCAAAACTCGAAAATAATGTGGGCCTACAAGTAGTAAATTTCTCCCGTGGGCCCCACGTGACCAAGTCCGGAAAATAAAATCCATAATTCTATGATAATCCAAGAAGTCCAGAGACCAAAATTGAGAATCCAATTCCCAATAATAAACTTTTTTCCTTCACGAGGTTCGGAATATTTTCCGTCGAAAATTCAAAAATTTCTTCCCTTTCGTACTTAGTGTTATATTCTCGTACGTACATCCTCACATACATATTCTGGAACTACGGGGTGTAACAAGAGGCCGAATCAGTGGTACTGGGTTCGTATCGGCTGTGGGATATTGCAGTCAACTAGTTTGATTCATGGGAACTGTCCCGGGGGGAGCAGGCGTTTCACTAGTCGGGATGAGTTCTCGAGGCGCTTAACCACTTCTTGCCTCCATGGATGAGAGCCCAAGTGGATAGTTTTATGATGTTGAGACAGAATGGGCGGACGGTTCGAGTACAACATAGAGTTCGACTCATTAGCTCGGTATGCCCCTCACAGTGGCGGGCATGGAGGATAGAGTGAACCAATATGTCAGGACTAGATGATTATATGTTAAGTGTTACATGCGGGTAGTGTTGTGTAAATTGTGATTTAGAAACCTAGTTAGTAGAAAAGGTAAGTTTGGGGACATGGAGATTGTGAGCCTTAGAATATTGATAACTGTAGAGACCTTAGCTGCAAGGCCGTCTTGAGTGAAATATTTTACGGTTGATCTTCGTCAAGCACATCAGATACGCGAGTATAGTAGTGGGATAATTCCATAGGTGGTGGGATATGAAAGTGGGTAGTCAAGCTAAGAAGACCACTAGGTTTTCATGACTTGAATAGTGAGATGTGTTCCGGATGAGGAATGAGGAGTTAGTGCGATTACGGGTCGGGTTGAGGACCAATCGCGGGTCAACCCGCAACCCGGAATGAAGTGGGGTAAGTTTGAGGTGGTCCCGCTATGTGATAGGGTCAAGAGGGTACAAGGCCCCTGTCACACCCCGAAATCCGAGCCCGTGACTGGTGCCTTACCCCGGGCACCCTAGTGATCCAACATCAGAGAAAACCAGCGGAAATAAAAACTTTAAACATGAAATGAGAGACATACTAACTAAACAGGCCAACCAAACGATTTGCCTTGGTATATATATATATAAAAGCCCAGCTTATCCTTTTTACAAACCACCGCCACAACGATTACTCTGAGACCTCTAAGATTTATACAACAACTATGACGACAGGGCCCGCCATACCTCAATGTACAAGAACCCACGACTCGAAACATACAAAAGATAAGCCTCGGAGAAACGGAGCTTCCCAATACGCGAACGGTGATCCTAAGCGGGGATCAACGATCGATGTACCTCTACTGCGGCATGAACGCAGCCCGAAGGAGTCGACAACAGTACCAAGTATGTGGCGTAAAATCGTAAATGAAATCATAATAGCCTATAAAGCAGGAGACATGTATGATAACCAAAATACAGTACGCAACATAAAAGCAGTCAAGTCAGGGACTCACGCCCTCAAAGTCACCACTCAAATATAACCATGGGACTCACGCCCACAACATCCATCATGTTCGCATCACGGCGCGTGCCCGGAATCTGACATCGGTGTAGATATGTCCATGATGCAACACACGACAAGGCCGCATGGCCACATGCCCGGAATCTGACGCCGGTGTAGACATGCCCATGTAACCTCAACAACAATATACTGGGTGGTCAACCCTGCCGCATGGCCACATGCCCCCGGAATACAGCATCGGTGTAGACACGTCCATGGAACAGTAATAACCATATATCGGGTAATCAACCCGGCCGCATGGCCACATGCCCCCGGAATACAGCATCGGTGTAGACATGTCCATGTAACCACAATAACAATATATCACGCAACGGGCTATCACAAGCAAGCTCAAGCAAATTACCATACTTCTAAACTTTCATAAAAAGATCCATTCTTTCTCAAGGAGTCACCTGATATCAACACTTGCACAACAAATGCTATCTCAACAAGCATAGGCGAGCTACACAACAGCAAGCATAGGCAAGTTACACAACAACAAGCATAGGCAAGTTACACACAACTCAAGGTACTTCCATTTTATATCATAGTCCGGGTTTTAACCCTAAGTACTATGTACGTTAAGTCCTTTTAAAAGAGATACATTCCTTTTATAAAAGTCACCCGATACCCGTAGTATAAAACTAGAGTGATTCACATTATTAAGTAAACCAGAACACTTTCCTTTTAAAAAAATCAAGTAACAACATTCTTTTCCTAAGTTCCAGTTTGCCTACTTTCAATTACTCAAGTCTCTTGCTTTAGAAAGGTTTCATAGTTCGTAGTTTTAATCCTTAAAACAATTTAAGAAACATATGCCACACGTGTGAGTAGTTTATTCTTGTTTATAACAATCTTATTACAAAGACCATGATCTAGGAAATGAAATATCATTTTGTCTCATCTTAGCTTCTATGCGGATGGAAGTTTCTAGGTTTTAATAATACTTAATTATTCAAAACACTTCCTTTTATTAACGCAGTTGGTTTGTCGATACACATCCCGATTCCCAAATCAAGAAAACATTCTTAAGCCGTTATACCTAACTTCCCATAAAGCTAGTATAACTCTTAAGTTTTCGAAAACCAAGTATTACTCTTCTTTTCAAAACGATTTCAGAAATCTTTTGAAATACTACAAGTTCTTTATTATCACACATCAAGCCAGTTATAAACAAATCATTTACCTTTTTTTTAAAAAAAACCACAAAGTATTTTCTTATCTACATAAAGCTGTTATAACCAACTTCCCATAAAGCCGTTATAACACTTTATGTTTCAAACCAATCAAATACATTTAACACATGTACGTCTACCGTACTACATAGTTCACACATATCATGCTAGAAGAGATAGGAAGAGGTTCACATACCTCGCGACGAGTATCGACTAATAGCAAAACGCTCCAAACAGTCGACTACTCCTCAAGCCAAGTAAATCGCGCCACACGTAGTACTTCAACCTATAAGGCCACAAGGCGCTTATTAACATCGCAGAACTTTCTACAGAAAATTCGGCAGCACCTCCCCCCCCCCGCCACAGCGTAAATCTCCTCCTCTATCGAGGCCGGCTATCAAGCCAACCAGGGGGGGGGTTAACACATCTAACCGGACGAGTACAATTCTACAACACAGTAATGCTACACAAGTCTCATCAGAATACCCCTATGTAATTACAGTTCAGTTCAGTTCTTAATTCTTCAGGCTTAAGTCAAAAGACATTGCCACAATACTAAGTATAGTTCTATATATAGTATACTTCAACTATATATTCTAACAACATGTAATTTCCAATTACAACAGAAGGACAGTAGTAATTACCTCGATAAGCCCAAAATTATCCAAGTTTAATGTCGCGCCTGAGCAAGGTTTAGCTCCTACTCCGAGTGCTCCAAACCGCTCCAAACAACCCTTAGAAGTTCTACTCAACTTCTACTAAACACTTCAACCGACTATGAAGGTTTTTCTTTAGGGTTTCGTTTTTAAGACTGAGGGAAAGTATAATGGTATTTTTCCGGGTTTGTATAAGTATAACCTTGGAATACTACAAGGTATTTGGGCCAAGGTATTTGGACATTATAACAATACTTTGGAGAGTATTTCTATACCACAAAGGGGGGGTATTTATACGAGACAACTAGGCTAGGGGTAGAACTCCCTACCAACAAGGCCTTCACAAGAGGAGGGCTCTCGGCCAAGGGAAGAGGGAGGCTAGGACGAGAACACCACAAGAGAGGGGAGGGAGAATTTAACACTTAGAAATATTTTTAGGATGAAGAAAGTCTTCAAAGAGGGGGGTATTTATAGTACAAGCCAAGGCCAACCAATGGCCAAGATTGAGCCAAGTGTGGTGCAAGTGTAGGGCCAAGATTTACCACACACAAATATCCTACCAACTCCCCTTGACCAAACAAGCACAAAAAACGTGCAAGCTTAGCCATTTGGCCGTCCAACCTCTTCCAATGTGAGGGTGACACATGTCACCCTCCCGTTGGTCAAAATTGTTTCTTCTCTCGTAAAAATCCGAAAAAATTAAATATGACATAGCCGTAATTTTCCAAACAAAAGCTGTGAAACCGTTTCGTCTAAAAACGACTCTAATCGGGTGTTGTGAGCAAAATTAATTCGGCCAAGCCACTTTGTAGTTCGAAAATTTCTACGTACGTCCCCACGTACATACTCTGGAAATACGGTATAACATTCTCCCCTCCAGAAACATTCGTCCCAATGTTCCTTCTAAGGCTCAAACAACGCGCCAAAGATAGTCTTCACTACTATACTTACGAGAACAAACTCGCCACATCCGCCACGAAACACCCACTCAAAATACTTATATCCAAGTCCACGAGGAAACACCTCTAACATCACCGCAACCACCTCTCTCCGGGGTCCTACAATATACTTCCTTCGCACCTTCTCTTTACAAAAGAAATGATACCACTTTTTCATAATGTCGCATTACCCCCAAATGACCAACAAAGGTACCACATTTCCGCATCGCTTCAGTTTCCAAAACTCGGGGCACACCCTATCCACAGTCTGCTGGAACAAGCCTGAACCAACTATCTGAACCTTGCCAACATCGAACCAATCGACCGGCAACTTACACCTCCGCCCCTACAAGGCTTCACAAGACGACATCCGAACACTGAAATGGTAGCCAAAACACTTCTCTCCAAAGGAGACAACGATCCTCACAGCTACCCCTGACATCAAACACTGGCCCGAGGGCGAATACGATACAGAGACTCACCTGAGTTCCCAACTCTGCCTGGTAAAATTCTTAGAAAACGAAAATAGCCACCACCTGGGCTTCACTGTCTGTCATAAGGTGAAGGTAGGCACCCCGTGCAGCCTTACAACCTTCGCATAACACCAACACCGCCGAGAACGACCGACCGAAGAACACGATAGGCTGCCCCATCGCCCGACCATCGGTCGAACGCATCCACGAACTCGTCTACTGGTCATCTAGACTTGGGCCTAGCACCTCGTGACCCTACCACCGGCGGGACCACCAGGTGACCGACTCATTCGCCACGGGTTGACACGCAACACGCCTCAACCCGACCTCCATCACGCCAACTCTCTAGTTCTCGATCCGAACAATCTTACCTATTCAAGTCATGAAAGCTACCACTTCCATCTCACATTACCTGTGGATCGATCACACAAATATATATCCCACGCACACTACGCACTCGATAAAGGTCAAACATAAAATAGATCTTTTACTCAAGACGACCTCACTCGTAAGGTCTCAATCGTGACATAGTCTAGGTTCACACTTACCATGACCCCATACTTAACCTCCCAACTAACCATGTTTTCTAACTCACAATTTACACAACGCTATTCGCATAGCACATAATAATGAGATCATCATAACAAAGATACCAAGACTCTGCAGGTTAAGGATATACCCGAAGCTACCGCCCACTCTAATCATAGGCCACTCGCAGGCATAATCGTAGGGCGTGATGAACAACCAGCCATCGATCCCGGCGCCGAGTCGTCGCTCGAACCTCTCCTATAAGCACGCCTCTTCACACGGCCCTCGACGGCCGCAGGAATAACAAGCTCCTCGTACTACGACACTCCCGAAATGCGTCTACCACATCGACCACACCGAGGTAGTGATCGATCCGCCAACACCCCTACTCCTCAACATTCAAACTCCGGGAGCCCGACCGCCCCGACCTCCCAAAGGTCCCGGCGTCGCGGAGGACCACTCAAATGGCGGAGGCGCATAACTAGTTCGGCCGAGGTCCGCCGAAAATCACCAAAGGACCTCGCCGCTCGCCTCTTACGCCGACTCGATCATTCCGCCGATTTCTCCGCCTCACCCCAAGTGCATAAGCTCGCATGCGGCAATGTCCATGCCCATCAAGAGCTACACTGAACAACTCTCGCTAGGTAATCATCGAGCCCTCAGAATATATCGGTGCACTCGATCCTCCATACTAGCTACTAATGCGGGACATACCGCTAATGAGTCGAACTCCACATTGTACTTCCGAACCGCACGCCTGCTCGCCGCAAGAACACCAAAAATCTGTTACCGAGCCCTCCTTATTCGCGAGGCAAGAAGTGTGCAAGAAAAGCCTTGAGAACTCGCCCCACAAGGCCAAGTGCATTCTCTCCCGACAGCTCCCACGAATCAAACGGCCGATCGCGTATCACGCACCGACGCGAACCTAGACCACCGACTCGGTCTCCGATGCCTCGATCACCCTACGATCCGTCAGAATCGCCGGATGAACTTCATGCGATCATCCTCGTGCCTCGACCCGAAACTCGCGGCTACAACTCGTAAAATCTCGTAGCCTCAAACTATTCGCTCTCGGGTGCACCACAAAGCCGCTGAACTGAATCGCCAGATCCACTGTCCTCATATCCGCCACGATCCCGGCGATGGTGGCCATCTCTTGTACTCAACCCTTCGCCTCAGCCGTGGACCTGAGGCTCAGTATCGTAGTCTCAGCAGCCCATCGCCGCCGCTCTAAACTCGCTGGGCGGGCGCCGCAAAACTCGACGTCAAACACTACTCGTGCATCGACCGCTCGCGCTCGCATTCTCTCAACCACACTAGCAGCCTCCTCGGCAGCCTTTGCCCTTCTCGCCCGGTCGCCATGCGTGGAGGCATAATCGTGAAATGAAATACGCCGAGGGTCCAACTTACAACATGCCTCTAAGGCACGATCTCGTAATGAGAAGAATGGAAACTAACCCTAAATGTCTCGCACTCCCGACATAGATGTGGTGCACAACACACCGATAATCAAGACTCTACTAGACACGGTGTAGACACCTTCCGAGGATTAATCGCTCGATACCACTTTGTCACACCCCAAATCCGAGCCCGCGGATCGTGCCTTACCCCGCACCCTAGTGATCCAACATCGAGAAAACCAAATGAAATAAAAACTTTAAACATGAAATGAGAGACATACTAACTAAACAGCAACCAAACAGCTTGCCTTCAAGATATATATATATAAAAGCCCAACAGCTTATCCTTTTTACAAACCCCGCCACAACAAAAGGCATGCACTTAAGATTTATATTAACAACTATGACGGACAGTGGCCCCGCCATACCTGAATGTACAAGAACCTACGACTGTGGAAACATACCAAAAGATAAGCCTCGAGAAACGAGCTTCCCAATACGTCGAACGGTGATCCTAAGAGCGGATCAACGATCGACGTACTTCTACCGCAGATGAACGCAGCTCGGAGGTCAAGACAACAGTACCAAGTATGTGAAATCAGAAAATCAGAAATGAAATCATAATAGCCTATAAAGCAGAGACATGTATGATAACCAAAATACAAGACGCAACATAAAAGTAGCAAGTCGTGGACTCACGCCTCAAAGTCACCACTCAAATATAACCATGGACTCACGCCACAACATCCATCATGTTCGATCACGGCCGCATGCCCTAATACAAAGATCGGTAGACATGTCCATGATGCAACAATAATGACAAGGCCGCACGCCACGCCTCGAATACAAAGACGGTAGACATGCCCATGTAACCTCAACAACAATATACTGGTGGTCAACCCGCCGCATGGCCACATGCCCTAATACAAAGACGTGTAGACACGCCCATGGAATAAGAATAACCATATATCGTAATCAACCCGCCGCATGGCCACATGCCCCTGAATACAAAGATCGGTGTATATGTCCATGTAACCACAATAACAATATATCACGCAACCAGGCTATCACAAGCAAGCTCAAGCAAATTACCATACTTCTAAACTTTCATAAAAAGATCCATTCTTTCTCAAGAAGTCACCTGATATCAACACTTGCACAACAAATGCTGTCTCAACAAGCATAGGCGAGCTACACAACAAAGAAGCATAGGCAAGTTACACAACAACAAGCATAGGCAAGTTACACACAACTCAAGGTACTTCCATTTTATATCATAGTCCGGTTTTAACCCTAAGTACTATGACGTTAAGTCCTTTTAAAAGAGATACATTCCTTTTATAAAAGTCACCCGATACCCGTAGTATAAAACTAGAGTGATTCACATTATTAAGTAAACCAGAACACTTTCCTTTTAAAATCAAGTAACAACATTCTTTTCCTAAGTTCCGCTTTGCCTACTTTCAATTACTCAAGCCTCTTACTTTAGAAAGGTTTCATAGTTCGTAGTTTTAATCCCTTAAAACAATTTAAGAAACATATGCCACACGTGAGTAGTTTATTCTTGTTTATAACAATCTTATTACAAAGACCATGATCTAGGAAATGAAATATCATTTTGTCTCATCTTAGCTTCTATGCAGATGGAAGTTTCTATCGGTTTTAATAATACTTAATTATTCAAAACACTTCCTTTTATTAACACCGCAGTTGGTTTGTCGATACACATCCCGATTCCCAAATCAAGAAACATTCTTAAGCCGTTATACCTAACTTCCCATAAAGCTAGTATAACTCTTAAGTTTTCAAAACCAAGTATTACTCTTCTTTTCAAAACGATTTGTAAATCTTTTGAAATACTACAAGTTCTTTATTATCACACATCAAGCCGCTTATAAACAAATCATTTACCTTTTTAAAAAAACCACAAAGTATTTTCTTATCTACATAAAGTCGTTATAACTAACTTCCCATAAAGCCGTTATAACACTTTATGTTTCAAACCAATCAAATACATTTAACACATGACGCCTACCGCATTACATAGTTCACACATATCATGCTAGAAGAGATAGGAAGAGGTTCACATACCTCGCGACGAGTATCGACTAATAGCAAAACGCCCAAACAACGACTACCCTCAAGCCAAGTAAATCGCGACACGTAGTACTTCAACCTATAAGGCCACGCGCTTATTAACATCGCAGTAACTTTCACGTAAAATTCGGCAAAGACCTCCCCGCCACAACAGAAATCTCCTCTCTATCGAGGCCGCCATCAAGCCAACCGGGGTTAACACATCTAACCGGACGAGTACAATTCTACAACACAAGAATGCTACACAAGTTCATCGTAATACGCCTATGTAATTACGTCATCGCTTCTTAATTCTTCAGCTTAAGTCAAAAGACATTGCCACAATACTAAGTATAGTTCTATATATAGTATACCTCAACTATATATTCTAACAACATGTAATTTCCAATTACAATGTATGATGAGTAATTACCTCGATAAGCCCAAAATTATCCAAGTTTAATGTCGCGCCTGAGCAAGGTTTAGCTCCTACTCCGAGTGCTCCAAACCGCTCCAAACAACCCTTAGAAGTTCTACTCAACTTCTACTAAACACTTCAACCGACTATGAAGGTTTTTCTTGTGGTTTCGTTTTTAAGACTGAGGGAAAGTATAATGGTATTTTTCCGGGTTTGTATAAGTATAACCTTGGAATACTACAAGGTATTTGGGCCAAGGTATTTGGACATTATAACAATACTTTGGAGAGTATTTCTATACCACAAAGGGGGGGTATTTATACGAGACAACTAGGCTGTGGGTAGAACTCGGCCAACAAGGCCTTCAAGGGGAGGGCTCTCGCCAAGGGGAAGAGTGAGGCTAGGACGAGAACACCACAAGAGAGGAGGGAGAATTTAACACTTAGAAATATTTTTAGATGAAGAAAGTCTTCAAAGAGTGGGTATTTATAGTACAAGCCAAGGCCAACCAATGGCCAAGATCGAGCCAAGTGTGGTGCAAGTGTAGGCCAAGATTTACCACACACAAATATCCTACCAACTCCCGACCAAACAAGCACAAAAACGTGCAAGCTTAGCCATTTGGCCGCCCAACCTCTTTCCAATGTGAGGTGACACATGTCACCCTCCCGTTGGTCCAAAATGTTTCGCCTCTGAAAAATCCGCAAAAATTAAATATGACATAGCCGGAATTTTCCCAACAAAAGTCGTGAAACCGCTTCATTTAAAAACGACTCTAATCGGGTGTTATGAGCAAAATTAATTCGCCAAGCCACTTTGTAGTTCGAAAATTTCTACGCACGCCCCACGCATATACTCCGAAATACGGGTATAACATTCTCCTCCTTAGAAACATTCGTCCCGAATGTTCCTTCTAAGGCTCAAACAAACGCCGCCAAGATAGTCTTCACTACTATACTTACGAGAACAAACCCGCCACATCCGCCGCGTAAACACCCACTCAAAATACTTACATCCAAGTCCACGAGGAAACACCTCTAACATCACCGCAACCACCTCTCCGGGTCCTACAATATACTTCCTTCGTGACCTTCTCTTTACAAAAGAAATGATACCACTTTTTCATAATGTCGCACACCCAAATGACTCCAACAAAAGGTACCACATTTCCGACATCGCTTCGCTTCAAAACTCGGTACACCCTATCCACAAATACCGGAACAAGCTCAACCAACTATCTCAACCTTGCCAACATCGAACCAATCGACCAAGCAACTTACACCTCCGCCCTACAAGGCTTCACAAGACGACATCCGAACACCAAATGGTAGCTAAAACACTTCTCCAAAGGAGACAACGATCCTCAGCCTACCCTCGACATCAAACACCGCCCGAGGGCGAATACGATATGCAGACTCACCCGAGTTCCCAACTCGCTGGTAAAATTCTTAGAAAACGAAAATAGCCACCACTGGCTTCACCGTCATATGCGGCGTAGGCACCCTGCAGCCTTACAACCTTCGCATAACACCAACACCGCCGAGGGAACGACTTCGATCAAGAACACGATAGTCGCTTCATCGCCCGACCACTGGTCGAACGCATCCACGAACTCGTACGCTGGTCATCTAGACTTGGGCCTAGCACCCTCGTGACCCTACCACTCTGGCGGGACCACCCAGCTGACCCCACCTCATTCCGGGCTACGGGTTGACACGCAACACGCCCTCAACCCGACCCTCCATCACGCCAACTCCCTAGTTCTCGATCCGAACAATCTTACCTATTCAAGTCATGAAAGCTACCACTTCCATCTCACATTACCTGTGGATCGATCACACAAATATATATCCCACGCACACTACGCACTCGATAAAGGTCAAACATAAAATAGATCTTTTACTCAAGACGACCTCACTGTAAGGTCTCAATCGTGACATAGTCTGGGTTCACACTTACCATGACCCCATACTTAACCTCCCAACTAACCATGTTTTCTAACTCACAATTTACACAACGCTATTCGCACATAGCACATAATAATGAGATCATCATAACAAAGATACCAAGACTCCCAGAGGGTTAAGGATATACCCGGCTACCGCTCCACTCTAATCATAGCTCGCCGCAGGCGCATAATCAGAAGGTGATGAACCACCATCGATCTCGGCGTCGAGTCGCGCCGCTCAACCTCTCCTATAAGCACGCCTCTCTTCATACGGCCTCGACGCAGAATAATAAGCTCCTCGTACTACGACACTTCAAATGCGGTCTACTACATCGACCACACCGAGGTAGGGTGATCGATCCGCCAACACCCTACTCCCGAACATCCAAACCCGGAGCCCCGACCGCCTCCCGACCTCCCAAAGGTCCCGGCGTCGCGGAGACCACTGAATGGCGGAGGCGCATAACTAGTTCTGCCAGGCGGTCCGCCTCGAAAATCACCAGGACCTGCCGCTCGCCCTCTTACGCCGACTTGATCATTCCGTCGATTTCTCCGCCTCACCCCAAGTGCATAAGCTCGCACGCGGCAATGTCCCATGCCCTACCAAGAGCTACACTGAACAACTCTGCTAGGTAATCATCGAGCCTCAGAACATATCGCGCACTCGATCCTCCATACTAGCTACTAATGCGGGACATACCAAGCTAATGAGTCGAACTCACATTGTACTTCCCAACCGCACGCCTGCTCGCCGCAACACCAAAAATCTGCTTTACCGAGCCCTCCTTATCTCGCGAGGCAAGCAGTGTGCAAGAAAAGCCTTTGAGAACTCGCCCCACAAGGCCGGAAGTGCATTCTCTCCCGACAGCTCCCACGATCAAACCACCGATCATGGTATCACGCACCGACGCGAACCTAGACCACCGACTCGGTCTCCGATGCCTTGATCACCCTACGATCCGTCAGAATCGCCGGATGAACTCTTGCGGATCATCCTCGTGCCTCGACCAGAAAAACTCGCGCTACAACTCGTAAAATCTCGTAGCCTCAAACTATTCGCTTCGTGCACCACAGCCGCTGAACTGAATCGCCGATTCACTGCCCTCATATTCGCCACGATCCCGCCGCATGGGCCATCTCCTTGTACTTAACCTCTCGCCCAGCCGTGGGACCGAGGCTCAGTGTATCAGTAGTCTCGGCCATCGCCGCCGCTCTAAACTCACTGGGCCGGGCGCGCAAAACTCGACGTCAAACACTACTCGTGCATCGATCGCTCGCGCTGCATTCTCTCAACCACACTAGCAGCCTCCTGCAGCCTTGCCCTTCTCGGCCCGGTCGCTTTGCGAGGCATAATCGTGAAAATGAAATACGCCGAGGGTCCAACTTACAACATGCCTTCTAAGGCACGATCTCGTAATGAGAAGAATGGAAACTAACCCTAAATGTCTCGCACTCTCCTCGACATAGATGTGGTGCACAACACACCGATAATCAAGACTCTACTAGACACGGCTCAGAGACACCTTCCGAGGATTAATCGCTCGATACCACTTTGTCACACCCCAAATCTGAGCCCGTGATCGTGCCTTACCCGCACCCTAGTGATCCAACATCGAGAAAACCAATGAAATAAAAACTTTAAACATGAAATGAGAGACATACTAACTAAACAGCAACCAAACAAATTTGCCTTCAGATATATATATATAAAAGCCCAACAGCTTATCCTTTTTACAAACCCCGCCACAATAAAGCATGCACTTAAGATTTATATAACAACTATGACGGACAGTGGCCCCGCCATACCCCGAATGTACAAGAACCCACGACTCAGTGGAAACATACCAAAAGATAAGCCTCCGAGAAACGGAGCTTCAATACGCTGAACGGTGATCCTAAGAGCGGATCAACGACCGATGTACCTCTACCGCGGATGAACGCAGCCTCAAGGAGGTCAAGATAACAGTACCAAGTATGTGAAATCAGAAAATATCAAATGAAATCATAATAGCCTATAAAGCAGAGACATGTATGATAACCAAAATACAAGACGCAACATAAAAGCGGTCAAGTCGTGGACTCACGCCTCAAAGTCACCACTAAATATAACCACGGACTCACGCCACAACATCCATCATGTTCGCATCACGGCCGCATGCCCCTAATACAAAGACGGTAGACATGTCCATGATGCAACACACGACAAGGCCGCACGGCCACATGCCCCCGAATACAAAGACGGCAGACATGCCCATGTAACCTCAACAACAATATATCGTGGTCAACCCGCCGCACGCCACATGCCCCTAATACAAAGATCGGCAGACACGCCCATGGAACAAGAATAACCATATATCGGTAATCAACCCGCCGCATGGCCACATGCCCGAATACAAAGACGGTGTAGACATGTCCATGTAACCACAATAACAATATATCACGCAACTGTGCTATCACAAGCAAGCTCAAGCAAATTACCATACTTCTAAACTTTCATAAAAGATCCATTCTTTCTCAAGAGTCACTGATATCAACACTTGCACAACAAATGCTATCTCAACAAGCATAGGCGAGCTACACAACAAAGAAGCATAGGCAAGTTACACAACAACAAGCATATGCAAGAAAAACACAACTCAAGGTACTTCCATTTTATATCATAGTCCGGGTTTTAACCCTAAGTACTATGTACGTTAAGTCCTTTTAAAAGAGATACATTCCTTTTATAAAAGTCACCCGATACCCGTAGTATAAAACTAGAGTGATTCACATTATTAAGTAAACCAGAACACTTTCCTTTTAAAATCAAGTAACAACGTTCTTTTCCTAAGTTCCAGTTTGCCTACTTTCAATTACTCAAGCCTCTTACTTTAGAAAGGTTTCATAGTTCGTAGTTTTAATCCCTTAAAACAATTTAAGAAACATATGCCACACGTGAGTAGTTTATTCTTGTTTATAACAATCTTATTACAAAGAAATCATGATCTAGGAAATGAAATATCATTTTGTCTCATCTTAGCTTCTATGCAGATGGAAGTTTCTACTGGTTTTAATAATACTTAATTATTCAAAACACTTCCTTTTATTAACGCTGCAGTGGTTTGTCGATACACATCCTGATTCCCGAAATCAGTAAAACATTCTTAAGCCGTTATACCTAACTTCCCATAAAGCTAGTATAACTCTTAAGTTTTCAAAACCAAGTATTACTCTTCTTTTCAAAACGATTTCAAATCTTTTGAAATACTACAAGTTCTTTATTATCACACATCAAGCCAGTTATAAACAAATCATTTACCTTTTTTTTTAAAAAAAACCACAAAGTATTTTATTAACTACATAAAGATGTTATAACCAACTTCCCATAAAGCCGTTATAACACTTTATGTTTCAAACCAATCAAAAACATTTAACACACGACGCTCACCGCACTACATAGTTCACACATATCATGCTAGAAGAGATGGAAGAGGTTCACATACCTCGCGACGCAGTATCGACTAATAGCAAAACGCTCCAAACAATGACTACTCCTCGCCAAGTAAATCGCGCCACACGTAGTACTTCAACCTATAAGGCCACAAGCGCGCTTATTAACATCGCAGAACTTTCTACGAAAATTCGGCAAAGACTCCCCCGCCACAACAGAAATCTCCTCCTCTATCGAGGCCGCTATCAAGCCAACTGGGGTTAACACATCTAACCTGACGAGTACAATTCTACAACACAAGAATGCTACACAAGTTCATCAGAATACACCCTATGTAATTACAGCTCGGGCTTTAATTCTTCAGCTTAAGTCAAAAGACATTGCCACAATACTAAGTATAGTTCTATATATAGTATACCTCAACTATATATTCTAACAACATGTAATTTCCAATTACAAATGTATGACGAGTAATTACCTCGATAAGCCCAAAATTATCCAAGTTTAATGTCATACCGAGCAAGGTTTAGCTCCTACTCCGAGTGCTCCAAACCGCCCAAACAACCCTTAGAAGTTCTACTCAACTTCTACTAAACACTTCAACCGACTATGAAGGTTTTTCTTAGGGTTTCGCTTTTTAAGACCGAGGGAAAGTATAATGGTATTTTTCCGGTTTGTATAAGTATAACCTCGAATACTACAAGGTATTTGGGGCCAAGGTATTTGGACATTATAACAATACTTTGGAGAGTATTTCTATACCACAAAGTGGGTATTTATACGAGACAACTAGGCTAGTGGTAGAACTCTCGCCAACAAGGCCTTCACAAGGGAGGGCTCTCGCCAAGGGGAAGAGGGAGGCTAGGACGAGAACACCACAAGAGAGTGAGGAGAATTTAACACTTAGAAATATTTTTAGATGAAGAAAGTCTTCAAAGAGTGGGTATTTATAGTACAAGCCAAGGCCAACCAATGGCCAAGATTGAGCCAAGTGGTGCAAGTGTAGGCCAAGATTTACCACACACAAATATCCTACCAACTCCTTGACCAAACAAGCACAAAAACGCAAGCTTAGCCATTTGGCCGTCCAACCTCTTTCCAATGCGAGGTGACACATGTCACCCTCCCGCTGGTCCAAAATGTTTCGCCTCTCTAAAAATCCGCAAAAATTAAATATGACATAGCCGAATTTTCCCAACAAAAGTCATGGAAACCGCTTTCCGAAAAACGACTCTAATCGTGCCGTGAGCAAAATTAATTCGCCAAGCCACTTTGTAGTTCGAAATTTCACGCACGCCCCACGCATATACTCGGAAATACGGGTATAATGTTCAGCTTTAGGTAACCATTATACTAGTTCAGAGACGCGCTCGACTGCAACTGTGTCGCGAGGGACGCAGAATGGCCTCGGGAAATCAAGCTATTAATGACCAAGTTGGAGGCGGTAACTCCAAGATTTTGAGAGTCAAGCGATGAATGAAATGTGGTACGTGTACTAGAAAGGATTCGTGTACGGTAAGGTACGACGAGTAAGAAAAGGTTAACGTGTGTTGAAATAATGGAAGTGATTATTAACGTGAAGTGAAGTTGCGAAAAGAGTATCCTTTAGACCATGAGTGGGAGTTAATAGTGATGTTATACACTTTAGAGGTGATTCCTCGTTGGGTTGGATTTAAGTTTTTGCGCTGCGGTGTTATATTATGGCCATATGTGGCATAACGGGCTTTGTAAGTATAAGAGTGAAGAATATACCTGCGCACGTGTGTTTGGAGACCTGAAGGAACGTCGACGAATGTTTCAAAGGGGGGAAGAATGTTACACCCCGTAGTACCAGAGTATGTATGTGAGGACATACGTACGAGAATATAACACCTAGTACGAAAGGGAAGAAAATTTTGAATTTTCGACGGAAAATATTCTGAACCCCGTGAAGGAAAAAGGTTTATTATTGAGAATTGGATTCTCAATTTTGGTATTTGGACTTCTTGGATTATTATAGAATTATGGATTTTATTTTCCGGAATTGGTCACGTGGGGACCACGTGAGAAATTTACGGTTTTGTGGGGCCCACATTATTTTCGAGATTTTGGCCATTATGGATATTTCGGGAGATGAAATATTTTGGGCAATTAGGAGAGAGACACGTGTCACCCCCGTGTGGCCCTTGGCCGAAATCATGTGGACAAGTGGTAAGCCAAGTGTCCCAAGTCTTGTGTTGGACAAGTGGCTTGTGGGACCCACACACACTTGTCCCCAATCTTAACCACACACTTGCCTTTAATCCTAGCCCTTCTTATGAATACACATGAGGTGCAAGACTTCATCCCACACTTAGAATTAATTTTCAAGACTTGAACAATACTCCCTCCCCTTTAGGTGCCCTCGGCAATGGCCCTTAGCATTGACCAAATATTGTCCAAAAAATCTTAAACTTTGAAGTGTTCTTCCTTAATGTATTAGGAAGGTTGTTAACCAAGTGTTAGACAAGATTTCACACCCCTAGCCTAAAACAAACCCCTTGTCCTAAACTTGAAAATTTGGAACCTAAAATGTTATTCACTTTTTGGAGTTGGATCTTGAAGAGGAGTTGGTTAGGAGCTTCTAAGGGTTGCTTGGAGCGGTTTGGAACGTAAGGAATAGGAGCTAAACGTGTTAGGGAGCGACTTTTAGTTCTTGGATAATTTTGGGCTTATCGAGGTAATGATCTTTGTCCTTCTATTATAATTGGAGATTACATGTTGTAGTAGTTTATAATTGAGTATATAATATGTGGAAGGAAGATTGAAAAGAAATGGACTGTTTTGTATATTGTGGGGCAGAATTTTACACGTCCAGTTAGGCGTGTAATCCCCTTTGAGTTGTTGGTTTACTGTGCCTTAAATGTGGCATGTTGGTTATTGAATTTCGGGCCTTGAAAAAGGTGGAAAAGTACGTAGATACAGGGGAAGTGCTGCCCAATTTTCCGTAGAATAAGGGACTTTATACTTAGAAATATTCTACGACGAAAACTAGAAGTTGATAGATGTGTTATGATTATTATAGGTGGATATTCTACGCGCGGCATATTCGACTTGGCAAGTGGATTAGCCGAGGAGGTATGTTATTCTTCCTATCCTCTTGAGCATGATTGTTGTGAAATATATAGTACGGTAGACGTACGTGTGTTAAATGAATTTTGGTTGTCTTTGGTTGGTTTAAAACATAAAGTGTTATAATGGCTTTATGGGAAGTTAGTTATAGTGACTTTATGAAGATGAAAGAATGGCTTGATTTTTCTAAAAGCTAAGTGACTTGATTTTGAAAGTTAGGAGACTTGATCTTGAAAGATAAGAGACCTGACTTATAAACGACTTGATTTTGGAAAAGGAGAAGTAACTTGATTTAAAAGTATAGGTTACTTGTTTTGAAAAGAGTGAGTTACTTGGGTTTTAAAAGTATACTTGACGTTGTTTTAAAAGTGTAAACCACTTGGTTTAAAAAGTATAGAGTACTTGATTTAAACATGAACGTGTTTTGATACTACGGATATTACTATCGTGTTGTTTTTACATAAAAAGAGATCTTTTTGAAAGAATTAAAGTATGTAGTACTTTGGGGTTAAAACCCAGATTGTTTGTTATGCCCCGTAGTTTCGGAGTATGTATGTGAGGTCGTACGTACAAATGTATAAACCCTAATTAGGGTAAGAATGAAAGAATTGTTTTCCGACAGAAATTATTCCGAGCCTTGTGAAGGAAATTTTGCGTTTTCACTATTTTTACGATTATGGAATTTTTTCGAGAGATAAAATATTTTGGACCAATAGGAGGGCGACAAGTGTCACCCCTAGATTGGGCCATGTAGAACGAAATTGAGTGGACAAGTGGGCAAGACAAGTGGCCAAAAGTCTTGCATGGTATTGCATGGCACCTTGGATGGTTTTTGCAAGTAGTGGGCAAGTCTTGCATGATCAAGGTCTTGCATGGCTTTTGTAGGACAGGTGTGGAAAGGAACCTACATAAACACATCTATACCATACACATGTTTCAATCCTAACCATTGGTTGTGCTATATAAACCCCTTTAGTTGATGAAAATCTTCCACACTTAGTATATTTCAAGACTTGAAAACATTTCCCTCTCCCTCCTTCTTATCTTTCTCTCGTCCAACCCCCCCTCCCCTAACCAAATGTTGTCCAAAAATTCTTAAACTTATAAGTGTTCTTCCTTAATGTGTTAGGAAGATTATTAACCAAGAGTTAGACAAGATTTCACACCCCTAGCCTCAAAAAAAACCCCCCTTGGCCGAGAGTGGGCAGATTTTCGGGACTGTTTTGGGCAGATTTTTAGTCAAGTTTGGAAGGGAATATCTCCTAGCATATAAAGAGTTTTTGGGTGTTTCAAAAGCCTAAAATGAAGTTCGTCGAGTCTAGTTTCCAAAGGCAATAAACCGCTCGTCGATATGACACTGGAGTATAGAGTTATCGACGTTACAAGTTCAGCTGACGAAGCAATAGGTAAAAATCTGGACAGTCACGTTTTTTGGACTATCTTGAGGTAATGAACCTTAACCTCTTTGTGAAGTTGATTATTATGTATATATGGATATTATACATATATTGGAAGTATATTATGGACTATAAGATATAAAGAAAGATTTGGATCTTGTTAAGATGTTAAAAAGGAGAATTGGCATATTATCCATTAAAATGGTAAAAATATATCAATTACTTACTAAGAGGTTAACAACAAAGGAACTATAACTTATAATAAGATTGGAATATAAGTTGAAGGACTAATGAAGTAATTGGATAAGTAAAATTGTAAAAGTTGGCCAAGGACCCCAACTTAAGGACCGTATCTACTTAAGGACCGTATTTACTTTGGACCGTATCTACTTTGGACCATATTTACTTTGGACTATATTTATATTATTGTTATGAAGGAGAGATTGTTAATCGCGTTCCGTTTTGGCGTGTTATCCCCTTCTTTAGTTATTATTGTTATGAAGGAGAGATTGTTAATCGCGTTCCGTTTGGGCGTGTTATCCCCTTCTTTAAATTTCGGTATTATTGCACCTTAATTATAGTATGTTAATTACGGTTATCGGGCCTTGGAAAAGGTGGAAAATTGAGTAGAAACGGGGGAGGTGCTGCCGAATTTTCCGTAGGATATGGAACCTTGTTCTTAGAAATATCCTACGAAGAGATCTAGAGGTTAATGGACGTTTCATGGCCATTATAGGTGGAAGTACTACGAGTAGCGTATTCTACTTGAAGGGTGAAAAAGGGCTAGCAAGGTTATAGTACTTTGGAGCGTTTTGCTAAATTGTCGATAATCGTCGCGAGGTATGTGAACCTCTTCCTATACTTTCTAGCATGATTATTTTAAACTATGTAGTACGGTAGACGTACGTGTGCTAAATGAATTTGGTTGGTTTAAAACATAAAGTGGTATAATGGCTTTATGGGAAGTTAATTATAACAACTTTATGTAGGTAAAAGAATGGTTTATTGATTTTTAAAAAAGATAAGAGACTTGACTTATATTTGACTTGATTTGATATGTGAAGAACTTGAATTGTGTGGAAAGTTGTGAAACCTCATTCGTGAGTAATGAGTACTTGGTTTTGAATAATAATGTTATATTGATTTCGGAAATGAGAATAAGTATCGAACAAACCATCATAGCTGCTAATAAAGGAAAATATATTGACAAATAATTTGAGTATTTGGTTTGAATAATAATGTTATATTGATTTCGGAAATGAGAATAAGTATCGAACAAACCACTGCAGCGTTAATAAAGGAAAATATATTGACAAATAATTAATATTATTAAAACAAGTAGAAACCTCCATCTGCATAGAAGCTAAGATAAGACAAAATTGTATTACATTTCCTAGATCACGGTTGCTTTAATAAGGTCATTAATAACAAGTATTGATTTTTCTTAAATTCCAAAGTAAGGAACTTGTTTTCTAAAAGGATAGAGACTTGAGAATTTGAAGTGTGTTGGTTTAAAAGAAAGGCATGTTTTTGTCGTAACATGGTTTAAAAAGAAGGTATGGAAATTGTTTGGGTTTACTTAACAAGATAGTTACTCTACTTTGATGCTACGGGTATCGTGTGATTTTCTGTGAAAGGAATGGATCTTTTAAAGAGTTAAAGTATGTAGTACCTTGGGGTTAAAACCCGGATTTGTTGACATGAGATGAAAGTACCTTGTGTGAGTAACTTGCCTATGTTTTGTGATAGCCTTGTAATACTTTCTTGTTGGCTTGATAAAGTGAACATGTTATGATGCTACGTGTGTTAGTGTCTTGTGACGTTGTGTAAGGGGTTTTTTCTTATTGTGCTTATGTTGTTTAACGATAAGCCCATTGTCTGGGTATTATATCACTTACCCCCGACTTGTTATGACGCCGGGTTAAGCGCCCCGATGCGAGGAATACCTCACGCGGGTCCACGGGACTATGCGCGAGTGCGAGTTCCAGGATTGTGTGCGAGGAATACCTCACGTAGTCCATGTGGCCATGCGGACTACGGAGTCGGGGCGATGCCGAGGATTAGCTACCCTCGATGCGAGGAATACCTCACGCGCCTGGGTGGCTACGCGATGCGGAGTCCGATTAGGCACGCATAATGATACTATGGGCGATTGACCTTGCTTGATCATTCGCGCCTAGAAAAGACCGATTACATTATATCTATTATTTCTCTTATTTGTGATGTGGCACTATGCGGTTAACTTAGTTGTTTCGCATATATTTGTGAATTGGTTTTAAAATGTTATGGTTATATTTGAGTGATGACCTTGAGGCGTGAGTCCCCGACTTGACACGATTGTTTATAGATCGTGAAATGGTATCTTTTAGAGACAATGTTGATGTTCATTACTCTTGTTGATTTGCCGGGCTTTGTGAAACGCATTTTGATTGTCATATATGTCTCCTATTTTATATAGACTATTATGATTTCATTTACAGTATTTTCAGTTTCACATACTTGGTACCTGTTGTACTGACCTCCTTCGGGGGGCTGCGTTCATGCCGCAGGTAGAGGTACATCGGTTGTTGATCCTCGCTCATAGGATCACGATTCAGCCGTTTTGGAAGCTTCGTTTCTCCGGAGGCTTATCTTTTGGTATGATTCCCTGAGATTGTAGGTACTTGTACATTCAGGGGTATGGCGGGGCCCTGTCCCGTCATAGTTGTTGTAGAAATTCTTAGGTCCGCAGATCTTGTGGGCGGTGGTTTGTAAAGGATGTAGCTGCTCAAGTTTTGGTTTATATATACACATGAAAGGCGACATTTTCTTGGTTGATCGTTTACTCGTTATTGTTTCATGTCTGCAAGTTTATATTCCGCTGGTTACTCTGATGTATGCCTACTTGGGTGCCCGGGTAAGGCACCAGTCACGGGCCCGGGATCGGGTCATGACAAAAGTGGTATCAGAGCAGTTAGTCCTCGGAAAGTGTCTACAGACCGTGTCCAGTAGAGTCTTGATTATCGGTGTGTTGTGCACCACATCTATAATCAGGAGGCTGCAGGACATTTAGGATTGGTTTCCATTCTTCTCACTCTGAGATCGTGCCTTAGAGCTGTGTTATAAGTTGGACCCCTCTGACGTACTTCTTTTTACCAGTTATGCCTCCACGCAAGGCAACCCGGGCCCAGAAGGGCAAAGCGTGAGGAGATGCTAGTAGAACACGATGGTTCACGAGGCACAGCCCAACCATCACGAGGTGGTGCTTCATTCGAAGGAGTTCAGCGTCGCCGCCCGATGCAGGTTTAGAGCCACAGCACATCGAGGCCATTGCACTGAACCTTCACCACGGCGAGAGCGAGAGGATATGAGTTACAAGGAGATGGCCCAGTTACTAGCTAGGATTTTGGCAAACAGAGAGTATAGAGTGCATCGATATATCACAGGCCTAGACGATTATCTAGTAAAGGGGTGTACAAGAGTAGCTCTTGATCAGAATGGACATTGCGCGTCAGACAGCTTATGCACAGCAGATTGAGGAACGTAGAGATCGACGGATTAACCAAGATCAGCAGAAGAGGGCCAGAACAGCAGGGTCCTTTGGTAACTTTCAAGGCGGACCTCCTCGGCAGCAGACTGGTTATGCGCCTCCGCCAGTACAGAGTGGTCCTCCACAAGATTCAGGACGTTCGAAGTATGCAGGAGTTGGTCAGAGCTCCAGGGTTTTTGGTTCACAGATTTACATAGGTTCTAGCCAGCCAGATTCAGTTTTCCCTCAGTGTTCACTATGTGGTAGGCGTCATTCCGGGAAATGTCATCTTTTTACCAATGCTTGTTTTACCTGTGGCCGGCAGGGTCATGTGAGGAGAGAATGGCCTAGTAAGAGGGATACAGGTGGGATGACTCAGCCTACCAGGTCGGTTGCAGATTCAGTGGTTCGGAGAGAAAGGGGTGTTAGCCAGAGGAGGCCACCCCCACCTCGGTGTGGCCGTTGTGGTAGGTGTCATCATGGGGAGTGTCGTACTACTTCGACAGATTGTTATATATGCGGCCGACAGGGCCATTTTATGAGAAATTGTCCAACCAGAGGTAGTGCGGATGTAGAGACTCAGCCTTCGAGATCAGTGGCTGGTTCATCACCTTCTTTTGCTATGCGCCCTGCAGGGCAGGACTACGATTAGAGTGAAGCAGTAGTTACAGGTATATCCTTAACCCTCTAGAGATTTGTATGCGTGATATGATGATTTTATGTTAAAGTGTTATGTTTGGATAAGCACTGTGTAAAATTGTGATTTAGAGAACATGGTTAGTTGAAAAGGTAAGTTTAGGGGCAGGGAAATTATGAGCCTTAGAATATTATAACAGTCGAGACAGAGACCTTAGATGTAAGGCCATCTTGGGTAAAAGATTTTACAGTTAGTCTTTGTCAAAGTACTAAGTATCGTGAAATGTATCAGGATAATTCCATAGGTCAAGCAAGATAAAGGTGGTAATTTTCATGACGAGAATAAGTAAGATTGTCCCAGACGCGGAACAAGAATTTAGAGCGATAATGGGTCGGGTTGAGGCAAGGTCGCGGGACAACCCTCAGCTCGGATTAAGGTGGGGTCAGTTTGAGGTAGTCCCGCTAGGTGATAGGATCACGAGGGTGTTAGGCCCAGTTTTAGGTAACCATCGTACGAGTTCGTGGATGCGTTCAACCAGTAGTCGGGCCGATGAGGTCAGCCCATCTTGTCTTTCAGTCAGGAATGTTTACTCGGCGGAGGGTTATGCGATATGTTATGTATCAGGAAGGTTGTAAGGCTGCACGGGGTTCCTACTTTTATTTTATGATAGGCAGTGGAGCCCAGTTTACGACTATTTTCCTTTTCTGGAGGTTTTACCAGGCGAGGTTAGGAACTCAGGTGAGTCTCGATGTGCATTCACCCGGGCCGGTGCACGAACAACACGTTTTATCCAGACATTTGAGGATAGGTTACGGGCCGGTGTTTTGATTTCGGGGGAGCGGTGAGGATTATTTGCCTCGTGTTTAGTGGGTATTATAATAGCTACCATTTCAGTGTTCGAATGGCGCCTTATGAAGCCTTGTATGGGCGGAAGTATAGGTTGTCGGTCGATTGGTTCGATGTTGGCAAGGTTCAGATAGTTGGTCCATACTTGATTCAGCAGAATGAGGATAAGGCGAAGTTTATCCAGAGGAGGTTATTAGCAGCTCGAGTCAGCGTAAGTCTCATGGATAATCGGCGTCGACACTTGGAGTTGAGTTGACGGTGGGTCTTCGAAGGTACCACCGGCGGTGTGACGAGATTTGGAAAGCAAGGGAAACTTAGCCCGAGGTACTTTGGGCCTTTTCAGATCGTTTGTAGAATAGGCCAGGTTGCCTATAAGTTAGCACTGTCTTCCCACTTAGGAGGCAGTACGTCCGGTCTTTCATGTTGCTATGATTCGGAAGAGTATCGGAGATCCATCCAGAGTGTTCCCAGTTAATGACGACCAAGTTAAGGATAGTGACCCCGAGATTTTTAAAACTGAAGTAATGACAGAAATGTGATACGTATATTAGGAAGAGTTCGAGTGTACGAGGAGGGTACGACGAGTAAGAAAAGAGGCGAAGATGTGTTAAGAAGATGGAAGTGTTCTTTTTATAAGTAAGGATGTGAAGAAAGTATCCTTTGGACCATGAGTGGAGCTAATGGTGTTGTATACGTTTTAGAGATGATTCTTAGTTGGCTCGGATATGAGTTTTTGCGCGTACGTTGTATTATGGCCATGTGTGGCATAATTGGTTTCGTAAGTATAGTAGGGAAGACTATACCTGTTATACCCCGTATTTCCAGAGTATGTACGTGAGGGCGTACGTACAAAAGTTTTTTTTGCCTTAAGTAGGCATAAGTGTCGAAATTTGTGCACAACTAGCGAAAAGAGTCGTTTTCCGACGAAACGTTTTCTGGACTTTGCGAAGGGAAAAATACGGCTATGTCATTTATAATTTTTGCGGATTTTTCCGAGAGATGAAATATTTTGGACCAACGAGAGGGTGACAAGTGTCACCCTCAAGTGGACGATTTGGGGCGTCTTTCTTGCACCATTTTTAGTCAAAGAGTTGGTAGGATTTTTGGTGGTAGATGGATAAGGTACACTTGCCCAAATCCCCACCCTACACTTGCCCACCACTTGTCTTGATCTTGGCCCTTGGTTGTCCTATAAATACCCCTCCTATGCAAGACTAAATCTTCATCCACAAATCATTTTCCAAGTCTTGAAATCCTCCCTTTGTTAAGTATTCGCCCAAGCTCCTCCCTTTGAGAAGCCTTGGCGAAAGTACCCCTTCCTAAAGTGGTTTCGTAAATACCCCCTTGGTAGAAAAGTATTCTCCAAGTATTGTTACTATTCCAAAATACCTTGGCCCAAATACCTTGTAGTATTCCAAGGTTATACCTATACTAAAAGCCCATAAATACTATTATACTTCCTTTAGCCACTAAACGAAACCCTAAGGAAAATCTTCATAGTCGGTTGAAGTGTTAAGTAGAAGTTGTGTAGAACTTCTAAGGGTTTAGGAGCGAATTGAGCGTTCGAATAGGAGCTAAACGTTGCTCGGGATCGACATTAAACTAGGATAATTTTGGGCTTATCGAGGTAAATACTACTGTCCTTCTATTGTAATTGGAAATTACATACTGTAGTAGTATAGAAATGAATATAAGATACATAGAAGGATATTACAGAAGAGAATTGAACTGTAATAGAAGGATGGTATAAAAGAAGAGAATTGAATTGATATCACATCAGAAGAATATTAAAGAAGAAGATCAATCAGATTTACATGTGATTGTATTTACTGAGATTTGTGTAGTTTGGCGGGTAGGGAAGTGCTGCCCAATTTTCCGTAGAATAAAGAAATCTGTATCTAGAATTATTTTACAGAGTAGTCTAGACGTTGATAGACTTGTATGACCATTATAGGTTGAAGTACTGCGAGTAGCGTATTCTACTCGAAGAAGTGAAAAAGGCTAGCAGGATTACAGTACTTTGGAGCTATTTGCTGATAGTCGATAATCGTCGCGAGGTATGTGATTCTTCCTATCCTCTTGAGCATGATATTTTAAAAGAATATATATATAGTACGGTAGACGTACGTGTGTTAACTGAATGTAGTTTTACGGCAATGTCTTTTGACTTAAGCCTGAATAATAAGAATCTTGAAGTATTTCAAAAGAGTTAAGAATCGTTTTTGAAAGAAGAGTAACACTTGGTTTTAAAAGATTAAGAGTTATACTAGCTTTATGGGAAGTTAGGTATAACGACATAAGAAAGATAAAAAGAATGGTTTATTGATTTTAGAAGTTAAGAGACTTGATCTTAAAAGATAAGAGACTTAACTTAATTGAATTGATATGAAAGTTGTTAAGAAGTCTGAAACCTCATTCGTGAGTAATGAGTACTTGGTTTTTAAAGAATAATGTTTCTTGATTTGGAAATGAGAATAAGTATCGAGCGAACCACTGCAGCGTTAACAAAGGAAAATGTATTGACAAATACGTAATTATATTAAAACCAGTAGAAACCTCCATCTGCATAGAAGCTAAGATAAGACAAAATTGTATTACATTTCCTCGATCATGGCTGCTGTGATAAGATTGTTATAAACAAGAATAAACTGCTCACACATAAGACATATGTTACTCAATTGTTTTAAAAGAGATTAAGACTATGAACTATGAAACCTTTCTAAAGTAAGAGACTTGAGTATTTGAAATTAGGCAAACTTGAACTTTTTGAAAAGAATGTTGTTGCTTGATTTTAAAAAGAAAGTGTTCTGGTTTACTTAAAAATGTGAGTCACTCTATTTTTAATACTACGGGTATCGGGTGAACTTTATAAAAGAATTGGATCTTTTAAAAGAATTTAACGTATGTAATACTTTGGGGTCAGAACCGGGATTTTGGCATAAAATGAAAGTACTTTGAGTTGTGTGTAACTTGCCTATGTTTGCGTGTGATAGCCTTGTTGTGCAAGTACTGTATTTCTATACCACCGCGTCTCTCGATGGAGGGCCGACTGATTTGTTATGGACGTTTCTATACCGCGTCCATGAGATGGACCGGGAATGTATTTCACTCGACTACCGCGTTCATGAGATGGACCGGGAATGTATTTCACTCGACTACCGCGTTCATGGGATGAACCGGGAATGTATTTCACTCGACTACCGCGTTCATGGGATGAACCGGGAATGTATTTCACTCGACTACCGCATCCATGAGATGGACCGGGAATGTATTTCACTCGACTACCGCGTTCATGGGATGAACCGGGAATGTATTTCACTCGACACCGCGTTCATGGGATGAACCGGGAATGTATTCCACACGACACCGCGTTCATGGGATGAACCGGGAATGTATACCACCTGATTTGATACCGAGTCCATGAGATGGACCGGGAATGTATTCCATACGATTTCACCTCGAGTCCATGAGATGGGCCGAGACATGTTACACGTATCACATGACTTATACCTAGGCTGGCGGTGAGGAAGGAGTTCCAGGGCGTGAGGATGACTTTGAGGGCGTGAGTCCCTGACTTGACATGACTACTTTTATATTGTGAACTGTAGCTTTGTTATCATACATGCATCCTGTTTTATATAGACTGTTATGATTTCATTTACAGTATTTTGATTTCACATACTTGGTACTGTTATCGACCTCCTTCGGGGGGCTGCGTTCATGCCGCAGGTAGAGGTACATCGGTTGTGGATCCTCGCTCATAGGATCTCAGTTCAGCGTGTTGGGAAGGACCGTTTCTTCGGAGGCTTATCTTTTGGTATGTTACCACAGTCCAGAGGTTCTTGTACATTCGGGGTATGGCGGGGCCTGTCCGTCATAGTTGTTATCACTTTCTTAGAGTGCAGTAATGCTTGTTGTGGCAATTTGTAAAAAGGATAACTGTTCGGGTTTTTATGTATATATATACATAAGGCAACTGTTTTGGTTGGCTTGTTTATTTATCATATCTCTTGTTTCATGTTTATGTTTTATTTCCGCTGGTTTTTCTCTGATGTTGTATCACTAGGGTGCAGGGTAAGGCACGATCACGGGCCAGGCTGGTCGTGACAATCTGCACGGTATGTTTGGAGACTCGGAAGGAACATTCGGGACGAATGTTTCTAAGGGGGGGAGAATGTTATGCCCCGTAGTTCCGGAGTATGTATGTGAGGTCGTACGTACGAATGTATAAACCCTAATTAGGGTAAGAATGAAAGAATTGTTTTCCGACGGAAATTATTTCGAACCTTGTGAAGGAAATTTTGCGTTTTCACTATTTTTACGATTATGGAATTTTTTCGAGAGATAAAATATTTTGGACCAATAGGAGGGCGACAAGTGTCACCCCTAGATTGGCCCATGTTGGACGAAATTGAGTGGACAAGTGGGCAAGACAAGTGGCCAAAAGTCTTGCATGGTATTGCATGGCACCTTGGATGGTTTTTGCAAGTAGTGGGCAAGTCTTGCATGATCAAGGTCTTGCATGGCTTTTGTAGGACAAGTGTGGAAAGGAACCTACATAAACACATCTATACCATACACATGTTTCAATCCTAACCCTTGGTTGTGCTATATAAACCCCTTTAGTTGATGAAAATCTTCCACACTTAGTATATTTCAAGACTTGAAAACATTTCCCTCTCCCTCCTTCTTATCTTGCTCTCGTCCAACCCCCCCTCCCCTAACCAAATGTTGTCCAAAAATTCATAAACTTATAAGTGTTCTTCCTTAATGTGTTAGGAAGATTATTAACCAAGAGTTAGACAAGATTTCACACCCCTAGCCTCAAAAAAACCCCCCCTTGGCCGAGAGTTGGCAGATTTTCGGGACTGTTTTGAGCAGATTTTTAGTCAAGTTTGGAAGGGAATATCTCCTAGCATATAAGGAGTTTTTGGGTGTTTCAAAAGCCTAAAATGAATTTCGTCGAGTCTAGTTTCCAACGCAACAAACCACTCGTCGATATGACACTGGAGTAGAGAGTTATCGACGTTACAAGTTCAGCTAACGAAGCAGTAGCTAAAAATCTGGACAATCACGTTTTTTGGACTATCTTGAGGTAATGAACCTTAACCTCTTTGTGAAGTTGATTATTATGTATATATGGATATTATACATATATTGGAAGTATATTATGGACTATAAGATATAAATAAAGATTTGGATCTTGTTAAGATGTTAAAAAGGAAAATTGGCATATTATCCATTAAAATGGTAAAAATGTATCCATTACTTACTAAGAGGTTAACAACAAAGAAACTATAACTTATAATAAGATTGGAATATAAGTTGAAGGACTAATGAAGTAATTGGATAAGTAAAATTGTAAAAGTTGGCCAAGGACCCCAACTTAAGGACCGTATCTACTTAAGGACCGTATCTACTTTAGACCGTATCTACTTTGGACCGTATTTACTTTGGACTATATTTACATTATTGTTATGAAGGAGATATTGTTAATCGTGTTCCGTTTGGGCGTGTTATCCCCTTCTTTAGTTATTATTATGAAGGAGAGATTGTTAATCGCATTCCGTTTAGGCGTGTTATCCCTTCTTTAAATTTCGGTATTATTGCACCTTAATTATAGTATGTTAATTACGGTTATCGGGCCTTGGAAAAGGTGGAAAATTGAGTAGAAGCGGGGGAGGTGCTGCCGAATTTTCCGTAGGATATGGAACCTTGTTCTTAGAAATATCCTGAAGAGATCTAGAGGTTAATGGACGTTTCATGGCCATTATAGGTGGAAGTACTACGAGTAGCGTATTCTACTTGAAGGGTGAAAAAGGGCTAGCAAGGTTATAGTACTTTGGAGCGTTTTGCTAAATTGTCGATAATCGTCGCGAGGTATGTGAACCTCTTCCTATCCTTTCTAGCCTGATTATTTTAAACTATGTAGTACGGTGAGCGTCACGTGTGCTAAGCAATTTGGTTGGTTTAAAACATAAAGTGTTATAATGGCTTTATGGGAAGTTAATTATAACAACTTTATGTAGGTAAAAGAATGGTTTATTGATTTTTAAAAAGATAAGAGACTTGACTTATATTTGACTTGATTTGATATGTGAAGAACTTGAATTGTGTGGAAAGTTGTGAAACCTCATTCGTGAGTAATGAGTACTTGGTTTTGAATAATAATGTTATATTGATTTCGGAAATGAGAATAAGTATCGAACAAACCACTGCAGCGTTAATAAAGGAAAATATATTGACAAATAATTTGAGTACTTGGTTTTGAATAATAATGTTATATTGATTTCGGAAATGAGAATAAGTATCGAACAAACCACTGCAGCGTTAATAAAGGAAAATATATTGACAAATAATTAATATTATTAAAACAAGTAGAAACCTCCATCTGCATAGAAGCTAAGATAAGACAAAATTGTATTACATTTCCTAGATCACGGTTGCTTTAATAAGGTCATTAATAACAAGTATTGATTTTTCTTAAATTCCAAAGTAAGGAACTTGTTTTCTAAAAGGATAGAGACTTGAGAATTTGAAGTGTGTTGGTTTAAAAGAAAGGCATGTTTTTGTCGTAAGATGGTTTAAAAAGAAGGTATGGAAATTGTTTGGGTTTACTTAACAAGATAGTTTCTCTACTTTGATGCTACGGGTATCGTGTGATTTTCTGTGAAAGGAATGGATCTTTTTAAAGAGTTAAAGTATGTAGTACCTTGGGGTTAAAACCCGAATTTGTTGACATGAAATGAAAGTACCTTGTGTGAGTAACTTGCCTATGTTTTGTGATAGCCTTGTAATACTTTCTTGTTGGCTTGATAAAGTGAACATGTTATGATGCTACGTGTGTTAGTGTCTTGTGACGTTGTGTAAGGGGGTTTTACTTATTGTGCTTATGTTGTTTAACGATAAGCCCGTTGTCTTTGGTATTATATAACTTACACGACTTGTTATGATGTCGGGGGTTAAGCTGCCCCCCGATGCGAGGAATACCTCATGCGGGTCCATGGGACCTATGCGGAGCTGCGGGAGTTCCAGGATTGTGTGCGAGGAATACCTCATGCGGTCTATGTGGCCATGCGGACTACGGGAGTCCAGGACGATGCCGAGGATTAGCTACCCTCGATGCGAGGAATACCTCATGCGGGCCTAGGTGGCCTATGCGGACTGCGGGAGTCCAGGATTAGGCACGCATAATGATACTATGGGCGATTGGCCTTGCTTCGATCATTCGCGGCCTAGAAAAGACCAGTTACATTATATCTATTATTGCTCTTGTTTGTGATGTGGCACTATGTGCGGTTAACTTGGTTGTTTCGTACATATTTGTGAATTGGTTTTAAAATGTTATGGTTATATTTGAGTGATGACCTTGAGGGCGTGAGTCCCTGACTTGACACGATTGTTTATAGATTGTGAAATGGTATCTTTTTAGAGACAATGTTGATGTTCATTACTCTTGTTGATTTGTCGGGCTTTGTGAAACGCATTTTGATTGTCATATACATATCCTGTTTTATATAGACTATTATGATTTCATTCTGATATTTTGATTTCACATACTTGGTACTGTTGTCTTGACCTCCTTGAGGGCTCGTTCATCTGCGCGGTAGAGAGGTACATCAGTCGTTGATCCTCGCTCGTAGGGTCACAGTTCAGCGTTTTGGGAAGCTCCGTTTCTCCGGAGGCTTATCTTTTGGTATGATTCCCTGAGATTGTAGGTACTTGTACATTCAGGGGTATGGAGGGGCCCTGTCCCGTCATAGTTGTTGTAGAAATTCTTAGAGGTCTGTAGTACTGTTGTGGGCAGGATTTGTAAAGGATATAACTGTTCAAGTTTTGGTTTATATATACATGCCGAAAGGCGACATTTTCTTGGTTAGACTGTTCTTACTCGTTATTGTTTCATGTCTGCAAGTTTATATTCCGCTGGTTACTCTGATGTATGCCTACTTGGGTGCCCGGGTAAGGCACCAGTCACGGGCCCGGGATCGGGTCGTGACATTGTTGGCATAAAATGAGAGCCTAAGAGTATGTTAAACTTGCCTATGCTAATTGTGATAGCCTTTGTTGTGCAAGTATTGTATTTCTATGCTACCGCGTCTCTCGATGGAGGGTCGGTTATCTTATTGTTACATGGACATGTCTGCACCGATGAAGGAATTCCGGTGGCATGCGGCCAGGCTGCGGGTTAAACTCTCGGTACAGTATTATTGTTATGCCATGTACTAGCTCTCCATGAGGTTGATGATGCAGGCAGGATCTGGTAGTTAGCCCCTGTACTTGCCCCGGTCGTGGTTGATGCAGGGTGGATCTGGTAGTTGGCTTTCGTACTTGCCCCGGTCAGTTCTTTATCATATTATTTACTTGGACATACTGACACGTTGGGTGGCCCACGAGTATGCTTCCATTTTTATGGTATTCCACGGAGTAGTTCCCCATGAAGTTTCGTGATGCAGGAGGTACCTGGTAGTTAGCTTACGTACTTGCCCCGGTCAGCGACGTGACGCAGGGTGGATCTGGTAGTGGCTTTCGTACCTGCCCCGGTCAGCTTCGTGACGCAGGTGGGATGAGATTAGTGACGCATGCGGTATCTGGTAGTTGGCTCACGTGCTTGCCCGGTCGCTGCGCGCTGGTGGATCAGTGGTTTGCCTTCGCACTTGCCCGGTCGGTTTATAGCATAGTTGGTACGGTAGGCTCTGGTAGATGGCTTCGCATTTGCCCGAATCATATCTCGTGGCGGCAGGCTGGATCTGGTAGCTGGATTTCGTACTTGCCCCGGTCAATTGATGATGTAGGGTGGATCTGGTAGTTATGCCTTACTTGCCCGGTCGGTTTATGACGCAGTGGATCACGGTGGTTAGCTTTCCTACTTGTCGTCACGGTTTTATGACACGGTGGGACACGTGTTCATGTGTATTTTTTGGTGTTGTATTATATATCATAGACTACCGGCAGTGAGGAAGGAGTTCCACGGGCATGATTGATGTCACGACCCGACCTCGGGCCCGCTACTGGTGCCTTACCCCGGGCACCCTAGTGATAATACATCAGAGAAAATCAGCGGAAATAAAAACTTATAGACATGAAACAATATAAAATAAGAAACAGGCTAACCAAAACGGTCACCTTTCTGCATATATATCAAAACCTGAACAGTTACATCCTTTACAAGCCCAACTCACAACAGGACTACAGACCTCTAAGAGTTGGATAACAACTATGACGGGACAGGGCCCCGCCATACCCCTGAATGTACAAGAACCTACAATCTCAGAGAATCATACCAAAAGATAATCCTCCGGAGAAACGGAGCTTCCCAAAAGCGTAACGTGATCCTATGGCGAGGATCAAGCGATGTACCTCTACTGCGGCATGAACGCAGCCCCGAAGGAGGTCGATGCAACAGTACCAAGTATGTGGCGAAAATCAGAATGAAATCATAACAGTCTATATAAAACAGGAGACATGTATGATAACCAAACTACAGTACACAACATATAAGTAGTCATGTCAAGTCAGAGACTCACGCCCTCAAAGTCATCACTCAAATTTAACCATGGGTCTCACGCCCGCAATATCAATCATGCCCGTGGAACTCCTTCCTCACTGCCGACAGTCGTAAGTGTAATGTATAATCATGTGACGCGCCCGTGGCATCCTACCTCACTGTCGACGTACACATATACAATACATATATATATCTCCTTCCTGTGGAATCCCCTATCACTACCGACAGCCGTGGGTGTAACATATAACCATGTGACGCGCCCATGGCATCCTACCTCACTGTCGGTGTACACATATACAATATATATATATATATATCTCATGCCCATGGAATCCCTCATCTCGGGTACATGACTTCATGGAGAGCTAATCCATGGGGTAATAATCGTATATAACATGTCTGTGGCATCCCTCATCTCGGGTACATGTCTTCATGGGGAGCTAGTCCATGGAATAATAATCATATATAACCATGGTCGCATGCCCCGAAATCCCTCATCGTATAAGCATGGCCATGGGGTAATAAAATAAATCCGGGAATCTAACCCGCCTCCTGGTCGCATGCCTCGGAATCCCACATCGCAAGCATGTCCAAGGATTAATCACAATGGAAGCATACCCGTGGAAGCCTCCGTCACTGTCGGTACGTCCAAGTAAATTCACAGCAAGACAGCCGGCCCTCCAACTGAGAGACGCGGTAGCATAGAAATAAAACACTTGCACAACAAAGGCTATCACAACTAGCATAGGCAATTTTAACATACTCCTAGACTCTCATTTTATGCCCAAAAAAATCCGGGTTTTAACCCCAAAGTACTACATACTTCAACTTTCTTAAAAAAGATCCATTTCTTTCACAAAAGTCACATGATACTAATACCCGTAGTAGCAAAATAGAGTAACTATCATTTTAAGTAAACCAAAACAATTTACATACCTTCCTTTTAAATAAACCAAGACAAAACCATGCCTTCTTTTAAAACCAAATCAAAACAATACCATGCCTTCCTTTAAAACCAAATCAAGACAATACCATGCCTTCCTTTAAAACCAAATCAAGACAATACCATGCCTTCCTTTTAAACAAAAACACTTCTCCTTTTTAAAGTCAAGTAACAATATACTTTTCAAAATAGTTTAAGCTTCCTAACTTCAAATTCTCAAGTCTCTTCTCTTTTAGAAATCAAGTTTCTTACTTTGGGAATCAAGAAAATCAATACTTGTTTATAATGATCTTATTAAAGCAGCCATGATCTAGAAAATGTAATACAATTTTGTCTTATCTTAGCTTCTATGCAGATGGAGAATTCTACTCATTTTAATTTAATTGATTGTCGATACATTTTCTTTTATTAACGTTGCAATGGCTTGTTCGATACTTATTCTCCTTTCCGAAATCAAGATAACTTTATTCTTTTAAAGACCAAGTACCCATTACTCACGAATGAGGTTTCACAACTTTTTAACACAATTCAAGTCCTTAACATTTCATATCAAGTCACTTAACTCTAGAATCAAGTCAAGGACACAAAAAGGAAATCCAACTCCTTTAACACACGTGCGTCTACCGCACTATATATTTCACAAATAATCATGCTCAAGAGAATAGGAAGAATCACATACCTCTTCGTCTTAATCCACTAGCCCAATCGAGTATGCCGCGCGTAGAATATCCACCTATAATAACCACAATACATCTATCAACTTCTAGTTCCCTTCGTAGAATATTTCTATGTATAAGGTTTCTTATTCTACGGAAAATTTGGCAGCACTTCCCCTGTAACTACGTACTTCTCCACCTTTTTTCAAGGCCCGAAATCAATAGCCAACATGCCACATTTAAGGCGCAACAATCCAACAAGTCAAAGGGGATTACACGCCTAACTGGACGTGTAAAATTCTGCCCCACAATATACAAAACAGTCCATTTCTTTTCAATCTTCTATCCACATATCATATACTCAATTATAAACTACTACAACATGTAATCTCCTATTACAATAGAAGAACAAAGATCATTACCTCGATAAGCCCAAAAATATCCAAGAACTTAAAGTCGCTCCTTAGCAAGTTTAGCTCCAAATCCTTACATTCCAATCCGCTACACGCAACCCTTAGAAGCTCCTAACCAACTTCTCTTCAAGATTCAACTCCAAAAAGTGAATAACACTTAGGTTCCAAACATAGCAACTTTCGGCCAAGGCAAGGTTTTAAGGCTAGGGGTGTGAAATCTTGCCTAACTCTTGGTTCACAATATTCCTAACACCTTAAGGAAGAACACTTAAAAGTTTAAGGATTTTTGGACAACATTTGGTCAAGTGAAAGGGCCAATGCCGAGAACACTCAAGGAAGGGATGGAGTATTTGCCTTGGAAATCTCAAGTGTGGGATGAAGTCTTGCAATCCCAATGGAGGGGTATTTATAAGATAACCAAGGGATAGGATCAAAGCAAGTGTGTGGATGAGAATGGGGAAAAGTGTGTGTGGGTCCCATAATCCACTTGTCCACACAATTACTTGAGACAAGTGGCTTGCCACTTGTCTCACCATTTCGGCCAAGGGCCACTTGTCCACACAAAACGGCCACAATGCCACCTAAGGGGGTGACACGTGTCGCCCTCCTATTCGTCCAAAATATTTTCATCTTCCGGAAACATCCATATTGGCCAAAATCTCGAAAACACTATGGGCCCCACAAAACCGTAAATTTTCCCCGTGGGCCCCACGTGACCAAATCTGGAAATAAAATTCCATAATTCTATTATATTCCCAGAAGTCCGAATACCAAATCTGGGAATCCAATTCCCATTAATCAACCTTTTCCTTCACACAATCCGGAAAATTTTCCGTCGGAAAATCAAATCTTTCTTCCTTTCCAATCTTAATGTCGTATTCTCGTATGTACATCCTCACATACATACCTTGGAACTACGGGGTGTAACAATTGATATTGCGGGCGCGAGACCCATGGTTCTGTTTGAGTGATGACTTTGAGGGCATGAGTACCTGACTTGACATGACTGTTTATATTGTGTATTGTAGTTTGGTTATCATAGGATCACGGTTCTGTGTATTGGGAAGCTCCGTTTCTCCGGAGGCTTATCTTTGGTATAGATTCCCTGTCATTATAGGTACTTGTACATTCAGGGGTATGGCGGGGCCCTGTCCCGTCATAGTTGTTATATCAAACTCTTAGAGGTCTGTAGTCCTGTTGTGAGTTGGGCTTGTAAAGGATGTAACTGTTCGGGTTTTGATATATACAGAAAGCTGACCGTTTTGGTTAGCTTGTTTCTTACTTTATATTTTTCCATGTCTATGAGTTTTATTCCGCTGATTTTTCTTTTATGTATTATCACAAGGGTGCCCGGGGTAAGGCACCAGTCACGGGCCCGAGGTCGGGTCGTGACAAGAAGGAATCATGAATAGCACCACATGTATATTCTATACATAGAATCATGTCAAAAGAAGGAAGAGGTTCACATACCTCGCGATGATTATCAATAAGTAGCAAAATGCTCCAAAGTACTTTAACCTTGATAGCTATTCCATCCTTTAAGTAGAATACGCTATACGTAGTACTTCAACCTATAATGGCCATAATACGTCCATTAACCTCTAGCTTCAAACGTAGAATATTCTAAGTGTAAAGTCACCAAATTCTACGGAAAATCGGACAACACTTCCTTTGTTTCTACGTACTTTTCCACCTTTTTCAAGGCCCGAAAAATCAATAACCAAACGCCACATTTAAGGCTCAACAATTCAGCAATTCAAAGGGGATTACACGCCTAACAGGACTTGTGAAATTATGCCCCACAATTAATATAAAACTGTCCAATAATAAGTGCAATTCTCGGCTACAATCCATGCCTAAAACAATGTCAATTTCCGTTCGATTCCTTTTCAATACAAGTTGTTATTCCAACATGTTATATACATAATAACAATTACAACAACTATATTCCCTTCTCTCAATAACATACGACAGTCGTAATTAATAATTAACTTGAATTACAATCTTAACGGCTAACATGCCATTTTCGGTTTTGAGCTTCTAAAATTCCATAACACTTATCAATCTTCATAACATATATCACATGCTCATTTCTAACTTATCATAACATGAAATCTTCAATTCTGATAGTAAGACGAAGATTATTACCTCATTTAGCCCAAATATAATCCAAGATTACAAGTCGATACTTAGCAACTCTAGCTTCTCTTTTCGACGTTCCAATCCACTCCAAGCAACCCTTAGAAGCTTATGAAGAACTCCTCTTCAAGTTCCAACTTGAAAGTTGAAGAACTCCTTAGGTTTTTGCCTTGCGACTAACGTGAAAACGTAGTTTTTCCGGAATCTTTCTATTGAGATACCCTTACAATACCCTTAGTTTTACACCCCGTAATTCCAGGATATGTTTAAGAGAAGGTACGTAAGGAAACAAGACTTAAAAAAATTTGAACGAACGAAAGAATTGTTTTCCAAGGAAAAAATCTTCAGAACCTCGGGAAGGAAAAAGATTGTTCGTTAATGAGAATTGGGTTCTCAGAACTTTTTATTTGAGACTGTTGGAATTTATCGGAATTATGGAATTCTATTTTGAGTTGGAATCGTGGGGCCCACAGAAATTTTACGTTTTTGTGGAGCCCACGAGGTTTAGATATTTTGACCAATTATGGAAATTTCGGGAAATGAAATATTTTAGACCAATGGGAGGGCACCCTCCACATGTGCTTGTTGGATGAATAAAAATGGACCAAGTCAACTAGAAAAGTGGAGCTTGACATAATTGACCCAATCCTAGCCATCCATTTGTTTTGATCTCACCCTTGGTCTCTTTATATATTACTACTACTAGTGCAAGACTAGACAAAATCCAACACTTAGAAAAATTTCATTTCCTTGTTCTTGAAGAAAAGTTTGTCGGTTTGTGTCCATTCCCACACTAAAAATTTTAGTTTGTGGTTCATTATTCACAATACTTTAACCCAAGGTTCCTAGGGGTATTGTAAGGATACCTCAATAGAAAGATCCCGGAAAAACGACATTTTCACGTTAGTCGCAAGGCGAAAACCTAAGGTGTTCTTCAACTTTGAAGTTGGAACTTGAAGAGGAGTTCTTCACAAGCTTCTAGGGGTTGCTTGGAGTGGATTGGAACGTCAAGAAGAGGAGCTAAGGTTGCTAAGGATCGACTTTAAATCTTGGATTGGATTTGGGATTATTGAGGTATAAATCTTTGTCTTACTATTGTGATTGAAGATTCCATGTTATGATAAGTTAGAAGTGATCATGTGATATATATTATGAAGATTGATAAGTGTTATGGAATTATGGAAGCCAAAATCCGAAACTAGCATGTTTAGCGATAAGATTGTAATTCAATTTAATTGTTAGTTTTAGTAAATCGCATTTTATGTAAAGAAGTGATTATAGTTGTTAAGATTGGTTGCGACTATATAACATGTTTGAATAACAACTTGGATTGAAAAGAAATTGGAAAAGGAAATGGGAAATAACTACTTGTTGTTATATTGTAAAATTGCCGAAATGGTCTAGAATTTTGGAATATTTTGGCGCAGTTTTGTGGCAGTTTTACGGGCTGTTTTAGACTAGTATATATGCATAAATTGGGTGGTTATTTATATGATTAATGTGGTAGAATTGGCTAGTGAAGGTCCTAAGGTATAAAGGTGAAAAAGGGTGCAAAAAGGCTTCATATCTTATCCTAAATATTGATGAAATTATGGACTGTTTTGTATACATGGTGGGACAGAATTTTACACGTCCTGTTAAGACGTTTAATCTACTTTGGTTAGATGAATTGGTTAGCCTTAAATGTGGTGTTTGGTTATTGATTTTCGGGCCTTGAAAAAGGTGAAAAAGTATGTAGAAACAAAGGAGGTGTTGCCCGATTTTCCGTAGAATAAGAGACCTTACACTTAGTATGATTCTACGTTAAAAAGCTAGGAGTTGATAGACATGTTATGATTAATATAGGTTGAAGTACTACGAGTAGCGTATTCTACTTGAAAGGTGGAAAAGGTAGCAAGGTTAAAGTAATTGGGAGCATTTTGCTACTTGTCGATAATCGTCGCGAGGTATGTGAACCTCTTCCTTCTTTTGGCATGATCCTACGTATGAAATAGCTATGTGATATTATTTCATGATTCCTTCTACTCTTAGAAGTTAAGAGGTATTCACGTTGTTGATTCTAAGTTAAAGGTATGTCTAAGTTATCCTAAGTCCTTACCAAGTCTTATGGGGGATGTTGGTAAGAAGTGTTAGGAAGTTATGAAGTGTGAATTAAAGCTTTGTGCCTTGATTTAATTGAAGTAAGTAAATTTTATGTTTGAAAATGACTTGAATTTATATGTGAAACGGGGATTGATTTTAAAAGTGGAAGTTATATGATTTTAAAGAGAATAAGCTACTTGGTTTTGGAAGTGTATGAAACTTTATTTTTCAAGATTATGGGACTTGATTTCTAAAGTATAAGCGACATGATTTTAAAGAGTATATGATACGAGGTTTTAAGACTATAAGCCTTGATTTTATAAGTGGAAATGACTTAATTTGAAAAGTATGGCTTCTTGATCTATTTCAAAAGTTAAGAAGATTGATTTCAAAAGAGTATGTAACTTGAGTTTTAAAAAGAAGAATTTATTGATTTAAAGGAGAGGGAGTGGCATGATTCTTTTATAAGTATGTATGTGTCACGACCCGACCCCGGGGCCGCGACTGGTACCCTACCGGGGTACCCTGTCAGGTATACATCAGAGAATAGCAGCGGAACATACATAACACATAACTTATAAAAAGGTAAACATCACTGGCCAGCCGATAAGGCTGCCTTCCATAAAACATACTTAAACAAAAGTATGGCAGTACAACTGGTTCTTATAGCCCAAAACACATATGTGACCACAGACCTCTAAAGATAACAACTGTGGCGGGACAGGGCCCCGCCATACCCCTGAATGTACAAAATACCTATAGCATCGGGGAATATCCGTACCAATAAACAAGCTTCCGGAGGAATGGAGCTTCTGACACCGGAACAGTGATCCTAAGAACGAGGATCCACAATCTGCTTACCCTTACCTGCGGCATGAACGCAGCCCCCAAGGAAGGGTCGATACACATATGTACCAAGTATGTAAAGTCGGAAAATCCGTAATAATGATATCATAAGTCTAAAAGTAAGTGAGTCATGGAAGACAAACAAAATACCTTTTACTGTGCCTTACTAACAATGAGAGTGACAAGTATATATAATACTGCATAAAATAGGGGCCTCATGATCAAAACAGGGTACCTCGCCCGTAGTATCAATAAGCACCCCTACTCCTGGGACTATTTCACCCGCATAGGTCCTGTGGACCCGCATGAGGTATTCCTCGCATAGGTCATGTACCGCCGCGTGGGACTATTTCACCCGCATAAGCCCATAAGGACTCGCATGAGGTATTCCTCGCATCGTGGGTAGCAAATCCACGGAACAGGTGGTATAACGATCTTGGGGACTTACCTCTCAGATATACTCTTACCCTGAAGCAGATGGTATAACGATCTTGGGGCTTGCCCCTCAGATATACTCTTACACTGAAGCAGATGGTATAACGATCTTGGGGCTTGCCCCTCAGATATACTCTTACACTGAAGAAGGTGGTATGACGATCTTGGGGCTTTCCCCTCAGACATACTCTTACCCTAGAGAAGGTGGTATAACGATCTTGGGGCTTGCCCCTCAGATATACTCTTACCCTAGCTCAAACTGTCATCATATCATAATCATAAATAAGTTAAGAAAACTTATAACTTCTTATTAGTCTTGTTCATATACCCTCTCATTTTAGTTTACTTAAGACACTTAATCATATCTTTGATAAAAGAAAACCGGGAATTTAACCCAAGTACTACATACTTCAACTCTTTTAATAGTGACTCTTTTTCATACATAAAACCTTTGGGCAATTGATGCCTTAAAATCAGTTTGCCTTTCATAAATCAAATCATTTGTCCTTACTTGTCTTACTTAGAGTAAACCTCTTCTCATTAACCTTCTATAAAGCTAATAAACCAACTTCCCATAAAGTTGTTATATTAACCCTACACTTTAGTAAAATCATACTTTTCCCCTAACCGAGGGACTTATACATTCTTAAAACGAAACAAGTCATTATATACTTAAAACAAGTAAGAATACCAAATCTTGTACGTCTACCGTACTACATAGTTTCATCTATTCATGCTCAAGAGATAGGAAAGCTCCACATACCTCTTCGGTCAATCCACTTGCTAAGTCCAAACTACCGCAAGTAATATTTCAACCTAATATAACCATGATACGTTTATTAACCTCTAATTTCAATGTAGAATAATCCAAGTTCAAAGTCACCAAATTCTATGGAAAATTGGGCAGCATTTCCTTTGTTTCTACATACTTTGCCACCTTTCTCAAGGCCGAATTTATCATCCAAACGCCACCTTTAAGGCTCAACAATCCAACACTTCAAAGGGGATTACACACCTAAACTTGGGTGTGTAAAATTCTGCCCCATAAGGTACAACAATTCACTTAATAATTCTAAGGTAGTTTTTAGGCTACAACATGCTCATAATATCTTCTTAACCAATTCTTTCATATGCAAACCACATTTCTTACATGCAAGGACTCTAAGTGCATTATTTACTACTACACATCCCTTCTTCTTCACATGCAACATTAATAACTAACCATAAGAGAAGAAATGTTACCTTAAAGCTTTAGCCAAACTTATTCCAACAATTTTGCTAGCCTCCTTGCCAAGAACACCACCACAATAACACCAACAAGCTTGCCACAAGCTTCCTTCTTGTTCTTAACTTTGATTTTTCTTAGGCTTGAATTCCTCTTGGAATTTTAAAGAGAAGTGGGAGCTTAAGCTTAGAGAGAGAGAGAGGGATTAGAAAGATGACCAAGTCTTCAAGACTTGGTCAATATAAACATGCAACAAAATCAGATTGGGGGACACTTGTCACCCTCCCAAGGTCTTTTAAAAGAGAAAATCTGATTTTTCCTAAGTGTTTCCGCCAGGAATCCCTTGCGCCATGCGGCCGGCTATGGCGCTGAAACCTCTACGGACTCTCGAAACTTCCGGCGCCGCGGCCCTGGCGCCGCGGCGCTGCAACTTCAGCGACCCCTCAGTATTTCCGACGCCGCGGCCCTGCATCCGGCGCCGCGGCCCTGTCGCCTTTGTCCGAAACACATTTCTGTCCGACTGCGCACTGAACTTGTAACTCTCATAACTTTCTACTCCGACGTCCTATCGACGAACGGTTGGTTGCGTTGGAATCTAGACTCAACGAACTACGCCCTAGGCCTTTGAAACACTTAGGAACTCTCAATGTACCGGGTCATAACCCGCCTCAAAGTTGACTAAAACCCATCCGGAACAATCCGTCAACCTATCCTTTGAAAATTTTAAGTCTTACATGCTTTCGTACGCTCTCATACGTAGGGTCAGAACTACGGGGTATAACAGTATGTACGTAGTATTTTTTGGTTTAGTTTCCCTAATTTTGCAAGAATAAAAGTGTCTTAAGTTCTCTAAAATGAAAGGTTGTTATAATAGCTTTATGGGAAGTTGTTATAACGACTTAAGAAGAAGTGAAAAGATGGTTTAAAAATGTTATGTAAGGAAAATCACACCGAGCCTACAAATAGGCCGGATTATGTTATGAAATACACCGAGCCTACACAGCCGGATTATGCCATATTACCAGAGCCTACACATAGGTCGGGTTACGTCATCTTACACCGAGCCCCACAGGCGGGCCGGATTATGCTACATGATTCCACAGTACACCGAGCCCCACAGGCGGGCCGGATTATGCTACATGATTCCATAGTACACCGAGCCCCACAGGCGGGCCGGATTATGATACATGATTCCACGATGCAAGCGCGGCGGGCGAATTATGTTACATGATTCCACAGTACACCGAGCCCCACAGGCGGGCCGGATTATGCTACATGATTCCACAGTACACCGAGCCCCAGAGGCGGGCCGGATTATGCCACATGATTCATCAATACACCGTGTCCCGCAAATGGGCCGGATACGTTATCACGTATGGATAATCAAAGTAAGCTCCCAAATAAGAAGTCCCTCCATAAAGGGACGGATTATGTTATGTAAGATATGTAAGTTATGTGGAAAAACTTGATTAAATTCTTAAGTATGTATGTAAGAATATGATGTTAACTCTTATTGAAAGAAGGAAAAGAACGGTTAATATACGATTGATTTCTGGAGTTAAAATGGCACGGTATGATCTGGTATTTTATTTTTATACTTGCCCCTGTCATTCTTTTATACAGTTATGATGTGGTTACTGTACCTTATTTATGTTCCATACTGCATTTTGTTAGACCCACTTGGGTGCGTTCATGCCCGCAGTGTTAGGTACACAGTTGGTGATCCTCGCTCTTAGGATCTCCTCGATTCTGGGAAGAAGCTCCATTCACTCCGAGGCTTATCTTTGATGCAGTTTCCGATGTTGTAGATTTATGTACATTCGTGGGTATGGCGAACCCGTCCATACGCTTGTAATTCTTAGAGGTCCGTAGTCATATCTTGTGGGTCGGTTTGAAAAAGAAGAAGGATGTAATCGTGTTTGGTTAAGTATATGTATATTGTCTGCGAGTAGCCTTATCCGCTAACTTGTTGTTTATTTCTTGTTGATTTATTTTATAAGTTTCATGTATGTTCCGTGATTATCTCGATGTATACTGTGGCGGTGCCCAGTAGGGCACCGCGAGCTTGGTCGGGTCGTGACAAAAGTGGTATCAGAGCAGTCAGTCCTCGGAATGTCTACAGACCGTGTCTAGTAGAGTCTTGATTATCGGTGTGTTGGGCGCCACACCCATAAACAGGAGGCTACAGGACATTTATGAGTTGGTTTCTATTCTTCTCGCTCTGAGATCGTGCCATAGAGCTGTGTTATTAAGATAATTCCTCTCTTACGTATTATTATGTTACAGCTATGCCTCCAAGGAGGGCAACAGTCGCCCAGAAGGGCAAATCAGTAGTAGTAGCTACCAGTTAGACTCAGAGAGTTGATAGGGCTTATGCCCAGAGTATACCGGATGTTATGTCGCAGTCGGCGAGTTCTTCTGCGCCAGGTTTTGAGGCCCCAGCACCAGAGCCTCCAGTTTCTCAGTTAGGAGAAGACTATAGGGTCATGAGGGAAACAGTTATGTTATTGACCAAGATAGCGGTGTTACAGTTTCATCAGCAGGAGGTTATTCGGCCAGTACAGACAAGTGTATAGATGGTAGAGGGCCAACGCGGGAATCAGCGTAAGAGGGCTAGACCGGTTGGTTATCCCGGTGAGTTCTTGGACGAGCATCCTCAGCAGCGAGTGAGATATTCGTCCCAGCCTACCCAATACATACCCCCGCAGCTCACAGGTGGGAGATTTGACCCCACAAGGTATTTAGGAGCCGGTCGAGCTCCAGGGGTCGAGGTTCTCAGAGGAGCAGAGGATTTTCTCAGTCGAGGCCACTTATTCCTCAGTGTTTCCGATGTAGTAAGCGTCATTTGGGGAAATTCCGTTATGGAACAGGTGTTTGTTTTTATTGTGGCCGTCCGGGCCATATACCGAGGGTATGTCCTTTTAGAAGCACGGTGAGGTGGCTCACTATGAGGCGGTGGTTGGTTCCCTTCCCTCGCGGTCGTCTCTCGAGCGGGGTGTTGGATGTCGGCCAGTGGTAGAGGTCAAGGTGGAGTTTATAGTTCTGGCGGTCCTTCGAACCGCATAGATGACGTGGCTACTGGGCAGGATCAGGAGGCAACATCGCATGGGGTTACATGTATATTTCGATTCTTTTGAATCATACGTGCATTGATAGATTCAGATTTCACCCTAGCATATATGTTTTCCCTTTGTTGCTAGTAGTTGTAAGTGATAGTACCCCAGAGGTAGGGGTACTTTGATTAGTAAAGTGAAAGGTGAAAAATGTTGACAAGAATGATAAGTGAACTGAGACTATAGTTGTGTAGGGTTCACAAGTTGTAATTTCCCCATAATAAGTGTAAGACCGATAGGGAAGAATGTACAGTAGAGATACTTCGGCCTATGTGACGGACCTCTAGTGAATATGTTATACCCCGTATTTTCAGAGTATGTACGTGAGGACGTACGTAGAAAATTTGAGCCTTAAGTTAGGCAAGTTTCGAAATTTGTACACAACACCCGATTAGAGTCGTTTTTAAACTAAACGCTTCATGACTTTTGTTGGGAAAATTCGGCTATGTCATTTATAATTTTTGCGGATTTTTCGAGAGGCGAAACATTTTGGACCAACGGAGGGTGACAAGTGTCACCTCACATCGCCTGAGTGGGCGGAAAAAGGGACGAACAAGGTGGCTTGTTTTGTCTTGGAGTTGGTAGGATATTTTGTGTGCAAGTTGGCTTAGGACACTTGCCCAAATCTTGGCCTTACACTTGCCTTGCACTTGGCATAATCTTGGCCATTGGTTGGCCATCCCTTGACCTATAAATACCCCTCTAATGCAAGAGTTATTCTTCATCCACACTTGTGAAATTCCAAGAAAAATACTCCCTCCCTCTTGTGAGCAATTAATCGCCACACTACCCCTGCAGGTGAGCCTTGGCAGAGCCACCCCCTCCTTTGTGGTGTTTGGCGTGGGGTACCCCTAGCCTAGTTGTTTCCGTATAATACCCTTTGTTGTGGTATAGAAATACTCTCCTAGTATTGTTATAATGTCCAAAATACTTTAGCCCAAATACCTTGTAGTACTTTCCAAAGTACCCTTTGTATGAAAAGCCCAGAAAATACGATTATACTTTCCTTTAGCCTCTAAACGAAACCCTAAGGAAATCTTCACCCGTAGTTGAAGTTGTAAGTAGAAGTTGGTTAGAACTTAAGAGTTGTTTGGAGGCGGATTGGAGCACTCGGAGTAGGAGCTAAGCGTTGCTCGGGAGGCGACATTATACTTGGATAATTTTGGGCTTATCGAGGTAAACACTACTGTCCTTCTATTGTAATTGGAAATTACATGTTGTTAGAATATATAGTTGAAGTATACTATATATAGAATCAACATAGTATTGTGGCAATGTCTTTTGACTTAAGCCTGAAGAATAAAGAACTGAACTGAACTGTAATTACATAGGGCTGTATTACAGTAGGCTTGTATAGCATTACTGTGTAGTAGAATTGTACACGTCCGGTTAGACGTGTAAAACCCCGTTGGGTTGGTAGCGGCCTCGATAGAGGAGGAGATTTCTGTTGTTGCGGGAGAGTCGCGAATTTTACGTAGATTATGGAACGTTGAGATCTAGATGTTAATAAGCGCGCGTGGCCTTATAGGTTGAAGTACTACGTGTGGAGTGATCCACTTGGCTTAAGGAGTAGCCGTGGTTTGAGGTACTTGAGCGTTTTGCTATTAGTCGACAATCGTCGCGAGGTATGTGAACCTCTTCCGTCTCTTCTAGCATGATATGTGTGAACTATGTAGTACGGTACGTCATGTGTTAAGCGTGTTTGATTGCTCTTAAAACATAAAGTGTTATAACGGCTTTATGGGAAGTTGGTTATAACGACTTTATGTAGGTAAGAAAATACTTTGTGGTTTTAAAAGGTAGCGATGTGAACTATAAGCGGCTAGTTATAATAAAGAACTTGATGTATTTCAAAGATTTATAAATCGAGAGTAACACTTGGTTTTAAAGGATTTAAAAGAGTTATACTAGCTTTATGGGAGTTAGGTATAATGTCTTAAGAGAAGTATAGAAAATGGTTTAATGATGTTAGAAGTTAAGAGACTTGATCTTATAAGATAAGAGACTTAACTTATTTGTTTTAATGTGGATGTTTGTGTGAAACCTCATTCGTGAGTAATGAGTACTTGGTTTTATTTAAAGGGATAATGTTTTACGATTTGGAAATCGAATGTGTATCGACAGCACCAATCGCAGCGTTAATAAAGGAAAATGTATTGAATAATGATGTATCGTATTAAAACCGGTAGAAACCTCCATCCGCATAGAAACTAAGATGAGACAAAATGATATTACATTTTCTAGATCATGGTCTTTGTAATAAGAATGTTGTAAACAAGAATAACCTACTCTCACGTGAGACATATATTACTCAATTGTTCTAAAAGAAATCAAGTGATTAAGTTTATGAACTATGAAACCATTTGAAAATGAGAAGCTTGAGTAATTGAAACTAGGCAACCGGAACTTAGGAAAAGAATGTTGTTACTTGATTTTGGAAAGGAATGTGGGTTGGTCATTCTAAGGCTACGTATCGGGTGACTTTTTAAAAGTAATGGATCTCTTTTAAAGAACTTAACGTATGTAGTACTTTGGGGTTAAAAACCGGACTTTGGCATAAAATGAAAGTACTTTGAGTTGTTGTGAAACTTGCCTATGCTTGTTGTTGTGAAACTTGCCTATGCTTGTTGTTGTGAAACTTGCCTATGCTTGTTGTTGTGAAACTTGCCTATGCTTGTTGTTGTGAAACTTGCCTATGCTTGTGATGATAGCCTTTGTTGTGCAATTGTGGTATTTACGTATACCGTGTCTCTCGATAGAGGCGGTTGACTTGTTGAGAACTTACTTGGGCGTCTTTGGCGGTGATGGAGAATTCCACGGGTATGTTTCCATTTTGATTCTGTCTTGTTGTTGATGTCACATGGACATGTCTACCGTCTGAGATTCGGGTACGGCCGTGCGGCCGTTGATTACCCGATATATGGTTATTACGCAACATGGGCGTGTCTACCGTCTGAGATTCGGGGCATGTGGCCATGCGGCGGGGTTGACCACCCGATATATTGTTATTGAGGTTACATGGGCATGTCTACCGTCGCAGATTCGGGCATGTGGCCACGCGGCATTGTTATTATTGTTGCATCATGGACATGTCTACACCGGCGCAGATTCGGGCACGCGGCCATGATGCGAACATGATGGATGTTGTGGGCGTGAGACCCATAGTTATATTTGAGTGGTGACTTTGAGGCGTGAGTCACGACTTGGCTAACTTTTATGTTGCGTTACGTATTTTGGTTATCATACATGTCTCCCGCTTTTTAAGCTATTATGATTTCATTTATGATGTTGTGATTTCACATACTTGGTACTGTTATCTTGACCTCCTTGAAGTGCGTTCATGCCGCAGTAGAGGTACATCGGTCGTGGATCCCCGCCTAGGATCTCATTTCAGCGTGTTGGAAAGCTCCGTTCCTTGGAGGCTTATCTTTGGTATGTTTCCACTGAGTTGTAGGTTCTTGTACATTCAGGGTATGGCGAGCCCCTGTCTGTCATAGTTGTTGTAAATCTTAGAAGTGCATGCTTTGTTGTGGCGGGGTTTGTAAAAAGGATAACTGCTCGGGTTTTTATGTATATCTGAAAGTAATGTTTTGGTTGCTTTTTATTTATTATATCTCTTGTTTCATGACTCGTGTTTTATTTTCCTGGTTTTCTCGATGTTGTATCACTAGGGTGCGGGTAAGGCACGATGCGGGCCCGGTTCGGGCGTTACAAAGTGGTATCGTGAGCGATTAGTCCTCGGAAAGTGTCTGACCGTGTCTAGTAGAGTCTTGATTATCGGTGTGTTGTGCACCACATCTATAATCGGAGGCTATAGGACATTTAGGATTGGTTTCATTCTTCTCATTACGAGATCGTGCCTTAGAGTCGTGTTGTAAGTTGGACCCTCGGCGTGTTTCGTTTTACGATTATGCCTCTGCGAGGCAACGGGGCCCAGAAGGGCAAAGCGTGAGGAGCTGCTAGTGGGATTCAGAGAATGCGAGCGCAGCGGCCATTACGAGTAGTGCTTGACGGCGAGTTTTGCGGCCGCCCGGCACCAGCAGAGTTTAGAGCGCAGCGATGGCTGCTGAGACTCTGATACGAGCCTCGGTCCGCGATGCAGGCGGGAGACGGGTCACGCGAGACGGCCCGATTATTGGCGAGGTTGTGGCGATATGAGGATAGGGCCAGCGGTTCGATTCAGCCCAGCGAAGACTGTAGTACCCGAGGCGCAGTTTGAGGCTACGATTTCCTTAGTTGTAGAACTTTGAGTTTCTGGAGTCGGCGGGAGGATGATCCGCAGGAGTTCATCCGTCGATTCTGAAGGATCATGCGGGTGATCAAGGCTTGAGAGGAAGTCGTGACATTTAGTTTGCATCGGTGCGTGATACCGCGATCGATTGGTTTGACTTCGTGGGAGCTTTCGGGAGAGCATGCGACTTCCCGTTTGGGACGAGTTTTGGGGCCTTCGCACATTTCTTGCCTCCACAAATGAGAGGGCTCGCCGACAAATTTTTGATGTTGAGGCGAGCAGCGTCTGATTCGGGAGTACAATGTGAGTTCGACTCATTGGCGGTATGTTCCCGCATTAGTAGCTAGTATGGAGGATCGAGTGCACCGATATGTTACGAGGCTCGATGATTACCTAGCGAGAGTTGTTGGTGTTTCTCTTCGGGCATGGACATTGCCGCATTCGAGCTCATGCACTTGGAGTGCGAGGCGAGCGCAGATCGGCAGGTGGACCGCTTTGCGAAGAAGGCCAAGCGGTCGGATATTTTGGCGACTTTCGAGGCGGACCGCCTCGGCCAGACTAGTTATGTACCTCGCCATTGCAGTGGTCCCCGCGACGCCGGGACCTCGGGATATTCGAGGAAGCAGTCGGGGCTCCTGTGCTTGAATGTTCGAGGAGTAGGGTGTTGGCGGATCACGATCACCCTACCTCGGTGTGGTCGATGTAGTAGACCGCATTTGAAGTGTCGTAGTACGAGGAGCTTGTTATTCTGCGGCCAGCGGGGCCATATGACGAGAATCAGGCCGGGTAGCTGGTAGGATAGCACAGACTCTCGGAAGCGATTGCGGGTTCTTCACCTTCCATAGCGAGCGAGAATGTTCGTACCGTGAGCCCGGTAGAGGTCGCGGTGGGAGTTCGATTCTAGCGGTCCTTTGAGCGCCTACTTTCAGGTATATCCTTAACCATCTAGAGTTTTATATGTTATGATAATGTGTTAAGTGTTATGTTCGGATAGCTTTGTGCAAAAATGTGACTTAGAAGCATGCTTAGTGAAAGGGTAAGCCTGGGGTGAGAAAATGATGAACCTTAGAATATTACAGAGGAGACCTTAGATGTAAGGCCGTTTTGAGTACAAGTTTTGCAAGTGATCCTTGCCGAGTGCATTTTATGCCTAGAATGTATTGTGTGATAAGTCCACTGGTTGAGTAAATGAAAGTGGTAGCTTTCATGATGTGATTTAGCAAGATTGTTAGTGTCGAGGAAGCGAGAGTTGGCGCGATAGTGGGTCGGGTTGGGGCCGTGTGCGGGCCAACCCGCGTCCGCTTCGAGGAAGGGTCAGCTCTGGGTGGTCCGCGGTGGCGAGTCACGAGGGTGCTAGGCCCAGTTTAGATGACCAGCGTATGAGTTCGTGGATACGTTCGACCAGTAGATCGTGAAGGCGGGAATGGCCTTAAGGAAGATCGAGGCGAGTAAGATGACCAAGTTCGAGGTAGTGACTCCAAAGTTTTGGGAACTGAAATGATGATCAAGTATGGTACATATACTAGAAGAGTTCAAGTGTTCGGAGGGCACTACGAGTAAGGAGGGAAGAGAACGTGTGTTATGTTTGTGGCCATGTGTGGCATTGGCAACTTGTTAGAAGATCTTCTTCGTAATCCGTCTTTAGAAGGAACATTCGGGACGAATGTTTCTAAGGAGGGGAGAATGTTATACCCCGTATTTTCAGAGTATGTACGTGAGGACGTACGTAGAAAATTTGAGCCTTAAGTTAGGCAAGTTTCGAAATTTGTACACAACACCCGATTAGAGTCGTTTTTCGACGAAACGTTTTCACAGCTTTTGTTGGGAAAATTCCGGCTATGTCATTTATAATTTTTGCGGATTTTTCCGAGAGACGAAACATTTTGGACCAACGGGAGGGTGACAAGTGTCACCCTCACATCGGCCTGAGTGGGCGACAAAGGGGCGAACAAGGTGGCTTGTTTTGTCTTGGAGTTGGTAGGATATTTTGTGTGCAAGTTGGCTTAGGACACTTGCCCAAATCTTGGCCTTACACTTGCCTTGCACTTGGCATAATCTTGGCCATTGGTTGGCCATCCCTTGACCTATAAATATCCCTCTAATGCAAGAGTTATTCTTCATCCACAATTGTGAAATTCCAAGAAAAATACTCCCTCCCTCTTGTGAGCACTTAAATCGCCACACTACCCCTCGAGTGAGCCTTGGCGAGAGCCACCCCTCCCTCAGTGGTGTTTGGCCGTGGGGTACCCCCAGCCTAGTTGTTTCGTATAATACCCTTTGTTGTGGTATAGAAATACTCTCCTAGTATTGTTATAATGTCCAAAATACTTTAGCCCAAATACCTTGTAGTACTTTCCAAAGTACCCTTTGTATGAAAAGCCCAGAAAATACGATTATACTTTCCTTTAGCCTCTAAACGAAACCCTACGGAAATCTTCACCCGTAGTTGAAGTTGTAAGTAGAAGTTGGTTAGAACTTCTAAGAGTTGTTTGGAGCGGATTGGAGCACTCGGAGTAGGAGCTAAGCGTTGCTCGGGGCGACATTATACTTGGATAATTTTGGGCTTATCGAGGTAAACACTACTGTCCTTCTATTGTAATTGGAAATTACATGTTGTTAGAATATATAGTTGAAGTATACTATATATAGAACTGAACATAGTATTGTGGCAATGTCTTTTGACTTAAGCCTGAAGAATAAGAATCAACTGTAATTACATGGGTGTATTCTGATGAGACTTGTATAGCATTCTTGTGTAGTAGAATTGTACACGTCAGGTTAGGCGTGTAAACCCCCGGTTGGCTTGGTAGCGGCCTCGATAGAGAGGAGATTTCTGTTGTTGCGGGAGAGTCTTTGCCAATTTTACGTAGATTATGGGCGTTGAGATCTAGATGTTAATAAGCGCCTTGTGGCCTTATAGGTTGAAGTACTACGTGTGGAGTGATCCACTTGGCAGGAGTAGGCGGTTTGAGGTACTTGGGCGTTTTGCTATTAGTCGACAATCGTCGCGAGGTATGTGAACCTCTTCCTGTCTCTTCTAGCATGATATGTGTGAACTATGTAGTGCGGTGAGCGTACGTATGTTAATCGTGTTTGATTGCTCTTAAAACATAAAGTGTTATAACGGCTTTATGGGAAGTTGGTTATAATGACTTTATGTAGGTAAGAAAATACTTTGTGGTTTTAAAAGGTAATCGATGTGAACTATAAGCGGCTAGTTATAATAAAGAACTTGATGTATTTCAAAAGATTTATAAATCGAGAGTAACACTTGGTTTTAAAGGATTTAAAAGAGTTATACTAGCTTTATGGGAGTTAGGTATAATGTCTTAAGAGAAGTAAAGAAAATGGTTTACTGATGTTAGAAGTTAAGAGACTTGATCTTATAAGATAAGAGACTTAACTTATTTGTTTTAATGTGGATGTTTGTGTGAAACCTCATTCGTGAGTAATGAGTACTTGGTTTTATTTAAAGGGATAATGTTTCTTGATTTGGAAATCGGAATGTGTATCGACAGGACCAACTGCGGCGTTAATAAAGGAAAATGTATTGAATAATGATGTATCGTATTAAAACCGGTAGAAACCTCCATCGTAGAAACTAAGATGAGACAAAATGATATTACATTTTCTAGATCATGGTCTTGTAATAAGAATGTTGTAAACAAGAATAACCTACTCTCACGTGAGACATATATTACTCAATTGTTCTAAAAGAAATCAAGTGATTAAGTTTATGAACTATGAAACCATTTGAAAATGAGAAGCTTGAGTAATTGAAACTAGGCAAAGCGGAACTTAGGAAAGAATGTTGTTACTTGATTTTGGAAAGGAATGTGGGTTGGTCATTCTAAGGCTACGTATCGGGTGACTTTTTAAAAGTAATGGATCTCTTTTAAAAGAACTTAACGTATGTAGTACTTTGGGGTTAAAAACCGGACTTTGGCATAAAATGAAAGTACTTTGAGTTGTTGTGAAACTTACTATGCTTGTTGTTGTGAAACTTGCCTATGCTTGTTGTTGTGAAACTTGCCTATGCTTGTTGTTGTGAAACTTGCCTATGCTTGTTGTTGTGAAACTTGCCTATGCTTGTGATGATAGCCTTTGTTGTGCAAGTGTGGTATTTACGTATTACCGTGTCTCTCGATAGCAGGCGGTTGACTTATTGAGAACTTACTTGGACGTCTTTGGCGGTGATGGAGAATTCCACGGGTATGTTTCCATTTTGATTCTTGTCTTGTTGTTGATGTCACATGGACATGTCTACACCGTCAGATTCGGGCACGCGGCCGTGCGGCGGGTTGATTACCCGATATATGGTTATTCTGCGCAACATGGACGTGTCTACCGGCGCAGATTCGGGCATGTGGCCGTGCGGCAGGTTGACCACCCATATATTGTTATTGAGGTTATACGGGCACGTCTACACCGTCACGATTCCGGGGCATGTGGCCGTGCGGCCTTATTATGTTGCATCACGGACATGTCTACCGGCGCGAGATTCGGCACGCGCCATGATGCGAACATGATGGATGTTGTGGGCGTGAGACCCATAGTTATATTGAGTGGTGACTTTGAGGCGTGAGTCACGACTGACCGCTTATGTTGCGTTACGTATTTTGGTTATCATACATGTCTCTCGCTTTTAAGCTATTATGATTTCATTCTGATGTTGTGATTTCACATACTTGGTACTGTTATCGACCTCCTTGAAGTGCGTTAAATCTGCATGGTAGAGGTCGTCGGTCGTGGATCCCCGCTCTTAGGATCTCATTTCACGTGTTGAAAGCTCCGTTCCTTGGAGGCTTATCTTTGGTATGTTTCCACGAGTTGTAGGTTCTTGTACATTCGGGGTATGGCGGCCTGTCCGTCATAGTTGTTGTAAATCTTAGAGTGCAGAGCTTTATTGTGGCGGGGTTTGTAAAAGGATAAGCTGTTCGGGTTTTTATGTATATCTTGAAAAGCTATTTTGGTTGCTTTGTTTATTTATTATATCTCTTGTTTCATGACTCGTGTTTTATTTTCCGCCGGTTTTCTACGATGTTGTATCACTAGGGTGCCCGGTAAGGCACGATGTGAGCCGGGTTCGGGCGTTCTGAGAATAGAATGATAGTGATATTATGGGTGTGAGACCCATGGTTATATTTGAGTAATGACTTTGAGGCATACGCCCCCGACTTGATATGTTGCTTATGGATTGTGTCTTTGTAGTTTGACTATCATACATGTCTCTATTTTGTATAGAAGTTATGATTTCTTTCTGATTTATTGTTTCACATACTTGGTACATTCTTCGTCGACCTCCCGGGCTGCGTTCATCTGCGAGTTTAGGTGCGTAGTTTGGTGATCTGCAGTGTAGGACCACGCAGAGTTTTGGATAGCACCATCAGTACAGGAGTTTATCATTATTGAATAGATCCTACAGTACATGATTTTGTACAGTTATGAGTACGGCGGGATAGTTCAGTAAAACTCTTAGAGGTCTGTATTCATATGTGGGATTGGACTCATGTACAGTGTAGTACTTTTTGATTATGTATATTATGTGGCAGCCTTGTCGGCTTTGCCCTTGCACGTACGTTGGTTTTAAAAAAAATGAGGTGTTATTTAATTCCGCGAGTTATTTGTGTCAGTTAGGTAGAACGGTGCCAGGTAGGGCACGATCCACGTCCGGGTTGGGCGTGACACTTAGGAACCTTGTTTTAAAGTGTGGAGATTATTGAACAACAAATGAAAATGTTACACCCCATAAATTCAAGAGAATAAAGATAAGAACGTACGAAAGGAAGTAAGGTTTGAATTTGGAAAGATAAGTTGGCAAAAATGTTGTTGGCAGATTTTAAGTCAACTTTGGAGCGGTATATCTCCTAGTTCATTAGGAGTTTTTAGGTGTTTCAAAATCCTAGTATGAAGCTCGTTGAGTATAGTTTCCAACGCAATAAACCGCTCGTCGATAGGATATCGGAGTAGAAAGTTATGGACATTAGAAGATCAGCTGGCAGAAGAGAGGGAAAAATGTTTCAGTCAGGCGCCACAGTGCCATGGTGCCGGCTGCAGGGCCGCGGCGCCGTAAGTCCTGAACCTCTCTGAAGTTGCAGCACCGCGGCGCCGGCTGCAGGGCCGTGGCGCCGAGGCGGGATTTTTAGCGAAAATTGGGGAAAATCAGAATATATTTTGGAAAAAGGCCTATGGGAGGGTGACAAGTGTCCCTCCCATCTTTTTGACCAAGAGAGGGTCTTATTTTAGGACCAAGTCTTGAAGACTTGGTCATTTGAAAAGGCTTCTCCTAAAGAAAATCCCCCTCTTCTCTCTCAAAAAAATTGATGAACCCCAAGTGTGATGAGATTTTTGGAAAGGTAACAAGAAGGAAATATGTTGGCAAGCTTGTAGAGGGTTCGTGTGGGTGATTTTAACGTGAAGAAGATTTCGGAAAGAGGGATTATTGAGGTAAAATCTCCACCTTCTTTATGTGATTGAAGATGTCATGTTATAGTAGTTAAGAAATGAGCATGTGGTTTATATATTAAAGTTTGAAAAGATTTGGAACATGTCGACTTGTTGAAAACCGAAAATGGGCATGTTAGCCACTCATGTTGTAATCAATTCGGTTGTTAGCTAAAATTGTTACATGTTAGAAATATAAGGGTATATAATTGGTTATGACTTATATAACGAGTTGGATTGAAAGGATTTGAAAAAGTTGATATGTGAGCATGTTGTAGCCAAGGAGTTGCCTTAAACTAATTGGATTGTTTAATATGAATTGTGGGGCAGAATTTTACACGTCCGGTTAGGCGTGTAATCCTCGTATTGCTAAATTGTTGGGCCTTAAATGTGGCGTTTGGTTATTGGTCGGGCCTTGAAAAGGTGGAAAAGTGTGTAGAAACAAAGGAAGTACTGTCCAATTTTCCGTAGAATAAGGGACTTTACAATTAGAATATTCTACGTTGAAGCTAGAAGCTAATAGACATATTATGGTCATTATAGGTTGACATACTACGGATGGCATATTGGACTTGGCAAGTGGATTAAGCCGGAGAGGTATGTGGAAACTTTTTTATCTCTTGAGCATGAGTAGTTATAAATGTATAAGTACGGCAGACGTACGTGATTTAAATGAAGTCAGTTCATTCGATATACTTGACTTGTTTTAAGAATGTCTCAGTTGGGTTGAGTGAGAGAATTAACTCACTTGTTCTTAAGGAAAGGTTAAAAGAATGGTTTATTCAAATAAGGTAGACAAGGATTTCTTGACATGAAAAGTATAGAATACTTGATTTGAAAAGTATTGATTCTTGAACTATTCTAAAGATAAGAAACTTGTTTTCTAAAGTTAAGAGACTTGAAGTATTTTGAAAGTTATGTAACTTGATTTTAAAGTATAAGTCTCTTGGTCATTAAAATAATGAATTTGTCTAAGACATAAAGAGTTATAACGGCTTTATGGGAAGTTAGTTATGACGGCTTTATGAAAGGATAAGGATGTCTTAGTTCCTAAAGCATAAAGTTAGTATAACGGCTTTATGGGAAGTTGGTTATAACAACTTTATGGAAGGTTGAAGGAATGGTTTTCTCGAGTAAGGTAAACAAAGATGAATGACTTGAAATAAAGAAGGGCAATTTGATTTAAAGGAATCAATTGCTTAAAGTTTAAAATAAGGGTCACTTGATTAGAAGCCTGAAAGTATAATTTTCTAAGTGTAGTGACGTATGTGAAATGTAGATTAGCCTTGATACTACGAGTGTTAGTATCTTGGGGTTTTATATGAAAATGAGTCTTTTGAAAGAATAGAAGTATATAGCACGTTGGGTTAAATTCCCGGAAATTTGTTACGTGATATGAAAGTGCCTTGAGGTTATAAAATGAGATCCATTTGGTATGTTAATGAAAGCCTAAAGATTTTATGAACTTGCCTATACTCGCTTGTGATAGCCTTGGAGTGCAAGTATTATGTTGATACGCTGCCGTGACTCTCAGTTGGAGGGTTGGCTGTCTTGTTGTGAGATTATTTGGATGTCTTGTGATGATGGAGGATTCCACGGGTATGCTTCCATTGTGATTGATCCACGGACATGCTCGCGATGGAGGATTCCGGACACGCTACGGGATGCGGGTTAAATTCCCGGATACGATTATTACTCCATGAATTAGCTCTCCATGAAGACATGTACCCGAGATGAGGGATTCCACGGGCATGTTATATACGATTATTACTCCATGGATTAGCTCTCCATGAAGACATGTACGAGATGAGGATTCCACGGCATGTTATATGCGATTATTACTCGTGGATTAGCTCTCACGAAGACATGTACCCGAGATGAGGGATTCCACGGGCCTGTTATATACGATTATTACTACATGGATTAGCTCTCCATGAAGACATGTACACGAGATGAGGGATTCCACGGGCATGTTATATACGATTATTACTCCATGGATTAGCTCTCCATGAAGACATGTACCCGAGATGAGGGATTCCACGGGCATGTTATATACGATTATTACTCCATGGATTAACTCTCCATGAAGACATGTACCCGAGATGAGGGATTCCACGGGCATGTTATATACGATTATTACTCCATGGATTAGCTCTCCATGAAGTCATGTACCCGAGATGAGGGATTCCACGGGCATGAGATATATATATATATGTATTGTATGTGTGTACGCCGACAGTGAGGTAGGATGCCACGGGCGCGTCACATGGTTACATTTTACAATTTCGGCTGTCGGCAGTGATGGAGGATCCCACGGGCAGGAGATATATATATATATGTTTTGTATGTGTATGTAAGCGGTGAGGTAGGATGCCACGGCGCGTCACATGGTTATATTTTACGCTTACCGTATGTAGCGATGATGGGGGATTCCACGGGAACACTTTGATATTTGAGGGCTTGTGTCCCTAGCTATGGTATGCCTACTGTTTATGTGTTGAAATAGTCCTTAAAAGGTAAAAAACTGACTTTCATTTCAGCAAGGCACGGTGGTACTGATAATTTGGTTATCATACATGTCTCCAGCTTTATTTTAGACTATTATGATTTAAATTACAATACTTTCAGTTTTACATACTTGGTACATATTTTGTACTGACCTCCTTCGGGGGGCTGCGTTCATGCCGCATGTTGAGGTACATAGCTTGTTGATCCGCACTCTAGGATCACTGTCCAGTTTTTGTAAAGCTCCATTTCTCTGGAGGCTTTGTCTTTTGGTACGGTTCCCTGAGGTTGTAGATTTATGTACATTCAGGGGTATGGCTGTCACGACCCGACCCCGGGCCCGCGACTGGTGCCCTACCTGGGCACCCTTACAGGTATACATCAGAGATAATCAGCGGAACATACATGAAACTTATAAATTAAAACAACAGAAGTAAAACAACAGGTTAGCCGATAGGGCTACCTTCCTGGACATATATATATATAACCGAAGCAGTTGCCTCATTTCCTTTACAAACTGACCCACAATCTGTGACTACAGACCTCTAAGAGTTTTAACATAACAATAGTGGCGGGACAGGGCCCCGCCATACCCCTGCATATACATGAATCTACAACCTCAGGGAAAACCGTACCAAGAGATAAGCCTCCGGAGCAAATGGAGCTTTTTCCCAAAAACTGAACCGAGATCCTAAGAGCAAGGATCACCAACCTGTGTACCTAAAACCTGCGGGCACGCGAGCCCCGAAGAAGTCGATAACAGTGCGAATATGGAGCGGAAATAAGGTACAGTAAACAAAAAATATTTGTATAAAAGCATGACAGGGGTAAGTATAAAAAGGGTAAATACCTGAACCTACCATGTCATTACCATCTCGTGAACTTAATCGTACCTTATTATCTTTTCCCATTTTTTTTCAATAAAAGTTATAGTCACTTTCTTACGTACATACATAGGAAAATCATCAAGTTCATTACCATATAACTTACTTACCTTACATAACATAATCCGGCCCTTTATGGAGGGACGCCTATCTGCCGACCCGATGCGGGGACGCGATAAAGTCACATAGTGCGCCCGTAAGGTATCGCCCGGCCCAATCGGGATGCGGTAAGGTCACATAGTCGCCCGTAAAGGTATCTTGCCCGGCCCAATCTGGGGCGGTAAGGTCACATAGTCGCCCATAAAGGTATCTTGCCCGCCCAATCGGGGCGGTAAGGTCACATAGTCCGCCCGTAAGGTATCTTGCCCGGCCCAACTGGGGCGGTAAGATCACATAAAATCCGAGAATTTAACCCAACGTACTACGCACCTCTACTCCTTTAGAATGACTCATTTTCAAATAAAACTTCCAAGATACTAACAACCGTAGTATCAAGTCATATCTACTTTTCAAGACCAGTCACAATACCTTTTTAGAAATACAATTATCGGCTTCTAAATCAAGTGACTTATTTCTTAAAAACCTTAAGCAATTGGTACCTTTAAAACAATTTGCCCTTCTTTATTTCAAATCATTTCTTTGCTTACATTCTTGAAAACCATTCTTTTAATCTTAGTAAAATGGTTATAACCAACTTTCCATAAAGCCGTTATAACTCTTTATGTCTTAGACAAATTCATTCCTTTTATAACCAAGAGACTTATACTTTCAAATCAAGTTACATAACTTTTTAAAATACTTCAAGTCTCTTTACTTTAGAAATCAAGTTCCATAACTTGAAAAATAAAGTTCTTAACCTTTAAGAATTCAAGGTTCTTGGTCTTAAAAACTTCATACGTAAACTCTTTTAAATTAAGTAACATATACTTTGGTCTTGTTGTGAATAAGTTATACTTATTTATAACGATCTTATTCAAGTAGCCATGATCTAGAAAATGTAATACAATTTTGTCTTATCTTAGTTTCTATGCAGATGGAGAATTCTACTCTTTTTAATAAAATCAATTGTCATTACATTTCCTTTATTAACGCTGCAATGGCTTGCTCGATACTTATTCTCATTTGTGCCGTAAAATTAGCCAAGTCAACTTGGCTCCAAATACCTCCTGACTCTTACCAACATCCCCCATAAGACTTGGTAAGAACTTAGGATAACCTAGACATAACTTTTACATAGAGTAAATCACATACATACCTCTTAACTTCTAAGAGTAGAAAGGAACATGAAATATTACTACATGTATATTCCATACATAGAATCATGCCAAAAGAAGGAAGAGGTTCACATACCTCGCGACGATTATCGACAAGTAGCAAAATGCTCCAATGTACTTCAACCTTGATAGCTATTCCATCCTCAGTAGAATCGCTATACTTAGTACTTCAACCTATAATGGCCATATCGTCCATTAACTTCTTATGACGTAGAATATTCTAAGTGCTGTCACTAAATTCTACGGAAAATCGGACAGCACCTCCTTTGTTTCTACATACTTTGCCACCTTTTTCAAGGCCGAATTCAATAACCAAACACGCCACATTTAAGGCCCAACAATGCAATTAATCAATAGGGGATTACACGTCTACTAGACGTGTAAAATTCCGCCCACAAACGATATCAAACTAATACAAACTATTAGGCCAATTCGGCAACTTGAGATACAATAACACCAATTCTTATCCAATTTCCATTTCAATCCAAGTTGTTAGAATAACATGATATCAAGTTGCAATCGATTATAACTACTATAATCTTCAAGTAAGTAACATGCGACTATTCTAAATACGACCAAATTGTAATCCAACTTCAAATGGCTAATATGTCATTTCGGATTTTAGGCTACAACAATCCATAACACTTATAAAACTTTAACACATATACTTCATGCTAGTAAAATGCAAGGCTAACAACAATATATAATCTTGTAACACTTTAAGAAAACAAGATTATTACCTCAACGATTCTTAGTCCAACTTCAAATCCGAAGTCGCTCCTTAGCAACTTAGAGCCTCTTCTTGACACCTCAATCCGCTACTTGAGACCCTTAGAATATCACAAACCACTTCCCTTAAATCTTCCAATCAAAACCTAGAAAAGCAACTAGGTTTTCACCTTGCGACTAATACGAAAACGCTATTTTTACGGGATCTTTCTATTGAGATACCCTTACAATACCCTCTTGAACCTTGGTTTAAAGTGTGGAGCTTAAAGAACAACAAACGATTTTTTTTCTTTTTAAACCCTTGAACCCGAGAGCTTGCAATGGCAAGAACAAGTTTTCTTGAAAATTTGGCTAAGTGTGGGAGCTTGTCTTGCTAGTAGTGATACTATAAAGAAACATGGAGGGTCAAGATTAAAACAAATGTGTGGTTTGGATGCATCATTTTTAAATATCAAGCTAAGTGGTCCCATTGACCAAGTCAATATTATCAAGCTCCTCAACTTGCAAGACTTTGTCATCCTCGCAATGGCCAAATGACCCTGTTGGCCATGCTATTTTAAATCGAAGGCTACTTAAGGGGTGACACGTGTCGCCTCCCATTAAATCCTGATATTTCATTTTCCGACAATTCCATAATTAGATAAATTTTTACAAGTCTCTAATCTTAACATTTGGGATTCTCACGTACGTTCTTAAAACATGTCCTGCAAACACGGGGTGTAACATTCTTCCCCCCTTAGAAACATTCGTCCTCGAATGTCCTTTCGGAGTTCACTTTATCATCTCTCGACCTATTCTACAAACGATCTGAAAAGGCCCAAAGTACCTCGGGCTAAGTTTCCCTTCTTTCAAAATCTCGTCACACCGCCGGGTGGTACCTGAAGACCCACCGTCGGCTGAACTCCAAGCGTCGGCGGCCGTCACGACTACGTTGACTCACGGTGCTAATAACCTCTTACGGATAAGCCACTATCCTCGTCCTGCTAAACAAGTATGGACCAACTATCTGAACCTTGCCAACCTCGAACCAATCGGCCACAACCTATACTTCCGCCCATACAAGGCTTCATAAGGCGCCATCCGAACACTGAAATGGTAGCTATTATAATACCCATTCAACAAGAGGCAAATAATCCTCACAGCTACCCCTGAAATCAAAACACCGGCCCGTAACCTATCCTCAAATGTCTGGATAAAACGCGCTGTTTGTCCGTCGGCTCGAGGGTGAATGCAATACTGAAACTCACCTGAGTTCCTAACCCCGCCTGGTAAAAACCTCCAGAAAAAAGAAAATAGCCGTAAACTGGGCTCCACTGCCTGTCATAAAAGTAGGAACCCCGTGCAGCCTTACAACCTTCCTGATATACAACATCTCGCATAACCCTCCGCCGAGTAAACAGTCCTGACTGAAAGACAAGATGGGCTGACCTCATCGGCCCGACTACTGGTCGAACGCATCCACGAACTCGTACGATGGTTACCTAAACCTGGGCCTAACACCCTCGTGATCCTATCACCTAGCGGGACCACCTCAAACTGACCCCACCACACTCCGGGTTGCGGGTTGACTCACGATATGGCCTCAACCGACCCACCGTACTAAACTCGTTCCCGATGCGGAACAATCTTACGATTCACGTCATGAAAGCTACCACTTCCATCTCACACTACTCATGGAATTATACCACAATATATATCACGATACCAAGTACTTGACAAGGACCAACCGTAACATCTGTTATACCGTATTTCGGTATATGCGTGAGGCGTCGTCTGGTTTAAGTCTTAAGTTGGCATTAGGGGACGAAAAATTTTGTTCACAACTACGAAAAGAATCGTTTTTCGGCGAAGCGTTTTACAAAACTTGCGAAGGAAAATTACGGCTATGTCATTTATATTTTTGCGGATTTTTCCGAGAGATGAAATATTTTGGACCAACGGAGGGTGGCATGTGTCACCCTCAAAGTGGGCGGCATTGTGGGTGTCTTGCACGCGATTTGTGGGTCAAGGGTTGGTAGGATATTTGTGATATTTGTGTGGTAGATGGATAAGGTACACTTGCCCAAATCCTCACCTACACTTGCCCACCACTTGGCTTAATCTTGGCCATTGATTTCCTATAAATACCCCCGGGTTGAAGACTTCTTCATCCCTAAAACATTTCCTAAGTCTTGAAAATCTCTCCCCTCTTAGTTGCTCTCGTCCAAGAGCACCCTCCCTTTGAAAGCCTTGGCGAAACCCTCCCCTACCTTGAGAGTTGTTCTCGTAAATACCCCCTTGGTAGAAAGTATTCTCAGTGTTGTTACTATTCAAAATACCTTAGCCTTATACCTTGTAGTATTCCAAAGTTACCTCTATCGTAGAGCAGAAAATACTACCTTATGTCCTTTTAATCTCAAAACGAAACCCAAGGAAAATCTTCATAGTTGGTTGAAGTGCTAAGTAAGTTGTTTGGAGCGGGTTGGAGCGCCCAAAGTAGGAGCTAAAGGTTGCTCGGGATCGACATTTAAACTTGGATAATTTTGGGCTTCTGAGTAAGTACTCTTGACCTTCTATTGTAAGTGGAAATTACATACTGTAGTTGTATAGAAATGAATATAAGATTCATAGAAGGATATTACAGAAGGGAATTGAACTGTAATAGAAGGATATTACAGAAAAGACTTGAACTGAAATCGCATCAGAATAATATTAAAGAAGAAGATTAAACTGTACTTTCATAGAATTTGTATTCTGATGAACTTGTGAAGTTTGACGGGTAGGGAAGTGCTGCCCAATTTTCCGTAGAATCTTGTATCTAGATTTATTCTACCGAGTAGTCTAGACATTGATAGACTTGTATAACTGTTATAGGTTGAAAGTTCTGCAAGTAGCATGTTCTACTTAAAAGGTGGACAAGGCTAGCCGGGTTATAGCGGTGGAGCGTTTTGCTATCCTCTTGCGAGGTATGTGATTCTTCCTATCCTCTTGAGCATGATATTTTAAAAAGAATATATATAGTACGGTAGACGTACGTGTGTTAACTGAACGTGGTTTTTACTGCGATGTCTTTTGACTTGAGTCTAAATAATAAGAATCTTGAAGTATTTCAAAAGAATTAAGAAACCTTTTTGAAAGAAGAGTAATACTTGGTTTTAAAAGCTTAAGAGTTATACTAGCTTTATGGGAAGTTAGGTATAACGACTTAAGAGAGATAAAAAGAATGGTTTATTGATTTTAGAAGTTAAGAGACTTGATCTTAAAAGATAAGAGACTTGACTTAATTATATTAATATGAATTCTGTTAAAAAGTGTGAAACCTCATTCGTGAGTAATGAGTACTTGGTCTTTAAAAGGAATAATGTTTCTTGATTTGAAATCGTAATAAGTATCGAACAAACCACTGCAGCGTTAATAAAGGGAAATGTTTTGACTAATTAAGTATTATTAAAACCAGTAGAAACCTCCATCTGCATAGAAGCTAAGATGAGACAAAATGATATTACATTTCCTAGATCATGGCTGCTTTAATAAGATTGCTATGAACAAGAATAACCTACTCACACATAAGGCATATGTTTCTCAATGGTTTTGAAAGAGAATTATACTATTAAGTGATTAAGACTATGAACTACGAAACCTTTCGAAAATGAGAAACTTGAGCATTTGAAATAAGGCAAACTTGAACGTTTGGAAAATAATGTTGTTACTTGATTTTACAAAAGGAAGTGTTTTGGTTTACTTAAAAAGATAGTCACTCTATTTTTATACTACGGGTATTGTGTGACTTTTGTGAAAGAAGCGGATCTTTTAAAGAGTTAATGTATGAAGTACTTTGGGGGTAAAAACCCGAACTTGTTAAAATAAAGTAGAAAGTACCTTGTGTGAATAACTTGATTGTGTTGGTTTGTGATAGCCTTGTAATACTTTCTTGTTGATTTGATAAAGTAAACATGTTAGGATGCTACGTGTGTTAGTATCTTGTGATGTTTGTGTAAAGGGGTTTCCCTTGTTGTGCTTATGTTGTTTAACGATAAACTGTTATGTTAGTATTATATCACTGCTCTTGACATGATACCGGGGTTGCGCCCTCCGTCTGGGGTAGACTCGGTGATGCAGGACCATGATTCGAGAATACCTCATGCGGGTCCGGGGACCTATGCGAGCTACGAGTTCGAGTTAGTGTGCGGGGTTATACCTCATACGATGCATGTGGCCGTGCGGTGCGAGTCGGGGCGTTGCGGGAGTAGCTACCCTCGACGCGGGAATACCTCATGCGGGCCTATGTGAGTGGCCTATGCGGGCTGCGGGAAGTTCGAGGATTAGACGCGCATTTGATCTGCGGGCGAGTGGCGGCCGATCATGTGGCGGTCTAGACAAACCTCGTGATACATTTATGACCTTGTTGGTACGTGGGTTTTAGTAATCGGCTATGCGCCATTACTTACCGTGCGGTTTGATTATGACACGGTGGTAGTGTTCATGTGTATTCAGGTGCTTTTATATCAAAGCTGCCGGCGATGAGGAAGGTATTCCACGGGCATGATTGATGTTGTGGGCGTGAGACCCATAGTTATATTTGAGTGATGACTTTGAGGCGTGAGTCCACGACTTGACATGGCCTTATTTATTGTGGCTGTAGTTTGGTTATCATATATGTCTCTGCTTTATATACTACTATGATTTCATTTCTGATATTTTGATTTCACATACTTGGTACTGTTGTCTTGACCTCCTTAGGGCTGCGTTCATGCGGTAGAGGTACACGATTGTTGATCCTCGCTCATAGGAGTCATGATTCAGCGTTTGGGAAGCTCCGTTTCTCGGAGGCTTATCATGAAATCTGATCCCCGTTGTAGGTACTTGCATTCGGGGTATGGCGGGGCCTGTCCGCCATTGTTGTCATATCATTCTTAGAAGTGCATGTAATCTTGTTGTGGCGAGTTTGTAATAGGGGATGTAACTGTTCAAGCTTATATATATATATAGGCCGAAAGGCAACTTTCCTCAGATAAACTATTTTTATTTCATGTCTTGTTTTATATTCCGCTGATTACTCTGATGTATGTCTACTTGGGTGACCGGGGTAAGGCACCAGTCACGGGCCCGGGTTCGGGTCGTGACAAAAGTGGTATCAGAGCAGTTAATCCTCGGAAAGTGTCTACGCATCGTATCTAGTAAGTCTTGATTATCGGTGTGTTGTACACCAATAATCGAGAGGCTATAGGATATTTAGGATTGGTTTCCATTCTTCTCACTCGAGATCGTGCTTAGGCGTGTTATAAGTTGGACCTCTAACGTATTTCTTTCCGTACGATTATGCCTCCGCAAGCAACCGGGCGGAAGGCAAAGCGAGCGGAGGAGGCTGCGAGTAAACACGAGAGATTACGAGAGCCTGAACCAATCATCGCTGGTGGTGCCCATTCGGGGAGTTACTGCGGCAGCGCCCGATCCAGCGAGTTTAGCCAGCGGCGATTCCTCTGCGGCCATGATATCTGGACCAGTTCCTGACGATAGCGAAAGTATGGGTTGCAAAGAGCGCCACTTGTTACTAGCTAGGGATTTAGCAACAGAGCATATTATGTATCGATTTATCACGGGTCTTGATGACTATCGAGAGAGGTTGTGTAAGAGTAGCTCTTGATCGAGCATGAGCATGGCTGCGTGCGGGCTTATCGCGGCCAGAAGGCGTAGAGATCGGCAGTTAATCAGGGCAATGAAAGGGCCCGTCGGCGAGATCCTTTGGTAACTTTCAGGCGAACCGCCTCGGCAATTAGATATGCACCTCCACGGTGCAGTGGTCCTCGCGGGTTCGGGGCGTTGAGTATCGGAGTTGGTCGAGCTCGGGCTTACGGTTCACGAATACTGCGTAGGTTCTAGCCACCGAGTTGATTTTCCTCGGTGTTCACGGTGTGGCGTCATCGAGGAATGTCGTCTTATTGATGGTGTTTGTTTTACTGCGGCGTCGAGGCCGTGTGTCGAAAAGATGTCCTAGTAGGAGGATGCAAGTAGGAGGACTCACTTACGGATCGATTGCGATTGGTGGCTCGGAGAAAGGGTTGTTAGCAGGAGAGGCCACCCTTTCGGTGTGGTGTTGTGGTTGATGTCATTGTGGGGTGTGTCGTACTTCTTCGACAGCTTGTTTTGCTATGCGCCCGGTGGGATTGATTGAAGCAGCGGAGAGGTAAACGATGGGTCGGTATATCCTTAACCCTGCAGAGATTGTATGTGTGATAAGATAAGTGTATCTTAAGTGCTAGGTTGAGATAGCATTGTGTTAATTGTGATTAGAAATCATGGTTAGTTAAAAGGGTAAGATTGGGGATAGGGAAAGTGTGAGCCTTAGAGTTTTATACGTAGAGACCTTAGAGGTAAGGCCATCTCGAGTAAAAGATGTATTTTTATGTTTGACCCTTATCGGAGTGCATAGTACACGTGAGATATGTTTGTGTGATAAGTCCCTGAGTGGTATGAAATGAAAAAGGGTAGTTGAGCTAAGAAGACCACTAGGTTTTCGTGACTCGATGATGAGATTGTTCGGATCGGGAACAAGAGTTTTCGCGATAGCGGGTAGATTCTTGGGACGATTGCGGGTCAACCAGCGGCTGCATTGTGGTGGGGTCGATTCGAGGTGGTCCCGGTGGTGAAGTCACGGGGTGTTAGGCCCAAGTTTAGTTAACCAGCATACGAGTTCGTTGATGCGTTCGACCAGTAGTCGGGCCGATGAGGTCAGCCCATCTTGTCTTTCAGTCAGGACCATTTACTCGGCAGAGGGTTATGCGAGAGGTTATATCAGGAAGGTTGTAAGGCTGCACGAGGTGCCTACTTTCACCTTATGGCAGACAGTGAAGCCCAGGTTATGGCTATTTCTTTTTCTGGAAGTTTTACCAGGAAGGGTTAGGAACTCAGGTGAGTCTCAGTATCGCATTCACCCTCGGGCCGGTGTTTTTGATTTGAGGTAGTTGTAGGATTATTCGCCTCTTGGTTGAGAGTGTTTTATAGCTACCATTTGATTCGGATGTCGCCTTATGAAGCCTTGTAGGGGCGAAAGTGTAAGTTGCCGGTCGATTGGTTCGATGTTGGCAAGGTTTAGATAGTTGGTTCATACTTGTTTCAACAGGATGTGGATAGGGTGAAGCTTATCCAGGAGAAGTTATTGACAGCTCAGAGTCAACAGAAGTCGTACGGATAATCGGCATCGATACTTGGAGTTGAGTTGGCGGTAGGATTTCTTGAAGGTACCACCCCGGAAAGGGTGTGACAAGTTTTGGAAAACAGAGGAAACTTAACCTGAGGTACTTGGAGCGTTTCCAGATCCTTTGGAGGATAGGCCAGGTTGCCTATAAGTTGGCATTGCCATCCGAAGTAGGAAGCAGTACGTCCGGTCTTTCATGTTGTTATGTTCGGAAAAGTATCGGAGATCCATCCAGAGTGTTCCCAGATAATGTTGATCAAGTTGGAGGTAGTAACCCAGAGATTTTGGAAATGAAGCGATGTGAAATGTGGTAAGTTATGAGAAAGAGTTCAAATGTACGAGAAAGTACGGCGAGTAAGGGAAGAAGCGAGCATGTGTTATGAGCATAGATGTGATCATTTCTTTTATTAAGAGAAGGTATGAAGGGAGTATATTTTAGACCTCGGGTGGGAGCTTTTGTGATGCTAGAGGTGATTCCTCGTGGACTTGGATGTAAGTATTTGCGCATGTGTTATTTTATGGCCAGGTGTGGCGTGATTGTTTTCGTAAGTATAGCAGTGAAGACTATCTTGGCGCATGTATGTTTGAGGCTTAGAAGGAACATTCGGGATGAATGTTTCTAAGGAGGGAGAATGTTATACCCGTATTTCCGGTATATGCGTGAGGCGTGCGTCTGAAAGTTTAAGTCTTAAGTTGGCATTAGGGACGAAAAATTTTGTTCACAACTACGAAAAGAATCGTTTTTGACGAAGCGTTTTATAAAACTTGCGAAGGAAAATTACGGCTATGTCATTTATATTTTTGCGGATTTTTCGAGAGATGAAATATTTTGGACCAACGGAGGGTGACATGTGTCACCCTCAAAGTGGACGGCATTGTGGGCGTCTTCTTGCACGATTTGTGGGTCAAGGGTTGGTAGGATATTTGTGATATTTGTGTGGTAGATGGATAAGGTACACTTTCCCAAATCCTCACCCTACACTTGCCCACCACTTGGCTTAATCTTGGCCATTGATTTCCCTATAAATACCCCCTTGAGTTGAAGACTTCTTCATCCCTAAAACATTTCCTAAGTCTTGAAAATCCCTCCCCTCTTCTTGTTGCTCTCGTCCAAGAGCACCCCTCCCCCCTTTGAGAAAGCCTTGGCCGAAACCCCCCCCCTACCTTGAGAGTTGTTCTCGTAAATACCCTCCCCCTTGGTAGAAAGTATTCTCCAAGTGTTGTTACTATTCCAAAATACCTTAGCCTTATACCTTGTAGTATTCCAAAGTTAGCTCTATATGTAAAGCCCGGAAATACTACCTTATGTCCTTTTAATCTCAAAACGAAACCCTAAGGAAAATCTTCATAGTTGGTTGAAGTGCTAAGTAGATGTTGTTTGGGAACTTCTAAGGGTTGTTTGGAGCGGGTTGGAGCGCCCAGAGTAGGAGCTAAACGTTGCTCAGGATCGACATTTAAACTTGGATAATTTTGGGCTTACCGCGGTAAATACTTTTGACCTTCTATTGTAAGTGGAAATTACATACTGTAGCTGTATAGAAATGAATATAAGATTCATAAAAGGATATTACAGAAGGGAATTGAACTGTAATAGAAGGATATTACAGAAAAGACTTGAACTGAAATCGCAACAGAATAATATTAAAGAAGAAGATTAAACTGTACTTTCATAGAATTTGTATTCTGATGAACTTGTGAAGTTTGGTGAGGAAGTGCTGCCCAATTTTCCGTAGAATCTTGTATCTAGATTTATTCTACCGAGTAGTCTAGACATTGATAAACTTGTATAACCGTTATAGGTTGAAAGTTCTGCAAGTAGCATGTTCTACTTAAAAGGTGGACAAGGCTAGCCGGGTTATAGCGGTGGAGCTTTTTGCTAATAGTCGATAATCGTCGCGAGGTATGTGATTCTTCCTATCCTCTTGAGCATGATATTTTAAAATGAATATATATAATACGGTAGACGTACGTGTGTTAACTGAACGTGGTTTTTATTGCGATGTCTTTTGACTTGAGTCTAAATAATAAGAATCTTGAAGTATTTCAAAAGAATTAAGAAACCTTTTTGAAAGAAGAGTAATACTTGTTTTTAAAAGCTTAAGAGTTATACTAGCTTTATGGGAAGTTAGGTATAACGACTTAAGAGAGATAAAAAGAATGGTTTATTGATTTTAGAAGTTAAGAGACTTGATCTTAAAAGATAAGAGACTTGACTTAATTATATTAATATGAATTTTGTTAAAAAGTGTGAAACCTCATTCGTGAATAATGAGTACTTGGTCTTTAAAAGGAATAATGTTTTACTGATTTCGGAAATCAGAATAAGTATCGAACAAACCACTGCAACGTTAATAAAGGGAAATGTTTTGACTAATTAAGTATTATTAAAACCAGTAGAAACCTCCATCTGCATAGAAGCTAAGATGAGACAAAATGATATTACATTTCCTAGATCATGGCTGCTTTAATAAGATTGTTATGAACAAGAATAACCTACTCACACATAAGGCATATGTTTCTCAATGGTTTTGAAAGAGAATTATATTATTAAGTGATTAAGACTATGAACTACGAAACCTTTCGAAAATGAGAAACTTGAGCATTTGAAATAAGGCAAACTTGAACGTTTGGAAAATAATGTTGTTACTTGATTTTACAAAAGGAAGTGTTTTGGTTTACTTAAAAAGATAGTCACTCTATTTTTATACTACGGGTATTGTGTGACTTTTGTGAAAGAAGCGGATCTTTTAAAGAGTTAATGTATGAAGTACTTTGGGGATAAAAACCCGAACTTGTTAAAATAAAGTAGAAAGTACCTTGTGTGAATAACTTGATTGTGTTGGTTTGTGATAGCCTTGTAATACTTTCTTGTTGATTTGATAAAGTAAACATGTTAGGATGCTACGTGTGTTAGTATCTTGTGATGTTTGTGTAAAGGGGTTTCCCTTGTTGTGCTTATGTTGTTTAACGATAAGCTGTTATGTTAGTATTATATCACTCACCTCTTGACATGATACCAGGGGTTACGCCTCCGTCGCGGGGTAGACTCGAGTGATGCAGGACCATGATTCGAGAATACCTCATGCGGGTCCAGGGGACCTATGCGGAGCTACGAGAGTTCCAGGTTAGTGTGCGGGGTTATACCTCATGCGGTCTATGTGGCCATGCGGACTGCGAGTCCAGGACGTTGTCGGGGAGTAGCTACCCTCGATGCGGGGAATACCTCATGCGGGACATGTGAGTGGCCTATGCGAGTGCAGCGGAAGTTCGAGGATTAGACGCGCACATTTGATATCAAGCGAGTGGCGGCCGATCATGTGGCGGTCTAGACAGACCTCGTGTCTGATTTATGACCTTGTTGGTATTGTAGGTTTTAGTAGTCGGTTATGCGCCGTACTTACCGTGCGGTTTGATTATGACACAGGTGGGACCTGGTGTTCATGTGTATTCGTTGGTGCTTTTATATCAAAGACTGCCGGCAGTGAAGAAGGTATTCCACGGGCATGATTGATGTTGTGGGCGTGAGACCCATAGTTATATTTGAGTGATGACTTTGAGGGCGTGAGTCACGACTTGACACTGGCTTATTTATTGTGAATCGTAGTTTGGTTATCATATATGTCTCCGCTTTATATAGACTACTATGATTTCATTCTGATATTTTGATTTCACATAATTAGTACTGTTATCGACCTCCTTGGGGCTGTTCATGCCGCAGGTAGAAGTACGCGATTGTTGATCCTCGCCATGAGTCATGATTCAGCGTTTGGGAAGCTCCGTTTCTCGGATGCTTATCGATGAATCTGATCCTGTCGTTGTAGGTACTTGCATTGAGGGTATGGCGGGGCCTGTCCGCCATTGTTGTCATATCATTCTTAAGTGCAGTAATCTTGTTGTGGCGGGGTTTGTAATAGGGGATGTAATCGTTCAAGTTTATATATATATATAAGTGAAAAGGCAACTTTACTCGGATAAACTGTTTTATTTCATGTCTTGTTTTATATTCCATTGATTACTACGATGTATGTCTACTTGGGTGCGGGGTAAGGCACGATCCACGAACTGGTTGGTCGTGACACATCCACTCGACGGCCTTGCATCCAAGGTCCCAAATATTATAAATTCTAAGGATCCCCATTTCGTCCCTGCACTTACCTCTTTTCAACTACCCATGTTTTCTAATCACAACTTACACCATGCTAACCGAACATAGCACTCCACATGTATCTACCATAACGACCTAAACAAGTCTCTTAAGGTGAAGATATCTCAGAATTCTTCGCCTCACTTTCCCTTTGCCGCCTAATCAAATCCTCGCTCGGGCGATAACTTCTGACGGTGATGAACCACCATCGATCCCAAGGCGTCGAGTCGAACATCCGCGCCACCTGCTCGGACAATTCTCGCAAATGGCTCGCCGCCGCAAGCCTAACAAGCTATCTAAGTAGTACGACACTCCTCATAAGAACACTTACCACAACGGCCATACCGAGGTGGGGGCGGCCTCCTCTGGCTAACACCCCTTCCTCTCCGACCCACTGAATCCGCAACTGACTTGGTAGGCTAAGTCATCCCACCTGTATCCTCCTACTACGACATTCTCTCTCACACGGCCCTGACGGTGGTAAAACAAGCATTAGTAAAAGATGACATTTCGGGATGACGTCTAACACATAGTGAATATCGAGGAAAATCAATCGGGCCTAGAACTTATGCAAATCGTGAACTAAACCCGGAGTTCGACCAACTCCTAAATACCCCGCACGTCCGAAGTGCGTGGAGGAACACTCAGATCGGGCGGAGGCGCATAACCGTCCACTGAGAAGGTCCGCTCGAAAGTTACCAAAGGACCATTGTTTTGGCCTCTTCACGATCTTGGTTAGTCCGCCGATCTCTACGTTCTCGGTCGCGCTGGCGTAAGCTCAGACGCGGCAATGTCCATGTATCGATCAAGAGCTACTTTTACAACTCTCGATAGATAATCGTCATGTCTGTGACATATCGGTGTACTCTATCCTCCATGTCTTCCACTAACGCGGGACATAACGAGCCAATAAGTCAAACTCTATATCAGTATTCCCAACCGCCCACCCGCTCGCTCAACCTCATAAATCTATCCGCCCGAGCTCTCCTCATGCGAGGGCAAAGTGTGTAAGAAATGCCTCGAGGTCTTGATCACTTTCATGATCCGCAGAATCGTCGAATAAACTCGATGATCTTCTCATCCTCAATCCATAGGCTCGTGGATTGCAACTCAAGAAGTCCCGAAATCTCAACTATCGGATCTAGGGTGAACTACTGATACTACCGGAACCTCTGACTCTCGTCTGTCCTCATGCCGCTACAAGCCTAGCTAGTAACTGGCCATCTCCTAGTAACCATATCCTCGGCTACTGGCCCTGGAACTAGAGGCTCAGATATCGTGGTCTCAGTAGCTACTGCTACTGCTCTAAACTCTCCTGGGGCTAGCGCGCAGTGAACTCCCGAATGGCGCTGTCTCGGATAATGACTAGGCCCGCCCCGTAATCCTCGTGCTCGACTCGCAGCCTCCTGCTGCACGCCTTACGGGCTCTGGTTGCCTTGCGTAGAGGCATAATGGGTTTAAAGAATACGTCAGAGGGAGTCCAACTTATAACACAACGCTAAGGCACGATCTCAGAGTGAGAAGAATGGAAACCAATCCTAAATATCCTGTGACCTCACGATTATAGGTGTGGTGCACAACACACCGATAATCAAGACTCTACTAGATACGGTCTATAGACACTTTCCGAGGACTAACTGCTCTGATACCACTTTTGTCATGACGACCCGGCCCGCGATCGTGCCTTACCGGCACCTAGTGATACAACATCGAGAAAATCAAAAAAAAAAACATACACATGAAACAAGATATACAATAATGAAATAAGAAAACAGACTAACCAAAATGGTTACCTTTCTGAATATATAAATAAAACTTGAACCCGAACAGTTACATCCCTTTTACAAATTCGCCCACAACAAGATTACATGCACTTACGAAGGTTATAACAACAATGACGGACGGGGCTCGCCATACCACGAATGTAAGTACCTACAACGACAGGGACTATACGAAAGATAAGCCTCCGAGAAACGGAGCTTCCCAAAACGCTGAACCGTGATCCTATGAGCGAGGATCGACGATCGGTGTACCTACCGCGGCATGAACGCCCCGAAGGAGGTCAAGATAACAGTACCAAGTATGTGAAATCAGAAGCATCAAATCAAATCATAACATTTTAAAACCAATTACAAATACGCATTTAACAACCAATTTAATCGCACATAGTGCCACAAAGATAAACAAGAGCAAAATAGATATAACGAATCGGTCTTTTCTAGGCCGCTAATGATCGAGCAAGGCCAATCGCCCATAGTCATTATCGTGCCTAATCCTCGAACTCCCGCACCGCATAGGTCACACTGCACTGCGTGAGGTATTCCTCGTGACGGCGCTAACCCGCTGCATCCTCCTCGACTCCGCACCGCATAGTCACATAGACCGCATAGTCACATTGCACCGCATGAGGCATTCCTCGACGGATACACACCGAATGATCAATCCGGAACTCCCGCACTCGCATAGTCACACGCACCGCATGAGGTATACCTCGATCGGCGGTGGCAAGTCCTCGATCATAACAAGTCGGGGTATGTGATATAATAGCAGTACAACGGGCTTATCGTTTAACAACGTAAGCACAACAAGAATAACCCCCTTACACAAATATCACAAGACACTAACACACGTAGCATTATAACATGTTACTTGTCAAACCGTCTTACTACACTTTCCAGAAATCAATACAAGATTTTCATAACAAATAAGTAAACCGTTCCTTTTATCTTTCTTAATTCGTTATACCTAACTTCCCATAAAGCTAGTATAACACTTAAGCTTTTAAAACCAAGTATTTCTTTTCTTTCAAAAATGATTCATAACTCTTTTGAAATACTTCAAGATTCTTATTATTTAAAACTCAAGTCAAACGACATCAAAGTAAAACTCAAAATAATTTTCATACCTTCTTTTAAAACAAAGGCACTTTTTCCTTTTTAAAGTCAAGTAGCAATATACTTTTTAAACCAAGGGTCTTACTCTTTTAAAAATAAGTAACCTATACCCTTAAATCAAGTTACTTCTCCTTTCCCAAAATCAAGTTGTTTATAAGTCAAGTTATCATTTTAAATCCAATGATAAAACCATTCTTATTTTGAAATCAAGATAACTTTATTCTTTAAAGACCACACCCATTACTCATGAGTGAGGTTTTACAACTTTTTAACATACTTCAAGTCCTTAATATTTCATCACAAGTCACTTAACTTTGGAATCAAGTCAAGGGCACAAAAGGAAAAGCACTTTCCTTTAATCACACGTGCGTCTACCGCACTAAATATATTTCACAAATATCATGCTATAATGGATAGGAAGAGTTTCACATTCCTCGCGACGATTATCGACAATAAGCAAAACGCTCCAAAGTACTCTAACCTTGCTCGCTTTTTCCACCCTTCAAGTAGAATACGCTACTCGTAGTACTTCAACCTATAAAGGCCACAAAACGCCTATCAACCTCTAGATCTCTTCGTAGAATAATTCTAGATACAAGATTCCTTTATTCTACGAAAATTCGCAAAGACCTCCCCACAACCACATAAATCTCCTCTCTAACGAGGCCTGCTACCAAACCAACAATCGGGGTTACACGCCTAACCGGGACGTGTACAATTCTACTCCACAATAATACTATCACCCATCAGAATACAAATTCTATGTAAATACAGTTCAATTCTTATCCATATTCATTCTACATATAGTATACTCAACTATACATTACTACAACATGTAATATCCAATTACAATAGGGGGACAAAGATCATTACCTCGATAAGCCCAAAATTATCCAAGTTTATACGTCGATCACGAGCAACGTTTAGCTCCAAATCCTTACGCTCCAACCCGCTCCAAGCGACCTTAGAAGTTTCTAACCAACTCCTCTTAACACTTCATCTAAGCTATGAAGATTTTCCTGTGGTTTCGCTTACGACTATTGGAATAAAGTAGTATTTCCTGCTCTTATGTTGGTATTTATTTGGAATACAAAAAGATATTTAGGCAAAATTATTTGGAATAACAACAATACTTGAAGAATTCTACTCAAGGTGGGGGGGGGGGTGTTTGGACGAAATCTCACAAAGGGAGGGAGGGGAATTGTTGCCTTGGAAACTTTCTAATTTGGATGAAATAAAGTATTGCACACGAGGGTATTTATAGGGAAAACAATGGCCAAGATCTAGGCAAGTGGATGGTGAAGATTGGGTACATGTGTGTGGGTAGTTGGCCAACCATTTGTTCACCACAAAAAATGGGACAAGTGGCCACCACAAAAATGGGCCACTTGTCCACCTAAAAACGCCCCACTTGTCCTTCTCCACCGGCCAACATGGCCACACTGGTGACACGTGTCGCCCCTACTCGCCCAAAATATTTCATCTTCCAAAATATCCGTAAAGCCAAAAATCCGAAAATAAAGTGGGCCCACAAAACCAGAATTTCTCCCGTGGCCCCACGTGACCAATTCCTAAATAAAATTCCATAATTCTTAAATATTCCAAAAGTGCGAATACCAAACTGGGAATCCAATTCCTTTAACGAACATTTTTCCTTCACAAAATCCGAAACCTTTAGTCGAAAAATCACATCTTTCTTCCTTTCCTATTTAAATGTCAGATTCTCGAACGACGCCCTCGTATACATACTCTGGAACTACGGGTGTAACACATAACAATAGTGGCGGACAGGCCCTGCCATACCCTTTGAATATACATGAATCTACAACCTCGGGAAAATCGTGCAAGAGATAAGCCTCAGAGCAAATGGAGCTTTTTCCCAAAATCAACCGAGATCCTAAGAGCAAGGATCACCAACTTGTACCTAAACTGCGGCATGAACGCCTTGGCGGGGTCAGATAATAGGTACCGAATATGGAGCGGAAATAAGGTCTGATGAAACAAAACATATCCGTATAAAAGCATGACAGGGGTAAGTATAAAAAGGGTAAATACCTGAACCTACCATGTCATTACCATCTCGTGAACCTAATCGTACCTTATTATCTTTTCCCATTTTTTTTCAATAAAAGTTATAGTCACTTTCTTACGCATATACTTAGGAAAATCATCAAGTTCATTACCATATAACTTACCTTACATAACATAATCCGCCTTTACGAGGACGCCATATCGCGCCCAACTGACGCGATAAAGTCACATAGTCCGCCCATAAAGGTATAACGCCCGCCCAACTGGGACGCGTAAGGTCACATAGTCTTCCCATAAAGGTATACTTCAATCCAACTGGGACGGTAAGGTCGCGTAGTCCGCCCATAAAGGTATATTGCCCGCCAATCCCGACGCGGTAGCGTCACATACCGCCCATAAAGGTATACTTTGCCCGCCCAACTGGGAAGCGTAAGGTCACATAGTCTGCCCATAAATGTATCCTTCCGCCCAACTGGGACGCCAGTAAGGTCACATAGTCCGCCCATAAAGGTATCTTGCCCACCCAACTGGGACGGTAGCGTCACATACCGCCCATAAAGGTATCTTGCCTACCAATCTGGGACGCGGTAAGGTCACATAGTGTTACACCCCGTTAGTCCAGGACATGTATAAGAGAAGGTACGTAAGGAATCAAGACTTGAAAATTGGTACGAAAGGAAGAATTGTTTTTCCGACGGAAAATCTTCCGAACGTCGGAAAGGAAAAATGTTCGTTGTTGAGAATTGAATTCTCAAAATGCATTATTTGAAGAGTATGGAACTTTTTAACATTATGGAAATTTATTTTTACGGATTTGGTCATGTGGGGCCCACCCGAGGAATTTTACGTTTTGTGGGGCCACGAGGTTACTGAATTTTATGGACGAATGAGAGGGAGACACGTGGCACCCCCACATATATGGTCTTGGACGAAAATATTAGGGGTAAAATGGTCATTGACCATGGTAAAAGATCAAGTCTTCAAAGCTTGAGATTGTTGACCAAGGTCAACTTGTCCACTTGGCTATTTAATTAATGATCCTCATCCTAGCCACACATTTGTGATAATCTAAGCCATCCAATGTGTTATATAAGCTTACTACTAGTGCAAGACTTGTCTTCAACACTTAGAAAATTAGAAACCTTGTTCTTGTCCCTTAGTTGCTCTCGGGTTTGACACCCTCTTCACACAAAAATTTGTAGTTTTGATCCATTGTTCACAAGACTTAAACCCAATGTCCCTAAGGGTATTGTAAGGATATCTCAATAGAAAGATTTCGGAAAAACGACGTTTTCGTATTAGTCGCAAGGCGGAAACTTAAGGAGTTCTTCAACTTTTAAGTTGGAACTTGAAGATGAGTTCTTCATAGGCTTCTAAGGAGTGCTTGGAGCGGATTGGAACCTAAGGAAAGGAGCTAAGAATTTCTAAGGAGCGACTTTGAATCTTGAAAATTTTAAGGGCTTGTAAAGGTATAATTCTTGTCGTTTTAGCAATTAAGGTTTACTTATTGGTGTAGCTATGGATATTAGCAAGCATGAGATATATAGTATGAAGTTTGATAATTATATTGGATATTGGAACCCTAATCCGAAAACTAGCATGTTTAGCCTTAAGATTACATTTCAAGTTGATTATTGGTTTAAGCCGTCACATGTTGTATAAGAAGGAAATTGTAGTTGTTGAAGTTGGTTATGACTATATAACATGTTAGACCTTAGAACTTGGAATTGGAAAAGGATTGGAAAAGACTTTGAATTGTCGGTTATGTTGTTGGCCGAGAATGGCTTGAATATGGAACTACTTCGTATTAATTGTGGGGCGGAATTTTACACGTATTGTAAGGCGTGTAATCCCCTTTGTTTGGTTGTTGTTTGAGCCTTAAATTTGGCGTGTTGGTTATTGTATTCGGCCTTGAAAAAGGTGGCAAAGTGAGTAGAAACAAAGAAAGTGCTGCCCGATTTTCCGTAGAATTAGAGACCGTATACTTAGTATTATTCTACGTTAGAGACTAGAAATTGATAGTCATGTTGTGACCATTATAGGTTGACATTTCTACGTGCGGCGTATTCGGCTTAGCTTGTGGATTTAGCCGAAAAGGTATGTGAACTATCTCCTCTTCTAGCATGATTCCTTAAGATAAAGAAAGTATGTCCTACTCCTTAAATGATCCATTCCTTGGTTTTATTTGGATTGCCTAAAATAGAATTTGTTCTATGTACTTCCTTGATTGTAGTTTGATGTTTAAATTGTAAGTTGTATAATCCATTGCCTTAGTGAAGTTGGATTCTTAAAAGTGAAAGTATTTTACTTAAAGTACATAGAGTCTTGAAAAGGAAGTGGTTTCCAAATCTTTTGGCTAGTGCCTTAGTTCCAAAACCTAAGGGTCGTTATAATGACTTTAGGGGAGTTAAAGGAGTGATTTACTTAATTGCTTTAAGAGAGGGGAAATGGCATGATTTAAGAGAAGTAACTTGTTTTAAAGGTGTGAGTTACTTGAGGTTTAAAAGTAGAAGAAACTTGTTTTCTAAATATTAAGAGACTTGAAGTATTTTGAAAGTTAAGAAACTTGATTTGTAAGTATGTGATACTTGGTTTTAAGTATAAGTCTCTTGGTTATAAAAAGGAATGAATATGTCTAAAACCATAAAGGGTTATAACGGCTTTATGGGAAGTTGGTTATAACGGCTTTATGGAAGGTTAAGAAAGTTGTCTATTTTGATTATTAGGCATAAGTTGCCTAGATTGTGAAAATTTGAAGTTACTTGATTTCAAGCTTTGAAAAGAGTTTTCTAAAAGAGTAGTAACTTACTTTGAAAAATAGACACACCTTGATACTACGGGTGTTAGTATCTTGGGGTTTTGCATAAAAGGAGTCTTTGAAAAGAATGTACGTACGTAGTACTTTGACTTGTTTAATTGAGAATTATGCTATGTGTGCCTTGATAAGTACTTTGGCTTGTTTAATTGAGAATTATGCTATGTGTGCCTTGATAAGTACTTTGGCTTGTTTAATTGAGAATTATTCTATGTGTGCCTTGATAAGTACTTTGGCTTGTTTAATTGAGAATTATTCTATTAGTGCCTTAAGTAAACCAAAATGAGAGTGTATATGAATAAGACTAATAAGAAGTTAGGGGGATTTCTTAACTTGCTTACTTATTGTGTGATAAGCCGGTAGTGCTTATATTATGTATGATGGCCAGTTGAGGTAGTGTAAGAGTACAAATGAGGGGTGTATCCCCAAAGATCGTTATACCACCTTCTTTATCACTTTCTTCAGGGTAAGAGTATAAATGAGGGATGTATCCCCAAATATCGTTATACCACCTGCTTTATCACTTTCTTCAGGGTAAGAGTATAAATGAGGGGTGTATCCCCAAAGATCGTTATACCACCTGCTTTATCACTTTCTTCAGGGTAAGAGTATAAATGAGGGGTGTATCCCCAAAGATCGTTATACCACCTGCTTTATCACTTTCTTCAGGGTAAGAGTATAAATGAGGGGTGTATCCCCAAAGATCGTTATACCACCTGCTTTACCACCTTCTTCAGGGTAAGAGTATAAACGAGGGGTGTATCCCCAAAGATCGTTATACCACCTGTTTCCGTGGATTTGCTACCTATACTTTTGATTACTCTCATTGTTAGTAAGGCAATCGTGTCGTTATTCGAGTAGTGACTTTGAGGCACGCGTCCCGACTTGATATGGCTTATGTATTGTGTATTGTAGGTTGGCTATCATACATGTCTCCTCGCTTTGTTTAGATCGTTATGATTTCATTACTGATTTATTGTTTCACATACTTGGTACATTCTTGTCGACCTCCTGGGCCGCGTTCATGCCGCAGTTTAGGTACGCTGTTTGGTGATCGGCAGTGTAGGAACCCACCGAGTTTTGATAGCTCCTTCATTGGGAGTTTATCTTTTCGTATAAGTTCTTTCAAGACGGGCTTTTGTACGATTATGGGTACGCGGGCCTTGTCCGTCACGATCAAGAAACTCTTAGAGGTCCGTATTCATATGTGGATTGACTCGTATGCGGTGTAGTGTCTTTTTTATGATATTATATGGCAGCCTTGTCGCTTTACCCTTGACGTATGTTGGCTTAATAAAAAAAAAGGTGTTATTTAAATTCGCGATTTACTTGTGTCATAGGTATGGTGCGTGTAGGGCACCACCACGCCCGGTTCGGGCGTGACACATAGTCCGCCCATAAAGGTATCTGCCTACCCAACTGGGACGCCAGAAGGTCACATAAAATCCGAATTTAACCCAACGTACTACGACCTCTACTCCTTTAGAATGACTCCTTTTCAAATAAAACTTCCAAGATACTAACAACCGTAGTATCAAGTCATATCTACTTTTCAAGACCAGTCACAATACCTTTTTAGAAATACAATTACCGGCTTCTAAATCAAGTGACTTCTTTCTTAAAAACCTTAAGCAATTGGTACCTTTAAAACAATTTGCCCTTCTTTATTTCAAATCATTTCTTTGCTTACATTACTGAAGAAAACCATTCTTTTAATCTTCCATAAAGTGGTTATAACCAACTTCCCATAAAGCCGTTATAACTCTTTATGTCTTAGACAAATTCATTCCTTTTATAACCAAGAGACTTATACTTTCAAATCAAGTTACATAACTTTTTAAAATACTTCAAGTCTCTTAACTTTAGAAATCAAGTTCCATAACTTGAAAAATAAAGTTCTTAACCTTTTAAGAATTCAAGGTTCTTGGTCTTAAAAACTTCATACGTAAACTCTTTTAAATTAAGTAACATATACTTTGGTGCGCTGTGAATAAGTTATACTTATTTATAACGATCTTATTCAAGTAGCCATGATCTAGAAAATGTAATACAATTTTGTCTTATCTTAGTTTCTATGCACATGGAGAATTCTTGTTATATCCCGTATTTCCAGAGTATGTACGTGAGGGCGTACGTATTTAAATTTGAGCCTTAAGAATTGACAAAGTTCGAAAATTTAGGCACAAGTGCCGAAAAGAATCGTTTTTCGACGAAACGTTTTACTAAACTCGCGTAGGGTAAATTCCGGCTATGTCATTTATAATTTTTGCGGATTTTTTCGAGAGACGAAACATTTTGGACCAACGGGAGGGTGACATGTGTCACCCTCACATTGGGCGTGAAAAGTGGACGGCAAGGCAAGGCATGGCACGTTTTTTGTGCTTTGGTTAGGTAGGATATTTTGTGCAAGTTGTTGTGGTAGATGGATAAGGTCCATATGGTTAAAATCTAGCCCTACACTTGCACCACACTTGTCTTCATCTTGGCCATTTGTTGGCCTTTACTTGACCTATAAATACCCCTCTAAGTTGAAGACTTTCTTCATCCAAAACTTGAGCAATCTTTCTAAGTCTCAAACTACTCCCTCCCTCTTGAGTTTCGTCCGCCACCCTCCCCCTTTGAGAGCCCTTGGCCGAGAGCCACACCCCTTGAGTGAGGCTTGGCCAGAGGTACCCCAGCCTAGTTGTTTTCGTATAATACCCCTTTGTGGTATAGAAATACTCTCCTAGCATTGTTGTAATGCCCAAATACTTTAGCCCTAATACCTTGTAGTACTTTCCAAAGTTACCTCTATACGTAGAGCCCGGAAAATACTATTATACTTTCCTATAGCCACTAAACGAAACCCTAAGGAAATCTTCATTGATAGTTGAAGTATTTGAGTAGAAGTTGGTTAGAACTTCTAAGGGTTGTTTGGAGCGGATTGGAGCACTCAGAGTAGGAGCTAAACCTTGCTCAGGATCGACATATAAACTTGGATAATTTTGGGCTTATCGAGGTAAACACTCTTGACCTTCTATTGTAATTGGAAATTACATGTTATAGGAATATATAGTTGAAGTATACTATATATAGAACTAATCATAATTGTGCGGCAATGTCTTTTGACTTAAGCCCAATTTTAAAGAAGAGAATCGAATCGTAATTACATAGGATGTATTACATGAGACTTGTGTAGCATTAATGTGAAGTAGAATTGTACACGCCGGTTAGGCGAAACCCCCGGTTGGCTTGGTGGCCTCGATAGAGGAGGAGATTTACTGTTGCGGGGAGTGGAGGTGCCGAATTTTCTCGTAGAATATTCTACGTTGAGATCTAGATGTTAACAGCGCGCGTGGCCTCTATAGGTTGAAGTACTACGTGTGGCGTGAGCGCTTGGCTTAAGGTGTAGCCGACGCGGTTTGAGGTACTTGAGCGCTTTGCTATTAGTCGATAATCGTCGCGAGGTATGTGAACCTCTTCCTATCTTTTCTAGCATGATATGTGTATAACTATGTAGTGCGGTGACGATACGTGTTAAATGCATTTGATTGGTTTAAAACATAAAGTGTTATAACGGCTTTATGGAAAGTTGGTTATAACAGCTTTATGTAATTGAAATTAGGCAAACTGGAACCTTAGGGAAAAGAATGTGGTTGAAAAGGAAAGTGTTTTGGTTTACCTAAAAATGAGTCACTCTATTTTATACTACGTATCGTGACTTTTATAAAAGGAATGGATCTCTTTAAAAAGGAATTGAACGTACGTAGTACTTTAGTGTTAACACCCGGATTTTGACTTAAAATGAAAGTACTTTGAGTTGTGTATAACTTGCCTATGCTTGTTGTTGTGTAACTTGCCTATGCTTGTTGTTGGGTGACTTGCCTATGCTTATTGAGAGAGTCTTTGTTGTGCAAGAATTGTGTTTCTATATTACCGCGTCTCAACGAGGGCGGTTGACTTGTGAGAACTTACTTGGACGTCTGGCGGTGACGGAAGATTCCAGTGCACGCCCATTATTATTATTACACGGGCATGTCTACACCGGCGATGTGGACATGTGACCATTATGGTTATGGCGAAGCATCGTGACTTACGGTTGTGATCGCGCGTGCTGCTTACTTGCCCCCGCCACCACGTGACGCAGTGGATCCGTATAGGTTATCAGATTTGCCACGTGTCAGCTTCGCGGCGAAGTATCGTGACTTACGGTTGTGATCGGGTGCCTGGCCGATTCAACGCCCCCGCCTACGTGGACGCAGTGAATCTGGTGGAGGTTAGTGTACTTGCCACGCGTCGCCTTCGCGAGTCGGTGTTGGGATGGAGCCGTGACTACGGTTGTGATCGGTGCTGGCCGATTCACGCCCCGTCGCTACGCGACGCAGTGGATCTGGTGGAGGCTAGTGCACTTGCCACGTGTCAGCTTCATGATATGGTTGTACAATATTATTGGTACGGTCGGATCTGGTAGTTATACTTGCCCCGCACGGTTTTATTGAAATAGGTGAGACCAGGTGTTCATGTATACTCCTTGGTGTTGTTAAATCATAGGCTAGGCGATGAGGAAGGAATTCCACGCAGTGATGATTTGGACGGCGTGAGTCCCGACTTGATATGATTTTTATATTGTATCGTAGTTTGGTTATCATACATGTCTCCCGCTTTATATAGACTATTATGATTTCATTTCTGATTTTCTGCTTTCACATACTTGGTACTGCCAGATCGACCTCCTTCGGTGCGTTCATGCCGCGGTAGAGGTACATCGGATGTCGATCCCCGCTTTTAGGATCACCTTTCAAATGTTGGGAAGCTCCGTTCCTTGGAGGCTTATCTTTGGTATGTTACCACGAGTCTATAGGTTCTTGTACATTCGTGGTATGGCGGGGCCTGTCCCGTCATAGTTGTTAAAAATCTTAGAGTGCAGCCTTTGTTGTGGCGGGGTTGTAAGGATTAATCGTTCAAAGGTCGTTATATATATAAATCTTTGAAAGGCAACCGCTTTTGGTTGGCTTATTTTCTTTCATCTTGATTTATATCTATTTATATGTTTAAGTTTTCATTTACGCTGGTTTTTCTCTGATGATGTATCACTAGGGTGCCCGGGGTAGGCACGACCACGCCCGGTTGGGTCGTGACAAAAGTGGTATCGAGCGATTAGTCCTCGGAAAAGTGTCTATGACCGTGTCTAGTAGTCTTGATTATCGATATGTTGTGCACCACATCTATAATCGTGAGGCCGCAGACATTTAGGATTGATTTCCATTTCTTCTCATTCGAGATCGTGCCTTAGAGTCAGGTGATAAGTTGGACCCTCTCGACGTATTTCGTTTTACGATTATGCCTCCGCAGTAGCAACCCCGCCCGGAAGGGCAAGACATAGGAGGCTGCGAGTAAACGTGGCGGTCTCTAGAGACCACAAGACTGAGCCTCCAGTCCGCAATGATGCCGAGAGGAGATGGGTTACAAGCGAGTGGGCGATTATTGGCGAGGTTGTGGCCGAGATATGAGAGATAGGCTGACGCAGCAGCCCGATGCACGATGGTTCACCCAGATCGAGATAGTTTGAGGCTACGGGATTTTTTGAGATGTAACCCGCCAGAGTTTTATGGCTCGAGGCCTGAGGATGATCCGCAGGAGTTCATCCGGCGATTCTGACGGATCGTAGAGTGATCAAGGCATCGGAGACCGAGTCGCTGGTCTTAGGTTCGCATCACCGCGTGATACCGCACGATCGTTTGATTCGTGGAGTTGTCCCGGAGAAACGCACTTCCGGCTTTATGGGACGAGTTCTCGAGGCATTTCTTGCACACTCTTGCCTCCACAGATGAGAGGGCTCGCCGACAGATTTTTGGTGTCATGCGGCGACCGCGACGGTTCGGGAGTACAATGTGAGTTCGACTCATCGCTCGTCACGTCCCGCGTTAGTAGCTTGTATGGAGGATCGAGTGCACCGATATGTTACGAGGCTCGATGATTACCTAGCAGAGTTGTTCGGGTGTAGCTCTTGGTGCATGGACATTGCCCGCACGCAGCTTATGCACTGGATGTGAGGAGCGGAGAATCGACGGAATGACCGAGATCGCCGAAGAGGCGAGCAATGCAGGTCCTTTGGTGACTTTCGAGGCGGACCGCCTCAGCAGCAGACTAGCTATGTACCTCCGCCAGTACAGAGTGGTCCTCCACAGCCTTCGGGACCTTCGGGATATTCAGGAGCAGGTCAGGGCTCCCAGGTTTCAGATTTTCAGGGGAGTAGGAGTGCTCGCCGGATGAGGCCACCCGTATCTCAGTGTGACCATTGTGGTAAAGCCCATAGAGGGGAATGTCGTATTGGTTTGGGAGATTGCTATACTTGCGGCCGACAGGGCCATTTGGCGAGAGACTGTCCGACCAGGGGTAGCACTGGTGGGATAGCACAGACTACTAGAGCAGTTGCGGGTTCTTCACCTTCCATACCTAGGCAGGATGTTCATACACCGGCGGGCCACGTTAGAGGTCGCGGTGGAAGTTCCCAGTTTTAGCGGTCCTCTGAACCGCCTATTTTCAGGTATATCCTTAACCCTCTAGAGTTTTGTATGTATTGATGTTGTGTTTAGTGTTATGTTCGGATAGCTTTGTGCTAAAATGTGATTTAGAAACCTGGTTAGTGAGAAAGGGTAAGCCTGGGGGGTGAGAAAATGATGAACCTTAGAATATTACAGTTGAGACCTTAGATGTAAGGCCGTCTTGAGTACAAGATTTTGCAAGTGATCCTTGTCAGAGGGCATTTTATGCCTAGAATGTATTATGTGATAATTACTTGGGTAGTGTAAAATGGAGGTGGTAGCTTTCATGACCTGTATAGGTAAGATTGTTCCGGATCGGGAAACAAGAGCTTGATGCGTTAAGTGGGTCGGGTTGGGGCCATGTTGCGGGCCAACCCGTGGCCTGTTTCGAGGTAGGGTCAGCTCTGGGTGGTCCCGCCAGGTGGTAGGGTCACGAGGGTGCTAGGCCCAAGATTAGATGACCATCGTATGAGTTCGTGGATATGTTCGACCAGAAGCGGATCATGAAGGCCGGGAATGGCCTTAAGGGAGATTGATGCTAGTAAGATGACCAAGTTTGGAGGTGGTGACTCCAAAGTTTTGGAAACTAAAGCGATGACAAAAGTGTGGTACGGATACTAAAAGAGTTCAAGTGTTCGAGAAGGGTACGACGAGTAAGGAAGGAAGAGAACGTGTGTTATTTTGTGGCCAGGTGTGGCATTGGCAACTTGTTAAGAAGAACTTCATCGTTGTCCGTCTTGAGAAGGAACATTCGGGACGAATGTTTCTAAGGAGGGGAGAATGTTATACCCCGTATTTCCAGAGTATGTACGTGAGGGTGTACGTATTTAAATTTGAGCCTTAAGAATTGACAAAGTTCGAAAATTTAGGCACAAGTGCCGAAAAGAATCGTTTTTCGACGAAACGTTTTACTAAACTCGCGTAGGGTAAATTCCGGCTATGTCATTTATAATTTTTGCGGATTTTTCCGAGAGACGAAACATTTTGGACCAACGGGAGGGTGACATGTGTCACCCTCACATTGGGCGTGAAAAGTGGATGGCAAGGCAAGGCATGGCACGTTTTTTGTGCTTTGGTTAGGTAGGATATTTTGTGCAAGTTGTTGTGGAAGATGGATAAGGTCAACATGGTTAAAATCTAGCCCTACACTTGCACCACACTTGTCTTCATCTTGGCCATTGGTTGGCCTTTACTTGACCTATAAATACCCCTCTAAGTTGAAGACTTTCTTCATCCAAAACTTGAGCAATCTTTCTAAGTCTCAAACTACTCCCTCCCTCTTGAGTTTCGTCCGCCCCCCGCCCCCGGGGAGAGCCCTGGCGAGAGCCACACCCCTCAGAGTGAGGCTTGGCGAGAGGGTACCCCACCCTAGTTGTTTTCGTATAATACCCTTTTGTGGTATAGAAATACTCTCCTAGTATTGTTGTAATGCCCAAATACTTTAGCCCTAATACCTTGTAGTACTTTCCAAAGTTACCTCTATACGTAGAGCCCGGAAAATACTATTATACTTTCCTATAGCCACTAAACGAAACCCTAAGGAAATCTTCATTGATAGTTGAAGTATTTGAGTAGAAGTTGGTTAGAACTTAGGGTTGTTTGGAGCGGATTGGAGCACTCGGAGTAGGAGCTAAACCTTGCTCAGGATCGACATATAAACTTGGATAATTTTGGGCTTATCGAGGTAAACACTCTTGACCTTCTATTGTAATTGGAAATTACATGTTGTAGGAATATATAGTTGAAGTATACTATATATAGAACTAATCATAATTGTGCGGCAATGTCTTTTGACTTAAGCCTGAATTTTAAAGAAGAGAACTGAACTGTAATTACATAGAACTTTATTACAGTAGACTTGTGTAGCATTAATGTGAAGTAGAATTGTACACGTCCCAGGTTAGGCGTGTAAACCCCACTGGTTGGCTTGGTAGCGGCCTCGATAGAGGAGGAGATTCTGTTGTTGCGGGAAAATCTTCGAATTTTACGTAGAATATTTGTTATACCTCGTAGTTCGTGGTATGTATGCGAGGCGTCACGTGCGAGAATCTGACAGAAAGATTGGAAAGGAAGAAAGAGGCGATTTTTCCACGGAAAAGTTTCGGTTTTGTGAAGGAAAAAGGTTCGTTTTGGGAATTGGATTCCAGTTTGGTATTCGGACTTCTGGAATATTAGAGAATTATGGAATTTTATTTTGAAAATGGTCACGTGGGGCCACGGAGAAATTCTGATTTTGTGGGGCGCTTTGATTTTGAGATTTTGGCCGTTTTGGATATTTTGGAAGACGAAATATTTTGGGCGAATCGGGGCGACACGTGTCACCCCATGTAGGCACCTTTGGGCCGAAATATGTTTGTGCACAACACCTGGTTAAGTCGTTTTTGGCGAAGCGTTTTCCATGACTTCGTAGGGAATTTCGGCTATGTCATTAAGTATTTTTGCGGATTTTTCGAGAGGCGGAACATTTTGGACCAGCGGGAGGGTGGCATGTGTCACCTCGCATTGGAAAGCAAGTGGGCGACCTGATGGACGATTGGGAAGGCTTTGTGGGAGATATTTTGGTAGATATTTTGTGTGCAAGTTGGCTAGGTACACATGGGTGAATCTTGGCCTACACTTGCCTAACACTTGGCTAGATCTTGGCCATTGGTTGGCCTTGGCTTGTCTTATAAATACCCTCCTTGGAAGACTAATTCATTCACAAATTGCCTAAGTCTTGAAAGCTTCTTCCTTCCCAGTGTGGTGTCTTGGCGAGAGCCTCCCTCCCCCTTGGCCGAGAGTCTCCCCACAGTGGGGTAGGCGAGGGTAGACACCCCCTCCTGAGGTGCTAGTAGTAGGGTACCCACTGCCTAGTTGCTTTCGTATAATACCCCTGTGGTATAGAAATACTCTCCAAGTATTGTTATAATGCCCAATTACCTTAGCCACATACCTTGTTGTATTCTAAGGTTATACCTATCTGAAAAGCCAGAAAATACTATTATACTTCCGTCGATGCAAAACCGTAACCACAGGAAAATCTCCATAGTGGTTGGAGTATTGTGTAGAAGTTGGTTAGAACTTCTAAGGGTGGTTTAGAGCGGGTTGGGCGCTCGGAGTTGGAGCTAAGCGATTGCCAGGGATCGACTTTAAACTCGGATAATTATGGGCTTATCAAGGTAATTATCTTGTCCCCCTTTTGTAATTGGAAATTACATGTTGTTAGATTGTATAGTAGAAGTATACTATATATATATAACTGAGCATAGCTTGTGGCAATGTCCTTGGACTTAAGCCTGAAGAACTGAACTGTAATTACATGGGGTGTATTCTGGTAGACTTGTGTAGTAGTCTGAGTGGAGTAGAATTGTACAGTTAGGGTTAGATGTATAAACCCCACGGTTGGCTTGGTGGCGGCCTCGATAGAGGAGGAGATTTCTGTTGTTGCGGGAGAGTCTTTGCCAATTTTACGTAGAAGTTCTACGATGAGACCTAAATGTTAATAAGCGCCTTGTGGCCTTATAGGTGGATGTACTACGTGTGGCGCGATCTACGTGGCTTAAGGAGTAGCCGGCGGCGAGGTACTCGGGCATTTTGCTATTAGTCGATAATCGTCGCGAGGTATGTGAACCTCTTCCTATCTCTTTAGCATGATATGTGTGAACTATGTAGTGCGGTGAGCGTCATGTGCTAAATGTATTCGATGGGTTTAAAACATAAAGTGTTATAACGGCTTTATGGGAAGTTGGTTATATGACTTTATGTAGATAAGAAAACACTTTGTGGTCTTTAAAAGGTAAATGATTTGTTTATAAGCGGCTTGATGTGTGATTATAAAGAACTTGAAGTATTTCAAAAGATTTCAAATCGTTTTGAAAGAAGTAATACTTGGTTTTGAGAACTTAAGAGTTATACTAGCTTTATGGGAAGTTAGGTATAGCGGCTTAAACGTTTTTGATTTTGGAAATCGGGATGTGTATCGACAAACCGCTGCGGCGTTAATAAAAAATGTTTTGAACAATTAAGTATTATTAAAACCGGTAGAAACTTCCATCTGCATAGAAGCTAAGATGAGACAAAATGATATTTCCTAGATCATGGTCTTTGTAATAAAGATTGTTATAAACAAGAATATCCTACTCACATATAAGGCTTATGTTTCTCAGATTGTTTAAAGAGAATTATATTCTTAAATGAATAAGACTATGAAGCTGAAACCTTTCTAAAATAAGAAACGTGAACATTTGAAATTAGGCAAACTTGGGCGTTTGGAAAATAATGTTGTTACTTGATTTTACAAAGGTAAGAGTTTTGGTTTTCTTAAAGGAATGATCCTCTATTTTATACTACGGGTATTGTGTGACTTATGTGAAAAAGCAGATCTTTTTTAAGATTTTAATGTGTGAAGTACTTTGGGGATAGATACGAACTTGTTAGTAGAAAGTACCTTGTGTGAATAACTTGATTGTATTGGTTTGTGATAGCCTTGTAATACTTTCTTGTTGCTTTGATAAGTAAAAGTGTTAGGATGCTACGTGTGTTAGTATCTTGTGATGTTTGTGTAAGGGGTTTCCTTGATTGTGCTTATTAACTATCGGTCGTTATGATAGTATTGTGGCATTCATCTCTTGAGATGATTAGGGGTTAGCTGCCCTCCGACGGGGTAGACTCGAGTGATGCAGGACCGTGATTCGAGAATACCTCATGCGGGTCTGAGGGCCTATGCGAGCTACGAGTTCGGGTTAGTGTCGTCCTTTATGGGCATGCGGTCACTTGTGGCGTGCGGTGCGAAGTCGGGGCGATCTTGGGAGTAGCTACCCTCGATGCGGGAATACCTCATGCGGGCGATGAGATTGGCCTATGCGGGTGCGGGAAGTTCGAGGACTAGACGCGCACATTAGATCTGCGGGCAAGTGGCGGCTTTGATCATGTGGCGGTCAGGCAGATCTTATGATCTGATTTATGACCTTGTTAGTACGGTGAGTGTTAGTAGTCGGCTATGCCTTCGTACTTACCTGCAGATTTTATTAGGACACGGTGGGACACGGTGTTCATGTGTATTCCTTGGTGCTTGTATATCATAAAGCTGCCGGCGGTGAGGAAGGTATTCCACGGGCACGATTGATGTTGTGGGCGTGAGACCCGTTGTTAAATTGAGTGATGACTTGAGGTGTGAGTCACGACTTGACATGGCTTATTTATGGTGAAGCTGTAGTTTGGTTATCATACATGTCTCTGCTTTGTATAGACTACTATGATTTCATTTACGATATTTATTTTAGTTTCACATACTCAACTGTTATGCGACCTCGCCCGGGCTGCGTTCATGCCGCGAGTTGAGGTACATCGATCGTTGATCTAGCTCTCGAGTCACGATTCGGCGTTTGGGAAGCTCCGTTTCTCGGAGGCTTATCGGTGGTATAGTCCGCCGTAGTAAGTGTTTACATTCGGGGTTTGGCGGGGCCTGTCCGCCATTGTGTCGTATCATTCTTAAGTGCATGAAATCTTGTTGTGGCGGGGTTGGTAAAAAGGATTAAGCTGTTCATTTGTAAAAGAGTTGATGGTTATATATATGCCAAAAGGCAAGTTTTCCTGATTATTGTTTTATATTTCGTTATCTCGTATTTGTTGTTTTATGTTCCGTGATTACTCGATGTTGTGTCACTAGGGTGCGGGGTAAGGCACGATCCACGGGCGATTTGGTCGTGACAAAAGTGGTATCGAGCGATTAATCCTCGGAAAGTGTCTGAACCGTATCGATGAAGTCTTGATTATCGGTGTGTTGTGCACCACACCATAATCGAGAGGCTATAGGATATTTAGGATTGGGTTCTATTCTTCTCACTCGAGATCGTGCCTTAGAGGCGTGTTGTAAGTTGGACCCTCGGCGAAATTCTTTCCCTTATCGTTATGCCTCGCGTAGAACGGCCGAGCCCGGGAGGCAAAGCGAGGAGGCTGCGGCGAGTTTAAGCATGGCGAGGCACAGGCCCAATCATTACCTAGGGTAGTGCTTCGTTCGGGGATTTCTGCGGCGTCACTAGCCCGAGTTTAGCTGATGGCGGCGGTTCTACTGCGTCACGATATTTGAACCTTGTTCCACGGCCAGGGAGCGAGAATATAGATTGCAAGAGACAACCTTGTTACTAGCTATGGATTTGGCTACGGAGAGTATCCGATGTATCGCAAGTCTTGATGACTACCTAAGAAGGTTGTGCAAGAGTAGTCCTTGATTAGGCTTGAGCATGGCACGTATGCGGGCTTATGCGCGTGCCGAAAGCGTAGAGATCGGCGGGTTAACCAGGGCGGCGAGAGAAGAGGTCGAGCGTGAGTCCCCGGTAACTTTCAAGGTGAGTATACCTTAAGTGCTATGTTACGATAGCGGTGTGTTAGTTGTGATTAGAATCATGGTGGGTTAACCGAGTAAGATTTTGGGGATAGAGAAGGTGTGAGCCTTAGAGTGTTATACGTAAAGACCTTAGAGGTAAGGCCGTCTCGAGAAAGGTGTAGTGTTATGTTTGACCCTTATAGGAGTGCATAGTGCCGTGAGCTTTGTTCGTGGGATAAGTCCCATGTAGTATGAAATGAAAGAGGGTAGTTGAGTGAGAAGACCGCTAGGTTTTCGTAACGTGTTAGTAAGATTGTTCCTACGGGAGATGGTATTTTGCGCCTTAGGGTCGGGTTGAGGCTACGTCGGGTCAACCGCGGTAGGTTTTGGTGGTGGGGTCAGTTTGTGGTGGTCCTCTTTGTGTTAGGGTCATGAGGGTGTTAGGCCCATGTTTAGTTAGCCAGTGCAAGTTCGTGGATCGTTAGACCGGTGGTCGGGCGATGAAGCGACTATCGTGTTCTTGGTCGGTCGTTCCTCGGCGGTGTTGATGTTATCGAAAAGGTTGTGAGGTTGCAGGGTGCCTACCTTCACCTTATGAACGATGGAGCCAGTGCAGCTGTTTCTCTTCTGGGAGTTTGTACGAGCGGGCTAGGAACTTCGGTGAGTCTCGTATCGCATTCGCCTCGGGCGGTGTTTTGATTTGAGGGTATTGTGAGGATCGTTGTCTCGGTTGAAGTGTTTAAGCTACCATTTCGGTGTTCGGATGTCGTCTTGTGGCGCCTTGTAGAAGCGAAATGCAAGTTGCGGTCGATTGGTTCGATGTTGGCGGGTTGAGATAGTTGGTTGAGCTTGTTCCGGTGTGGATAGTGAAGCTTGTCTAGAAGAAGTTACGGCGGCTCGGAGGAATCGTGCGGATAATCGGCGGCGCTTAGAGTTGAGTTGGCGGTCGGTCTTCTTGAAAGTACCACCGGACGGTGTGACGAGTTGTAAACGAAGGAACTTAGCGAGTCACTTTGGGCCTTGGTGAGTTCATGTGAAGAATAGGCGGGTTGCTTATATGTTAGCATTTGCCGTCCGACTTAGGAAGAAGGGCGTCCGGTCTTCGTATTGTTATGTTAGGAAAGTATCGAAGATCCGTCGAGAATGTTCGATTAATGATGACCACGTTAGAGATAGTAACCAGAGTTTTGGAAAGCGGCCGTATCGAGAATGTGGTAAGAGTCCGAGTGTCACGGCGAACGATGATCGCGTGCGGCCGGTACCATTTGTTGGGTCGTCGAACAGGCTCGCGACAAAGTGACAAAAGTAGTATTATTTGTGGTGATGTTAGAGGTGGTTCCTCGTGGACTTGGATGTAAGTATTTTACGTGGGTATTTCTGTGGCCAGCTGTGGCAGGATTGTTTCGTAAGTATAGTAGTGAAGACTATACTGTCACGTGTTCGTTTTGAGACTTAGAAGGAACATTCGGGACGAATGTTTCTAAGGGGGGAAGAATGTTATACCCCGTAGTTCCAGGGTATGTATGCGAGGACGTACGTACGAGAATACGACAGAAAGATTGGAAAGGAAGAAAGAGCGATTTTTCCACGGAAAAGTTTCGGTTTTGTGAAGGAAAAGGTTCGTTTTGGGGTGGATTCCCATTTGGTATTCGGACTTCTGGAATATTAGAAATTATGGAATTTTATTTTGAAAATGGTCACGTGGGGCCACGGGAGAAATTCTGATTTTGTGGGGCGCTTTGATTTTGAGATTTTGGCCGTTTTGGTTATTTTCGGAAGGCGAAATATTTTGGGCGAATCGAGGCGACACGTGTCACCCCGTGTGGCACCTTTGGGCGAAATATGTTTGTCTGTGACACCAGGTTAAGTCGTTTTTGGCGAAAGCGTTTTCCACGACTTTCGTAGGGAATTTCCGGCTATGTCATTAAGTATTTTTGCCGATTTTTACGAGAGGCGGAACATTTTGGACCAGCGGGAGGGTGGCGTGTGTCACCTGCATTGGAAGCAAGTGGCGGCCTGATGGGCGATTGGGAAGGCTTTGTGGGAGATATTTTTGGTAGATATTTTGTGTGCAAGTTGGCTAGGTACATGGGTGAATCTTGGCCTACACTTGCCTAACAACAGCTAGATCTTGGCCATTGGTTGGCCTTGGCTTGTCTATAAATACCCTCCTTGGAAGACTAATTCATTCATGAGTGCCTAAGTCTTGAAAGCTTCTTCCTTCCCTTAGTGTGGTGTCTTGGCGAGAGCCCTCCCTCCCTTGGCGAGAGTCTCCCCACAGTGGGGTAGTAGAGGTAGACACCTCCTTTGAGGTGCTAGCAGTGGGGTACCCACTGCTAGTTGCTTTAGTATAATACCCACTTTGTGGTATAGAAATACTCTCCAAGTATTGTTATAATGCCCAATTACCTTAGCCTATACCTTGTTGTATTCTAAGGTTATACCTATCTGAAAAGCCAGAAAATACTATTATACTTCGTCAGTCCAAACCGTAACCACTAGGAAAATCTCCATAGTCAGTTGGAGTATTGTGTAGAAGTTGGTTAGAACTTCTAAGGGTGGTTTAAAGCGGGTTGGGCGCCGGAGTTGGAGCTAAGCGATTGCCCGGGATCGACTTTTACTTGGATAATTATGGGCTTATCGAGGTAATTATCTTGTCCCTATTGTAATTGGATATTACATGTTGTAGGAGTATATAGTTGAAGTATACTATATATATATAGCGAGCATAGCTTGTGGCAATGTCCTTGGACTTAAGCTCGAAGAAGCTCGTAATTACATGGGGTGTATTCTGATAGACTTGTGTAGTAGTGCAGTGGAGTAGAATTGTACGTTAGGGTTAGATGTATAAACCCCACGGTTGGCTTGGTAGCGGCCTCGATAGAGGAGGAGATTTCTGTTGTTGTTGCGGGGAGAGTCTAATTTTACGTAGAAGTTCTACGATGAGACCTAAATGTTAATAAGCGCCTTGTGGCCTTATAGGTGGATGTACTACGTGTGGCGCGATCACGTGGCTTAAGGAGTAGCCGGCGGCGAGGTACTCGGGCATTTTGCTATTAGTCGATAATCGTCGCGAGGTATGTGAACCTCTTCCTATCTCTTTAGCATGATATGTGTGAACTATGTAGTACGGTGAGCGTGCATGTGCTAAATGTATTCGATGGGTTTAAAACATAAAGTGTTATAACGGCTTTATGGGAAGTTGGTTATAACGACTTTATGTAGATAAGAAAACACTTTGTGGTCTTTAAAAGGTAAATGATTTGTTTATAAGCGGCTTGATGTGTGATTATAAAGAACTTGAAGTATTTCAAAAGATTTCAAATCGTTTTGAAAGAAGTAATACTTGGTTTTGAGAACTTAAGAGTTATACTAGCTTTATGGGAAGTTAGGTATAACGGCTTAAACGTTTTCTTGATTTTGGAAATCGGGATGTGTATCGACAAACCAACTGCGGCGTTAATAAAAGGAAATGTTTTGAACAATTAAGTATTATTAAAACGGTAGAAACTTCCATCTGCATAGAAGCTAAGATGAGACAAAATGATATTTCCTAGATCATGCATTTCTTTGTAATAAAGATTGTTATAAACAAGAATATCCTACTCACATATAAGGCTTATGTTTCTCAGATTGTTTAAAAGAGAATTATATTCTTAAATGAATAAGACTATGAATGAAACCTTTCTAAAATAAAGCGTGAACATTTGAAATTAGGCAAACTTGGGCGTTTGGAAAATAATGTTGTTACTTGATTTTACAAAGGTAAGAGTTTTAGTTTTCTTAAAAGGGCAGTCACTCTATTTTTATACTACGGGTATTGTGTGACTTATGTGAAAAAGCAGATCTTTTTTAAGATTTTAATGTGTGAAGTACTTTGGGGATAGATACGAACTTGTTAGTAGAAAGTACCTTGTGTGAATAACTTGATTGTATTGGTTTGTGATAGCCTTGTAATACTTTCTTGTTGCTTTGATAAGTAAAAGTGTTAGGATGCTACGTGTGTTAGTATCTTGTGATGTTTGTGTAAGGGGTTTCCTTGATTGTGCTTATTAACTATCGATCGTTATGATAGTATTGTGGCATTCATCTCTTGAGATGATTCCGGAGTTAAGCGCCCTCCGATGCGGGGTAGACTCGGTGATGCAGGACGTGATTCGAGAATACCTACATGCGGGTCTGAGGGCCTATGCGGAGCTACGAGAGTTCGAGGTTAGTGTCGTCCTTTATGGGCATGCGGTCGCGTGGCCATGCGGGCTGCGAAGTCGGGGCGATGCGGAGTAGCTACCCTCGATGCGGGAATACCTCATGCGGGCGATGAGATTGGCCTATGCGGAGTGCGGGAAGTTCGAGGACTAGACGCGCGCATTAGATCTGCGGGCAAGTGGCGGCTTTGATCATGTGGCGGTGCAGGCGGATCTTATAATCTGATTTATGACCTTGTTGGTACGGTGAGTGTTAGTAGTCGGCTATGCGCCGTACTTACCATGCGGTTTTATTAGGACACAGGTGGGACTCGGTGTTCATGTGTATTCCTTGGTGCTTGTATATCATAAAGCTGGCGGTGAGGAAGGTATTCCACGCACGATTGATGTTGTGGCGTGAGACCCATTGTTAAATTGAGTGATGACTTGAGGTGTGAGTCACGACTTGACATGGCCTTATTTATGGTGAATCGTAGTTTGGTTATCATACATGTCTCACGCTTTGTATAGACTACTATGATTTCATTTACGATATTTATTTTAGTTTCACATACTCATACTGTTATGCGGACCTCCTTGGGGCTGCGTTCATGCGCGAGTTGAGGTACATCGATCGTTGATCCTAGCTCTCGAGTCACGGTTCAGCGTTTGGGAAGCTCCGTTTCTCGGAGGCTTATCGGTGGTATAGTCCCTCGTAGTAAGTGTTTACATTCGGGGTTTGGCGGGGCCTGTCCGCCATTGTGTCGTATCATTCTTAGAGTGCAGTAATCTTGTTGTGGGCGGGGTTGGTAAAAAGGATTAAATTGTTCATTTGTAAAAGAGTTGATGGTTATATATATGCGAAAGGCAAGTTTTCCTGATTATTGTTTTATATTTCTGTTATCTCATGTTGTTGTTTTATGTTCCGATTACTCGATGTTGTGTCACTAGGGTGCCGGGGTAGGCACGATCCGCGGGCCGATTTGGTCGTGACAATATTCTACGTTGAGATCGAGATGTTAACAGGCGCCTTGTGGCCTCTATAGGTTGAAGTACTACGTGTGGCGTGAGCTGCTTAAGGTGTGGCAAGCGGTTTGAGGTACTTGGGCGTTTTGCTATTAGTCGATAATCGTCGCGAGGTATGTGAACCTCTTCCTATCTTTTCTAGCATGATATGTGTATAACTATGTAATGCGGTGAGCGCATGTGTTAAATGCATTTGATTGGTTTAAAACATAAAGTGTTATAACGACTTTATGGGAAGTTAGTTATAATGACTTTATGTAAGTAAGATATGCTTTGTGGGTGTTAAAGATAAGCGATTTGACTTATAACCGATTTGGATGTGTGATAATAAGAATCTTGAAGTATTTCAAAAGAATTAAGAAACCTTTTGAAAAGAAGAGTAATATTTGGTTTTTGAAAACATAAGAGTTATACTAGCTTTATGGGAAGTTAGGTATAGCGTCTTAAGAGAGATAAAAAGAATGGTTTACTGATTTTAGAAGTTAAGAGACTTACTCTTAAAAGATGAGAGACTTAACTTAATTAAATGAATATGAATTTTGTGTGAAACCTCATTCGTGAGTAATGAGTACTTGGTTTTTAAAAGGAATAACGTTTCTTGATTTGAAATCGAGAATGAGTATCGACAAACCACGGCGTTAATAAAGGAAAATGTAATGATTAATGAAGTATTATTAAACCGGTAGAAACCTCCATCTGCATAGAAACTAAGATGAGACAAAATGATATTACATTTCCTAGATCATGGCTGCTTAATAAGATTGATTATGAATAAGAATAACCTACAATCACATAAGGCATATGTTACTCAAATGTTTTAAAAGAGATTAAGACATTGAATTATGAAACTTCTCTAAAATAAAGAGCCTTGAGTAATTGAAATTAGGCAAACTGGAACCTTAGGGAAAAGAATGTGGTTGAAAAGGAAAGTGTTTTGGTTTACCTAAAAATGAGTCACTCTATTTTATACTACAGTGTATCGGGTGACTTTTATAAAAGGAATGGATCTCTTTAAAAGGAATTTAACGTCGTAGTACTTTAGGAGTTAACACCGGATTTTGACTTAAAATGAAAGTACTTTGAGTTGTGTATAACTTTATGCTTGTTGTTGTGTAACTTGCCTATGCTTGTTGTTGGGTGACTTGCCTATGCTTATTGAGATAGTCTTTGTTGTGCAAGAATTGTGTTTCTATATTACCGCGTCTCAATGGAGGGCGGTTGACTTGTCGAGAACTTACTTGGACGTCAGCGTGTGGAAGATTCCGCAGTGCAGCTTCCATTATTATTATTACATGGGCATGTCTACACCGGCGATGTGGACATGTGACCATTACGGTTATGGCGAAGTATCGTGACTTACGGTTGTGATCGGGTGCGTAGCTGTTTACTTGCCCCGGCCTACGTGGCGGTGGATCTGGTATAGGTTATTGCACTTGCCGCGTGTCACCCGCGAAGTATCGTGACTTACGGTTGTGATCGGTGCTGGCCGATTCACGCCCCGTCGGCTCACGTGGCGGTGGATCTGGTGGAGGTTAGTGTACTTGCCGCGTGTCGACAGCGAGTCGGTGTTGGGATGGAGCCGTGACTACGGTTGTGATCGGTGCTGGCGATTCACTTTCCCGTCGGCTACGTGGCGGTGGATCTGGTGGAGGCTAGTGCACTTGCCCGCGTGTCGACCATGATATGGTTGTACTGATTATTGGTGCGGTCGGATCGGTAGTTATACTTGCCCGCGGTTTTATTGACACAGGTGAGACCGGTGTTCATGTATACTCCTTGGTGTTGTTACATCATCACGGCCGCGATGAGGAAGGAATTCCACTGCACAGTGATGATTTGGAGGCGTGAGTCCACGACTTGATATATTTGTTTTTATGTTGTGTCTTTGTAGTTTGGTTATCATACATGTCTCTCGCTTTATATAGACTATTATGATTTCATTCTGATTTTCTGATTTCACATACTTGTACTGTTATCGACCTCCCCGGAAGTGCGTTAAATGCCGCAGTAGAGTACATCGGTGTCGATCCGCTTTTAGGATCACCTTTCGTGTTTGGGAAGCTCCGTTCCTTCTAAGCTTATCTTTGGTATGTTACCCTGAGTCTATAGGTTCTTGTACATTCAGGGGTATGGCGGGGCCCTGTCCCGTCATAGTTGTTGTAAAAATCTTAGAGGTATGTAGCACTGTTGTGGGCAGGGTTGTAAGGATTATGGCTTGTTCAAAGGTCGTTATATATATAAATCTTTGAAAGGCAACCGTTTTAGTTGGCTTATTTTCTTTCATCTTGATTTATATCTATTTATATGTTTAAGTTTTCATTTCCATTGGTTTTCTCACGATGTTGTATCACTAGGGTTCCCGGGGTAAGGCACCAGTCACGGGCCCGGGTTCGGGTCGTGACAATTCTACTCTTTTTAATAAAATCAATTGTCATTACATTTCCTCTATTAATGCTGCAATGGCTTGCTCGATACTTATTCTCATTTGTGCCGTAAAATTAGCCAACTCAACTTGGCTCCAAATACCTCCTAACGACTCTTACCAACATCCCCCATAAGACTTGGTAAGAACTTAGGATAACCTAGACATAACTTTTACATAGAGTAAATCACATACATACCTCTTAACTTCTAAGAGTAGAAAGGAACATGAAATATTACTACATGTATATTCCATACATAGAATCATGCCAAAAGAAGGAAGAGGTTCACATACCTCGCGACGATTATCGACAAGTAGCAAAATGCTCCAAATTACTTCAACCTTGATAGCTATTCCATCCCTCAAGTAGAATACGCTATACTTAGTACTTCAACCTATAATGTCCATAATACGTCCATTAACTTCTTACTTCAAACGTAGAATATTCTAAGTGCTAAGTCACTAAATTCTACGGAAAATCCGACAGCACCTCCTTTGTTTCTACATACTTTGCCACCTTTTTCAAGGCCGAATTCAATAACCAAACACGCCACATTTAAGGCCCAACAATGCAATTAATCAATAGGGGATTACACGTCTACTAGATGTGTAAAATTCCGCCCCACAAACGATATCAAACTAATACAAACTATTAGGCCAATTCGGCAACTTTAGATACAATAACACCAATTCTTATCCAATTTCCATTTCAATCCAAGTTGTTAGCATAACATGATATCAAGTCGCAATCGATTATAACTACTATAATCTTCAAGTAAGTAACATGCGACTATTCTAAATACGACCAAATTGTAATCCAACTTCAAATGGCTAATATGTCATTTCGGATTTTAGGCTACAACAATCCATAACACTTATAAAACTTCAACACATATACTTCATGCTAGTAAAATGCAAGGCTAACAACAATATATAATCTTGTAACACGTTAAGAAAACAAGATTATTACCTCAACGATTCTTAGTCCAACTTCAAATCCGAAGTCGCTCCTTAGCAACAGAGCCTCTTCGACACCTCAATCCGCTACTTGAGACCCTTAGAATATCACAAACCACTTCCTTAAATCTTCCAATCAAAACCTAAAAAGCAACTAGGTTTTCACCTTGCGACTATCTGAAAGCTATTTTTCGGGATCTTTCTATTGAGATACCCTTACAATACCCTCATGAACCTTGGTTTAAAGTGTGGAGCTTAAAGAACAACAAACGATTTTTTTTTCTTTTTAAACCCTTGAACCCGAGAGCTTGCAATGGCAAGAACAAGTTTTCTTGAAAATTTGGCTAAGTGTGGGAGCTTGTCTTGCTAGTAGTGATACTATAAAGAAACATGGAGGGTCAAGATTAAAACAAATGTGTGGTTTGGATGCATCATTTTAAATATCAAGCTAAGTGGTCCCATTGACCAAGTCAATATTATCAAGCTCCTCAACTTGCAAGACTTTGTCATCTAGCAATGGCCAAATGACCCTTTTGGCCATGCTATTTTAAATCGAGCTACTTAAGGGGGTGACACGTGTCGCCCTCCCATTCATCACAATATTTCATTTTCCGACAATTCCATAATTCCGATAAATTTTTACAAGTCTCTAATCTTAACATTTGGGATTCTCACGTACGTTCTTAAAACATGTCCTGCAAACACGGGGTGTAACAATGGCGGGGCCCTGTTCCGTCACAGTTGTTATGTCAAACTCTTAGAGGTCTATAGTCATATCTTGTGGGTCACTTTGGAAAAAAAAAGAATCGCTTTTGGATTTGTATATATCTAGGAGGTAGCCTTATCGGCTAACCTATTTATTTATTCTTGTTAAGTTTATGTCCATTCATTGACTATCTCGATGTATACTGTGAGGTGCACATGTAGGGCACGATCGCGGGCCGGGTCGGGTAGTGACAGAAAATTTTCTCCTTGAAACCACTAGCGATGCGAGAGCTCTCTTAAGTCAAGAACAAGTTTCTTGAAAAATTTGCTAAGTATGGGAACTTGTCTTGCTAGTAGTATGCATATATAACACGTTGGAGGGTCAAGATTAGAACAAATGGGTGGCTTGGATACAATTCATTTAAAAATCTAGCCTAGTGGCCCTCTTGACTTAGTCAATAATATCAAGCTCTAGCCTAGCAAGACTTGATCATCCTTGTTTAGGTCAAATGACCTTCCTATCCTTGGTCCATTCGACCAAGACTATCGAGGGGGTGACACGTGTCACCCTCCCATTTGTCGCAAAATTTTGTTTCCGACATTTTCATAATTAGATAAATTTTACTAGTCTCAAATCATAACATTTTTGAGTTCTTACGCGCGTTCTTAAAAACATGTCACGGAATTACGAGGTGTAACAGATAGCACAAGTGACATCGCGATGAATGGCTTGCGGGTTGATGTCGGCACTTGCAAGATGACTTTGGCCGGGTTGAATAAAATAAATATCCTCCCTGCCGGGTGATGGGCAAAGTTATCCAACACCTCCCAGTTGCGAAAATTAGAATTCCAGAAACGTTCAAGAATTGGGTTGTTGAGTTTAGATTCCGTGGATACCAAAGATATCAATGTTGTTCTCGCGCGCCTGAGCAAATCTCCTTTTGCTTGGAGGAGCGGTCAGCCCTTATATTCCAAGCAATGATCATTTCGATAACGGTGGGAATAGTCCTTCATGCTATCTTCATTAGTAATAATAGAGTGATGCCACCATAAGTACCACTTTTTTAATGGGAAGGGTTGTTATTACGCTCGAGGGATGGGCAAGTTTTGTCCACCATTATTGGCTTTAGTTATTGCCCTCGTCCTCACATCCACTTGCCATTCCTCCTTCTTGGTCCGTTCCAAATTCCGACCTTTCCCAACCTTAGCCGAAGGGCCGAAAGGTTGGGCTGCCAAATAAGTCTGACCCTTGCCAACTTCGGTCTGTCTCCCCGCAAGTTGTCCACCAATATTCGCAACTATTGAACTACCCGTATTGTCCGCGGGTTGTCCTATTTCGTCAGTGTCAGTAGGTAGATATTTCCCACCTTAGTCGAAGGGTCGAAAGGTTGGGCTTCAAAATTAGTCCGACCCTTGCCAACTTCGGTTTGTGTCCCCGCAAGCTGGCCACCAATATTCACAACCATTGAACTACCCGCATTGTCCGCGGGTTGTCCTATACCGTCGATGTCGTATGAAGATCGTGCCAACCCGGTTTGAATCCCGGTGCCCCCAGTGAACGAAATCCCTCCGTATTTCCCCCCTCTATCCTAGGGTTAGTCCGACCTTTGCCAGCCTCGGTTTGGGACCCCAAAGGCTGGCCACCATGAGTATGAGGGACAAGAGTCGGGGGATGTGTGGGCCGATCCTCATGGATACAACTTCCAGTTGTATCTGCGTCCATCACAGGGGAGGTCAGATAGGTGTGAACCCCTTGACCTTCATTATATCGTTGTTGAGCTCTTGTAAGTGGACCAGTACTAGGCACAGTTTGTGACCCCATGCTATTATTTGCCTTCCCTTTTCTCTTAACTATCGTGAACCCATCCTCCAGTGTGATCGATTTCCTTTAACTGGCCCTCCTCGTGCTCATCCCAAAAGCGAGCGAACATGATTTTACTCAAGGACTACTTCAATTGTTGATCTAGCTTTGACGTCGGTAGCATTATGCACCAAAATATTATCGTGCATATCCACAAGTTTCCTGAATATTGCGGATTGTTTAACGATCGGCTCATCTTGCCAGTCATTAACCTCGGCAAATTGTGCCTTCACGCCACACCCAACCACGCGGTTAGTGGTCGGTGGTTGGTCATTCATATCGATAGAAGTCCACGACCTCCTCACCGCCAAGTCAAGTTCAGACATATGCCAACCATGGTTTGTGAACGATGGTTGGCCTCCTCTGTACCTCTCCATGTTTCGACTGCGCCCGACCTTGCGTCCGGAAGATCGCCACCACTTGCATCCACCTCCTCCCACTGAACTGTAGGGGCAACCTCCCTCACGGGTGTGTCCAAGAAGGTAAGAACCCATTTTACCTTGGTATTGGGGGTTTGTGTCTCGCCTTGCCTCTGCACCCGCCTATTAGTATCGGCATGATGCTTTTCACAAGTCATGATGGAGTGTCCAATCATATGGCATTGCTCACAGTAGTGTCACGACCCGACCCCGGGCCCGCGACTGGTGTCCTACCTGGGCACCCCTTACAGGTATACATCAGAGAATAGCAGCGGAACATACATAAATTCATAAAAATACTTAGACAGTAAATATCAACAGGCTAGCCGATAAGGCCACCTTTCGTGAAATATACATAACCCAAAATAAAACAGTTACATCTTTGTTCTTACAACTCAATCCACAAGATATGACTACAAACCTCTAAGAATAACAACTGTGATGGGACAGGGCCCCGCCATACCCCTGAATGTACATAAATCTACAACATCAGAGCCGTGCAAAAGACAATCTTCCGGAGAAATTGAGCTTCTGTCAATTGATCAGTGATCCTAAGAGTGAGGATCCACCACCTGCTTATCCCTACCTGGGGCATTAACAGTATAATGTGCCTTACTAACAATGAGAGTAACAAAATATACATTTTCGGTTCTTAAAATAGGAAGCATCACGATTAACCTAGGACCATCCACTTGGATTGGAGTGTCAAGGAAAGGAGCTAATTTGTCAAGGAAATACGGGGTGTAACATTCTTCCCCCCTTAGAAACATTCGTCCCCGAATGTTCTTTTGGAGTCAATCTTATATATAGTGACATAGTCTCCTTTTACAACCCCTACATACCAATAATGCCACACGTGGCCACATAATAGCACTTAAGCAAAATACTTCAATTAAAACTTGACAAGAAAGGGAAATGAATTACCTGAAGGTGTAGAGAATAAGTGAGGATACTTCCTCAACATGTCCTCCTCTACTTCCCAATTCATCTCCTCCCTATTATCATTCCGTCACAAGACATTGACGGAAGCCACATCCTTGGTCCGCAGTCGCCTGACCTGCGATCGAGTATCGCTATGGAACTCTCCTCATACGATAATCCCTCCATCACCTGGACATCACTAGCTGGGAAAACTCTCGATGGATCTCCGATACACTTCCGCAATATAGAAACATGGAAGACTGGATGTACCGCCTCTAAATCCGATGGCGGATCCAACTCATAGGCAACCTTTCCTACTGCAGGATGATGCGTAAGGCCCAATGTACCTTGGGCTAAGTTTCCTTCTTTACGAACCTTATCATACCGCCGTGGGTGATACCTTGAAGACCCAATCGTCAACCTGAAACTCCAAATGTCGACGCCGATTATCTGCATAAGACTTTTGCCGACTCTGAGATGCTAACAGTCTCTCCTGGATAAGCTTCACCTTATCCACAGCCTGCTGAATCAAGTCTGGGCCAACTAACTGAACCTCTCCCACGTCGAACCAACCAATCGGCGACCTACACTTCCGCCCATACAAAGCCTCATATGGCGCCATCTGGATGCTATAATGGTAGCTGTTGTTATAAGAAAACTCCACAAGAGGCAAATTATCCTCGGCTACCCTCGAAATCAATAACACGATCCCCGCAAAGATATCCTCGAGTGTGCGGATAGTACACTGCCTTCCGTCGGTCACGAGGATGAAACGCGATCGAGACTCACTGTGTCCCTAACCCGCCACGAAAAGACCTCCAGAAGTTAGCCGTAAACTGGACTCCTCTATCTGATATGATAGATATAGGAACTCCGTGCAGTCTCACAATCTCCCTGATATACAATCTAGCATAATCCTCACCAATACGTAGTCATTTGGAAGAAAGTGGGCTGATTTCGCACTTGTCTCTGATAACCCAGATGGAATCACACTTCCTCTGAGTACGAGGTAACCCTGTAACAAAATCCATGTTGATCACCTCCCACTTCCAGGTCGGAATATCAATCGCCTGCAATAGCCCACCGGGCTTCTGGTGCTCAACTTTGACCTTCTGACAATTCGGACACTGAGCCACAAACCCTGCCATATCCCTCTTCAGGCCATCCCACCAATACATACATCTGAGGTCATGGTACATCTTAGTCGACCCCGGATGAATAGAGTAACGAAACCTTTGTGTGCCTCCCGAAATCTGCGGCGAAGTCCTACAACATCAGGAACACACAATCTGCCCTCGAATCTTAGCACCCCATCAGGCGCTACCTCAAATAAACTCTCATCCTCTTGAAGAGTCGTACGTATCATAACTGGATCCTCATATTGTCGCCTCTTCACCTCCTCAACGATGGAAGACTCGGCAACCTCACGAACTCGTACCCCACTATCATCGGTATCGACCAACTGAACCCCAAGGCTCGCTAGCTAATGGATCTGACGGACCATGTCCTATCTATCTAGCTACACCTCTGACAGACTCCCCACCGATCTACGACTCAAAGCATCTGCAACCACGTTGGCTTTTCCCGGATGGTATAGGATATCAACATCATAATCCTTCAGCAACTCTAACCACCGTCTCTGCTGCAAGTTCGGCTCCTGCTCTGAGAAGATGTCTTTGGAGGCTCTTGTGGTCTGTATAAATATCCACATGAACCCCGTATAAATAATGTCTCCAAATCTTTAAGGCATGAATAACTGCGGCCAACTCTAAGTCGTGAGTAGGGTAAGTCCTCAAGTGATCTGCATGCTCCTGCTCTGTGCGCGAATGAACCAGGATGTCATCAATGAATACTATAACAAATGTATCCAAAAATGGCTTAAACACCCGGTTCATAAAATCCATAAATACCGCTGGAGCGTTAGTCAAACCGGAAGACATCACCCTGAACTCATAGTGCCCATACCGGGTCCTGAATGCAGTCTTCGGGATATCTGCCTCCCTAACTCGCACCTGATGATAACCGGACCGCAAGTCTATCTTGGAGAATCACCTCGCACCCTGCAACTGGTCAAACAAATCATCAATCCTGGGGAGGGGGTATCTATTCTTGATGGTTACCTTATTCAGCTGCCTGTAGTCAACACACATACGTAGCGTCCCATCATTCTTATTTACAAACAAAATTGGCGCTCCCCAGGGAGAAATACTAGGCCTAATAAAGCCTTTTTCCAGCAAATCTTTCAGTTGGTCCTTCAACTCCCTCAACTCGAGAGGTGACATCACATGCAGCGGAATATATATAGGCCGAGTGTCTGGCAACGTATTAATACAAAACTCTATCTCTCTCGGGAGGAATACGGGAGATCATGCAGAATAGATCAGGAAACTCTCTAACCACCGGGCCGAAGAAGCGCACCTCGGCCAGATCGAATACCCAAACCAGATGATAGATGTACCCCTTCTGAACCATCTTCCTACTCTTGAGGTAAGAAATAAACCTACCCCTCGATGACGCTGTATTGCCCTTCCACTCGATAACCGGCTCGCGAAATCGAATCGGACCAACTTTGTCTCTGATCAGCGTTGGCATAACAAAAGCCAACCATCCATACCCGTAATGGCGTTAAAATCGCCATCTCGACTCATTGTATATGAACGAAATCTTTGTACACCCGCTCGGCTAACAGAATCAACACGGCGTAGCTACCTCAAGGCTCTATCGACATCGGCTCTATCCTATTCTACCCGAATAAGATGGGACACATAGGACAAGGTAGAACTCGGATCTATCAAAGCATAAACGTACAACATGAAATTAATAATGTACTGATGACATCCGGAAGCCTCACGATCCTGCCGGCTAAGGAATATATACGATTACGTGGACCGCTAGAACTAGGACCTCCACCGACCTCTGCGTGGCTGCCGTCCGTGAACACCTGCCTGCGGGCGCGTAACCTGAAGAAGAAGACCGACAAGCGACCTATTGGCTGAGCCATACCACCCACGCCGCCTCTGGTCGGATAATCCCTCTTCATATGGCCGCCGCCTACACGAGAAACACCAAAGCAGTACGGCACTCGCCCGGGTGAGATCTACTGCATCGAACACACCGAGATAGGGGTGGTCTCGATCGGTTACGGTCTCTGCCTCCCTGAAACCCCTAAGTCTTGGAGCCTTGACCTGCTCCTGAATAACCCGACTGATCAAACCTCCTGCTAGAAAACCGAGAAGGAGCACTGCGTGCTTTGAAATGTGGACCTAGCACAACTGCTCTTTGAGGCTGTCGCCTCGAAGATTCCCTAAAATCACGTCGTCCGAGCCTCTTGAAATTTGGGTTTGGCTGGTCCTCTCTATCTGTCCTCGATCCCCTGTGCATAAGCCTGCATCCTAGCAATATCCATATCTGGCTGAAGGACCACTCTCAGGCATGCAGTAATCATATAATGGTCTAGCCCCATCACATAGCGGTGAAATCGTCGCGATGTCAACCATAGTGATCGCGTATCTAGCCAACGAGTCAAACTCGGGTTGTACTCTGCGATAGTCTTCCCATTCTGTCTCAATGTCGAGAATCTATCCACGCGGTGTCACGACGACCGGGCATGACGGTGCCCTACAGGCACCTCTTTCGTATACACGAGAGAATAGCGTGGAACATACACAGATAAAATTCTTAAACATAAAATAACAACAGCTGGATAAGGCCACCTTAGTAAACTATACAAATAAAGCAGTACATTTTTTTTTTTACAACCCAAACCACAATGTGACTATAGACCTCTAAGAATAACAACTCGGCGGGACGGGGCCCGCCATACCCTGAATGTACAACAACCGATAATACCGAGGATAAGCCTCGGAATAAAGGAGCTTCTCAGCGGTGAACAGTGATCCTAAGGCGAGGATCAGCGTGTACTCTACTGCGGCGTGAACGGCCCGAAGGAGGTCGATGCAACATGTATCAAATATGTGAAGAAAATGCGTAATGAAATCATAAGTCTATAATAAAGCTGGAGCGGTATGATAACTCGATTAACGATTGCGATTGCCTTACTAACAATGATGAGTAAATAGTAGTATACTTACAATATAAAATAGGAAGCTCACGATCAGCGGGACCACCCGCATGATATCATTAAGCGATCCTACTCGCGGACTATTTCACCCGCGTAGGTCGCGTGAACCCGTGAGGTATTCTCGCGTGGGACTATTTCACCCGCGTAAGACGCTACGGACTCGCGTGGTATTCTCGCATAGGTATCGCCCGCGTGGGAATATTTCACCCACGTAAGCCATGCGGACTCGCGTGAGGTATTCCTCGCATCGTGGGTAGCAAATCCACGAAATATGCAAATGCCACAAACCCGGAATGACCGTAATGAATAATATACCACTAGCACAAAGCTATCATACAATATATCGCAAGTTAAGAATCCACTAACTTCTTATTATTCTTGTTCACATACACTCTCATTTTAGTTTACTTAAGGCACTAACATGTCTTTATAAATCTGGGAGTTTAACCCAAAGTACTACGTACTTCTATTCTTTTAAAATGACTCATTTTCATATAAAACTTCCAAGATACTAATAACCGTAGTATCAAGTCATAACAACATTTTAAGACAAGTCACAATACCTTTTTAGAAAGTACATTTTCGGGCTTCTAAAATCAAGTGACTTCTTTCTTTTAAAACCTTAAGCAATTGATGCCTTTAAATCAGTTGCCTTTCGTTATTTCAAGTCATTTAACATACTTAAATTACTTAGAGTAAACCACTCTTTAACTTTCCATAAAGCTATTATAACCAACTTCCCATAAAGCCGTTATACTAGCTTTATACATTAGCAACTTACATACTTCTTTATAACGAGACTTAAACTTTCCAACAAAACAAGTATCAATAATACTTTCAACATACTTAAAGTCTCTTAACTTTTGAAAGCCGGATATACTTAATATTTAACAAGTGAGTTAATTCTAACTCAATCAACTTGGACATTCTTAAAATAAGCCAAGGATATCAAATGGACCTAGATTGTCAAAATCTTGACGTCTCAGTATTATACATTTACAACCTACTCATGCTCAAGAGATAAGAAAGTTCCACATACCTCTTGGTTTAATCCACTTGCTAAGTCCATTACGCGTCGTAGTATGTCAACCTATAATGACCATAGTCGCCTATTAACTTCTAGTTTCAAGCGCAGAATATTCCAAGTGCAAAGTCACTAAATTCTACGGAAAATCGGACAACTTCCTTTGTTTCTACATACTTTGCCACCTTTTTCAAGGCGAATTCAATAACCAAACACGCATACATTTAAGGCCCAATCAATGCAATTAACAATAGGGGATTACACGCCTACTAGGCGTGTAAAATTCCGCCCAAAAGATACCAAACTAATACAAACTACAAGTCCAATTTCGGCAACATAGAGTACAATAACACCAATTCTTATCCAATTTCCATTTCAATCCAAGTTATTAGCATAACATGATATCAAGTCGCAATCGATTATACTACTATAATCTTTAAGTAAGTAACATGCGACGATTCTAGTAACGACCAAATTGTAATCCAACTTCACGGCTTACATTACATTTTGATTTAGGCTACAATCAATCCATAATACTTATCAAACTTCAACATATAAACTTCATGCTAGCAACATGCAAAGCTAACATCAAACAATATATATAATCTTGCAACACTTTTAAGAGACAAGATTATACCTCAACGAATCTTAATCCAACTCCAAATCCGAAGTCGCTCCTTAGCAACTTAGAGTCTTTTCAAGACACTTCAATCCGCTACTTGAGACCCTTAGAACAACACCAACAAATTTCCTTCAAACTTCCAAACAAAACCTAGAAAGCAACTAGGTTTTCACCTTGCGACTAACACGAAAACTCTCTCTTTCCGGGATTTTTCTATTGAGATACACTCACAATACACTCATGAACCTTGGTTTAAAGTGGGGAGCTTAAAGAAGAAGAAACAAAAAAAATTCTTTTTCTCTTAGAGGGAACCCGAGAGCAACTATTGATGGTCTTCCAATTTCTTGAAAATTTTCTAAGTGTTGGACTTACTCTTGCTACTAGTAGTATTATATATTACAATGGAGGGTCAAGATGTAAACAAATGGGTGGCTTGGATGAGGTCTTAGTAAAAATCAAGCCTTGTGGACCCATTGACCAAGTCAATTTTGTCAAGCTCTCCACTTGCAAGACTTAGTCATCCTACAAAGGTCAAATGACCCTTAAGCCCTTGCCTATTTCGTCCAAGGCAACCATAATGGGGGTGACACGTGTCGCCCTCCCATTTGCCACAATATCCGTTTTCCGACAAATTCATAATTCCGATAATTTTTTTACAAGTCTCAAATCTTAACACTTGTGAGTTCTTACGTACGTTCTTAGAAACATATCCTGAAATTCCGGGGTGTAACATTCTTCCCCCCTTAGAAACATTCGTCCCCGAATGTTCCTTTGGGAGTCAAACTTAAAGATAGCGACATAGTCTTCTTTTAAAACCCCTACATACCAATAATGCCACACGTGGCCACATAACAACGCTCATACAAAGATGTCAAATTTGAACCCATTGTCATCGACATTGGTTATCTGCGTAAAACCTGTGACTCTAAGCTTACTAATAATCTTTCCGGATAAGCCGCCTTATCCATAGCCCGTGAATCAAGTGCGGACCAAATAAGCGAACCTCGCCTATGTCGAACCATCCAACCGCGATCTACACTTTCTTACATACAAGGCCTCATGCAGGGCCATCGAAAGCTGGAAGGGTATACGTATCGTACATAACACGACAAGAGGCAAATAATCCTTTCATTAACTCAAATTAAAAACATCGGCTGCGACCTATCCTCAAGTTCTGGATGATGCGCTCTGCTGTCCGTCGGTGCGAGGGTGTAATGCAACCGAGACTCACTGTGTCCTAATCCTTACGAAAAACCTCCGGAAGTTATCCGTATGAGCTCATTTGTCTGTCATTGTAAGCGTAGGAACCAAATGCATACCTACAATCTCTGCTATACCGGTAGCATAATCCTCGGTAGAGTAAGTGGTCCTAACAGGAAGGACACGGTGGTTTCGCGACCCGTTTACCATGACCCTCGTGGAGTCGCGCTTCCTCCGAGTGCGATGCCACCGAAACAAGATCCATATTAAATACCTCTCGTATCTAGGTTGGGATTTCAATCGCTGCAATAGCCCAGCTTCGGTGCTCAACCATGACTGCTACTAACTCGGACACTAAGCGATAAACTCGTATGTCCCTTTTCCGGTCATCTTACTCATACATACATCCGAGGTCACGACACAACTTAGTCGACCCGAACAATTAGAACAATAAGCCTTTGTATGCTTCTTCTAACAACTACCGGAAAACCTAGGCTCTATCTTATCGGGTTGCGTCGACACAACCTATCCCAACACCCAACGTGCTATCATAATAACCTAACCTCTAGTCTCACGGGAGGGTTAGAAGCTGTAGTCGTGGTCAACTTATCTTCCAATAATCGAAGTCTTTTTCATTCTGCGAAATATTGGGTATCCTTAATCTCACTTATGGTTCTGTTTCCCCTTTCTGTTGCAACCAAACTTGGTCACTAAACTTAGATTTAATTCCTTTGCTTGCCTCATGGCTAAGACTTCTGTCAATCACAATTTAGGGAGATTTCGATCTCGTCAGTAGTAACGATGCTACCACCTTTCCTCGAGGTGTTCTTACGCCCATTATTTACTAATGGTCTTACACTAGTGTCACGACCGACCCGGGCGCGAGTGTCCTACACAGGCACCACTTCTAATCATACAACATAATAAAGCTGCGGAAGATAAATGACACTCTTTTTTTAAACCAAGGCCAAGCCGATAAGTGCCGCCATAACATAACAATTACCCGAAAAGTCTACCTGTTTAACAATGTAAAACAACTCCAGCGATCCAACCCGGATGAATACAGACCTAAGATTTGAACAAATACTATGACGGGACAAGGCCCGTCGTGCACTGAATATACATAGCCATGACAACTCCGAACATTGAGCCATCTCAAAATCTTGAATCAGATCCTAAGCTCGCGGATCCACAGCGTAATACCTAAACTGCAGACATGAGCGGCCCCGAAGAGGGACAAGATAACAGTGCGAATATGGAGCGGAAATAAAATCTGATAAACATATCATAAGCGTACAAAAGAATGACAGGGCAAGTATAAAAGTACATACGGATAAATGCCGTGTCATTAGTCATTACCACTCATGAACTTAATTGCACATCATTATCTTTTTCATTCCATTTAGAGTTATAGCCAAATCTTACGTACATACTTAGGAAAAATCATTAAGTTCATTACCATATAACTTACTTATCTTTCATAACATAATCCGCCACTTTATGGAGGCGCGATATACTACCCGCCCAACTGGGACGCGATCAAATCACACAAATATCAAAGCGTGCGTGGAATCCCACATCGCTGCCAAGCGGTCATAAGTGTAACATATAGCCATGTGGCGCTTGTGGCATCCTACCACCGCGGCGTACATACACAATACATATATATATCACGCGTGGAATCCCACATCACTGCGGTACCGTAGGTGTAACATATAACCATGTGGCGCTGGTGGCATCCTACCTGGTCGGCGTACATATACAACACGTATATATATATATATATAACGTGGCGCGTGCCGGAATCCTCATCGTATAAGCATGGCCATAACGTGCCTCGGCGTCCTCATCGTAGGTGCAGGTCTTCGCGGGAGCTAGCCAGTGGAGTAATAATATAACATGCCCCGGAATCCTCATCGTGGGTACATGTCTTCGTGGGAGCCAGCCCGTGGAGTAATAATCGTCACATAGCATGGTCGCGTGCCGGAATCCTCATCGTATAAGCATGGCCATGGGTAATAAAACAAATCCGAATCTAACCCGCCTCCTGGTCACATGCCGGAATCCCATCGTATAAGCGTGTCGAGGATCGATCATAATGGAAGCATACCCGTGGAATCCCACATCACTGTCGGTACGTCCAAGTAAACTTACAACAAGACAGCCGGCCCTCCAACTGAGAGTCACGACAAAGTAAACATATAATACTTGCACTCAAGCTATCACAAGCAAACATAGGCAAGTTCATTAAACCTTTATACTTTCATTTTTATAAACTCATGGCACTTTCGTTTCACACATAAAAATCCGGGAATTTAACCCAAAGTACTACGTGCTTACATTCTTTTCAAAAGACTCCTTTTCATATAAAACCCCAAGATAGTAACACCCGTAGTATCAAGGCTTGTATACATTTTACCTAAGTCACTACACTTTTAGAAATACATTTTTCATTCTAAATCAAGTGACTTCCTTCTAAAACTTAAGCAATTGATGCTTTTAAATCCATTTGCCTTTCTTTATTTCAAAACATTTATCATTACTTAGAGTAAACCACTCTTTTAACTTTCCATAAAGCTATTATAACCCACTTCCCATAAATTCGATATACTAACTTTATACATTAGGCAAATACATTCTTTTTATAACCAAGAGACTTATACTTTCGAAAACCAAGTATCGTATACTTTCAAAATACTTCAAGTCTCTTATCTTTTAAAAATCAAGTTTAAGTAGTTCATAGTCTTAACACTTCATAACGTAAACTCTTTAAATTAAGCAATATATGCCTTATATGTGTGAATAGGTTATACTTGTTTATCTCGATCTCATTAAAGAAGCCATGATCTAGAAAATGTAATACAATTTTGTCTTATCTTAGCTTATGCAGATGGAGAATTCTACTTGTTTTAATATAAATTATCGCCATTATATTTTCATTTATTAACGCCGCAATGGCTTGTTCGATACTTATTCTCATTCGTGTAGTAAATTAGCCAAGTCAACTCTACAAATACCTCTAACGACTTTTACCAACATCCCCCATAAGACTTGGTAAGAACTTAGGATAACTCAGACATAACCTTTACATAGAGTAAATCAACATACATACTTCTTAACTTCTAAGAGTAGAAGGAAACATGAAATAATACCACGTGTACATTCCATACATAGAATCATGTCAAAAAAGGAAGAGGTTCGCATACCTCGACGATTATCGACAAATAGCAAAATGCTCCAAAGTACTTCAACCTTGATAGCTATTCCATCCTTGAGTAGAATACGCTATACTTAGTACTTCAACCTATAATGGCCATAATACGTCCATTAACCTCTAGTTCCAAATGTAGAATATTCTAAGTGCAAAGTCACTAAATTCTACGGAAAATCGGACAGCACTTCCTTTGTTTCTACATACTTTGCCACCTTTTTCAAGGCGAATTCAATAACCAAACACGCCACATTTAAGGCCCAACAATTCAGCTAACCAAAGGGATTACACGCCTTAATCGGGCGTGTAAAATTCCGCCACAAATTAATCTGAAACTAGTTCCATATTTAAAGTCATTCTTGACTAAACATATACAACAACACAAAGTCCTTTCCAATTCTTTTTCAATCCAATCGCTTAGGTCTAACATGTTATAGAGTCATAAACAACTTAACAATTATAATTCCTTCCTTATATAACATGTGGATTAAACTAATAATCGAATTGAATTGAAATCTCAAGGCTAAATCATGCAACTTTCGGATTCCATCCAATATTCCATAACACATATCATTCTTCATAATATAATCCACATGATCATTTCTAACTACTACAACATGAAATCTTGAATTTTAATAGCAAGACGGAGATTATTACCTCCTTAAGCTCAAAATGATCCAAGCGTAAGTCGATCCTTAGCAACTCCAACTCCTTTTATTGACGTTCCAATCCGCTATTTGCAACCCTTAGAAGCTTGTGAAAAACTCCTCTTCTATTTCCAACTTCAAAGTTGAAGAACACATTGGGTTTTCGCCTTGCGACTAACGTAAAAATGCGTTTTTTCCGGGATCTTTCTATTGAGATAACCTTACAATACCCTTAGGGACCTTGGGTTAAAGTCTTGTGGCTAATGGATAAAACTACAAAAATTTTGTGTGGGAACTACACTAAAGCGAAACTCATAATGATGAACAAGAATGTGTAATTTTTTCTAAGTGTTAAAAGAGCTAGTCTTGCACTAGATGGGTATATATAAAACAATGGAGGGTCAAGATATTCACATATGGGTGGCTAGGATGAAAAGCACTTGGATCATACACAAGTGGCAAGTTGACTTTGGTCAATAATATCATGCTAGCAAGACTAATCTTCTTCAATGGTCAATGACCATTTTAACCTTGTAATTTCGTCCAACACCATGTGGGGGTGCCACGTGTCGCCCTTCCATTCGTCCATAAAAATTCCGCAACCCTCGTGGGTCCCACAAAATGTAAAATTCCTCGGGTGGGCCCCACACGACCAAATTCGTAAAATTAAATTTCCAAAATGATAATAAGTTTCATACTCTTCAATTAATTCATTTTGAGAATCTAATTCTCACCAACGAACATTTTTCCTTTCCGACATTCGGAAGATTTTTCGTCGGAAAAACAATTCTTCCTTTCATACCATTTTCAAGTCTTGTGTTCCTTACATACATTCTCTTAAGCATGTCCTTGAACTACGGGGTGTAACATTCTTCCCCCCTTAGAAACATTCGTCCCCGAATGTTCTTTCGGAGTCCAATCTAATTAGATAGCGACATAGTCTCCTTTTTCTACACCGTTCATACAACATATGCCACCCATGGCCACACAACAATACTTATACTAAAATGTCTACCTTGGCACTCACGAAGCCAACTAGCCCATACTCATAATGACCTCAAAGTTCGTCATAATCATCTCTACTAGGTCTACTTGTGTCGGCAGCGATGTCATCACCGAAAACCTCGTATTCGCCATTACCACCCCAAACACTCTTTTAAACAACATAAGGCTATTTCTAGCTCACAACTGTTCGGTGGAACATGTCCACGAACAGTAAAATAATTAACTAGACTTGGGTCTTGCACTCGTGACCTGTCACGTGGCGAACTACTACCAACTGATCCCACTCTATTTCGGGCTATGGGCGACTGCAGTCCTCACCCGACCCGCAAATCGCACTTAACTCTTATCCTTGGTTTGACTTAAAATCTTATGGCCCGAGAGAGCCGTATATATCTAAGGTCTCGGCAGTTATCAATATTCTTAGGCTCGCAATTTCCATGCTCCAAGCCTACCTTACGATCCACAGTAGCGGTACAAAACTTCTCATAATACCATAATCGTGTCGTCTTGATCACAACAACCATTACTTATTCTATACGGACCTCATTTGTACAATTCTCTTAAGCCTACCACGTAGCTTAATATATTAACATGGTATTTCATTAAGTTCCTTAACATGACTTCTTAAGGGTTCACTACCCTATCAGACAACTCATCCTTCCCAAATTATCTCAAAATAAAACATAAGACATTGGCGAGAATTCATTAATTGTTCCATACCTTCCCGGTATCTAGTTAGTCTTTACCAACTCCTGGTAATCTAAAATCATTCTAGGCAACACGCGTATGACCCTCATGCATAACTCCGTATAGATGTATGTCACAATACCAACTATACTATAATCATTACCAACCTGGATACTTAATCCACATAGTCCTTCCTGGGTCACTGCTGCCTTTCTCGTAGCTGCAATCAACATAACACGTTAGGGAGGCGACTAACAATACTGACTATCGCGTAATCTCGAGTGAGAAGAATGGAAACCAATCCTAAATGTCCTGCGACCTCACGATTATAGATGTGGTGCACAACACACCGATAATCAAGACTCTACTAGATACGGTGCGTAGACACTTTCGAGGACTAAGCGCTCGATACCACTTTTGTCACGACCCGACCGGCCGCGATCGTGTCCTACCCGGCACCTTCTAATCATACAACATAATAAATGCGGAAGATAAATGACACTCTTTTTTTAAAACCAAGGCGGCGATAAAGTGCCATAACATAACAATTACAGAAAGTGCTACATGTTTAACAATGTAAAACAACTCTAGCTTGATCCGGCCACAGATGAATACATACCTCTAAGATTTTGAACAAATACTATGACGGTACAAGGCCCCGTCGTACCCCTGAATGTACATAGCCATGACAACTCCGCAACATTGGAGCCGTCTCAAAATCTTGAATCAGATCCTAAGCTCGCGGATCCACAATCGTGTACCTAAACTGCGGACATGAACGCGGCCCAAGAGGGACGATACAAGTAGAATATGGAGCGGAAATAAAGTACGAGAAACAGATCATAAGCGTGCAAAAGAATGACAGGGCAAGTATAAAAGTACATACTGGATCTGCGTGTCATTAGTCATTACCACTCATGAACTTAATTGCACATCATTATCTTTTCCATTCCATTTAGAGTTATAGCCAAATCTTACGTACATACTTAGGAGAAATCATTAAGTTCATTACCATATAACTTACTTATCTTTCATAACATAATCCGGCCCTTTATGGAGGGACGCGTATACTACCCTACCCAATCGGGACGCGATCAAATCACACAAATATCAAAGCGTGCGTGGAATCCCCATCACCGCCGATCATAAGTGTAACATATAGCCATGTGGCGCGTGGCATCCTACCTCACCTGCGGCGTACATACACAATACATATATATATCTCGCCTGTGGAATCACATCATCGCCAAGCGGTAGTAGGTGTAACATATAACCGTGTGACGCGCGTGGCATCTGCCTCAGCATGGCGTATACATATACAACATATATATATATATATATATATATATATATAACGTGACGCATGCCCGAATCCTCATCGTATAAGCATGGCCATAACGTGCCTCGGCGTCCTCATCGTAGGCGCAGTCTTCACGGGAGCTAGCCCGTGGAGTAATAATATAACGTGCCCGGAATCCTCATCGTGGTACGTGTCTTCGTGAGCTAGCCATTGGAGTAATAATCGTCATAACGTAGTCGCGTGCCGGAATCCTCATCGTATAAGCATGGCCATGGGTAATAAAACAAATCAGAATCTAACCCGCCTCTGGTCACATGCCGGAATCCCACATCGTATAAGCGTGTCGAACAATCATAATGGAATCATACGTGGAATCCCATCAGCGTCGATGCGTCGAGTAAACTTACAACAAGGCGATCGGCCTCCAGAGTCGCGACAAAGTAAACATATAATACTTGCACTCAAGCTATCACAAGCAAACATAGGCAAGTTCATTAAACCTTTATACTTTCATTTTTATAAACTCATGGCACTTTCGTTTCACACATAAAAATCCGGGAATTTAACCCAAAGTACTACGTGCTTACATTCTTTTCAAAAGACTCCTTTTCATATAAAACCCCAAGATACTAACACCCGTAGTATCAAGGCTTGTTTACATTTTACCTAAGTCACTACACTTTTAGAAATACATTTTTAAACCTAAATCAAGTGACTTCCTTCCTTAAAACTTAAGCAATTGATGCTTTTAAATCCATTTGCCTTTCTTTATTTCAAAACATTTATCATTACTTAGAGTAAACCACTCTTTTAACTTTCCATAAAGCTATTATAACCCACTTCCCATAAAGTCGTTATACTAACTTTATACATTAGGCAAATACATTCTTTTTATAACCAAGAGACTTATACTTTCGAAAACCAAGTATCGTATACTTTCAAAATACTTCAAGTCTCATATCTTTTAAAAATCAAGTTTAAGTAGTTCATAGTCTTAACACTTCATAACGTAAACTCTTTAAATTAAGCAACATATGCCTTATATGTGTGAATAGGTTATACTTGTTTATACTGATCTCATTAAAGAAGCCATAATCTAGAAAATGTAATACAATTTTGTCTTATCTTAGCTTCTATGCAGATGGAGAATTCTACTTGTTTTAATATAAATTATCGCCATTACATTTTCCTTTATTAACGCTGCAATGGCTTGTTCGATACTTATTCTCATTCGTGTCGTAAATTAGCCAAGTCAACTTGGCTCCAAATACCTCCTAACGACTCTTACCAACATCCCCCATAAGACTTGGTAAGAACTTAGGATAACTCAGACATAACCTTTACATAGAGTAAATCAACATACATACTTCTTAACTTCTAAGAGTAGAAGGAAACATGAAATAATACCACATGTACATTCCATACATAGAATCATGTCAAAAGAAGGAAGAGGTTCACATACCTCGCGACGATTATCGACAAATAGCAAAATGCTCCAAAGTACTTCAACCTTGATAGCTATTCCATCCTTGAGTAGAATACGCTATACTTAGTACTTCAACCTATAATGGCCATGTCGTCCATTAACCTCTAGTTCCAAATGTAGAATATTCTAAGTGTAAAGTCACTAAATTCTACGGAAAATCGGACAACACTTCCTTTGTTTCTACATACTTTGCCACCTTTTTCAAGGCCGAATTCAATAACCAAACATGCCACATTTAAGGCCCAACAATTCAGCTAACCAAAGGGGATTACACGCCTTAATCAGGACGTGTAAAATTCCGCCCACAAATTAATCTGAAACTAGTTCCATATTTAAAGTCATTCTTGACTAAACATACAACAACACAAAGTCCTTTCCAATTCTTTTTCAATCCAACTTCTTAGGTCTAACATGTTATATAGTCATAAACAACTTAACAATTATAATTCCTTCCTTATATAACATGTGACGATTAAACTAATAATCCAATTTAATTGAAATCTCAAGGCTAAATCATGCAACTTTCGGATTCCATCCAATATTCCATAACACATATCATTCTTCATAATATAATCCACATGATCATTTCTAACTACTACAACATGAAATCTTGAATTTTAATAGCAAGATGGAGATTATTACCTCCTTAAGCTCAAAATGATCCAAAACCCTAAGTCGATCCTTAGCAATCCAACTCCTTTTCTTGACGTTCCAATCCATTATTTGCAACCCTTAGAAGCTTGTGAAAAACTCCTCTTCTATTTCCAACTTCAAAGTTGAAGAACACCTTGGGTTTTCGCCTTGCGACTAACGTAAAAATGCGGTTTTTCTGGGATCTTTCTATTGAGATAACCTTACAATACCCTTAGGGACCTTGGGTTAAAGACTTGTAGCTAGTTGATCAAAACTAAAAAAATTATTTGAGGGAACTACACTAAAGCGAAACTCTCATGATGAACAAGAATGTGTAATTTTTTCTAAGTGTTAAAAGAGCTAATATTGCACTAGATGGGTATATATAAAACAATGGAGGGTCAAGATATTCACATATGGGTGGCTAGGATGAAAAGCACTTGGATCATACACAAGTGGTAAGTTGACTTTGGTCAATAATATCATGCTAGCAAGACTAATCTTCTTCAATGGTCAATGACCATTTTAACCTTGTAATTTCGTCCAACACCATGTGGGGTGACACGTGTCGCCCTCCCATTCGTCCATAAAATTCCATGACCCTCGTGGGTCCCACAAAATGTAAAATTCCTCGGGTGGGCCCAGCGACCAAATCCATAAAATTAAATTTCCAAAATGATAATAAGTTTCATACTCTTCAATTAATGCATTTTGAGAATCTAATTCTCACCAACAAACATTTTTCCTTTCCGACGTTCGGAAGATTTTCCGTCGGAAAAACAATTCTTCCTTTCATACCTTTTTCAAGTCTTGTGTTCCTTACATACATTCTCTTAAACATGTCCTTGAACTACGGGGTGTAACAACTAGTCTGGGGTAATCATATCTCGTCTGGTAGCATAACCATAGTCGTATTCTCCTTTATCATTCAGTCATAACCTTACCTTATCTTTATTATTAGCAAAAGTATTTCTATCTTGGTTCATAATCATGCTGATTTCATACAAGCGTACAACTGCATTTATATCTTTACGATATTCCCACGACCAATTAAATGCGTCGTTCTTAATTTCCCAACACAACACTTTTCCCGGTTATCCACAATTGTAACCTATGGCGTAGCGATCTGAAGACTTTACAGTCTCGTATCCTTCGTTTAACAACATGGGTACACGCATGACCCATAATACATAAATCGTCCTTTACGTAGGGAGAGAACTTATCTCCTTACTTAAACTTTACTTGGAGTCACAACCCTAATCACGAGGTCCTCGTGGTCGATAAATATCTAATCATCACGCGCCTCCCAAAGTCATGTAGATTTTCAAAACCTACCAAAGATGCCCTCGACTTTCAGCCGCAAGACTCATACTTATTAAATTCTTGCCTTGTACATTTTCACGAAATTATCAGGAAGGTCGTGGCCTTGACCGCCACGCCAAACCAACCCCAAGTACCTCGAGGGCACTTAACATAAATTCCTTCAAATTCAATTATTACTTACTTTCTGCGTCAATTTTCCTCAGTGAACAAGTCACGGACTTAAAAGATAAACATGATGCCAAAGAAGGAAGGATAATTCACTAGTTACTACCACTTCTCTTCCTTTACCTTTGGATAATCGACTTACGAAACCGGAATCTAGTCAATCTCTCTGCGATTAATGTTGGCATAACAAGAGGCCAACTAGCCTGCTCATAATGACCTCAATGTCATCATAGCTCTGCTAGGTCCAACGATTGTATCGTTACCGACAATTATTATCTAACCGCTCAACTACCACCCAACACTCACGGGTGTAGTCACCTCGAAAGGTTCTCATAGATTCCGACTTTATTTCTTTACACTTGGTTGCTCTCTTTCTTACTGGTCGTACCCCTCCCGCACTTCCAAACTTATTCTAGCGTACGTAAATAGCCTTCATACTGATTCGGGCCTCCAATCTTTGGAGTTACAATTCTAAACAACTTAAGGCCATTTCCGGCTCTCACAACCTGGTTCCGGTGGAACACGTCCACGAACCCGTAAAATGATTAATTAAACTTGGGCCTTGCACCCTCGTGACCCTGTCACGTAGCGGGACTACTACCAACTGATCCCATTTCATTTCAAGCTATGGGGCGACCATTAATAAATCCCCAACCCGACTCGGCGGCGTATTTAACTCTTTTCCTTGGTCTGTCTTAACTTTTTACTACCCGATAAGGCCTTATATATCTAAGGTCTCGGTGGTTATCAACCTTCCTAGGCTCACAATTTCCATGCTCCAAGCCTAACTTATCAGTCCCCCCGTAAACGGGTACAAAAACTTCTCAATATACTACAATCGGGTTGTCTTGTCCATAACAACCATACTTACTCCATACGGATCTCACCCGTACCATTCTCGAAATCCCACTACGTAGCTCAATCTATTAACATAGTCTTCCATTAAGTCCCTTAATTAACTTCTTAAGGGACCATTACATTTTTACACAACTCATCATCACCTAATTATCTCAAATTAGCACGTAAAACTTTGATGAGAGTTCCTTAACTGTTCATACCTTCCCGGTATTTTTAGTCCTTACCAAGTGCTGGTAATCTAAAATCATTCTAGGCAACACGTGTCTGACCCTCATACATAAATCCGTATAGTTGTATGTCACAATACCAACTATACTACAAACATTACCAACCTGGATACGCAATCCACATAATCTTTTTTGGTCATTTGCGCTTTCCGTAGGCTGCAAACAATATAACTTGTTAGGGAGAGACGACTTAACTATACAACTCTATCGCGCGATCTTAGAGTGAGAAGAATGGAAACCAATCCTAAATATCCTGCAGCCTCGATTATAGATGTGGTGCACAACACACCGATAATCAAGACTCTACTAGACACGATGCGTAGACACTTTAGAGACTAAGCGCTCGATACCACTTTTGTCACGACCGACCGGGCGCGGTGCCCTACAGGCACCCTTTGATATACATCGAGAGAATAGCGGTGAACATACACACAGATAAAATTCTTAAACATAAAATAACAGCAGGCTAGCCGATAAGGCCACGCCAGTAAACTATACAAATAAAGCGGTACATTTTTTTCTTTACGACCCGAACCACGATGTGACTCAGGACTTCAAGAATAACAACTCTGGCGGGCGGGGCCGTCATACCACGAATGTACAACAACCGACAATACCGAGGATAAGCCTCGGAATAAAGGAGCTTCTCAGCGGTGAGCAGTGATCCTAAGGCGAGGATCGTGACGCACTACTACTGCGGCGTGACGCGGCCCGAAGGAGGTCGATCAACATGTACCAAATATGTGAAGTGAAAGTACTATAATGAAATCATAAGTCTATAATAAAGCGGAGCGGTATGATAACTCAATTAACGATTACCATGTCTTACTAACAATGAGTAGATAGTAGTGTACTTACAATATAAAATAGGAAGCTCACGATCAAAGCGGGACCACCCACGCGATGTCATTAGCAATCCTACTCGCGGGACTATTTCACGCGTAGGTCGCGTGAATCGCGTGAGGTATTCCTCGCGTAGACTATTTCACCGCGTAAGCCGCTACGGACTCGCGTGAGGTATTCTCGCGTAAGTGATCGCGCGTGGGACTATTTCACCGCGTAAGCCGCGCGGACTCGCGTGGTATTCCTCGCATCGTGGGTAGCAAATCCACGGAATATGCAAATGCCACAAACCCGGGGAATGACCCCGTAATGAATAATATACCACTAGCACAAAACCGGCTATCATACAATATATAAGCAAGTTAAGAATCCCCTAACTTCTTATTATTCTTGTTCACATACACTCTCATTTTAGTTTACTTAAGGCACTAACATGTCTTTATAAATCCGGGAGTTTAACCCAAAGTACTACGTACTTCTATTCTTTTAAAATGACTCATTTTCATATAAAACTTCCAAGATACTAATAACCGTAGTATCAAGTCATAACAACATTTTAAGACAAGTCACAATACCTTTTTAGAAAGTACATTTTCGGGCTTCTAAAATCAAGTGACTTCTTTCTTTTAAAACCTTAAGCAATTGATGTCTTTAAATTAGTTGCCTTTCGTTATTTCATGTCATTTAACATACTTAAATTACTTAGAGTAAACCACTCTTTAACTTTCCATAAAGCTATTATAACCAACTTCCCATAAAGCCGTTATACTAGCTTTATACATTAGCAACTTACATACTTCTTTATAACCAAGAGACTTAAACTTTCCAACAAAACAAGTATCAATAATACTTTCAACATACTTAAAGTCTCTTAACTTTTGAAAGCCAGGATATACTTAATATTTAACAAGTGAGTTAATTCCCTAACTCAATCAACTTGGACATTCTTAAAATAAGCCAAGGATATCAAATGGACCTAGATTGTCAAAATCTTGTACGTCTACCGTATTATACATTTACAACCTACTCATGCTCAAGAGATAAGAAAGTTCCACATACCTCTTCGGTTTAATCCACTTGCTAAGTCCAATTCGCGTCGTAGTATGTCAACCTATAATGACCATAGTACGTCTATTAACTTCTAGTTTCAAACGCAGAATATTCCAAGTGCAAAGTCACTAAATTCTACGGAAAATCGGACAGCACTTCCTTTGTTTCTACATACTTTGCCACCTTTTTCAAGGCCGAATTCAATAACCAAACACGCCACATTTAAGGCCCAATCAATGCAATTAACAATAGGGGATTACACGCCTACTAGACGTGTAAAATTCCGCCCCACAAAAGATACCAAACTAATACAAACTACAAGTCCAATTTGTGACATAGAGTACAATAACACCAATTCTTATCCAATTTCCATTTCAATCCAAGTTATTAGCATAACATGATATCAAGTCGCGATCGATTATACTATAATCTTTAAGTAAGTAACATGCGGCGATTCTAGTAACGACCAAATTGTAATCCAACTTCATGGCTTACATTACATTTCGGATTTAGGCTACAATCAATCCATAATACTTATCAAACTTCAACATATAAACTTCATGCTAGCAACATGCAAAGCTAACATCAAACAATATATATAATCTTGCAACACTTTTAAGAGACAAGATTATACCTCAACGAATCTTAATCCAACTCCAAATCCGAAGTCGCTCCTTAGCAACTTAGAGCCTCTTCAAGACAACGATCCGCTACTTGAGACCCTTAGAACAACACCAACAAATTTCCTTCAAACTTCCAAACAAAACCTAGAAAGCAACTAGGTTTTCACCTTGCGACTAACACGAAAACTCTCTCTTTCCGGGATTTTTCTATTGAGATACACTCACAATACACTCATGAACCTTGGTTTAAAGTGGGGAGCTTAAAGAACAAGAAACAAAAAAAATTCTTTTTCTTTTAGAGGGAACCCGAGAGCAACTATTGATGGTCTTCCAATTTCTTGAATATTTTCTAAGTGTTGGACTTACTCTTGCTACTAGTAGTATTATATAGGACAATGGAGGGTCAAGATGTAAACAAATGGGTGGCTTGGATGAGGTCTTAGTAAAAATCAAGCCTTGTGGACCCATTGACCAAGTCAATTTTGTCAAGCTCTCCACTTGCAAGACTTAGTCATCCTACAAAGGTCAAATGACCCTTAAGCCCTTGCCTATTTCGTCCAAGGCAACCATAAGGGGGGTGACACGTGTCGCCCTCCCATTTGCCACAATATCCGTTTTCCGACAAATTCATAATTCCGATAAATTTTTTACAAGTCTCAAATCTTAACACTTGTGAGTTCTTACGTACGTTCTTAGAAACATATCCTGAAATTCCGGGGTGTAACAGCGGGCTCTCCTCATCTCAGGAGGCAAAAAATGATCAAGGAAGGCCTCTGTGAACTCATCCCAAACAGCTGGAAGAGCACCCACACCTCTAGATAGCTCAGCGACTCAAACAGTTCAGCAATATCGTGTAAGCGGTAAGAAGCTAACACAACGGACCTATCTCCGAGGCCCTAAGCACTGCATAGTCCGTACCTACCGAATGAACTCCTAAGGATCCTCGCCGGATCTCGAACCATAGAACTGGGTGTATTCTGACCCGAAAAATCCGAATCCTCAGCTATCGGCTCTGGGTTAGCTACTGCTCTGTCATCGGTCTTTGCACTATGCTAGTCAATTATTACACCGTAAGTCCAGAAATGTATAAGAGAGATATGCGTAAGGAAACAAGACTTGGAAATTAGTACGAAAGGAAGAATTGCTTTTCCGACGGAAAATCTTAGAAACGTCGGAAAGGAAAAATGTTCGTTGTTGAGAATTGGATTCTCAAAATGCATTATTTGAAGAGTATGGAACTTATAAACATTATGGAAATTTATTTTACGGATTTGGTCACGTGGGGCCCACAGGAATTTTACGTTTGCGGGGCCACGAGGTTTCTGAATTTTATGGACGAATGAGAGGCGACACGTGGCACCCATCATCACGACGACCACGGGGCGGCGGTGCCTTACCGGCACCCTAGTGATACAACATTAGAGAAAAACCGTGAAATAAAACATACAGATATGAAACAAGATAAAGAGAACGGTAACCAAAGCGGTTGCCTTTTTGCATATATATACATAAATTAGAACAGTTACATCCTTTACAAACCTGACCACAACAGTACTACAAACCTCTAAGAGTGTAACAACAACTATGAAGGGACAGGGCCCCGCCATACCCCTGTATGTACAAGAACCTACAACTGTGAAACATACAAAAGATAAGCCTCGAGAAAGCGGAGCTTCCCAATCTGTTGGCGTGATCCCATGAGCGAGGATCAACAACCGATGTACCTCTACTGCGGCATGAACGGCCCGAGGAGGTCGATAACAGTACCAAGTATGTGAAACGAAAATCAGTAAATGAAATCATAGTAGTCTATATAAAATAGGATACATATATGATAACCAAACTCTGAGACATAATATGCGATCGCGTCAGTCGAGGACTCACGCCTCAAAGTCATCACTCAAATATAACTATGGGTCTCATGCCCGCAACATCAATCATGCGTGGAACACCTTCCGCCAATGGCGGATCTCGATAACCACCCGAGGAGTACACATGAACACGAGTCCCACCTGTCATAAAAAACCGTGACGGCAAATCTGAAGGCTAACTACCGGATACCAAAGCGCGTCATCAATCGGCGGGGCAAGTACAATCCAACTACGAATACCAAGCCATACCAACAAATCTATATAACCATACCACGAAGGCGACCCGTGCAAATGAAGCCAACTACGGATACCACTGCGCCGCGTAGTTGGCGGGGCAAATCACGAACTAACTACCGGATACTGGCGGAATCACGAGACCGTCACAAAACTGAGCAGGGCAAATACGAAGGCTAACTACGGATACCAAGCCGAATCGGCCACGACTTGGGGCAAGTACGAGCCACTACGGATACCAAGCGAATCGGTAAAACCTCATGGAGAGCTAGTCCATGGAATAATAATCATGAAGCGTGCGTGGAATGCTCGCCATCTGCAGATGCATACAAGTAAGATCATAACAAATCAGTCGACCCTCATCGAGACGGTGGTATAGAAATACAATACTAGCACGACAAGGCTATCACACGCAAACATAGGCAAGTTACACACAACTCAAGGTACTTTCATCTTATGCCACAGTCCAGGTTTTAACCCCAAAGTACTACGTACGTTAAATTATTTTTAAAAAATCCATTTCTTTTACAAGGGTCACCCGCCCGTATTATCAAAATAGAGGGACTAACATTTTAAGTAAACCAAAACAACTTCCATACTTTCCTTTTTAAACCAAATTAAGACAATACCATGCCCTTTTTAAACCAAAACACTTTCCCTTTTAAAATCAAGTAACAACATTCTTTTCCAAAAGTTCAAGTTGCCTAATTTCAAATACTCAAGTCTCTTATTTTCGAAAGATTTCATAGCTCATAGTCTTAATCACTTAACAACGTAATCTCTTTTAAAACAATTTGAGTAACATAAGTCTATGTGTGAGTAGGTTATACTTGTTTATGACAATCTTATTAAAGCATCTATGATCTAGGAAATGTAATACAATTTTGTCTTATCTTAGCTTCTATGCAGATGGAGGTTTCTGGTTTTGATAATAATTAATGAGTCAATACATTTTCCTTTATTAACGCTGCAGTGGTTTGTTCGATACTTATTCTCATTTCCGAAATCAATATAACTTATTCCTTTTCAAAACCCAATTACCCATTTCTCATAAATGCGGTTTCACAACTTTTAACACAAACCAAGTCCGTAGCATTTCACATCAAGTCATTAATAAGTCAAGTCTCTTATCTTTTAAAAACCACCAACTATTTCTTTACCTACATAAAGTTGTTATAACAAACTTCCCATAAAGCCGTTATAACACTTTATGTTTTAAACCAACCTACTTCGTTTAGCACACGTACGTCTACCGTACTACATAGTTCATATAATCATGCTAGAAAAGATAGGAAGAGGTTCACATACCTCGCGACGGTTATCGACAAATAGCAAAAAGCTCCAAAGTACTGTAATCCTGCTAGCCTTTTCCACCCTTCAAGTAGAATACGCTACTCGCGATCTCAACCTATAATGGCCATAAAACTTCTATCAACACGGATCTCTTCGTAGAACAATTCTAGTATGGTTCCTTATTCTACGGAAAATTCGCGACACCTCCCCGCAACCACATAAATCACCTCCTCTACAAGGCACGCTGCAAACCAACAACTCGAGGGGGTTACGCCTAACCTGACGTATACAACATCGCCCCAAAAAATACTACAAGTCTACGATAAAAGCGATCCGATGTAAATACGGTTTAATTCTATTCAATCATCCTTCCAATATATATATACTCGATTCTAAGTTACTCTGACATGTAATATCGATTACAATGAAGGACATAGATCATTACCTCGATAAGCCCAAAATTATCCAAGTTTATAAGTCGATCTGAGCAACGTTTAGCTCGATTCCTTACGCTCCAATCCGCTCGAGCAACCCTTAGAAGTTTCTAAACAACTTCTCTTATCACTTCAACTCCAACAAGTGAAGAACACTTAGGCTACAACACTACCAACTTTCGGCCAAGGGGGTGTATTTAGGCTAGGGGTGTGAAATCTTTTCCAACCCTTGGTACAAAATCTTCCTAACACCCTAAGGAAGAACACTTAAAACTTTAAGAATTTTTGGACAAGTTTTGCTCACAAAATCAGCCCATGGCCGAGAGCACACAAGAGGAAAGGGAGGGAGTTTTCAAGACTTTGAAATCTCTAAGTGTGGATGAAATTATGTCTTGCACTAAGGGGGTATTTATAGGACATTCAAGGGCTAGGATTTAAGCAAGTGTGTGGTCTAGATTGGGCCATGTGTGTGTGGGTCCCACTTATCCATCTACTACACAAAATATCTACAAAATTTTGACCAAATGTTTTACTCATTTTTCATGAAAAAAACGTGCCACTCCTTGCCCTCAATTTCGTCCAACCTTGCCACCTAGGGGTGACACATGTCGCCCTCCTATTGGTCCAAAATATTTCATCTTCCGAAAATATCCGTAATGCCAAAAATCTCGAAAAATAAAGTGGGCCCTACAACCGTAAATTCCTCATGGGCCCTACGTGACCAATTCGGAAAATAAAATTCCATAATTCTCAAATATTCCAAAAGTCCGAATACCAAATGGGAATCAATTCCATTAACGAACCTTTTTCCTTCACAAAATCAGAAACTTTTAGTCGAAAAATCACATCTTTCTTTCTTTCCAAAATTCTTTTGTATTCTCGCACGTGCGTCTTCACATACATACCACGGAACTACGAGGTGTAACATTCTCCCCTTAGAAACATTCATCGAATGTTCCTTCTAAGTCTCCCAACATCTGGCGTCGGTATAGTCTCCACTACTACACACGAAACCAATTGTGCCACGATGGCCATAATATAACACACGCGAAAAACCCAAATCCAAGCCGAGGATTCACCTCTAAGATGAAAAACAACACTAACTCTCACTCTTGGTCCAAAGGATACTCTCTTGACCTTCACTTCACGAAAAGATCACTTGACCTCTTAACACACATTCACTTCCTTTCTTACTCGTCGTACTCGACATCTCGAATTCTTTCTAGTACACTTACCACACTCCGCCATCACTTGGTTCCAAAACCTTGGAGTCACTACCTCCAAACTTGGTCATCTTACTAGCCTCAAATTCCTTTAAGGCCATTCCCGGCCTTCACGATCCGATTATGGTCGAACATATCCACGAACTCATACGATGGTTACCTAAACCTGGGCCTAGCACCCTCGTGACCCTACCACCTGGCGAGAACACCTCGAACTGACCCCACCTCATGCAGACTCTGGGTTGACCCGAATGGTCTCCAACCCGACCCATAATCGCGCCAAACTCTTGTTCCCCGATCCGGAACAATCTCACTAATTCACGCATGAAAGCTACCACTTCCATCTCACACTACCCATGGAATTATCACACAAAACTCCACGTATACTATGCACTCCGACAAGGGTTAACCGTAAAATCCTTTACTCAAGACGGCCTTACATCTAAGGTCTCAACATGTAATATTCTAAGGTTCACACCTTCCATGTCCCCATACTTATCCTTTCAACTAACCATGTTTTCTAACTCACTTGAAATAACACAACGCTATCCGTACATAGCACACAATAAGAAGATCATCATATCAAGCATACTAAACTCTAGAGGGTTAAGGTTATACCTGAAAGATTAAAAATAAGCGATTCAAAGGACCGCTAAAACTGGGATCTTCCACGCGACATCTGCGTGGCTGCAGATATGAACATCCCGCCTCTATTGAAGGTGAAGAACCATAATCGATCCGTAGTGCGTGCTATCCCACTAGTGCCAACTCGCTCGGACGATTTCTCGCATAATGGCCACTTGTCGCATGTAAAGTAAACTCCCAAACTAGCACGACACTCCGCTTATGGATTTTACCGCATGATAGCCACACTGAGGTAAGGGTGGCCTCATCGGCCAACACCACTACTCCCGAAAACTGAACCCCGAGCCACGACTGCTCACGAATACTCCGGCGTCACGAAGGCGTGGAGGACCACTCTGAGCTGGATGAGGTATATATTGATCTGCTGCGGAGTGCACGCCTCAAAAAGTTACTAAAGGACCTGCTGTCCTGGCCCTCTTATGCTGATCCTGGTCCCTACGTCGGTCTCTACGTTCCTCAATCCCCTGTGCATAAGCCTGTATACGGGCAATGTCCATGCTCGGCTGAAGAGCTACTCCCGTGCAACCCTCTGCTAAATAATCGTCAAGTCTGTGACATATCGGTGCACCTATCCTCGTATACGCCACTAATGCGGGGACATACAAGGCTAAGAGTGAAACTACCTGCTGTACTCCCGAATAAATGCGCTACGCCTCAGCGTCAAAAATCTGTCGGCCCGAGCCCTCTCATGCAGCGGAGGCGAAATGTGCAAGAAATGCCCACGAGAACTTCGTCCCACTTTGGTGGCGCATGCTTCCCGGGACGGCTCGCGAATCAAACGATCATTGCGGTATCACGCGACTGTTATACCGTATTTCAGTATATGCGTGAGGCGTACAAAAGTTTAAGCCTTAAAGTAGGCATAGGGACGAAAATTTGTGCACAACCCACGAAACGAATTGTTTTCCGACAAAACGTTTTCCAAAACTTGCGTAGGGAAAATTTCGGCTATGTCATTTATAATTTTTGCAGATTTTCCGAGAGATGAAATATTTTGGACCAACGAGAGGGTGACACTTGTCACCCTCAAGTGGGCGACAAAGAGAACGCGGTTGGCACGATTTAAGGCCTAAACCAAGGGTCAATGTTTGTGAGTGATTTGTGGAGTAGGGATAGGGTGCACTTGTGCAAATCCACACCCTCCACTTGCCCTCCACTTGCCTTCATCTTGGCCCTTGAAATCCTGATAAATACCCTCAGGTTGAAGACTTCTTCATCCACAAATCATCTTCCAAGTCTCCAAACTTCCCCTTTGAGAGAAGCTCTCGTCCAAAGCCTCCCCTCTTGTGAAGAGCTTGGCGAAACACCCCTTCTCCCCTCATTTCCTAGTAGTCTCGGCAAAGCCCTCCCTGGTAGAAAATACTCTCAGTATTGTTACTATCCCCAAAACACCTTAGCCAATCCATATAGTATTTCCAAAGTTACCTATATACGTGAAGTCCTAAATACTACCTTATATTCCTTTAGTCACTAAACGAAACCCTAAAGAGAAACTTCATAGTTGGTTGAAGTAGAAAGTAGAAGTTGTGTAGAAACTTCTAAGGGTTTCTTGGAGCGGATTGGAGCGTTCAGATTAGGAGCTAAACCTTGCTCAGGATCGACTTATATCTTGGATAATTTTGGGCTTATCGAGGTAAATAATAATCTTATCCTTCTATTATAATTGGAGAATACATACTGTAGAAGTATAGAAATAAGTATAAAATACATAGAAGGGTATTACAGAAGAGAATTTAACTGTAATTACATCGAAAGTATATTAAAGAAGATTGAATCAGTACTTACGTGAATTTGTATTTCTGATGAACTTGTATAGTTTACGGGTAGGGAAGTGCTGCCCGATTTTCCGTAGAATAGAGAACCTCTGCTTAGATTATCCTCTGAGTAGTCTAGGCGTTGATAGGCGTATTTGACTATTATAGGTTGATCGTGCGCGCGACGTATTCGACTTGGCATGTGGATTCGAGAAGGTATGTGATTCTTCCTATCCTCTTGAGCATGATATTTTAAAGTATATATATAGTACGGTAGGCGTCGTGTGTTAACCGAACATGGTTTTACTTGGCGTCTTTTGACTTGAGTCTAAATAACAAGAATCTTGAAGTATTTCAAAGAATTATGAATCATTTTTGAAAGAAAAGTAATACTTGGTTTTTAAACAAAAGCTTAAGAGTTATACTAGCTTTATGGGAAGTTAGGTATAACGACTTAAGAAAGATAAAAGGCAGTTTACTTATGTGTTTATAAAAGACTTGTATTGATTGGAAAAATGGTGAGATGGTTTGTTGAGTAGACATCTTGTGATGCTATGCGTGTTAGTATCTTGTAAACGTTTGTGTAAAGTGGTTATTCTTATTTGTGCTTATGTTGTTTAACGATAAGCCGTTATGCTAATGTTACATCACTCACCTCTTGACATGATATCTGGGGTTAAGCTGCCCTCCGACGCGGTATACCTCGTGCGATCTTGGACTATGATTCGAGAATACCTCATGCGGGTCGGGGATCTATGCGAGCTACGAGAGTTCGTGTTAGTGTGCGGTCCATGTGGCCATGCGGTCTATGTGGCCACGCGGACTACGAGTCGGGGCGATGCGAGGTAGCTACCCTCGATGCGGGAATACCTCATGCGGGCCTAGATGGCTATCACGGACTCTGAAGTCGAGGATTAGGCATGCATAATGATACTATGGGCGATTGGCCTTGGTTGATCATTCGCTGACCTAGAAAAGACACATTCTGATTTAATTGTTACTCTTGTTTGTGATGTGGCACTATGTGCTGTTACATTGGTTATTTCATACATATTTGTAAAATTGGCTTTAAAATGATATGATTTCATTTAAGTACTTTCTGATTTCACATACTTGGTACTGTTATCTTGACCTCTGGAAGTGCGTTCATGCTGCGAGTAAGGAAGCCAGTGCTAGATCCGCATCCTTAGGATCTTTTGCTTTGGTGTCAAGAGCTCCATCTTCTAGAGGCTCGACTTTTGGTATGGTTCTCACGATGTTGTAGATATATGTACATTCGAGGTATGGCGGGCCCTATCCCGCCATAGTTGTTTACTTTCTTAGAGGTGCATTAGTCTGTTATGCGGTTGGGATGTAGCGCGATTTTGGTTTATATATATATGCGAAAGCGACTTTCTCAGATAAACTGTGTCTCAATTTACATTGTTTCATGTCTTGTTTTATATTCGCTGATTTTCTACGATGTATGACTACTTGGGTGCGGGTAAGGCACGATCCCGGCCGGAGCAGGTCGTGACAAAGTGGTATCGAGCGGTTAATCCTCGGAAAGTGTCTATACCGTATCGATGAAGTGCGATTATCGGTGTGTTGTGCACCACCAATAATCGAGAGGCTATAGGATATTTAGGATTAGTTTCATTCTTCTCACCGAGATCGTGCCTTAGAGTCGTGTTATAAGTCGGACCCTCTAACGTATTTCCTTTCTTTATGATTATGCCTCCACGTAAGGCAACCGGACCAGAAGGCAAGGCAGCGAGGAGCCGCTAGTAGGACAAGAGTCACGAGGCTCAGCCCGATCTATACGAGGCAGCGAGTTCCACGACGCCACCGTCCCAGCGAGGTTTAGGCGCAGCGATGGGCGATGAGACCCAGATACATGCACCTCGGTCCCGGCTGGAAGCGGATGAGATGGGTTCTGAAGATGGCCCGATTCGGCGGGATCGTGGCGAACATGAGGATAAGTGGATCTGGATTCGATTCAGCCCGGTACATGTGGTTCACCGAGATCGGATAGTTTGAGGCTACGAGATTTTACGAGTTGTAGCGCGAGTTACGGGTCGAGGCACGAGGATGATCGCGAGGAGTTCATCCGTCGATTCTGAGAGGATCGTGAGTGATCAAGGCTTGAGAGACCGAGTCCGTCATCTTCGGTTCACATAGCCTGCGTGATACATGATCGATTGGTTTGATTCGTGGGAGTTATCGGGAGAGCACGCGTCCCGGCTACTGGGATGAGTTCTCGGAGGCTTTTCTCACTCACTTCGCCTCGCGGATAGGAGGGCACGGTGACATATTTTTGTTCTTTGAGGCGAGCGCCGCGGTTAGAAGTACAACGTTGAGTTCGATTCGTTGGCTCGATATGTCCCACTGCGTTGGTAGCGAATATGGAGGGCGGTACCGCTATGTCACGGGCTAGATGATTATATGGCGAAGTCTTGTGCGGGTGTGGCTCTTGACGGCATGGACATTACGTATGCAGGCTCATGCGCGGATGCGAGGCGTAAGTCGGCGGGTTGTGAGGCGTGACAAAGAAGAAGGCGGGGCGGCGAAGTCTTTTGGTAGCTATCGGGGTGGGCGGCCTCGGCGTCGATCTAGATTTACGCCCGGCCGTAGCAGAGCACTCTACCGTCCTCGGGACGGCGGGGTATTCGAGGCGGACCGGGGCCCCGGGACTTGGCGTCGGGGTAGCGAGGTGCTAACGATCGGGACCACCCGCCGGTGTGGCCGTCACGGTAGATCCATTACGGAATTGTGGTGCGCTCGGAGTTTGTTTGATTGCGGCGCCGGTCACTGCGAGAACTGTCAGGCCAGAGCGCGTGAGAGGTAGGTCGGCTACAAGTTCTTTCGTCAGGTCTTCATCTCCTACGATTACTCGCCGGGCGGTACTCATGGGCCAGCAAGTCGTGGCGCAGGTCGTGGCGCGGTCCCGATTCTAGCGGTCCTCGAGCCGCATTTATGCCTTGTCGGCCGGCGGGACGGGAGGCCTCACCTGATGTCGTCACAGGTACTTTATCAATTTCTTGTTGTGACGTGTATGCCTTGATAGATCCGGGTTCTACTCTGTCCTATATATCTCCCCTTGTTGCTAGTAGGATAGGGATAGAGCCTGAGTCCATAGACCGCTGAGGTAGCTACGCGATGGGTGATTCGGTGGCAGCTCGGCGGGTATATAGGGGCTTGTCCGGTGACCGTATGCGATCGTCGGACCACTTGCGACTTAGTAGAGTTGGATATGACGATTTCGATGTGATCATGGGTATGGATTGGCGAGCTTCTTGCTACACCAATGTAGATTGCAGGGAGAGAGTGGTACTGTTCCAGTGTCCTGAGGAGCCGGTTGTTGAGTGGGAGGGGAACACTGTGTCGCCGAAGGGTAAGTTTATTTCTTACCTCAAGGCTAGGAAGATGGTGCGAGAAGGATATATCTACCATCTCGTTCGGGTGTTAAATCGAGGCTGCGGTACCAGATTTTGATCAGTTCTGTGGTGAGAGAGTTCCCGGATGTGTTTCGGATGACCTCCGGGTATCCTCACGAGAGGAGATAGAGTTTTGTATCGATGTCTTTGCGGACACTCGGCCTTTATTTCCATTCGCCATACGAATGACACTGCCGAGTTGAGAGAGTTGAAGGACCGGTGAGAGATTTCTGGAAAAAGGGCTTCATCAGGCCTAGTGTTTCTCCACAGGGAAGCGCGGTATATTCGTGAAGAAGAAGGGCGGGGCAGCTGCGCGTGTGTTGATCTGAGCGGTGAACAGGTGACCATTAAACGAATACCCCCTTCCGGGATTGATGATTTGTTCGACCCGGTTGCGAAGTGCGAGATGTTTCTCAAAATTGATCTGCGATCGGGCTATCATCAGTGCGAGTCGAGGCGGATGTCCCCAGGGTGCATTCGGACCTGTCACGGGCATTATGAGTTCGAGTCATGTCTTCGGGTTGACGATGCTCGTGGTATTCATGGATTTGATGAGCAAGTGTTCAAGCCATTTTGAACACGTTTGTGATAGTGTTCATTGATGACATCTTGGTTTATTCCGCTCGGACAGGAGCATGCGGAGCGTTGAGGGCTATCTTTGAGAGTTCTCGAGACCAATGATTATCGCCAAGTTTTCCAAATGTGAGTTTGGTTGGCTTGGTGGCTTTTCTTGGGCATATTGTCGGGTAGATGGTATTCGGGTGAATCGGCCAAGATCGAGCGGTCGGGAGTTAGCCTAGACCTCTTACTCCGGCAGTGCGCGACTTTAGGCCTTGCGAGTTACTATCGGTTCGTAGAAGTTTGCTTTATCTGCGCACCATTGACTAGGGTGACTCGGAAAGCGGCTAAGTTTGATGTTGATGCTTGTGGCGGGGTTTCGATTCTTGAAGGAGGCGGCGGCGCCCGTTCTTACTCTTCGGAGGTCGGACGGTTATGTAGTGTATTGTGATCGTCGGCGTCGGGCTCGGATGTGTGTTGATGCGGTGGGTAAGGTTATAGCGTCACGCGTCAGGCGACTTAAAAGCATGAGAGGAACTACCCGCCCATGATTTGGAGTTAGCGGCGGTGATTCACGCCGAAGATCTGGAGGCACTATTTGTATGGGGTTCGTGGATATTTATACGGACCACAGAGCCTCGGTATATCTTTAGCGAGAGGAGTGAGCTACGGCGAGGCGGTGGTTAGAGTTACTCAAGGATTATGATGTTGATATCTGTACCACGGGAAGGCCAATGTTGTGGCGAATGCTCTTGCGCGTAGGTCGATGGGAGTCTATCGGATGTGCGGCGAGAGAAGAGGGCATGGTCGCGAGTTACATCACTAGCGAGCCTTGGAGTCCGACTGATTGATTCTGATAGCAGTGGGGTTCGAGTTCGAGAGGTTGCCGAGTCTTCCATCGTCGAGGAGGTGAAGAGGCAATAGTTTGAGGATCCGGTGTTGACGCGGTATCGTCTGACTCTTCGTGAGGAAGGGTCCTTTTGAGTAGCACTTTGATGGGGTGCTAAGGTTTGAGCGAGTTGTGTGTTCAGGATATTGCGGGACTTGGCGGAGTTCTAGGGAAGCACACGTGGCGCGTTACTCTATCCATCGAGTCGACCAAGATGTACCACGACCTCGGATCGTGTATTGGTGGGATGGCTTGAAGAGGGGCGTTGCGAGTTTGTAGCTCGTGCAGTGTTGTCGGCGGTGAAGGTAGAGCACGAGAGGCACGGTGGTTTGTTGCAGACGATAGAGATCCCGACACAGAAGTGGGAGGTGATCAACATGGACTTTATCACGGGATTACCTCGCACTCGGAGGAAACATGATTCTATTTGGGTTATAAATCGGCGGTGTGAAATCAGCCCACTTTCTTCCCGTCGGGCGACTTTTCAGTGAGGATTATGCGGACTTTACATCAGAGAGATCGTCGGTGCATGGAGTCCTATTTCTATCATATCGACAGAGAGCCCGATTTACTAACTGGAGGTCTTTCGAGAAGGGTCTAGGGGCGGTGAGCACAGTCTTGCATTCCATCCTCGAGACAGACGGACGGCGGGCGCTATCGGACTCTTGAGGATATCGCGAGCTGTGTTATTGATTTGAGGGTGGGAGGATCATTTGCCTCTAGTTGAGTTTGCGTATAATAATAGCTACCACTCCGGTATTGGATGGCGCCTTATGAGGCCTTGTATGGGAGGAAGTGCGGATCGCCGATAAGTGGTTTGATGGGCGAGTGCGATTAGTAGGACCAGATTTGGTGCGGCGAGCGATGGATAAGGTGAAGCTTATCCGAGGCGATTCTTGGCATTTCGAGTCGGCGAAGTCATATGCGAGATCATCGTCGTCGGCATCCAGAGTTTGAGGTTGATGATTGGGTTTTCTGAAGGTGTCACCCATGAAGGTGTGATGAGATTCGGAAGAAAAGGCTTCGGCCCAGGTACATTGGGCCTATCAGTTGTCCGCGGTAGGCAAGGTTGCCTATGAGTTGGATCTGCCGTCCGATCTTGGCGATGCGTCCGGTTTTTCATGTTTCTATCTTTGAGGAGATGTATCGGGGATCCATCTGGTGCACCCGATTGGCGATGTCCAGTGACCGAGGGGTTATCGTATGAGGAGATTCCCATAGCGATGTCGATCGTCGGAGTTAGGCGTCTGCGGACGAGGGCGTGGCCGTCAAAGTCTTGTGTCGAACGAGCTCGGGGAGGAGATGGCGTGGGAAGGCGAGGAGGACATGGCGAAGTATCTCACCTATTCCCCACATCCGGGTAACTCACTTTCCTACTTGTAAATTTTCATTGTCATATTTGCTTAAGTGTTGTATTGTGGCCATGTGGCATTTACGCTTATTTTAGTTATGAGGAACCTTATCGTTATCCATCTTGGGAAGGAGCGTGTCACGACCCAACCGGGCGTGGATCGTGCCTTACCCCGCACCACTAGTGATACAACATCGAGAGAAAATCAGCGGAAATAAAAACACGAACATGAATTAAGAGACATGATAAATAAACAGGCCAGCAAGCGAGTTGCCGGTATATATACATAAATACGACGATTATCCTTTTTACAAACTCTCGCCACAAGCGGTACTACGGACCTCTAAGAAGTGACAACAACTATGACGGACGGGGCCCGCCATACCACGAATGTACAAGAACCTATGGACTCGAGGTAACATACTAAAAGATAAGCCTCAGAAGAAGCGGGGCTTCCAACACGAACTTTGATCCTATGGCGAGGATCCACAACCGATGTACTTACTGCGGCATGAACGCGGCCGAAGGAAGTCGACAACAGTTCCAAGTATGTGTAAAAAAGCGTAAATGAAATCATAATAGTCTATTTAAAGCGGAGACATGTATGATAACCAACTCTGACTACATTTCATGTAAGCGATCATGTCAGTCGTGGGGACTCACGCCTCAAGTCATCCTCGTACGTGGAACTCATTCCTCAACTGCGGCGATCTAGGTGTAAATCGTGTGGAATACGTGTCGGCCCATCCGTGGGACTCGGTAAGAATCATGTGGAATCGTGTCGGCCCGTCCATGGGACTCGGTAGAGAATCGGATGGAATCGTGTCCGCCCGTCGTGGGACTCGGTGAATAATCGGATGGAATACGTGTCGGCCCATCTCGTGGGACTCGGTGAATAATCAGATGGAATACGTGTCCCGGCCCATCTCGTGGGACTCGGTGAAGAATCAGATGAAATACGTGTCCCGACCCATCTCGTGGGACTCGGTGAAGAATCGGATGAAATCGTGTCGGCCCTCGTGGGACTCGGTGGATAATCGTTCATAACAAATCAGCCGGCCCTCCATCGAGAGACGCGGTGGTATAGAAATACAGTATATGCACACAAGGCTATCAAACACAAACATAGGCAAGTTACACATAACTCAAGTTTATTTTAGGCCAAAGTCCAGGTTCTGACCCCAAGGTATTACGTACGTTAAATTCTTTTTAAAAGATCCATTCCTTTTATAAAGGTCACCCGATACCCGTAGTATTAAAATAGAGTGACTCACATTTTTAGGTAAACCAAAACACTTTCCTTTTCAACATCAAGTAACAACATTCTTTTCCAAAAGTTCAAGTTTGCCTAATTTCAAACACTTAGGTCTCTTATTTTAATAAAGGTTTCATAGTCCATAGACTTATTCACTTAAGAATATAATCCTCTTTTAAACAATTTGAGAAACATATGTCTTATATGTGAGTAGGTTATTCTTGTTCATAATAAATTTTATTAAAGCAGCCATGATCTAGGAAATGTAATATAATTTTGTCTCATCTTAGCTTCTATGCAGATGGAGGTTTCTACTAGTTTTAATAATACTTATTTAGTCAAAACATTTCCTTTTATTAACGCTGCAGTGGTTTGTCGATACTTATTCTGATTTCCAAAATCAGTAAAACATTATTCCTTTTAAAAACCAAGTACTCATTACTCACGAATGAGGTTTCATACTAACATCCATATTAAGTCAAGTCTCTTATCTTTTAAGATTAAGTCTCTTAACTTCTAAAAAATCAGTAAACCATTCTCTTTATCTCTCTTAAGACGTTATACCTAACTTCCCATAAAGCTAGTATAACTCTTATGTTTTCAAAACCAAGTATTACTCTTCTTTCAAAAAGGTTTCTTAATTCTTTCGAAATACTTCAAGATTCTTATCATCACACATCAAGTCAGTTATAAGTCAAATCAGTTATCTTTAAAAACCACAAAGCATTTCTTACTTACATAAAGTATTTATAACCAACTTCCCATAAAGCGTTATAACACTTTATGTTTTAAACCAATCAAATACATTCAACACGTATGCGTCTACCGTACTACATAGTTATACACATATCATGCTAGAAAAGATAGGAAGAGGTTCACATACCTCGCGGCGATTATCGACTAATAGCAAAACGCTCCAAGTACCTCAAGCGTGGCTACACCTTGCCAAGCGGCTCACGCCACACGTAGTACTTCAACCTATAGAGGCCACAGGCGCCTATTATCATCTAGATCTCAACGTAGAATATTCTACGTAAATTTGGACACCTCCCAAATGGCCGTAAATCTCCTCCTCTCGAGGCTGCTAACAGCCAACAACTCACTAGAGGGGCTTAGACGTCTAATCGGCGTGTAAAATTCTACTCCAGTAATGCTACTTAAGTCTCATGTCTGATCCTACGTAATTCTGATTCGATTCTCTTCTTTAAATTCAGGCTTAAGTCAAAAGACATTGCCGCACAACTATGTTCAGTTCTATATATAGTATACTTTAACTATATAATCCTATAACATGTAATTTCCAATTACAATAGAAGTACAGTAGTATTTACCTCGATAAGCCCAAAATTATCCAAGTTTAAATGTCGATCTGAGCAAGGTTTAGCTCTACTCAGTGTGCTCGACCCGCTCCAAACAACCCTTAGAAGTTCTCAACTTCTACTGACACTTCAACCGACTATGAAGGTTTTCCTTAGGGTTTTGTTTAGTGGCTAAAGGAAAGTATAATAGTATTTCCGGGCTCTACGTATAGAGGTAACTTTGGAAAATACTACAAGGTATTTGGGCTAAAGTATTTGGGCATTATAACAATACTTGGAGAGTATTTCTATACCACAAAGGGGGGTATTATACGAAAACAACTAGGCTAGGGGGGGGGGGTACCCCACGGCTAGAACACTACAAAGGGGGAGGGGTGCTCTCGGCCAAGGCCTTACTCAAAGGGGAGGGGACTTTGGACGAAACCAAACAAGAGGGAGGGAGTATTTAGAGACTTAGAAAGAATGCTCAAGTTTGGATGAAATAACTCTTCAACAAGGGGGGTATTGATAGGTCAAGAAATGACCAACCAATGGCCAAGATCCATCCAAGTGTAAGGCAAGTGTAGGGCTAGATTTAAGCCAAGTGCACCTTATCCATCTACCACACCAACTTGCACAAAATATCCTACCAACTAAAGTGCTCCCAATCGTCCCTTTGTCGTCCACCATTGCTTCCAATGTGAGGGTGACACATGTCACCCTCCCGTTGGTCCAAAATGTTTAAATCTCTCGGAAAAATCCATAAAATTATAAATGACATAGCGAATTTTCCGCGCGAAGTTTAGTAAAACGTTTCGTCGAAAAATGATTCTTTTCGGCACTTGTGCCCAAATTTTCGAACCTAGCCAAACCTTAAGGCTTAAATTTATATACGTACGCCCTCACGTACATACTCTAGAAATACGGGGTATAACAGAACGTTCGGGACGAATGTTTCTAAGGAGGGGAGAATGTTATACCCCGTATTTCCAGAGTATGTAATGCGTAAGCATGCGACAAAAGTTAAGCCTTAAAGTAGGCATAGGGACGAAAATTTGTGCACAACCCACTTAAACAATTGTTTTCCGACAAAGCGTTTTCCAAAACTGCGTAGGGAAAATTTCGGCTATGTCATTTATAATTTTATGGATTTTTCGAGAGATGAAATATTTTGGACCAACGAGAGGGTGACACTTGTCACCCTCAGTGGTGACAAAGAGGCACGATTGGCACGATTTTAAGGCCTAAACCAAGGGTCAATGTTTGTGAGTGATTTGTGGAGTAGGGATAGGGTGCACTTGTGCAAATCCACACCCTCCACTTGCCCTCCACTTTCCTTCATCTTGGCCCTTGAAAGCCCTATAAATACCCCCCTTGAGATGAAGACTTCTTCATCCACAAATCATCTTCCAAGTCTCCAAACTTTCCCCCCATTGAGAGAAGCTCTCGTCCAAAGCCTCCCCCCCATCTTGTGAAGAGCTTAGCCGAAACACCCCTTCTCCCCCCCGTTCCTAGTAGTCTCGGCAAAGCCCTCCCCCATTGGTAGAAAATACTCTCCAAGTATTGTTACTATCCCCAAAAATACCTTAGCCAATCCCTTATAGTATTTCCAAAGTTACCTCTATACGTAGAGTCCGGAAATACTACCTTATATTCCTTTAGTCACTAAACGAAACCCTAAAGAGAAACTTCATAGTTGGTTGAAGTAGAAAGTAGAAGTTGTGTAGAAACTTCTAAGGGTTTCTTGGAGCGTTCAGATTAGGAGCTAAACCTTGCTCAGGATCGACTTATATCTTGGATAATTTTGGGCTTATCGAGGTAAATAATAATCTTATCCTTCTATTATAATTGGAGAATACATACTGTAGAAGTATAGAAATAAGTATAAAATACATAGAAGGGTATTCTGTAAGAGAATTTAATCTGTAATTACATCGGAGTATATTAAGAAGATTGAACGCACTTACATAAGATGTATTTCAGAGACTTGTATAGTTTAGGGTAGGAAGTGTTGCCCGATTTTCGTAGAATAGAGAACCCTCTGCTTAGAATATCCTACAGAGTAGTCTAGACGTTGATAGACGTATTTGACTATTATAGGTTGATACTCTGCGCGCGACATATTCGACTTGGCAGGTGGATTTCGCCGAGAAGGTATGTGATTCTTCCTATCCTCTTGAGCATGATATTTTAAAGTATATATATAGTACGGTAGACGTACGTGTGTTAATCGAACATGGTTTTACTTGACGTCTTTTGACTCGAGTCTAAATAACAAGAATCTTGAAGTATTTCAAAAGAATTATGAATCATTTTGAAAGAAAAGTAATACTTGGTTTTTAAACAAAAGCTAAGAGTTATACTAGCTTTATGGGAAGTTAGGTATAACGACTTAAGAAAGATAAAAGGAAGTTTACTTATGTGTTTATAAAAGACTTGTATTGATTTACGGAAAGTACAGTGAGATGGTTTGTTGAGTAGACATATTGTGATGCTATGCGTGTTAGTATCTTGTAAACGTTTGTGTAAAGAGGTTATTCTTATTTGTGCTTATGTTGTTTAACGATAACCGTTATGCTAGTATTACATCACCACCTCTTGACATGATATACCGGGGTTCGCCTCCGACGCGGGGTATACCTCAGCGATGCAGGACTATGATTCGAGAATACCTCACGCGGGTCCAGGGACCTATGCGAGCTACGAGTTCCGGTTAGTGTGCGGTCCATGTGGCCACGCGGTCTATGTGGCCATGCGGACTACGAGTCCAGGGCGATGCCGGCGAGTAGCTACCATCGATGCGGGAATACCTCACGCGGGCCTAGGTGGCTACGCGGACTACGAGTCGTGATTAGGCATGCATAATGATACTATGGGCGATTGGCCTTGCTTCGATCATTCGCAGCCTAGAAAAGACCTGTTACAGTTTACCTGTTGTTACTCTTGTTTGTGATGTGGCACTATGTGCGGTTACATTGGTTATTTCATACATATTTGTAAAATTGGCTTTAAAATGATATGATTTCATTTAAGTACTTTCTGATTTCACATACTTGGTACTGTTATCGACCTCCGGGCTGCGTTCATCGCGAGTTAGGAAGCAGTGCTAGATCCGCATCCTTAGGATCTTTTGCTTTGGTGTCAGGAGCTCTATCTTCTCCGGAGGCTCGACTTTTGGTATGGTTCTCCCTGATGTTGTAGATATATGTACATTCAGGGTATGGCGGGGCCCTGTCCCGCCATAGTTGTTTACTTCCTTAGAGGTCTGTAGTCCTATTGTACAGTTGGGATGTAACTGCCAGATTTTGGTTTATAAATATATGCCGAAAGGCGACTTTTCTCAGATAAACTGTGTCTCAATTTACATTGTTTCATGTCTTATTTTTATATTCCGCTGATTTTCTCTGATGTATGACTACTTGGGTGCCCGGGTAAGGCACGATCCACGGCCGGGCAGTCGTAACCTGGCCGTCTGAACCTACGACCACCGACTCGGTCTCCGAAGCCTTGATCACTTTCAGGATCCGCTGTAACTGTCGGATGAACTCCTGCGGATCATCCTCAGGCCTCGACTCGTAGAACTCTAGCGGGCTGCAACTCAGAAAATCTCGTAGTCTCAAGCTATCCGATCTAGGATGAACCACGGGTGCTACTGGGCTGCTGCGTCCGGCTATCCTCATGTCGGCCCACAATCACGGCTAGTAATCGGGCATCTCCAGTAACCATCTCCTCTGCTTCCGGTGTGGGGTCGAGGCGCAGATGTCGTGGCCTCAGTAGCTACTGCGCTACTCTAGCTTCTGGGCGGCATCGTAGAATCCGCCGTCTGTAGCACCACCTCGGGTAAAGACTAGGCCTCTGTCCTGGTAACCCTATGTGCTCTACTCGCAGCTCCCTCTGCTGTCTTGCCCTTCTGGGCTCTGGTTGCCTTGCGTAGAGGCATAACTGGTACAAAAGAATACGTCAGAGGGAGTCTAACTTACGACACAGCTCTAAGGCACGATCTCAGAGTGAGAAGAATAGAAACCAATCCTAAATGTCTTGCAGCCTCCTGATTATAGATGTGGTGCACAACACACCGATAATCAAGACTACTGAACACGATGCGTAGACACTTTTCGAGGACTAACTGCTCTGATACCACTTTTGTCACGACCCGACCACGGGGCCGCGACTGGTGCCTTAGCCCGGGCACCCTAGTGATACAACATCAGAGAAAAACCAGCGGAAATAAAACATACATATATGAAACAAGATAAAAGAGAACAAGCTAACCAAAACGGTTGCCTTTTTGCATATATATACAAAAATTTGAACAGTTACATCCTTTACAACCCTGCCCACAACAAGATTACTGGACCTGCAGAGTGTAACAACAACTATGACGGACGGGGCCGCCATACCCCGAATGTACAAGAACCTACAACTCGGAAACATACCAAAAGATAAGCCTCGGAGAAACGGAGCTTCCCAATCTGTTGACTGTGATCCTATGAGCGAGGATCAACAACGATGTACCTCTACTGTGGCATGAACGGCCCGAAGGAGGTCGAGACAGTACCAAGTATGTGGCCCGAAAATCAGTAAATAAAATCATAGTAGTCTATATAAAGCGGAGACATATATGATAACCAAACTACGATTACATAATATGTAGCGATCCGCGTCAAGTCGTGGACTCACGCCTCAAGTCATCACTAAATATAACTATGGGTATCATGCCCGCAACATCAATCATGCGTGGAACACCTTCTCACTGTCGGCGATCTCGATAACCACCCGAAGGAGTACGTGAACACCAGTCCACTGTGTCATAAAAACCGTCTGGGGCAAATGCGAAGGCTAACTACCGGATACCAAAGCGCATCATCAATCGGGGCAAGACAAAGCCAACTACGGATACCAAGCCGTACTAACAAATCTATATAACCATACCACAAAGCGACCGAGGCAAATGAAAGCCAACTACCGGATACCACTGCGCACGCATACCGGCGGGGCAATAAAGACTAACTACCGGATACCAAGCGGAATCACGAGACTTCGTCACAAAACTGAGCGGGCAAGTGAAGGCTAACTACGGATACCAAGCGAATCAGCCACGACTTGGGGCAAGTACGAGCCAACTACCGGATACCAAGCGAATCGGTAAAACCTCATGGAGAGCTAGTCCATGGAATAATAATCACGTGCGTGCAGTGGAATGCTCACATCGCTGCCAGACGCCCAAGTAAGATCATAACAAATCAGCCGGCCCTCCATCGAGAGACGCGGTGGTATAGAAATACAATACTAGCACGACAAGGCTATCACACGCAAACATAGGCAAGTTACACACAACTCAAGGTACTTTCATTTTATGCCACAGTCCAGGTTTTAACCCCAAAGTACTACGTACGTTAAATTCTTTTTAAAAGATCCATTTCTTTTACAAAGGTCACCCACCCGTATTATCAAAATAGAGGGACTAACATTTTAAGTAAACCAAAACAACTTTCATACTTTCCTTTTTAAACCAAATTAAGACAATACCATGCCCTTTTTAAACCAAAACACTTTCCCTTTTAAAATCAAGTAACAACATTCTTTTCCAAAAGTTCAAGTTGCCTAATTTCAAATACTCAAGTCTCTTATTTTCGAAAGATTTCATAGCTCATAGTCTTAATCACTTAACAACGTAATCTCTTTTAAAACAATTTGAGTAACATAAGTCTATGTGTGAGTAGGTTATACTTGTTTATGACAATCTTATTAAAGCAGCCATGATCTAGGAAATGTAATACAATTTTGTCTTATCTTAGCTTCTATGCAGATGGAGGTTTCTACTGGTTTTGATAATAATTAATTAGTCAATACATTTTCCTTTTATTAACGCTGCAGTGGTTTGTTCGATACTTATTCTCATTTCCGAAATCAATATAACTTATTCCTTTTCAAAACCCAATTACCCATTTCTCATAAATGCGGTTTCACAACTTTTAACACAAACCAAGTCCGTAGCATTTCACATCAAGTCATCAATAAGTCAAGTCTCTTATCTTTTAAAAACCACCAACTATTTCTTTACCTACATAAAGTTGTTATAACAAACTTCCCATAAAGTCGTTATAACACTTTATGTTTTAAACCAACCTACTTCGTTTAGCACACGTACGTCTACCGTACTACATAGTTCACATAATCATGCTAGAAAAGATAGGAAGAGGTTCACATACCTCGCGACGATTATCGACAAATAGCAAAAAGCTCCAAAGTACTGTAGTCCTGCTAGCCTTTTCCACCCTTCAAGTAGAATACGCTACTCGCGATCTTCAACCTATAATGGCCATAAAACTTCTATCAACTTCTGGATCTCTTCGTAGAACAATTCTAGGTAAACAGTTCCTTATTCTACGGAAAATTCGGCAAGACCTCCCCGCAACCACATAAATCTCCTCTCAACAAGGCCTGCTGCAAACCAACAACTCATGGGTTACACGTCTAACCTGGACGATACAACATCGCCTCAAAAATACTACAAGTCTACTGTAAATACAGTTCAATTCTATTCAATAATCCTTCCAATATATATATACTTAATTCTAAGTTACTACAACATGTAATATCCAATTACAATAGAAGGACATAGATCATTACCTCGATAAGCCCAAAAGTATCCAAGTTTATAAGTCGATCCTGAGCAACGTTTAGCTCCAATTCCTTATGCTCCAATCCGCTCCAAGCAACCCTTAGAAGTTTCTAAACAACTTCTCTTATCACTTCAACTCCAACAAGTGAAGAACACTTAGGCTACAACACTACCAACTTTCGGCCAAGGGGGTGTATTTAGGCTAGGGGTGTGAAATCTTTTCCAACACTTGGTACAAAATCTTCCTAACACCCTAAGGAAGAACACTTAAAACTTTAAGAATTTTTGGACAAGTTTTGCTCACAAAATCAGCCCATGGCCGAGAGCACACAAGAGGAAAGGGAGGGAGTTTTCAAGACTTTGAAATCTCTAAGTGTGGATGAAATTATGTCTTGCACTAAGGGGGTTTTTATAGGACATTCAAGGGCTAGGATTGAAGCAAGTGTGTGGTCTAGATTGGGCCATGTGTGTGTGGGTCCCACTTATCCATCTACTACACAAAATATCTACAAAACTTTGACCAAATGTTTTACTCCTTTTTCATGAAAAAAACGTGCCACTCCTTGCCCGCAATTTCGTTCAACCTTGCCACCTAGGGGTGACACATGTCGCCCTCCTATTGGTCCAAAATATTTCATCTTCCAAAAATATCCGTAATGCCAAAAATCTCGAAAAATAAAGTGGGCCCTACAACCGTAAATTCCTCCCGCGGGCCCCACGTGACCAATTCCGGGAAATAAAATTCCATAATTCTAAAATATTCCAAAAAGTCCGAATACCAAATCTGGGAATCCAATTCCCATTAACGAACCTTTTTCCTTCACAAAATCCGGAAACTTTTCCGTCGAAAAATCACATCTTTCTTTCTTTCCAAAATTACTGTCGTATTCTCGTACGTACGTCTTCACATACATACCCTGGAACTACGGGGTGTAACACCTACACATGGTCTTGGTCGAAAATAGTAAGGGTAAAATGGTCATTGACCATCAAGGAAGATAAGTCTTGCTAGCTTGAGATTGTTGACCAAGTCAACTTGTCCACTTGGCTATTTAATTAATGATATTCATCCAAGCCACACATTTGTTATAATCTTGACCCTCCAATGTGTTATATAAGCATACTAGTAGTGCAAGACTTGTCTTCAACACTTAGAAAAAATCACACATTTCTTGTCTCTCTTAGAAGCTCTCGGGTTTGGTCTAGTTCCCACAAGAAAATTTTGTAGTTTTGATCCACTAGACACAAGACTTTAACCCAAGGTCCCTAAGGGTATTGTAAGGATATTTCAATAGAAAGATTTCGGAAAAACGACGTTTTCACGTTAGTCGCAAGGCGAAAACCTAAGTAGTTTTCCTAGTTTTGGATTGGAAATGGAAGAGAAGTTGGTTGTGAACTTCTAAAGGCTTCAAATAGCGGATTGGAGCGTAAAGGAAAGGAGCTAAGAATTGCTAAGGAGCGACTTTGAATCTTGGAAATTTTAAGGGCTTGAAAAGGTATAATTCTTGTCGTTTTAGTAATTAAGTTTACTTATTGTTGTAGCTATGGATATTAGCAAGCATGAGATATATAGTATGAAGTTTGATAAGGATATTGGCTTTTGGAACCCTAATCCGAAAACTAGCATGTTTAGCCTTAAGATTACAATTCAAGTCGATTATTAGTTTAAGTCGTCGCATGTTGTATAAAGAAGGAAATTGTAGTTGTTGAAGTTGTTTATGACTATATAACATGTTAGACCTTAGAACTTGGAATTGAAAAAGAACTGGAAAGGACTTGTGTTGAGTTATTATTGGCCGAGAATGGCTTGTGAGTATTAAACTACTTGGTATGAATTGTGGGGCGGAATTTTACACGTATTGTAAGGCGTGTAATCCCCTTTGATTGGTTGGTACGTTGAGCCTTAAATGTGGCATGTTTGGTTATTGTATTTGGCCTTGAAAAAGGTGGCAAAGTATGTAGAAACAAAGGAGGTGCTGCCCGATTTTCCGTAGAATAAGAGACTGTATACTTAGTATTATTCTACGTTAGAAACTAGAAATTGATAGTCATGTTGTGACCATTATAGGTTGACAATTCTACGTACGGCGTATTCGGCTTAGCTTGTGGATTTAGCCGAAAAGGTATGTGAACTATCTCCTCTTCTAGCATGATTCCTTAAGATAAAGAAAGTATGTCCTACTCCTTAAATGATCCATTCCTTGGTTGTATTTGGATTGCCTAAAATAGAATTTGTTCTATGTACTTCCTTGATTGTACTTTGATGTTTAAATTGTAAGTTGTATAATCCATTTCCTTAGTGAAGTTTGGATTCTTAAAAGTGAAAGTATTTTACTTAAAGTACATAGAGTAAAAGGAAGTGGGTTTCCAAACCTTTTGTCTAGTGCCTTAGTTCCAAAACCTAAGGGTTGTTATAATGACTTTAGGGGAGTTAAAGGAGTGATTTACTTGAGGTTTAAAAGTGGAAGAAACTTGTTTTCTAAATATTAAGAGACTTGAAGTATTTTGAAAGTTAAGAACTTGATTTGTAAGTATGTGATACTTGGTTTTAAAAGTATAAGTCTCTTGGTTATAAAAGGAATGGATATGTCTAAAACCATAAAGGGTTATAACGGCTTTATGGGAAGTTGGTTATAACGGCTTTATGGAAGGTTAAGAAAGTTGTCTATTTTGATTAATGGGCATAAGTTGCCTAGATTGTGAAAATTTGAAGTTACTTGATTTCAAGCTTTGAAATGAGTTTCCTAAAAGTGTAGTAACTTACTTTGAAAAATAGACACACCTTGATACTACGGGTGTTAGTATCTTGGGGTTTTACATAAAAAAGAGTCTTTTGAAAAGAATGTACGTACGTAGTACTTTGGCTTGTTTAATTGAGAATTATTCTATGTGTGCCTTGATAAGTACTTTGGCTTGTTTAATTGAGAATTATTCTATGTGTGCCTTGATAAGTACTTTGGCTTGTTTAATTGAGAATTATTCTATAAGTGCCTTGAGTTTATAAAATGAAAGTCTATAGATTTTATGAACTTGCCTATGTGTGCTGGTGATAGCCTTTGAGTGCAAGTATGATGTTTTATTACGTTGTCGCGACTCTCGGTTGGAGGGCCGACTGTCTTGTTGTAAGTCTACTTGGACATACCGACAGTGATGTGGGATTCCACGGGTATGCTTCCATTATTTGTATTACTCCTTGGAAATGCTTATACGATGTGGGATTCCGGGGCATGTGACCAGGAGGCGGGTTAGATTCCCGGATTTGTTTGTATTACCCCATGGTCATGCTTATACGATGTGGGATTCCGGGGCATGCGACCACGTGGGATATTGTTATTCCATGGATTAGCCTCGTGAGGAGTAGTAGCGTAGGATGGATCTGTAGTTAGCCGTACTTGCCCGATCGGTGGGCGGCGCAGATAGCTCGGTAGTTGACTTTCGTACTTGCCCCGTCGGTGCTATTACGCTTTGGTACCAGACTCCGGTAGATAGCTTTCGACTTGCCGGCCATATCTCGTGACGACAGCTGGATCTGTAGTTAGCCGTACTTTCTCCGTCGCTTGTCGACGCAGTTGATCTGGTAGTTGGCTTTCGTACTTGCCCCCGTCAGTTTTATGATACAGGTTGGATCTGGTGGTTCGTTTTCCTACTTGGCGCATGATTTTAGGACACATGTGGACTTGGTGTTCATGTATGCCTATTGGTGTTATATTATATCATGGACTGCCGGCAGTGAGGAAGGATTCCACGGGCATGATTGATATTGTGGGCGTGAGACCCATGGTTATATTTTAGTAATGACTTTGAGGGCATGCGTCCCTGACTTGATATGACTGCTTAAGTATTGTGTACTGTAGGTTGGCTATCATACATGTCTCATGTTTTGTTTAGACTGTTATGATTTCATTCTGATGCTATTTCACATACTTGGTACATTCTTCGTCCGACCTCGCCCGGGTGCGTTTCATGCGCGAGTTTAGGTCTGTGATTTGGTGATCTTCGTGTAGAACATCACGACCCGACCTCGGGCGTGGTAGTGCCTTACCGGCACCTAGTGATATAACATCAAAGAAAATCAGCGTAAATAAAAACTTAAGCAGAAACAAGATACATCATAAGAAAATAGGCCAACCAAAGCGGTCGCGCTCATGCGTATATATAAAATCGAGCGATTACAATCGCTTTACAACACCGCCTGGCCGTACTACGGACCTCTAAGAATGTAACAACAACTATGACGGGACGGGGCCCGCCATACCTGAATGTACAGAACCTACAACTCAGTGGAAACATACTAAAAGATAAGCCTCGGACAACGGAGCTTCCTAATCTGTGGCGAGATCCTATGAGCGAGGATCCACAACCGATGTACCTCTACCTGCGGAATGAACGCAGCCCCCCGAAGGAGGTCAGTACAACAGGTACCAAGTATGTGAAACTGAAAAATACTGTAATGAAATCACATTTCATCATTTTATAAAACCTTTTGCGATAAGTAAACATTATGCAAGTAAGGACGACATCCCGAATAATCACTACGCACATAACTATGGGTCTCACGCCGTAATATCACTCATGCGTGGAACTCATTCCTCATCGGCGATACATGATGTAAAACAACATCCATATGTGAACTCGAACACTAGATCACACTGCGTCGTCAAACCGATCGGGCAAGTAGAATCGCTACTATACGGATCAAAAGCTAGTCATAAAACTTCACGGGCAAGGTACGGAAGCTAATTACCGATCAAAAGCTAGCCACGCATGGCGAGGCAAGTACCAAAGCTAACGTACCCTAGCCAACCGTCTCACGAGATATGACCGAGGCAAGTATCTCAAGCTATCTACCAGAGGCTACCGATACACGAGAAATGACCAGAACAAGTATCTAAAGTGTGCCTGAACCACACGTACAAATCAAGCCCGTGATCGCTCGTCACTGCGGCAAGCTTCATGGATTAGCGGTCCATGGACTAACAATCTGAACCTCACAATGACCGCATGCCCCGGCATCTCACCTCGGAAGTCATGGCCATGAAACCATCCTACTGGACGCATGCCCGTGGAACATCCATCACGTCAGCATGTCCAAAGGAATAACAAGATGATACTCAAAGTGGACGCATACTCGTGGAAAATCCAACGCGTCAGTATGTCCAACAATCAATCAGATAACCGGCCCTCCCAGAGAGTCACGGCAGCACATCAACAAAACACTTGCACATCAAAGACTATCACGACAAGCATAGACAAGTTCAACATACATACATTTTTATCAACAATCCGGGCTTCAAACCCAAAATACTACATACTTTCATTCTTTCAAAAAGACCTCTTTTTTCGTAAAAGCCACATGATACTAATACTCGTAGTATTAAAACACGTTTCCCTTTTTAAACCAAATTACTACACCTTCAGAAAATCTTTATAAGATTTTTAAAATCAAGTACTCTATACCTTTTTAAAACCAAGTGCTTTTCTTTTAAAACAACAACAAGTGTTCTTTAAAACCCAAATAACTTTACTCTTTTCAAAACAAGTAACCTATACTTAAATCAAGTTACTTCTCTTTTTCCAAAAAAACAAGTCGTTATAAGTCAAGTCTCTTGTCTTTCAAGATCAAGTCTCTTAACTTTCAAAATCAAGTCGTTTTACAGTCAAAACCAAATCTTTCTTTTATTTTCATAAAGTCGTTATAACTAACTTCCCATAAAGCCATTATAACACTTTATGTTTTAAACAAACAAAATCCATTTCACACACGTACGTCTACCGTACTATATAGTTTACAACAATCATGCTCAAGAGTATAGGAAGAATCACATACCTTTTAGCTTAAGCCACAAGCCAAGTCAAGTATGTCGCGCGTAGAAGATCCACCTATAAAGGCCACAATATATCTATCAATCTCTAGTTCTCTTCAGTAGAATACTTAAGTAAACAGTTCTCGATTCTACACAAAATTCGGCACCTCCCGCTATCACATAAATCTCTCCTATCCGGGCGCTACGGGCCAACAACTCGAGGATTATACGTCTAACCGGGCGTGTTCAATTCTACTCCACAATAATACAACGATCTCAGTAAATACAAAATCTATGTAAATACAAATTGATACTCATTCTATATATAGTATGCTCAACTATATATTACTACAATATGTAATATCCAATTACAATAGGGGGACAAGATTATTTACCTCGATAAGCCCAAAATTATCCAAGTTTATAAGTCGATCCTGAGCAACGTTTAGCTCCAATTCCTTACGCTCCAACCCGCTCCAAGCGACCCTTAGAAGTTTCTAAACAACTTCTATAAATACTTCCACCAAGCTAGGAAGATTGTTCTAGGGTGTCGTTTTGCGACTAGCGGGCTAAAGTAGTATTTCCGGGCTCCTAGTATTAAAACAACTTTGGAATACTACTAGGGATACTAGGCCAATGTATTTGGGACAATACAATAAAACTCCAAGTATTCCTTACAAGAGGGGGAGAGAGGGACGAAAACACCTAAAATGTGGGATGAATTTTACTCTTCAACTAAGGGCCTATTAATAGAGAATTCAGGGTTAGGATCGAGGTAAGTGGATGGTCAAGATTGGGCCATGTGGGTGTGGGTCCCACCACACCACATGGCCAACACATAACATGACAAGTGGCTTGCCCCTTGTCAGGCCAATGTAGGGCCGGTCGGCAGCCGAGACAAGTGGCTGGCCACTTGTCCACCAATTTCGCCCAGCCACGAGGGTGACACGTGTCGCCCGATTAAATCAAAATATTTCGTCTCGAAAATATCGAAAAAGCGGAAACCTCAAAACAAAGTGGGCCCCACAAAATCAGTAAATTCTCCCGTGGGCCCCACGTGACCATTTCCGAAAATAAAATCTCAAAATTCTAATATAATCCAAGAAGTCCGAATACCAAATCTGGGAATCCAATTCCCACTAACGAACCTTTTTCTTCACAAAAACCGGAAACTTTTCCGTCGAAAAATCACATCTTCCTTTCTTTCCAAAATTTCTGTCGTATTCTCGTACGTACATCCCCACATACATACCCTGGAACTACGGGGTATAACATTCTTCCCCCCTTAGAAACATTCGTCCCGAATGTTCCTTCTAAGATTCCAAACACACATGCTCCGGTATAGTCTTCACTACTACACTTACGAAACCAATCATGCCATCAATGGCCATAACGTAACATACAAATCCAAACCACGAGGAATCACCTCTAACATGTAAAACAACACTAACTCTCACTCCTGGTCCAAAGGATACTCTTCCGAAACCTAGTAACATGGATCTGGACGATCGCCTCTAAGTCGACGGTGCTATCTTATAGCAACCCGCCTATTGTACAACCAATCTTTGAAAGTGCCCAAAAGTATTTGGGCTAAGTTGCCCCTGCTTTCAAAACTCGTCACACCTTCCGGTGGTACCTTGAAGACCCACCGTCAACCCAACTCCAAGTGTTGACGCGATTATTCGTGACGACCTGCGACTCGAGCCGCAAACAACCCCATCCGATAAGCTTCTCCCTATCCACATTCTCACAAACAAGATGTACCCATTATCCAACCTTGCCAACATCGAACCAATCGATTGGCAATCAATACTTCCGCTATACAAGCCTTCGTAATGCGATATCCGAATCTGAAATGGTAGCTATTATAATAATACACACTCAACAAGAGGCACATAATCCTACGACTACCCCACGAAATCACAACACCGGCAGGGTAAATACAATACGAGACTCACTCGAGTTCCTATCCGCTGGTAAAACCTCGCATACAAAAGAAATAGCGGCTGGGCTCCACTGTCGCCATAGAAAGTAGGAACCCGGCAGCCTTACAACCCTCCCGATACATAACATCTCGCATAATCCTCCGCGAGTAAATACCCCGATCGAAGACAAGATAGGTGACCTCATCACCGACCATCGGTCGAACGCATCATCGCACTCGTGCGATGGTTACCTAAACTTGGGCCTAGCACCTCGTGACCCCATCACACAGTAGGACCACCACAAATCGACCCCTACCTTATTCCGGGTTGCGGTTGACCCGCCATCCGCCTCAACCCGACCCATTCGCGCTAACTCGCGTTCCGATCCTAACAATCTCACTAACAAGTCAATAAAAACCTAGGTCTCTTAGCTCAACTACCCTCTTATAATTCACACCCTCGTGGGGACTTATCACGCAATTATACCCCACGTATACTATGCACTCCAACAAAGGTCGAATCGCAAACAAAATCTTTTACCCAAGACGACCTCGCCAAGGTCTCCACGTATAATATTCTAGGGCTCACAATCTCTATGTACCCAACTTCCCCTTTACTAACCGGGCCTCTAAATCACAATTAACATAACAATAGCACAGCATCACATCATCAATGCATACTAGTCTCTAGAGTGTAAAGGATATACCTGAAATCAAAAAGGCGGTTCCAAGGACCGCTAGAACTGGGAGCTTCCACCACGACCCCTGCCCTGGCCTGCCGGTGTATGAACACCCTGCCTAGCTGTCGAAGGTGAAGAACCCGCAACTGATCCCGGCGCCGAAGTCTCAACATCCGCGCTACCTACAGTCGGACAATTCTTCGCTAAACGGCCTCACGCCGCATGTAAAACAAACTCCGAATACCGCGACACTCCCGCATGGGTTTTACCACACCGCCACACCGAGGTTGGGGTGGCTTATCAGCCAACACTCCCGCTTCAAAACTCAACTCGGGAGCCCCGACCTACTCAAGACCGTGAGGACCACTGCATCGGGCGGAGGTGCATAACTAGTTTGCTGCTGCGGAGGTCCGCTTTGAAAGTTGCCAAAGGACTCTGCCGCCCCGCCTTCTTCGCGTATCGTCAATCCGTCGGTCTCTCTGTGCCTCACACCCTAGTGCATGAGCCTGCATGCGGGCAATGTCCATGCCCGGCTGAAGCGATACACCCGAACAAGACTCTTCCAAGTAGTCATCAAGCCCTGTGACGTAGCGGTGCACTCGGTCCTCCATATTAGCTACTAACGCAGGGACATATCTGTCACGACCCGATCCCGGGCCCGTGACTGGTGCCTTACCCCGGGCACCCTAGTGATACAACATCAGAGAAAACCAGCGGAAAATAAAACATAAACATGAAACAAGATATATGATCATAAAACAGGCCAACCAAAAACAGTTGCCTTCTGTATATATACATAAAACCCGAACAGTTTAATCCTTTTTACAACTCTGCCCACAACAGTACTACAGACCTCTAAGATTTACAACAACCATGACGGGACAGGGCCCCGCCATACCCCTGAATGTACAAGAACCTACAACTCAGGGAACACATACCAAAGAATAAGCCTCCGGAGAAACGGAGCTTCCTAATCTGTTGAGCGTGATCCTATGGCGAGGATCCACTACAGATGTACTCCTACTGCGGCATGAACGGCCGAAGAGGTCAGTACAACAGGTATCAAGTATGTGTAACTGTAAAAATACTGTAAATGAAATCATAACAGTATATATTAAAACAGGAGACATGTATGATAACAAAACTACAGTTAACAACATAAGCGATCGTATGTCAAGTCGTGGACTCACGCCTCAAGTCATCACTCGAATATAACTATGGGTCTCACGCCCACAACATCAATCGTGTTCGCATTATGGCGCGTGCCGGAATCTGCGCCGGTGTAGACATGTCCATGATGCAACACTAATAACAATGCCCCACGGCCACATGCGGAATCTGCGCCGGTGTAGAACGCGTCCATGTGACATTAACAACAATAATAATGCCCACACATGCCGGACTGCGCCGGTGTAGACCGTCCAAGTGACATTATCAACAATATCTGGGTGATTAACCCGCCGCGTAGCCACACGCCCCGGAGTGCATCGGTGTAGACATGTCCATGTGACATCAACAACAATATACCGCACACCTGTGCTATCACAAACAAGCTCGCCGAGTTACACAACAACAGCATACAAGTTACACACAACTCGGTACTTCCATTTTATATCAAAGTCAGGTTTTAACCTAAAGTACTACGCACATTAAAATCCTCTTTAAGAGATCCATTCCTTTCACAAAAGTCACATAATACCCGTAGTATAGAGTGACTATCTTTTAAGTAAACCAAAATACTTCCCTTTGTAAAATCGAGTAACAACATTATTTTCCAAACGTTCAGTTTGCCTAATTTCAAATGCTCCATTTCTTATCTAAAAGGTTTCATAACTCATAGTTTTAATCTCTTTTAAAACAATTGAGTAACATAAGTCTTATGCGTGAGCCGTTTATTCTTGTTTACAACAATCTTATTCACTGACCATGATCTAGGAAATGTAATACAATTTTGTCTTATCTTAGCTTCTATGCGGATGGAGGTTTCTCTTGGTTTTAATAACAATTAGTTATTTGTCAATACACTTTCCTTTATTAGCGGCTTGTGGTTTGTTAAACACTTATTCTCATTTCCGAAATCAGTAAAACATTATTCTTTTTAAAACCAAGTACTCATTACTCGTGAATGAGGTTTCACAACACATTTAACAAAATGTTAATAACCAAGTAAAACAAGTTAAGTCTCTTATCTTTCAAGATCAAGTCTCTTAACTTCTACAATCAATAAACCAATCTTTTACCTACATAGAGTCGTTATAACTAATTTCCCATAAAGCTATTATAACACCTATGTTTTAAACCAACCAACTCATTTAACACGTATCGTCACCGTACTACATAGTTTACAAAGCATCATGCTAGAAGGATAGGAAGAGGTTCACACACCTCGCGGCGATTATCGACAATAAGCAAAACGCTCGCCGATCTTGTAACGGCTGGCCGTTTCCACTCTTCAAGTAGAATACGCTACTCGTAGTACTTCCACCTATAAGGCCACAAACGCTATTAACTTCTAACCGCACGGTTCCACATTCTGAAAATTAGAAGACCTCCCCACAACATGGCGTAAATCTCCTCTCTATCGAGGCGGCTACCAAGCCAACCGGGGGTTTATCGTCTAACCGGACGTATACAATTCTACTATCTGATAATACTGACAAGTCTCTGTAATACAATCCTATGTAATTACTGATTGATTCTTTTCTTTAAATTGGGCTTAAGTCAAAAGACATTGCCGCAATAATGTTCAGTTCTATATATAGTATACCTCAACTATATATTCCTACAACATGTAATCTCCAATTACAATAAGGGGACAAGAATATTTACCTCACAAGCCCAAAATTATCCAAGTTATAATGTCGATCACGAGCAAGGTTTAGCTCTACTCAGTGCGCTCAATCCGCTCAAACAACCCTTAGAAGTTCTAACCAACTTACTCAAATACTTCAACCAACTATGAAGATTTCCTTAGGGTTTCGGTTTGAGACTAAAAGGACAAAGGTAGTATTTCCTCTCACGTATAGAGGTAACTTTTGGAATACTACAAGGTAAAGGCTAAGGTATTTTGGGCATTATAACAATACTTGGAGTATTTCTACCAAGAGGGGTGTATTATACGAAACAACTAGGCTGGGGGTACCCACTAGACACCACCAGGGGAGGGGAACCTCTCGGCCAAAGGCACAAGGAGGGGAGGGAGAGGCTTTGGATGAGAGCCACGAGAGGGAGGAGGAGAGTTTTCAAGGCTTAGACAAAGTGAGGAGTGAATGAATAAGTCTTCAACAAGGAGGGGTATTTATAGGAAACCAACGGCCTTGATCAAGCCAAGTGCAAGGCAAGTGTATGGCCTTGATCGAGCCAAGTGCACCTAACCCTACTCCACAAAACAAGGCACAAAACATGGCACCAAACAAGCCACAAAACAAGGCCAAAACAAGGAGCCAATAGGCCTCAAACCCGTGACCAACCGGCAAACCCACATCGCCCAAATGAGGGTGACAAGTGTCACCCTCCCGTTAATCCAAAACATTTCGTCTCTCGGAAAAATCTGCAAAAATCAAAAAGGACATAGCGGAATTTTCCTACGAGTATGGAATGAAGCGTTTAGTCGAAACGACTCTAAGGGTGTTGTGCACAAAAGAATTCGGCCAAGCCAATTTGAAGTTCGAATTTCTCTACGTACGTCCTTACGTACATACTCTGGAAATACGGGGTATAACATTCTTCCCCCCTTAGAAACATTCGTCCCGAATGTTCCTTCTAAGCCCCAAAACACACACGCGTCGTATAGTCTCCACTGCTATACTTACGAAAACAATCATGCCACACCTGGCCACAAAAACACACGTTCACTTCTCCCTTTTCTCGTTGTACCCTTCTCGAACACTCGAACTCTTCTAGTATCCGTACCACACTTCCGTCAACGCTTCTGTTTCCAACCCTTGGAGTCACTACCTCCAAACTTGGTCATCTTACTAACCTCAAACTTCTTTAAGGCCATTCCCGGCCTTTACGAACGCTTCGGTCGAACCCGTCCACGAACTCATACGATGATTAACTAAGCGGGCCTAGCACCCTCGTGACCTACCATCTGGCGGGACCACCGAGCCCGACCCACCTAAAGCGGGACTCTGGGTTGACCCGCGATATGCCCTCGGCCCGACCCTCCTTCGCGCCAACTCTTGCTCGCCGATGCGGAACAATCTTACTAACATACGTCATGAAAGCTACCACTTCCACCTCACACTACCCATGGACTTATCACACAAATAAACCCCACGTATACTCGCACTGCGATAAGGGTCAAACATAAAATAAATCTTTTACACAAGGCGACGCTTACCTCTAAGGTCTCAATCGTGGAATAGTCTAAGGTTCACACTTACCATGCCCCGAGCTTACCCTTCTACACTAACGGGCTTCTAAATCACATTTTAGCACAAAGCTATCCGAACATAACACTAAACACATCAGCATAACAAGCATACAAAACTACGGAGGTTAAGGACATACTGTCTCTACCGCTTTTCTAATCAGATCCGCCTTGTAGTGTAGCTAGTGAAGGTGATGAACCAGCACCGATCACGAAGGTGAGTCGCAACATCCGTGCTACCCAGTCGGACAGTTCCTCGCCAAATGGCCTGCTGTCGCAAAATAACAAGCTCCATTGGCACCACGACACTCCCGAAATGCGGTCTACCACATCGGCCACAGAGTAGGGTGGTGCATCAGCCAACACCCTACTACCAGAGCACGAACCGCGGAGCCACGACACGCTCACGAAGGCGGTGGAGGACCACTCTGTCTTGGCGGGGTACAAAACTAGTCTCTTCTTGAGGCGGTCCGCCTCGAAAGTCATAAAAGACCACGATGTCTGGCCTCTTCTGGCGATCGGTCGTTCGTCGATCTCTCCGTACCTCGCATCCTGGTGCATGAGCACGCATACGGGCAATGTCCATGCGGTGAAGAGCTATACCGAACAAGCCTCTGTCAAGTAATCATCTAGCCGGTGACATAGCGGTGCACTCTATCCTCCATGGTTGCCACTAAAGCGGGGACATCTGAGGCAACGAGTCAAACTCACGTTGTACTCCGACCGTGCGCCTCTGCGTCTAAGCATCATAAATCGTCTCGGCCCGTGCCTCCTCATCTGCGGAGGCAAGAAGTGAGTGAGAATGCCTGCGAGAACTCGTCATCTGCTTTGAGCGCATACTCTCCGGGACAACTCGCGAATCAAACCGATCATTGCGGTATCACGCGGCCGATGCGAACCTAAGACCACCGACTCGGTCTCGAAGCCTTGATCACTCTCGCGACCAGTAGCTGCGGATGAACTCCTGCGGATCATCCTCGAGCCTCGACCCGTAAAACTCGGCGGGCTCTGACTTCGAGAAAGTCAGTAGCCTCGAACTATACGCTCGGGGTGTACCGCGGTGCTCTTTGGGCCCAGGCTGCTGCGTCGGCCTATCCTCATATCGTACGACCACGGCGGCAAGTGGGCCATCTCCTTACCCCATCTCATCTGCTCGGTGTGGGGTGGAGGCTCAGTCTGGTGGTCTCGGCTGACCAGCTGCGGCTCTAAGCTTCTTTGGGTGGCGGCGTCGCAAAACCGCCGTCGAAGCATAATCTCGAGCGGCCGGGCTGCGCCTCGTACTCCTCTGTATCTCACTAGCGGCACCCTCGGTGTCTTGCCATACGGGCTCTGGTTGCCTAGCGGAGGCATAGCGGTAAAAACGAGATACGTCGGAGGGTCCAACTTACAACACGACTCTAAGGCACGATCTCGAATGAGAAGAATGAAACCAATCCTAAATGTCCTATAGCCTCACGATTATAGATGTGGTGCACAACACGCCGATAATCAAGACTCTACTGAACACGGTGCTGAGACACCTTCAGGATTAAGCGCTCACGATACCACTTTTGTCACGACCGATCCGGGCGTGGTAGTGCCTACCGGGCACCTGGTGATACAACATCGAGAAAACCCGGCGGAAAATAAAACATAAACATGAAACAAGATATATGATCATAAGCAGCCAACCAAAAGCGATTTGCCTTACGTATATATACATAAAACCGAGCAGTTTAATCCTTTTTACAACTACGCCTGGCAGTACTACGGACCTCAAGATTTACAACAACCATGGCGGGACGGGGCCACTTGTACCACGAATGTACAAGAACCTCTGACTCGGGGAACACATGCAAAGAATAAGCCTCGGAGAAAGCGGAGCTTCCCAATCTGTTGGCGTGATCACATGGCGAGGATCCACTTCGATGTACTCCTACTGCGGCATGAGCGGCCCCGAAGGAGTCGATCTGACAAGGTACCAGTATGTGGCTTGTAAAAATCGTAAATGAAATCATGCGGTCTATATAAAAGCAGGAGACATGTATGATAACAAAACTACAATTCACAACATAAAGCGGTCATGTCAAGTCGAGGACTCGCGCCTCAGTCATCACTCGAATATAACTATGGGTCTCACGCCCAACATCAATCGTGTTCGTTATGGCGCGTGCCGGAATGCATCGGTGTAGACATGTCCATGATGCGACACTAATAACAATTCCCGTGGCCACATGCCGGAGTCTGCATCGGTGTAGACGCGTCCGTATGGCATTAACATGATAATAACAATGCCCTGGCCCGTGCCGGAGTGCGCCGGTGTAGACCGTCCAGTGACATTATCAACAATCTTGGGTGATTAACCCGCCGCGTAGCCCACGCCCGGAGTGCGCCGGTGTAGGCGTGTCCGTATGGCATCAACAACAATATACCGCACACCGGGCTATCACAAACAAGCTCGGCGAGTTACACAACGAGCATAGGCAAGTTACACACTCAAGGTACTTCCATTTTATATCAAAGTCGGGTTTTAACCTAAAGTACTACGTACATTAAAATCCTCTTTAAGAGATCCATTCCTTTCACAAAAGTCACATAATACGTAGTATAGAGTGACTATCTTTTAAGTAAACCAAAATACTTCCCTTTGTAAAATCGAGTAACAACATTATTTTCCAAGCGTTCAAGTTTGCCTAATTTCAAATGCTCGGTTTCTTATCTTAAAAGGTTTCATAACTCATAGTTTTAATCTCTTTTAAAACAATTGAGTAACATAAGTCTTATGCGTGAGTAGTTTATTCTTGTTTACAACAATCTTGTTATTGACCATGATCTAGGAAATGTAATACAATTTTGTCTTATCTTAGCTTCTATGCGGATGGAGGTTTCTCTTGGTTTTAATAACAATTAGTTATTTGTCAATACACTTTCCTTTATTAAGCGGCTGTGGTTTGTTAAACACTTATTCTCATTTCCGAAATCAATAAAACATTATTCTTTTTAAAACCAAGTACTCATTACTCGTGAATGAGGTTTCACAACACATTTAACAAAATGTTAATAACCAAGTAAAACAAGTTAAGTCTCTTATCTTTCAAGATCAAGTCTCTTAACTTCTCTGATCAATAAACGATCTTTTACCTACGTAGAGTCGTTATAACTAACTTCCCATAAAGCTATTATAACACTATGTTTTAAACCAACCAACTCATTTAACACGTATGCGTCTCGTGCTACATAGTTTACAAAGCATCATGCTAGAAGGATAGGAAGAGGTTCATATACCTCGCGGCGATTATCGACAATAAGCAGCGCTCGCCGATCGTAACGGCTGGCCGTTTCCACTCTTCAAGTAGAATACGCTGCTCGTAGTACTTCCACCTATAAGGCCACAACGTCTATTAACTTCTAACACGGTTCCACATTCTCTGAAAATTGGCCTTCCCACATGGCGTAAATCTCCTCTCTATCGAGGCTACCAAGCCAACGAGGGGTTTATCGTCTAACGGGCGTATACAATTCTACTATACGATAATACCACAAGTCTCTTGTAATATAGTCCTATGTAATTCTGATTCGATTCTTTTCTTTAAATTGAGCTTAAGTCAAAAGACATTGCGCGCAATAATGTTGATTCTATATATAGTATACCTCAACTATATATTCCTACAACATGTAATCTCCAATTACAATAAGGGGACAAGAATATTTACCTCAACAAGCCCAAAATTATCCAAGTTATAATGTCGATCTGAGCAAGGTTTAGCTCTACTCCGTGCGCTCCAATCCGCTCCAAACAACCCTTGAAGTTCTAACCAACTTACTCAAATACTTCACCAACTATGAAGATTTCCTTAGGGTTTCGGTTTGAGACTAAAAGGTAGTATTTCCGGGCTCTACGTATAGAGGTAACTTTTGGAATACTACAAGGTAAAGGCTAAGGTATTTTGGGCATTATAACAATACTTGGAGAGTATTTCTACCAAGAGGGGGGGTGTATTATATGAAACAACTAGGCTGGGGGTACCCACGACTAGACACCACTGAGGAGGAACCTCGGCCAAAGGCCACAGGAGGAGGAGAGGCTTTGGGCGAGCCACGAGGGAGGAGGAGAGTTTTCAAGGCTTAGACAAAGTGAGGAGTGAATGAATAAGTCTTGACAAGGGAGGGTATTTATAGGAAACCAATGGCCTTGATCAAGCCAAGTGCAAGGCAAGTGTATGGCCTTGATCAAGCCAAGTGCACCCTAACCCCTACTCCACAAAACAAGGCACTGAAAACATGGCACCAAACAAGCCACAAAACAAGGCCAAAACAAGGAGCCAATAGGCCTCAGGCAGTGACCAACCGGCCAACCCATCGCCCGAATGAGGGTGACAAGTGTCACCCTCCGTTGATCCAAAACATTTCGTCTCTCGGAAAAATCGCAAAATAAAAAAGGACATAGCCGGAATTTTCCTACGCCCGTGTGGAAGCGTTTGTCGAAACGACTCTAACGGGTGTTGTGCACAAAAAGAATTCGCGAAGCCAATTTGAAGTTCGAATTTCTCACGTCGTCCTACGTACATACTGAAATACGGGTATAACAATATCAGACGAAGTCGAACTCTACGTTGTACTCGGTATCGTCCTCCGCATCAAAGATCAAAAACCTGTCGGCCCATGCCCTCCTCATCTGCGGAGGCAAGAAATGGCTGAGAAATGCTTCCGAGAACTCGTCCCAAACAGCTGGAGGCGCATGCTCCCCAGGGCGGCTCGCGAATCAAACGATCATTGCGGTATCACACACGGTAGATATGAGCGAAAGATCACGGACTCGGTCTCCGAAGCCTTGATCACGCGCATGATCCTCTGTAACTGACGGATGAACTCCTGCGGATCATCCTCAGGCCTCGACCCGTAGAACTCTGGCGGGCTACAACTCAGAAAATCCCGTAGCCTCAAACTATCTGATCTGGGGTGAACTACGGGGGCTACTGGAACTGGAACTGCTGCATCCAGCCTATCCTCATGTCTGGCCGCGATCCTGGCTAGTAACTGGGCCATCTCCTTGTAACCCATCTCCCCTGCTCGGTGGGGTGGAGGCTCAGTGCAGTGGTCTCTGCGCAGCCTGCTGCGTCCCTAAACTCTGCTGGGGCTGGCGGCGTCACAAAACTCGCCGTCTGAAGCACTATCTCAGGCAATGACCGGGCCTGCGCCTTCGTACTCCTCTGTATCCTACTAGCGACTCCTCGTTGCCTTTCCTCCGGGCTCACGGTTGCCTTACGTGGAGGCATAGCGGCGAGAAAGAATACGTCGGAAGAGTCCAACTTACAACACGACTCTAAGGCACGATCTCGGAATGAGAAGAATGAAACCAATCCTAAATGTCCTGCGACCTCGATTATAGATGTGGTGCACAACACACCGATAATCAAGACTCTACTAGACGATGCAGACACCTTAGGATTAAGCGCTCGATACCACTTTTGTCACGACCCGACCTCGGGCGTGGATGGTGCCTACCGGGCACCCTAGTGATATAACATCGAGGCGGCGGAAATAAAAACTTAAGCAGGAAACAAGATACATCATGAAAATAGGCCAACCAAAAGCAGTGCGCGCCGTGCGTATATATAAAACGAGCGATTCAATCCTTTACAACACTACCCACAACTGCTACTGGACCTCAGAATGTAACAACAACTATGACGGGACGGGGCCGCCATACCCACGAATGTACAAGAACCTACAACTCGGGAAAACATGCAAAAGATAAGCCTCGGAGAAACGGAGCTTCCCAATCTGTTGGCCCGAGATCCTATGGCGAGGATCCACACCGATGTACCTCTACACGTGGCATGAACGCGGCTTCGAAGGAGGTCGGTTATGTTCATATACCGTATTTCCAGTATATGCGTGAGCGTCGTATTATAATTTGAGCCTTAAAGTTGGCTAGTTTCGAAATTTGTACACAACACCCGATTAAGTCGTTTTTAAATGAAGCGTTTCCACGACTTTCGTAGGAAAATTCGGCTATGTCATTTATAATTTTGCGGATTTTTCAGAGGCGAAACATTTTGGACCAGCGAGAGGCGACACTTGTCACCCTCTAATGGAAGGTGGGACGGACGAAAGTGGGAAGGTTGTACGTTTTTGTGCATTATTTTGGTCGAGTTGGTAGGATATTTTGGGTAGATGGATAAGGTTGCACATGGCTTAATCTTGACCTTACACTTGCCTAACACTTGGATGGATCTTGGCCATTGGTTGGCCTTCACTTGACCTATAAATACCCCTCTAGTTGAAGACTTTCTTCATCCAAAACTTGAGCAATCTAACTAAGTCTAAAAATACTGCCTCTCCGTTGAGCTTTAGTCCACCACACTCCACTTTGAGCCCTTGGCGAGAGCCACCTCCTCCCCTTTGAGGTGTTTTGCGTGGTACCCACCTAGCCTAGTTGTCTCGTATAAATACCCCCCTTTTTGTGGGATAGAAATACTCTCCAAGTATTGTTATTATGCCCAAATACCTTGGCCCAACTACCGTGTAGTATTCCCAGGTTACACTTTTACAAAAGCCAGAAAATACTATTATACTTCCTCGGTCCACAAAGCGAAACCCTAAGTAAATCTTCACCCGTAGTTGAAGTCATAAGTAGAAGTTGGTTAGAACTTCTAAGGGTTGGATTGGAGCAGTTGGGCGCCGGAGTAGGAGCTAAGCGTTGTTCGGGATCGACATATAAACTCGGATAATTTTGGGCTTATCGAGGTAAACATTCTTGACATACATTTGTAATTGGAAATTACATGTTGTAGGAGTATATAGTTAAGTATACTATATATAGAACCGAACATAGTTGTGCGGCAATGTCTTTTGACTTAAGCTGAATAATACTTACAGCAATGTCTTGCGACTTAAGCACAATTTAAAGAAGAGCGACGTAATTACATAGGGGTGTATTCTGATAGACTTGTGTAACATTCTTGTGTAGTAGAATTGTACGTCCGGTTAGGCGTGTTAACACTGGTTGGCTTGGTAGCGGCACCGATAGAGGAGGAGATTCTGTTATTGCGGGGAGAGTCTTTGAATTTTACGTAGAATATTCTACGTCGGGATCTAAAGATATTAATAGGCGCTTTGTGGCCTCTATAGGTTGTAGTACTACGTGTGGAGTGATGCTTGGCGAGAGTGTAGCCAGCGGTTTGAGGTACTTGGAGCGTTTTCTATTAGTCGATAATCGTCGCGAGGTATGTGAACCTCTTCCTATTTGTTCTAGCATGATATGTGTATAACTATGTAGTGCAGTGAAGCGTGCATATGTTTAATGTATTTGATTGGTTTTGAAACATAAAGTGTTATAACGGCTTTATGGGAAGTTGGTTATAACAACTTTATGTAGGTAAGAAAGTACTTGTGGTTTTAAGAGTGGTGATTTGAACTATAAGCTGGGTGCTATGTGATAATAAAGAACTTGAAGTATTTCAAAGATTTTTGAATCATTTTGAGAAGAAGTAATACTTGGTTTTGGAAACTTAAGAGTTATACTAGCTTTATGGGAAGTTAGGTATAACGGCTTAAAAATGTTTCTTGATTTGGAAATCGAATGTGTATCGACAAACCAACTGCGGCGTTAATAAAAGGAAATGTTTTGGACAGATTTAGTATTATTAAAACCGGTAGAAACTTCCATCTGCATAGAAGCTAAGATGAGACAAAATGACATTTCCTAGATCATGTTTGCTTAATAAGATTGATTATAAACAAGAATAACCTACTCACTTATAAGACATAGGTTTCTCAAGCGTTTAAAGGAGAATTATGTTTTAAAGGATTTAAAACTATGAACTACGAAACCTTTTTCTAAAATGAGAAACTTGAGCATTGAAATTAGGCAAACTTGAGCGTTTGGAAAATAAGGTTGTTACTTGATTTTACAAAGGAAAGCATTTTGGTTTACTTAACAATGTTAGTCACTCAAATTTTATACTACGTATCGGGTGACCTTTGTAAAAGAAATGGATCTTAAAGGAATTTAACGGACGTAGTACTTTAAGGTTAAAATCGGACTTTGACATAAAATGAAAGTACCTTGAGTCGTGTGTAACTTGCTTATGCTTGTTGTTATGAAACTTGACCATGTTACGTGTGATAGCCTTGTTGTGCAAGTGCGTGTTCTACTCGACACTTGGGTCATCCGGAATGTATTTCACTTGATTCGGGTCATCCGGGAATGTATTTCACTTGATTACGTCATCCGAATGTATTTCACTTGATTCTGGGTCATCCGAATGTATTTCACTTGATTACTGGGTCATCAGAATGTATTTCACTTGATTCGGTTCATTCGAATGTATATCACTTGACTACGGTTCATCAGGAATGTATTTCATCGACTACAGTTCATCCGAATGTATTCCACACGTTTATATTGGGTCCATAAGATGGGCGAGACACGATATACGTATCACATGATTTGTACCTAGGCGCCGGTGAGGAAAAGTTCCACGGGCGAGGATGACTTTGAGGCGTGAGTCCACGACTTGACATGATTGCTTCATGTTGTGGAATCGTAGTTTGGTTATCATACATGTCTCTGCTTTATATAGACTATTATGATTTCATTCTGATATTTTACGATTTCACATACTTGGTACTGTTGCATCGACCTCCTTCCGATTTGCGTTCATGCCGCAGTAAAGGTACTTCGACTGTCGATCCCCGCTTATAGGATCACATTTCAGCGTGTTGGGAAGCTCCGTTCCTTTGGAGGCTTATCTTTTGGTATGTTACCCTGAGTCTGTAGATTCTTATACATTCAGGGGTATGGCGGGGCCCTGTCCCGTCATAGCTGTTGTAAAAATCTTAGAGAGTGCGTAGCTTTTTGTGTGGTTTGTAAAAAGGATAGCTGTCGGGTATTTATGTATATATGATGAAGGCAACCGCTTTAGTTGGCCTGTTTATTTATCTTTTCTCTTAATTCATGTTCATGTTTTTATTTCGCTGATTTTCTCGATGTTGTATCACTAGGGTGCGGGTAAGGCACGATCCGGGCAGAGTTGGTCGTGACAACAACAGTGCAAGTATGTGAAACTGAAAAATCGTAATGAAATCACATTTCATCATTTTATAAAACCTTTTGCGATAAATAAACAGTTATGCCAAGTAAGGGACGACGTCCCGAATAATCACTCACGCGTAACTATGGGTCTCACGCCCATAATATCACTCATGCCGTGGAACTCATTCTCATCGCGGCGATGCATGATGTAAAACAACATCCATATGTGAACTCGAACACTAGATCACACTGCGTCGTCAAACCGTCGGGCCATTAGAATCGCTCTATACGGATCAAAAGCTAGTCATAAAACTTCACGGGCGAGTGCGGAAGCTAATTACGGATCAAAAGCTAGCCACGCCTTGGCGAGGCAAGTACCAAAGCTAACGTGCCACTAGCCGTCTCACGAGATATGGCCGAGGCAAGTATCTCAAGCTATCTACCAGAGGCTACCGATACGAGAAATGGCGAACAAGTATCTAAAGTGTGCGAACCAGCGTACAAATCAAGCAGTGATCGTTCGTCATCTGCGGCAAGCTTCATGGATTAGCGGTCCATGGACTAACAATCTGAACCTCGCAATGACCGCGTGCCGCGTCTCACCTCGGAAGTCATGGCCATGAAACCATCCTGGGGCGCATGCGTGGAACATCCATCACGTCGGCGTGTCGAAGGAATAACAAGATGATACTCGAAGTGGGCGCGTACTGCGTGGAAAATCCAGCGTCAAGATGTCCGACAATCAATCGGATAACGGCCCTCCCGGAGTCACGACACATCAACAAAACACTTGCACATCAAAGACTATCCACGACAAGCATAGGCAAGTTCAACATACATACATTTTTATCAGCAATCCAGACTTGAACCCAAAATACTACATACTTTCATTCTTTCAAAAAGACCTCTTTTTTCGTAAAAGCCACATGATACTAATACTCGTAGTATTAAAACACGTTTCCCTTTTTAAACCAAATTACTACACCTTCAGAAAATCTTTATAAGATTTTTTAAAATCAAGTACTCTATACCTTTTTAAAACCAAGTGCTTTTCTTTTAAAACAACAAGTGTTCTTTTAAAACCCAAATAACTTTACTCTTTTCAAAACAAGTAACCTATACTTAAATCAAGTTACTTCTCTTTTTCCAAAAAAAACAAGTCGTTATAAGTCAAGTCTCTTGTCTTTCAAGATCAAGTCTCTTAACTTTCAAAATCAAGTCGTTTTACAGTCAAAACCAAATCTTTCTTTTATTTTCATAAAGTCGTTATAACTAACTTCCCATAAAGCCATTATAACACTTTATGTTTTAAACAAACAAAATCCATTTCACACACGTACGTCTACCGTACTATATAGTTTACAACAATCATGCTCAAGAGTATAGGAAGAATCACATACCTTTTAGCTTAAGCCACAAGCCAAGTCAAGTATGTCGCGCGTAGAAGATCCACTATAAAGGCCACGATATATCTATCAATCTCTAGTTCTCTTGGTAGAATACTTAAGTAAGCAGTTCACGATTCTACGAAAATTAGTGACACCTCCCCGCTATCACATAAATCTCCTCCTATCCGGGCCGCTACGGGCCAACAACTCGAGGATTATACGTCTAACAGGACGTGTTCAATTCTACTCCAATAATACAAATCTCAGTAAATCTGACCACATGTAAATACGATTCAATACTCATTCTATATATAGTATGCTCGACTATATATTACTACAATATGTAATATCCAATTACAATAGGGACAAGATTATTTACCTCGATAAGCCCAAAATTATCCAAGTTTATAAGTCGATCACGAGCAGCGTTTTGTTCCAATTCCTTACGCTCCAACCCGCTCAGCGACCCTTAGAAGTTTCTAAACAACTTCTCAAATACTTCCACCAAGCTAGGAAGATTTTTCTAGGGTTTCGTTTTGCGACTATCGGGATAAAGTAGTATTTCCGGGCTCCTAGTATTAAAACAACTTTGGAATACTACTAGGGATACTAGGCCAATGTATTTGGGACAATACAATAAAACTCCAAGTATTTCTTACACGAGGGGAGAGGACGAAACACCTAAAATGTGGGATGAATTTTACTCTTGACTAAGGGCTGTTATAGAGAATTCAAGGGTTAGGATCAAGGTAAGTGTATGGTCAAGATTGGGCCATGTGTGTGTGGGTCCCACCACACCACATGGCCAACACAAAACAAGACAAGTGGCTTGCCACTTGTAAGGCCAAGTGTAGGGGCCAATTCGGCCAACAAGGGACAAGTGGCCAGCTTGACATCACCAATTTCGGCCCATGGCCACCTGAGGGTGACACGTGTCGCCCCCCGATTCGTCCAAAATATTTCGTCTCCCGAAAATATCGAAAAAGCCGGAAACCTCAAAAACAAAGTGGGCCCCACAAAACCGTAAATTCCTCCCGTGGGCCCCACGTGACCATTTCCGAAAATAAAATCTCAAAATTCTAATATAATCCAAGAAGTCCGAATACCAAATCTGGGAATCCAATTCCCACTAACGAACCTTTTTCTTCACAAAAGCGGAAACTTTTAGTCGAAAAATCACATCTTCCTTTCTTTCCAAAATTTATGTCGTATTCTCGTACGTACATCCCCACATACATACCCTGGAACTACGGGGTATAATAGAACCACTCACGAGTTTTGGATAGCTCCGTACATTCGGGAGTTTATCATTTTGGTATAGTTCTTTGATCTGAGCTTTTATGCGATTATGGATGCAGTGGGGCCTTGTCCGTCGTAGTTGATATAACTCTTAGAGTGCGTATTCATATGTGGGATTGGACTCATATCTGATGTAGTGTCTTTTGATTATGTATATTATATGGAAGCCTTATCGACTTTGCCGCACTTGCGTCACGTCGGTTTAAAAAAAAAGAGGTGTTATTTAATTTCATGATTACTTAGTTGTTAAGGTAGAAGGGTGCCCAGGTAGAGCACCAGTCACGGGCCCGGGGTTCGGGGCGTGACATCAATAACCTGATCTGCTCTCCATAATCTCTATACTCTGCCCCTGGCTACGAAACTGGAGTGTTACACCCCGTAAGTCCAAGACATGTTTAAGAGAATGTACGTAAGGAACTCAAGACTTGAAATTGGTACGAAAGGAAGAATTATTTTTGAGAAAATCTTCGAGCGTCGGAAAGGAAAAATGTTCGTTGATGAGAATTGGATTCTCAAAATGCATTATTTGAAGAATATGGAACTTATTAACATTATGAAAATTTAGTTTCTGGATTTGGTCACGTGGGGCCCGCAGAATTTTTACGTTTGTGGGGCCCACGAGGTTTACGAAATTTTATGGACGAATGAGAGGGCGACACGTGGCACCTCCCCCACATGGCCTTGGATGAAAATGCAAGGGTAAAATGGTCATTGACCATTGAAGATGAACAAGTCTTGCTAGCTTGAGATTGTTGACTTGTCAACTTGTCCACTTGGCTAATTAATTAATGATCTTCATCCTAGCCACACACATTTGAAATCTAAGCCTTCCATTGTGTTATATATACACTACACTAGTGCAAGACTAGTCTTCAACACTTAGAAAATTTCACAACATTTGTTGTCCACATTGAGCTCTCGGCTTTGTCAATTTTCAACACAAAAATTTTGTAGTTTTGATCCATTATTCACAAGACTTTAACCCAAGGTCCCTAAGGGTATTGTAAGGATATCTCAATAGAAAGATTTCGGAAAAGCAGCGTTTTACGTTAGTCATGGCGAAAACCTAAGATGTTCTTCAACTTTGAAGATGGAACTTGAAGAGGAGTTCTTCATGAGGTTCTAAGGAGTGCTTGGAGCGGATTGGAACATAAGAAAAGGAGCTAAGAATTGCTAAGGAGCGACTTTGAATCTTGGAAATTTTAAGGGCTTGTAAAGGTATAAATCTTGTCGTTATAGCAATTAAGGATTTCTTATTGTTGTAGCTATGGATATTAGCAAGCATGAGGTATATTGTATGAAGTTTGATAAGTGTATTGGCTATTGGAACCCTAATCCGAAAACTAGTATGTTTAGCCCTTAAGATTGTAATTCAATTTGGTTACTAGTTTAGTCGACACATGTTATATAAAGAAGGAATTATAGTTGTTGAAGTTGTTTATGACTATATAACATGTTAGACCTAAGAATTTGGATTAAAAGAATTGGAAAAGGACTTTGTGTTGTTATATATGTTTAGCCGAGAATGACTTTAAATATGGAACTAGTTTCGTATCAATTGTGGGGCGGAATTTTACACATCCTGTTAGGCGTGTAATCCCCTATTGTTAACTACATTGTTGAGCCTTAAATGTGGCGTGTTTGGTTATTGAATTCGGCCTTGAAAAAGGTGGCAATGTATGTAGAAACAAAGGAAGTCTTTGTCAGATTTTAGTAGAATTTAGTGACGTTGCACTTAGAATATTCTTCGTTTGAAGCTAGAGGTTAATGGACGTGTTATGGCCATTATAGGTTGAAGTACTATGTATAGCGTATTCCACAAAGGATGGAATAGCTAGCAAGATTGAAGTACTTTGGAGCATTTTGCTATTTGTCGATAATCGTCGCGAGGTATGTGAACCTCTTCCTTCTTTTGACATGATTCTATGTATGGAATATACATGTGGTATTATTTCATGATTCCTTCTACTCTTAGAAGTTAAGAGGTATGTATGTTGATTTACTCTACCTAAGGGTTATGTCTAAGTTATCCTAAGTTCTTACCAAGTCTTATGGGGGATGTTGGTAAGAGTCGTTAGGAGGTATTTTGGAGCCAAGTTGACTTGGCTAATTTACGGCACGAATGAGAATAAGTATCGAACAAGCCATTGCAGCGTTAATAAAGGAAAATGTAATGACAATTAATTAAATTAAAATGAGTAGAATTCTCCATCTGCATAGAAGCTAAGATAAGACAAAATTGTATTATATTTTCTAGATCATGGCTACTTGAGTAAGATCGGTATAAATAAGTATAACTTATTCACAACGCACCAAAGTATATGTTTCTTAATTTAAAAGAGTTTACGTATGAAGTTTTAAGACTATGAACCTCAAATTCTTAAAAGGTTAAGAAACTTTATTTTTCAAGTTATGGGACTTCATTTATTTTGAAAGCTATGTGATTTGATTTGAAAGTATAAGTCTTTTGGTGATAAAAGGAATGAATTTGTCTAAGACATAAAGAGTTATAACGACTTTATGGGAAGTTGGTTATAACAACTTTATGGAAGATTAAAAGAATGGTTTTCTTCAGTAATGTAAGCAAAGAAATGACTTGAAATAAAGAAGGGAAAATTGTTTTAAAGGTACCAATTGCTTAAGGTTTTAAAGAAAGAAGTCACTTGATTTAGAAGCCTATAAATGTATTTCTAAAAGTGTAGTGACTTATGTGAAATGTAAACAAGCCTTGATACTACGGGTATTAGTATCTTGGGGTTTTATATGAAAAGGAATCTTTTGAAAAGAATGGAAGTACGTAGTACTTAGGGTTAAATTCCCGGATTTGTTTTATGTGAAACGAAAAGTGCATTGAGTATATAAAATGAAAGTCTAAAGATTTTATGAACTTGCCTAAGCTTGCTTGTGATAGCCTTGAGTGCAAGTATTATATGTTTACGCTACCGTGACTCTCAGTTGGAGGGCCGACTGTCTTGTTGTGAATTTACTTGGGCGTGCAGAAGCGATGTGGAGGCTTCCACGGGTATGCTTCCATTGTGATTGATCCTTGGACATGCTTATACGATGAGGGATTCCGGGGCATGCGACCAGGATGCGGGTTAGATTTCCGGATTGTTCTTATTACTCATTGGACATGCTTATACGATGAGGGATTCCGGGGCATGCGACCAGGAGGCGGGTTAGATTCCCGGATTTGTTTTATTACCGTAGCCATGCTTATCGATGAGGATTAGGCATGTGACCAGGTTATGTACGACTATTACCCGACATGAGTGATTCCACGGGCATGTTATAGACTCTTATTACCCTATGCCCATGCTTATACGATGAGGGATTCCGGGGCATGCGACCATGTTATGTACTAACCCCATGGATTAGCCCTCCATGAAGTCATGTACCCGAGATGAGGGATTCCACGGGAATGAGATATATATATATATATATATATATGTATTGTATATGTGTCTGACGGTGAGGTAGGATGTCACAGGCGCGTCACGTAGTTATATGTTACACTTACGGTTGTCGCGGTGATGAGGATTCCACGGGCGGGAGATATATATATGTATTGTATATGTATGCGCAGCGATGAGTTGGGATACTGCAGGCGCGTCACATGGTTATATTTTACACTTATGGTATCGGCGGTGATGGGGATTCCACAGCACGCTTTGATATTTGTGGGCTTGAGACCACTTCGGACTATATGATGATATTTGAGGTTGGTGTCAGTAGCTCTGTGTGACTATTGTTCGTGTGTTGAAATAGTCTCTAAAGGTAAAATTGACTCTCATTACTTTCACTTGGCAAGGCCACGATGTACTATTATTTTGATTATCATATATGTCTCGACTTTATTTAGAGTTATGATTTCGTTAGAGTATTTTCATTTCACATACTTGGTACATATTTCGTCTTGACCTCCCCGGGGATGCGTTCATGTCATGAGTTTAGGTGCCTGATTGTGGATCCGAGCTTAGGATCTGGTTCACATTTTGAGATGGCTCGATGTTCGGAACTTGTCGTCATGGTTATGTATATTCGAAGTGCAGCGGGGCCTTGTCCGTCATAGTATTTGTCCAAATCTTAGAGTGCAGATTCATCCAGAAATTTGGGTGGCTAGAGTTGTTTTTACATTGTTAAACAGGGTAGACCCTTTCGGGTAATTTTATGTTATGGCAGCCTTATCGGCTTGGCCTTAGTTTTGAAAAAAAAAGTGTTATTTATCTTCCGCAGTTTATTATGTTGTATGAATAGAAGGGTGCCCAGGTAGGGCACCAGTCGCGGCCCGGGGTCGGGTCGTAACAAAAGTGGTATCAGAGCAGTTAGTCCTCGGAAAGTGTCTCAGACGTGTCTAGTAAGTCTTGATTATCATGTGTTATGCACCATCTATAATCAGGAGGTGCGGGACATTTAGGATTGGTTTCCATTCTTCTCACTCTGAGATCGTGCGATAGAGCTCTGTTGTTAGGGTCTACTCTCCCTAACGAGTTATGTTGATTGCAGCTACGAGAAAGGCAGCAGTGACCCAGGAAGGACTATGTGGATTGCGTATCGGGTTGGTAATGATTGTAGTATAGTTGGTATTGTGACATACGGCTATACGGAGTTATGTATGGTCGGGCGCGTGTTGCCTAGAATGATTTTAGATTACGAAGTTGGTAAAGACTAACTAGATCTGGGAAGGTATGGAGCAGTTAATGAATTCGCCAAGGTCTTATGTTTTATTTTGAGATAGCCAGGAAAGGATGAGGTATGCGATGAGGCGATGAACCCTTAGAAGTCATGTTAAGAAACTTAATGGAATACCATGTTAATAGATTAAGCTACGTTAGTGCAGCGTAAGTGGATTGTGCGGATGAGATCCGTATGGAGTAAGAAATGATTGTTGTGACCAAGACAACCTAGTTATGGGATTATGAGAAGTTATTGTACCCGTTTACGGGGGGACTGGTAAGGTAGGCTTGGAGCATGGAAATTGTGAGCCTAAGAATATTGATAACCTTGAGACCTTAGGTATATATAAGGCCTTCTCGGCAATAAGATTTTATTCGAACTAAGGGTAAGAGTTAAGTGCGGCGGGTCGGGGTGAGTACATTGCGGGTCGCCCATGCTTTGAAATAGAGTGGGATCAGTTGGTAGTAGTTCCGCTACATGACAGGGTCACGAGGGTACAAGGCCCAAGTCTAGTTAATTGTTTTATGGGTTCGTGGACGCGTTCCACCGGGACCAGGTCGGGAGAGCCGGAAATGGCCTTATATTGTTCGATTTAGTAAACTCCAAAGATTGGAGGCCAGAATCGGTATGGAAGTTATGTATGTATGCTCGTATGAGTTGGAAATACGGAAAGAATGCGACCGGTAAGAAAGATAGCGACCAAGTGTAAAGGAATAGAGCCTGAATCCATAAGAACCTTTCGGGGTAACTACACCTGTGGGTGTTTGGGGTGGTAGCTGAGCGGGTATATGAGATTTGCCCGGTGATGATATAGTCGACAGACCCTAGTAGACCTAGTAGAGATGATTATGACAGACTTTGAGGTTATTATGAGTATGGACTAGTTGGTTTCGTGAGTGCCAAGGTTGACGTTTTAGTATAAGTATGGTTATGTGGCCATGGGTGACATATGTTGTAGGAAGGGTGTAGTAAAAGGAGACTATGTCGCTATCTAATTGGATTGGACTCCGAAAGAACATTCGGAGACGAATGTTTCTAAGAGGGGAAGAATGTTACACCCCGTAAGTCCAGGACATGTTTAAGAGAATGTACGTAAGGAACTCAAGACTTGAAATTGGTACGAAAGGAAGAATTATTTTTCCGACGGAAAATCTTCCGAACGTCGGAAAGGAAAAATGTTCGTTGATGAGAATTGGATTCTCAAAATGTATTATTTGAAGAATATGGAACTTATTAACATTATGGAAATTTAGTTTTGCGGATTTGGTCACGTGGGGCCCACCCGAGGAATTTTACGTTTTGTGGGGCCCACGAGGTTCTGAAATTTTATGGACGAATGAGAGGGCGACACGTGGCACCTCCCCCACATGGCCTTGGATGAAAATTCAAGGGTAAAATGGTCATTGACCATTGAAGATGAACAAGTCTTGCTAGCTTGAGATTGTTGACTTGTCAACTTGTCCACTTGGCTAATTAATTAATGATCTTCATCCTAGCCACACACATGTTGAAATCTAAGTCATCCATTGTGTTATATATACACTACACTAGTGCAAGACTAGTCTTCAACACTTAGAAAATTTCACAACATTTGTTGTCCACAATTGAGCTCTCGGCTTTGTCAATTTTTCAACACAAAAATTTTGTAGTTTTGATCCATTATTCACAAGACTTTAACCCAAGGTCCCTAAGGGTATTGTAAGGATATCTCAATAGAAAGATTTGGAAAAAGCAGCGTTTTTACGTTAGTATAAGCGAAAACCTAAGATGTTCTTGACTTTGAAGATGGAACTTGAAGAGGAGTTCTTCATGAGGTTCTAAGGAGTGCTTGGGCGGATTGGAACATAAGAAAAGGAGCTAAGAATTGCTAAGGAGCGACTTTGAATCTTGGAAATTTTAAGGGCTTGTAAAGGTATAAATCTTGTCGTTATAGCAATTAAGGATTTCTTATTGTTGTAGCTATGGATATTAGCAAGCATGAGGTATATTGTATGAAGTTTGATAAGTGTATTGGCAATTGGAACCCTAATCCGAAAACTAGTATGTTTAGCCTTAAGATTGTAATTCAATTTGGTTACTAGTATAGTCGACACATGTTATATAAAGAAGGAATTATAGTTGTTGAAGTTGTTTATGACTATATAACATGTTAGACCTAAGAATTTGGATTAAAAGAATTGGAAAAGGACTTTGTGTTGTTATATATGTTTAGCCGAGAATGACTTTAAATATGGAACTAGTTTCGTATCAATTGTGGGGCGGAATTTTACACATCCTGTGTCACGACCCGTTAGGACCGTGTTGGTGCCTTAAGGGCACCCAAGTAGTCATACATCAGAGTAATCAGCGGAAATATAAAGCAAGACATGAAACTGTTTATAAAGTAAGACACAATTTATGTGAGAAAGTATCGCCTTTCGGCATATATATATAATCATGGTTTAGCAGTTACATCCGACACTGTACAACATGACTACAGACCTCTAAGGAAATATACAACTATGGCGGGACAGGGCCGCCATACCTGGATCATACAAAACTATCTACAACAGGAGATCATACCAAAAGTAGAGCCTCGGAAGAGATGGAGCTCAGCACCAACGTAGAGATCCTAAGGATGCGGATCTAGCACTGCTTGCCCTTACTGCGGCATGAGCAGCCCCCGAAGGAGGTCGAGCAGGTACTAAGTATGTGAAACTGTAAAGAACTTAAATGAAAACAAAACAATTTATAAAACCATTTTACAAATATGTATGAAGAAATCGAGGAAAGCATAGTGCCACATCACAAACAAGAGCAACAATAGGTAAAGCTGTAATAGGTCTTTTCTAGGCTGCGAATGATTGACGAGGGCCACTCGCCGTATTATCATTCTGCAAGCCTAATCCTGAACTCGAGTCCGCATAGGCCACTCACGTGGGCGCATGAGGTATAACCCGCATCGAGGGTAGCTACTCCTCGGCGTCGCCTGGACTCATTGTCGCATGGCCACATAGACCGCGTGAGGCATAACCCCGCATACTAACACGGAACTCTCGTAGCTCCGCATAGGCCCTGGACCCGCATGAGGTATTCTCGAATCATGGTCCCCGCATCACTGAGTCTACCGCATCGGAGGCGGCAACCCGGTATCGTCTCAAGAGGTGAGTGATAGTATACTAACATAACAACTTATCTTTAAACAACATAAGCACAACAAGGATACTCACCTATACAAGCGTTACAAGATACTAACACACATAGCATCATATCATGTCTACTTATCAAACCATCTTATTAATCTTTTCACAATATAAGTGCATTATAAACATAGGCAAACTTGTTTCTTTTATCAATCTTAAGTGGTTATACTTACTTCCCATAAAGCTAGTATAACTCTTAAGCTTCATTTTAAAAACCAATTAGTTCTCTTACATTAATATGATTCGAGTCTTTAGAAATGTTTCGATTCTTTATTATTGAGCTTAAGCGTGAGGCATTCTGTAAGTATTATCGAGCTTAAGCGTGAGGCATTCTGTAAGTATTTTAGAGCTTAAGTCAAAGACATTGCCATAGTTATTATTAGATTAACACGTATGCGTCTATCGTACTATATATATTGTAAAATATCATGCTTTAGGAAGAATCACATACCTTCTCGTGAAAACCACCTTGCCAAGTTGAATATGTCGCAGAGAGTCAGCCTATAATAGTCACAGATATCTATCAAAAGACTACTCTGAAGGTCATTCTAAACAGAGGGTTCACAATTATATGGAATGTTGGGCAGCACTTCCCTACCCGGTGAGCTATATAAGTCTCGTGAAAGCAGTCCTATGTAAATCTGATTTGATTATTCATCTTTCAAACCGCTTCTACGTAGTAGCAGTTCAATTCTAATACGTGATATTCTTCTAAGTGATTAATACTTATTCTTATACTTCTACGATGCATTCTCTAATACAAAGAGGGTTAGGATTATTACCTCGGTAAGCCCAATAATATCCTAGAAAAGTCGCGCTGAGCAAGGTTTTGCTCTAAGTTGTATGCTCGAGAACCTTAGAAGTTCTTCACAACTTCTACTAAGTACTAAGGTATTTGGGCTAGGGTATTTTGGGCATTATAACGATACAAGAAGGTAACTTTTCTACCAAGGGAGGGGGGGTAGATTTTTGGCTAGGCTAGGGGGGGCCTCGGCCAAACTACTAGGCTAGAGGGGTATTCGGCCAAGGGCCTTCACAAGGGAGGAGGTGTTTTGGGCGAAAAGACTACAAAGGGAGAGGAGAGGATTTTCAAGACTTGGAAGATTTGTGGATGAATAACTCTTCATCTCTAAGGGTATTTATAGGTCAAGAAGTGGCCAACCAATGGCCAAGATTAAGACAAGTGCAAGGCAAGTGTAGGGTGAGGATTAACTAAACACAAATATCCTACCAACCCTTGACTTGTGCACAAGGCACAAAAGCGTGCCAAGGGTTCTTCATCGTCCAAATGGGCGATTGAAGTCCACTAATGGGAGGGTGCCAAGTGTTGCCCTCGTTGGTCCAAAATGTTTCGTCTCTCGGAAAAATCCGCAAAAATAAGAAATGGCATGGCGGAATTTACTCTACGAAGTCGTGGAAGCGTTTAGTCGGAAAGCGATTCTTTTAGTGAGTTGTGTACAAATAAAAGCGTCGAGGCTTATCTTTAAGGCTAGACTTTCGTCGTATTCCTTACGTACATACTGGAAATACGAGGTATAACATTCTCCCCCTTAGAAACATTCGTCGAATGTTCCTTCCCAAACGATTATCGAAGAAGCTTAGCGATTGTAAATGCCACACACGGCCCGCGAGGCAACACTTAGGCGAAGCGATAACGAAAATTTACAAGTAGGAAAGTGAATTTACGGAGGTGTGGGAATAGGTGAGGATACTTCCGTCTCATGTCCTCTCGGCTTCCCGTCATCTCCTCCTCGAGCTCGTTCGCCACAAGACTTTGTGGAAGCCACGTCCTTGGTCATGAGCGCCTAACGACGATCGACTATCGCTATGGGAATCTCCTCATACGATAACCCCCGATCACACGGACATCGTCAATCGGGTGTACCACTAGATGGATCCGTCGTCTCGCCGGCATAGATCGTGAAAAAGCGGATGCGCTTGCCTCCGGATCGGACGGCAGATCCAACTCGCGGCAACCTTGCCTACCTGCGGACAATCGAAGCGGCCCGATGTACCTTGGTGAGTTTCCCTTCTTCCGAATCTCATCACACCGCCGTGGGTGACGCCTTTAGGAAAACCCAATCATGAACCTCGAACTCAAGATCGCGGCGGCGATGATCTGCGTCGACTGCATCGACTACGGTTTGTCAATAGCCGCTCTCGGATAAGCTTCACCTTATCCACCGCTCTTTGTACCAAATCTGGTCCCACTAGCCTCTCGCCACATCGAACCAACCTATAGGCGATCTGCACTTCCTCATACAAGGCCTCATGGCGCCATCCGAATCTGGAGTGGTAGCTATTATTATATGCGAACTCAACTAGAGGCAAATGATCCTCCCAACTACCACTGAAGTCAATAACACGGGCTCGCGACATATCCTCGAAGTGCGGATAGTGCGCTCTGCTGTCCGTGCATGCGTGGATGAAAAGCGATACTCGGGCTCACTGCGTCCCTAAACCCTGGAAGGATCTCGGAAGTTAGCGTAAACCGGGCTCCACATGCGATATGATCAGTAGGGACTCCATGCGATCGACGATCTCTCGGATGTAAAGTCGGCATAATCCTCGGTAGAAAAAGTCGTCTGACGGGAAGAAAGTGGGCTGATTTAGTCGACTGTCGGCGATAACCCATATAGAATCATGTCTCCTGCGAGTGCGAGGTAATCCTGTGATGAAATCCATGTTGATTACCTCCCACTTCGGTCGGGATCTCAATAAATGCGCAACAAACCACCAGGCCTGCGGTGCTCTACCTTCACTGCGACAACACGGGCGAGCTACGAACTCGCAACGTCCTCTTCAAGCCATCCCGATACACGGATCTAAGGTCGTGGTACATCTTGGTCGACCGGATGGATAAAGTAACAGCGTATGTGCTTCCCAAGAACTGCTGCCAAGTCACGAAACATCTGGAACACACGATGCGCCTCAAACCTTAGCACCCATCGGTGCTACCTCAGGACCGCTTGCCTGCGAAGAGGCGTATCACGATATCGAATCAAAGCCTGGATCCTCGAGCTGTTGCCTCTTCACCTCCTCGGCGATGGAAGACTTGGCAACCTCACGAACTCTAACCCATGCTATCGGAATCAATCAAGCGGACACCAAGGCTCGCTAAGCGATGCAAATCACGAACCATGTCCTCCTCTCTAGCTGCACATCCGATAGGCTCCCATCGACCTACGACTAAGGCATACGCCACACGTTGGCCTTCCGGGTGGTACAGGATATCAACATCGTAATCCTTAAGCAACTCTAACCAGTCTGCAGCCGTAAGTTCGGCTCCTGCGGTGAAGATATCTTGGAGGCTCTTGTGGTGCGTATAAATATCCACGTGAACCCCATACAAATAGTGCCTCGGATCTTCAAAGCGTGAATCACGGTACGACTCCAAATCATGGGTGGGGTAGTTCCTCCGTGTTTCTTGGTGTCGGGATGCATATGCTATAACCCCGCCATGCTGCATCAACACATCCCAACCCGATGCGGCGCATCACAATACGACATAACCATCGGACCTGCGGAAGAGTAAGAGCGAGGCGGTCGTCGATCTCTCTTTCAAAGATGGAAACCACCGCTCCAAGCATCAGTCCATGAAACTTGTCGCCATACGAGTCGACCTAGTCAATGGTGCGAGAGATAGAAGCAAACTTCTCTACGAACGCCGATAATATCCTGCAAGGCCCGAGCTGCGAACCTCTGCCGGAGTAGGTCCAGGCAAGTCTGGCCTCGATCTTGGCTGTATCAACTCGAATGGCATCAGCCGCGACAATATGCCCAAGAAACGCCAGTGAAGTGAACCAAAACTCACATTTGGAAAACTTGGCGTACTGCTGCCGCCACGAGAAGCGTCGGCCAGAGTCGCCGAATGCTCGCGTGCTCCGCTCTGGCGAGAATAAACCAAGATATCATCAATGAACACTATCACAAGCGTGTCCAAAATGGTTTGAACACTCGGTTCATCAAATCCATGAATCCGCCGGAGCATTGGTCAACCAAAAGACATGACCACGAACTCATAATGCGTCTGCGGGTCGGAATGCGATCCTAGGGACATCCACCTCTCGACCACGAACGATGATAGCGACGCGATCAATCTTGGAGAAACATCTCGCGCCGCATGGTCGAACAAATCATCAATCACGGGAAGGGTATACATTCTTAATGGTCACCTTGTTCATTTGCACGTAATCAACACACATGCGCGGCGTCGCCCTTCTTCTTCACGAACAATCGCGCCCCGTGGGGAAACACTGGGCCTAATGAAGCCCTTCTCCGGCCAAATCCCTCGGTGGTCCTTGACTCTCTCATTTCGGCGGTGCCATTACGTATGGCGGAATGGAAATAGGCGAGTATCCGCAATATGTCAATACAAAACTCAATCTCCTCTCGGGAGGATACGGGAGGTCATGCGGGAACACGTGCGGGAACTCGTGACTCGAGGCGGTGAAAATCTGGTACATGACCTCGAGATCAAACACTCGAACTAGATGGTAGATATATCCGCCTGCACCATCTTCCTAGCCTTGAGGTAGGAAATAAACCTACCCTCCGGCGATACCGTGCTCCTCCCACTCAACAACCGGCTCGCCGGAAAGCTGGAACCGTACTACTCTCTCTGCGGTCTACATTGGCATAGCAGAAGCTAGCCAATCCATCCCCATAATCACGTCGAAGTCAATCATCTCCAACTATATCAAGTCGGCCGGTCGGCGACGTAAATGGTCACAGGACAAGCCCTATATACCGCCGAGCTACCAGATCACCCACTGGCGTAGCTACCTCGAAAGGGTCTATGGACTCGTGCTTCATCCCTATCCTACTAGCAACAAGGGAGATATATAGGGGCGAGTAGAACCGGATCTATCAAAGCATACACATCAAACCCAGCCCGATAAGGTACTGTGGCGACATCGGTGAGGCCTCACGATCTGTCGGTGGACAAAGCATAGATGCGGTTCGAGGACCGCTAGAATCGGGACGAGCCACGACCTCTGCGCGACCTGGCGACCCATGAGCACCACCGCCTCGGGCGAGTAAGCGTAGGAGATGATGAAGCGGCAAGAACGAAGGTGAGCCTACCACGGTAGCCCCGGTCGGACGATCTCGCAAAGTGACCTGCTGGCCACAATCGTAACAAGCTCCAAAAGTAGTACCACACTTCCGTAATGGGATCCACCGCGTCGGCCACCTGGGGTGGTCCGTCGGCGATACCTCTGCTACTCGACATCGAAGCCACAGGGCCGATGCGCCCTCGAAAACTCTGGGTCTTGAGGGCGGTGCAGGAGTGCTCGATGGCCGTGGTGCGAATCTAGGCTGCTGCCGAGGCCGCCACCACGATAACCACGGAAGACCCTCGTCTGGCGCCTTCTGCTCTTGTCCGTCGCTCGTCGACCTCTGCGCTCGCCGCGCATCAGGCGTGAGCTGCATGCGGGTAATGTCCATACGGTGGAGAGAAACCCCGCACATGACTCGGCCATATAGTCGTCTGGCGGTGACATAGCGGTGCACCTATCCTCCATATCTGCTACCAATCTTTGGGACATATCGGGCGATGAATCAAACTCGACATTGTACTCCCGACGGTCGTCCTCTGCGCCTCGGCGGTAAAAATCTATCGACCGCGCCTCGCCGTCTGTGGAGGTAGAAGTGAGTGAGGAAAGCCTCGAGAACTCATCCCAGTAGGCGGGGCGTGCTCTCCGGGATAACTCCGTGAATCAAACCAATCATTGCGGTATCACGCACCTATGTGAACCAAAGATCACGGACTCGGTCTCGGCATACGATCACTCTCAAAATCCTCTGAAGCCGCGGATGAACTCCTGCGGATCATCCTCGGCCTCGACCCATAAAACTCCGTGCTCTAACTCGAAGTCTCGTAGCCTCAAACTCTGCCTCGGGTGAACAACGCAGTGGGCTGGGTCGGGCTGAGCTGCCGCGTCGGCCTCTCTCTCGTGTCGGGCCTGACTTTAGCCAAAGGCTGGGCCATCTCCTTGTACCTAACTCCTCCGCCCGGTGTGGGACGGGAGGTGTGGGTCCGTGGTCTCTTTGAAATTTGGCGGCGTCATAGAACTCGCCGTCTGCGGTATAGGCGGGCCCGAGCCCTCGTGACTCTGGGTGTCTCGCTAGCGCCTCCTCGGTGCCTTGCCCTTACAGGCGGGTTGCCTTACGTGGAGGCATAATCGCATTACGGGGAAAGGAATACGTTAGAGGTCCAACCTATAACATGACTCTAAAGCACGATCTCGGAATGAGAAGAATGGAAACCAATCCTAAATATCCTATAGCCTCACGATTATTGGTGTGGTGCACAACACACCGATAATCAAGACTACTAGATACGATGCAGAGACACTTTCCGAGGATTAATCGCTCACGATACCACTTTTGTCACGACCCGTTCGGGCGTGGTCGTGCCTCAGGGGCACCCAGTAGTCATACATCAGTGTCGGCGGAAATATAAAGCAAGACATAAACGATTTATAAAGTAAGACACGCTTTATGTGAGAAAGTATCGCCTTTGGCGTATATATATAATCATGGTTTAGCGATTATATCCGACACTGCATAACATGACTACAGACCTCTGAAATATACAACTATGGCGGGGCGGGGCCCGCCATACCTGCATACAAAACTATCTCTGAGGAGATCATACAAAAGTAGAGCCTCCGGAAGAGATGGAGCTCGACACCAACATAGAGATCCTAAGGATGCGGATCTAGCACTGCTTGCCTTACTGCGGCATGAGCGCGGCCCAGAAGGAGTCGATCACAGTACTAAGTATGTGAAAGCGTAAAGTACTTAAATGAAATCATAACACTTTTTAAAACCGGTTTACAAATATGTATGAAGAAATCAGAAAGCGCATAGTGCACATCACAAACAAGAGCAACAATAGGTAAGCGTAATAGGTCTTTTCTAGGCTGCGAATGATTGAGCGGGGCCACTCGCCGTATTATCGTCCGCAAGCCTAATCCTCGACTCGAGTCCGCATAGCCACTCACGTGGGCGCGTGAGTATAACCCGCATCGAGGGTGCTACTCCTCGGCATCGTCCCGGACTCATTGTCGCGCATGGCCCGCATAGACCGCGTGAGGCATAACCCGCATACTAACACGGAACTCTCGTAGCTCGCATAGGCCCCTGGACCCGCATGAGGTATTCTCGAATCATGGTCCTGCATCGCCGAGTCTACCCGCGTCGGAGGCGACAACCCGGTATCATCTCAAGAGGTGAGTGATAGTATACTAACATAACAACTTATCTTTAAACAACATAAGCACAACAAGGATACTCACCTATACAAACGTTACAAGATACTAACACACATAGCATCATATCATGTCTACTTATCAAACCATCTTATTAATCTTTTCACAATATAAGTCTGTTATAAACACATAGGCAAACTTGTTTCTTTTATCAATCTTAAGTGGTTATACTTACTTCCCATAAAACTAGTATAACTCTTAAGCTTCTGTTTTAAAAACCAATTAGTTCTCTTCTGTTAATATGATTCAGTAGTCTTTAGAAATGTTTTCAGTTCTTTATTATTCAGGCTTAAGCCGTGAGGCATTGCCGTAAGTATTATCCAGGCTTAAGTCGTGAGGCATTGCCGTAAGTATTTTTCAGGCTTAAGTCAAAGACATTGCCATAGTTATTATTCAGTTAACACATGTACGTCTATCGTACTATATATATTGTAAAATATCATGCTTTAGGAAGAATCACATACCTTCAAGTGAAAACCACCGCCAAGTTGAATATGTCGTGAGAGAGTCGACTATAATAGTCACAGATATCTATCAAAAGACTACTCAAGGTCATTCTAAGCAGAGGTTCACAATTCTATGGAATGTTGGGCAGCACTTCCCTACCGGTGAGCTATATAAGTCTCTGTGAAAGCAGTTCTATGTAAATCTGATTTGATTATTCATCTTTCAAACCCTTCTACTGTGTAACATGATTCAATTTCTCGTGATATTCTTCTAAGTGATTAATACTTATTCTTATACTTCTACGGTATGCATTCTCTAATACAAAGAGGGTTAGGATTATTACCTCGGTAAGCCCAATAATATCCTAGAAAAGTCGCGTCTGAGCAAGGTTTTGCTCTAAGTTGTATGCTCAAGAACCTTAGAAGTTCTTCACAACTTCTACTAAGTACTAAGGTATTTGGGCTAGGGTATTTTGGGCATTATAACGATACAAGAAGGTAACTTTTCTACCAAGGGAGGGGGTAGATTTTTGGCTAGGCTAGGGGCCTCGGCCAAACTACTAGGCTAGAGGGGGTATTCGGCGGGGGCCTTCACAAGGGGAGGGGAGGTGTTTTGGACGAAAAGACTACAAAGGAGAGGAGAGGATTTTCAAGACTTGGAAGATTTGTGGATGAAGAACTCTTCATCTCTAAGGGGGTATTTATAGGTGAAGAAGTGGCCAACCAATGGCCAAGATTAAGACAAGTGCAAGGCAAGTGTAGGGTGAGGATTAACTAAACACAAATATCCTACCAACCCTTAACTTGTGCACAAGGCACAAAAAACGTGCCAAGGGTTCTTGATTCGTCCAAATGGACGATTCAAGTCCACTAATGGGAGGGTGCCAGGTGTTGCCCTCCCGTTGGTCCAAAATGTTTCGTCTCTCGGAAAAATCCGCAAAAATAAGAAATGGCATAGCCGGAATTTACTCTACGAAAGGTGGAAGCGTTTAGTCGGAAACGATTCTTTTAGTGAGTTGTGTACAAATAAAAACGCCCAAGGCTTATCTTTAAGGCTAGACTTTCGTCGTATTCCCTTACGCATACTCGGAAATACGGGTATAACATCACGTTAGGCGTGTAATCCCTATTGTTAACTACATTGTTGAGCCTTAAATGTGGCGTGTTTGGTTATTGAATTCGGCCTTGAAAAGGTGGCAATGTATGTAGAAACAAAGGAAGTCTTTGTCCGATTTTCCGTAGAATTTAGTGACGTTGCACTTAGAATATTCTTCGTTTGAAGCTAGAGGTTAATGGGCGTGTTATGGCCATTATAGGTTGAAGTACTATGTATAGCGTATTCCAAATGATGGAATAGCTAGCAAGATTGAAGTACTTTGGAGCGTTTTGCTATTAGTCGATAATCGTCGCGAGGTATGTGAACCTCTTCCTTCTTTTGACATGATTCTATGTATGGAATATACATGTGGTATTATTTCATGATTCCTTCTACTCTTAGAAGTTAAGAGGTATGTATGTTGATTTACTCTACGTAAGGGTTATGTCTAAGTTATCCTAAGTTCTTACCAAGTCTTATGGGGGATGTTGGTAAGAGTCGTTAGGAGGTATTTTGGAGCCAAGTTGACTTGGCTAATTTACGGCACGAATGAGAATAAGTATCGAACAAGCCATTGCAGCGTTAATAAAGGAAAATGTAATGACAATTAATTAAATTAAAATGAGTAGAATTCTCCATCTGCATAGAAGCTAAGATAAGACAAAATTGTATTACATTTTCTAGATCATGGCTACTTGAGTAAGATGGGTATAAATAAGTATAACTTATTCACAACGCACCAAAGTATATGTTACTTAATTTAAAAGAGTTTACGTATAAAGTTTTAAGACTATGAACCTCAAATTCTTAAAAGGTTAAGAAACTTTATTTTTCAAGTTATGGGACTTCATTTATTTTGAAAGCTATATGATTTGATTTGAAAGTATAAGTCTCTTGGTGATAAAAGGAATGAATTTGTCTAAGACATAAAGATTTATAACGATTTTATGGGAAGTTGGTTATAACAACTTTATGGAAGATTAAAAGAATGGTTTTCTTCAGTAATGTAAGCAAAGAAATGACTTGAAATAAAGAAGGGCAAATTGTTTTAAAGGTACCAATTGCTTAAGGTTTTTAAGAAAGAAGTCACTTGATTTAGAAGCCTATAAATGTATTTCTAAAAGTGTAGTGACTTATGTGAAATGTAAACAAGCCTTGATACTACGGGTGTTAGTATCTTGGGGTTTTAGATGAAAAGGAATCTTTTGAAAAGAATGGAAGCACTTAGGGTTAAATTCCCGGATTTCTTTTATGTGAAACGAAAAGTGCATTGAGTATATAAAATGAAAGTCTAAAGATTTTATGAACTTGCCTAAGCTTGCTTGTGATAGCCTTGAGTGCAAGTATTATATGTTTACTGGCTAGTGACTCTCGGTTGGAGGTCACTGTCTTGTTGTGAATTTACTTGGGCGTCTGAAAGCGATGTGAGGCTTCCGGGTATGCTTCCATTGCGATTGATCCTTGGACATGCTTATACGATGAGGGATTCCGGGGCATGCGACCAGGATGCGGGTTAGATTTTCGGATTGTTCTTATTACTCCTTGGACATGCTTATACGATGAGGGATTCCGGGGCATGCGACCAGGAGGTGGGTTAGATTCCCGGATTTGTTTTATTACCCATGGCCATGCTTATACGATGAGGGATTCCGGGGCATGTGACCATGTTATGTACAACTATTACCCGAGATGAGGAATTCCACGGGCATGTTATATACGATTATTACCCTATGACCATGCTTATACGATGAGGGATTCCGGGGCATGCGACCATGTTATGTTCTAACCCCATAGATTAGCCATCCATGAAGTCATGTACCCGAGATGAGGGATTCCACGGGAATGAGATATATATATATATATATATATATATATGTATATATATATATATATGTGTACGCCGACAGTGAGGTAGGATGCCACGGGCGCGTCACATGGTTATATGTTACACTTACGGTTGTCGGCAGTGATGGGGGATTCCACGGGCAGGAGATATATATATGTATTGTATATGTGTACGCCGACAGTGAGGTGGGATGCCACGGGCCCGTCACATGGTTATATCTTACACTTATGGCTGTCGGCAGTGATGGGGGATTCCACGGACACGCTTTGATATTTGTGGCCTTGAGACCCTTACTGGACTATGTGATGATATTTGAGGGCTGGTGTCCGTAGCTTGTGTGACTATTGTTCATGTGTTGAAATAGTCTCTAAAAGGTAAAAACTGACTCTCATTACTTTCACTTCGGCAAGGCACGATTATCGTTATTTTGATTATCATATATGTCTCGGCTTTATTTAGATTATGATTTAGTTCTGATATTTTGATTTCACATACTTGATACATATTTCGTCTTGACCTCGCCCGGGGATGCGTTCATGTCCACAGGTTTAGGTGCACAGTTGTGGATCCGCGAGCTTAGGATCCTGGTTCAGCATTTTGAGATGGCTCCAATGTTCCGGAGCTTGTCGTCATGGTTATGTATATTCGTGCGGCGGAGCCTTGTCCGTCATAGTATTTGTCCAAATCTTAGAGGTGCAGATTTATCGTAAGCTGGGTGGCTAGAGTTGTCTTTGCATTGTTAAGCAGGGTAGCCTTTTGGGTAATTTTTATGTTATGGCACCTTATCGACAGCCTTAGTTTTGAAAAAAAGAGTGTTATTTATCTTCCGTAGTTTATTATGTTGTATGAATAGAAGGGTGCCCAGGTAGGGCACCAGTCGCGGCCCGGGGTCGGCTCATAACAAAAGTGGTATCAGAGCAGTTAGTCCTCGGAAAGTGTCTACAGACCATGTCTAGTAGAGTCTTGATTATCTGTGTGTTGTGCACATCTATAATCGTGAGGCTGCAGGACATTTAGGATTGGTTTCCATTCTTCTCACTCGAGATCGTGCGATAGATTTTGTGTTGTTAGGTCTTCTCTCCCTAACGATTTATGTTGATTGCAGTACTGAGAAAGCGTGATGACCGGGAAGGACTATGTGGATTGCGTATCCAGGTTGGTAATGATTGTAGTATAGTTGGTATTGTGACATACAGCTATACGGAGTTATGTATGAGGGTCAGACGTATGTTGCCTAGAATGATTTTAGATTACCAAGAGTTGGTAAAGACTAACTAGATCAGGAAGGTATGAAACGATTAATGAATTCTCGCCAAGGTCTTATGTTTTATTTTGAGATAATCGGAAAGGATGAGTCATGCGATAGAGGCGATGAACCCTTAAGAAATCATGTTAAGAAACTTAATGGAATACCATGTTAATAGATTAAGCTATGTGGTAGGCGTAAGAGGATTGTACGGATGAGATCCGTATGGAGTAAGAAATGATTGTTGTGACCAAGACAACCTAGTTATGGGATTATGAGAAGTTATTGTACCCGTTTACGGGGGGACTGGTAAGGTAGGCTTGGAGCATGGAAATTGTGAGCCTAAGAATATTGATAACCGCTGAGACCTTAGGTATATATAAGGCCTTCTCGGGCAATAAGATTTTATTCGGACTAAGGGTAAGAGTTAAGTGCGATGGCGGGTCGGGGTGAGTACCTGCTACGGGTCGCCCCATAGCCTGAAATAGAGTGGGATCAGTTGGTAGTAGTTCCGCTACATGACAGGGTCACGAAGGTGCAAGGCCCAAGTCTAGTTAATTGTTTTATGGGTTCATGGACGCGTTCCACCGGGACCAGGTCGGGAGAGCCGGAAATGGCCTTATATTGTTCGATTTAGTAAACTCCAAAGATTGGAGGCCAGAATCGGTATGGAAGTTATGTATGTATGCTAGTATGAGTTGGAAGTACGGAAAGAGTACGACCAGTAATAAAGATAACAGCCAAGTGTAAAGGAATAGAGCCTGAAGAGGAGTAAAATGTTCTTCAACTTTGAAGATGGAACTTGAAGAGGAGTTCTTCATGAGCTTCTAAGGAGTGCTTGGAGCGGATTGGAACATAAGAAAAGGAGCTAAGAATTGCTAAGGAGCGACTTTGAATCTTGGAAATTTTAAGGGCTTGTAAAGGTATAAATCTTGCCGTTTTAGCAATTAAGGATTTCTTATTGTTGTAGCTATGGATATTAGCAAGCATGAGGTATATTGTATGAAGTTTGATAAGTGTATTGTCTATTGGAACCCTAATCCGAAAACTAGTATGTTTAGCCCTTAAGATTGTAATTCAATTTGGTTACTAGTTTAGTCGCCACATGTTATATAAAGAAGGAATTATAGTTGTTGAAGTTGTTTATGACTATATAACATGTTAGACCTAAGAATTTGGATTAAAAGAATTGGAAAAGGACTTTGTGTTGTTATATATGTTTAGCCGAGAATGGCTTTAAATATGGAACTAGTTTCGTATCAATTGTGGGGCGGAATTTTACACATCCTGTTAGGTGTGTAATCCCCTATTGTTAACTACATTTTTGAGCCTTAAATGTGGCGTGTTTGGTTATTGAATTCGGCCTTGAAAAAGGTGGCAATGTATGTAGAAACAAAGGAAGTGCTGTCCGATTTTCCGTAGAATTTAGTGACGTTGCACTTAGAATATTCTTCGTTTGAAGCTAGAGGTTAATGGACGTGTTATGGCCATTATAGGTTGAAGTACTATGTATAGCGTATTCCACAAAGGATGGAATAGCTAGCAAGATTGAAGTACTTTGGAGCATTTTGCTATTTGTCGATAATCGTCGCGAGGTATGTGAACCTCTTCCTTCTTTTGACATGATTCTATGTATGGAATATACATGTGGTATTATTTCATGATTCCTTCTACTCTTAGAAGTTAAGAGGTATGTATGTTGATTTACTCTACCTAAGGGTTATGTCTAAGTTATCCTAAGTTCTTACCAAGTCTTATGGGGGATGTTGGTAAGAGTCGTTAGGAGGTATTTTGGAGCCAAGTTGACTTGGCTAATTTACGGCACGAATGAGAATAAGTATCGAATAAGCCATTGCAGCGTTAATAAAGGAAAATGTAATGACAATTAATTAAATTAAAATGAGTAGAATTCTCCATCTACATAGAAGCTAAGATAAGACAAAATTATATTACATTTTCTAGATCATGGCTACTTGAGTAAGATCGGTATAAATAAGTATAACTTATTCACAACGCACCAAAGTATAAGTTACTTAATTTAAAAGAGTTTACGTATGAAGTTTTAAGACTACGAACCTCAAATTCTTAAAAGGTTAAGAAACTTTATTTTTCAAGTTATAGGACTTCATTTATTTTGAAAGCTATGTGATTTGATTTGAAAGTATAAGTCTCTTGGTGATAAAAGGAATGAATTTGTCTAAGACATAAAGAGTTATAACGACTTTATGGGAAGTTGGTTATAACAACTTTATGGAAGATTAAAAGAATGGTTTTCTTCAGTAATGTAAGCAAAGAAATGACTTGAAATAAAGAAGGGCAAATTGTTTTAAAGGTACCAATTGCTTAAGGTTTTTAAGAAAGAAGTCACTTGATTTAGAAGCCTATACATGTATTTCTAAAAGTGTAGTGACTTATGTGAAATGTAAACAAGCCTTGATACTACAGGTGTTAGTATCTTGGGGTTTTATATGAAAATGAATCTTTTGAAAAGAATGGAAGTACGTAGTACTTAGGGTTAAATTCCCGGATTTGTTTTATGTGAAACGAAAAGTGCATTGAGTATATAAAATGAAAGTCTAAAGATTTTATGAACTTGCCTAAGCTTGCTTGTGATAGCCTTGAGTGCAAGTATTATATATTTACGCTGCCGTGACTCTCAGTTGGAGGGTTGACTGTCTTGTTGTGAATTTACTTGGACGTACCGACAGTGACGGAGGTGTCACGACCCGACCCCGGGCCGCGACTAGTGCCCTACCTGGGCACCCTTCTAAACATACAACATAATAAACTACGGAAGATAAATAACACATTTTTTTTTAAAACTAAGGCCAAGCCGATAAGGCTGCCATAATCATAAAAATTACCCGAAAGGGTCTACACTGTTTAACAATGTACAAAAAAACAACTCTAGCCAGTCCAGCCCACAGATGAATACAGACCTCTAAGATTTGAACAAATACTATGACGGGACAAGGCCCCGCCGTACCCCTGAATATACATAGCCATGACAACTCCGGAACATTGGAGCCATCTCAAAATGCTGAATCAGGATCTTAAGCTCGCGGATCCACAACTGTGTACCTAAACCTGCGGACATTTAACGCAGCTTCGAGCGGGGTCAAGACAACAAAAATTTAATATGGAATGTAAATAAAGTACAAGAAATGATCATAATCAGATAAAAGAATGACAGGGCAAGTATAAAAGTACATACGGATCCTGCCGTGTCATTACCACTTATGAACTTAATTGCACATCATTATCTTTTCCATTCCATTAAGAGTTATAGCCATATCTTACGTACATACTTAGGAGAAGTCATTAAGTTCATTACCATATAACTTACTTATCTTTCATAACATAATCCGGCCATTTATGGAGGGACGCATATACTACTCGGCCCAATATGGGACGCGATCAAGTCACACAAATATCAAAGCGTGCCCGTGGAATCCCCCATCACTGCCGACAGCCATAAGTGTAAAATATAACCATGTGACGCGCCCGTGGCATCCCACCTCACTGTCGGCGTACACATACACAATACATATATATATATATCTCCTGCCCGTGGAATCCCACATCACTGCCGACAGCCGTAGGTGTAACATATACAACATATATATATAACGTGGCCGCATGACCCGAAATCCCTCATCGTATAAGCATGGCCATAACGTGCCCTCGGCATCCCTCATCGTATGTGCAGGTCTTCATGGGGAGCTAGCCCATGGAATAATAATATAACATGCCCCCGGAATCCCTCATCGTGGGTACATGTCTTCATGGGGAGCTAGCCCATGGAGTAATAATCGTACATAGCATGGTCGCATGCCTAATCCTCATCGTATAAGCATGGCCATGGGTAATAAAACAACCGAATCTAACCCGCCTCCGGTCACATGCCCTAATCCCACATCGTATAAGCATGTCCAAGGATCAATCATAATGGAAGCATACCGTGGAATCCCACATCACCGCTTGTGACGCCCAAGTAAACTTACAACAAGACAACCGACCCTCCAACTGAGAGTCACGACAACGTAAACACATAATACTTGCACTCAAAGCTATCACAAGCAAACATAGGCAAGTTCATTAAACCTTTAGACTTCCATTTTTATAAACTCATGGCACTTTCGTTTCACACATAAAAATCCGGGAATTTAACCCAAAGTACTACGTACTTCCATTCTTTTCAAAAGGTCCCTTTTCATATAAAACCACAAGATACTAACACCCGTAGTATCAAGGCTTGTTTACATTTCACATAAGTCACTACACTTTTAGAAATATGTTTCTCGGCTTCTAAATCAAGTGACCCTTATTTTAAAACTTTAAGCAAGTGATACCTTTAAATCAAAATACCCTTCCTTATTTCAAGTTACTCCTTTACTTACATTATTAGAGGAAACCATTCTCTTAACCTTTCATAAAGCCGTTATAACCAACTTCCCATAAAGCCGTTATAACCCTTTATGGTTTTAGACAATTTCATTCCTTTTTCAATCAAGAGACTTATACTTTTAAAACCAAGTATCATATACTTTCAAATCAATTTTCTTAACTTCCAAAATACTTTAAGTCTCTTAACTTTAGAAATCAAGTTTCTTAACTATTAAATCTCAAATAACTCACACCTTTTAAAACAAGTTACTTCCCTTAAATCATGTCATTTCTTCCTTTAAGAATCAAGTTTCATTACTTGAAAATAAAGTCTCTCAACCTTTTAGGAGTCAAAGGTTCATAGTCCTAAAACTTCATAACGTAAATTCTTTAAGTGAAGTACATATGCCTTATGTGTGTGAGTAGATTATACTTGTTTATAACGATCTTATTAAAGCAACCATGATCTAGAAAATGTAATACAATTTTGTCTTATCTTAGCTTCTATGCAGATGGAGAATTCTACTTGTTTTAATATAATTTCGTCATTACATTTTCCTTTATTAACGTTGCAATGGCTTGTTCGATACTTATTCTCATTCGTGCCGTAAATTAGCCAAGTCAACTTGGCTCCAAATACCTCCTAATGACTCTTACCAACATCCCCCATAAGACTTGGTAAGAACTTAGGATAACTTAGACATAACCCTTACGTAGAGTAAATCAACATACATACTTCTTAACTTCTAAGAGTAGAAGGAATCATGAAATAATACCACGTGTATATTCCTGTCACGACCCGACCCCGGGCCCGCGGCTGGTGCCCTACCTGGGCACCCTTACAGGTATACATCAGAGATAATCAGCGGAACATACACAAGACTTATAAAATAAATCAACAAAGATAAAATCAACAGGTTAGCCGATAAGGCTACCTTTCTGGATAAGTAAATACAAACACGAAGCAGTTGCCTCCTTTCCTTTACAAACTGACCCACCATATGTGACTCATGCACTCTAAGAGTTTTAACATAACAATCGTGGGGACAGGCCCGCCATACCCCGAATATACATGAATCTACAACCTCGTGGGAAACTGCACAAGAGATAAACCTCCGAGCAAATGGAGCTTTTCCTAAAATCAACCGAGATCCTAAGAGCAAGGATCACCAACCTCGCGCACCTAATACTCGCGGCATGAACGCAGCCCCGGCGGGGTCGATAACAAAAATTTAATATGGAACTGAAATAACGCACAAGAAATGATCATAATCAGAAAAAAGAATGACAGTGGACAAGTATAAAAGTACATACCGATCCCGCCGTGTCATTACCCCTTATGAACTTAATCGTACCTTATTATCTTTTCCCATTTTCAATAAAAGTTATAGTCACATTCTTACGCACATGATTAGGAATAATCATTAAGTTCATTACCATATAACTTACTTATCTTTCGTAACATAATCCGGCCCTTTATGGAGGGACGCATATACTACCCGGCCCAATCTAGGACGCGATCAAGTCACACAAAATATCAAAGCGTGCCCGTGGAATCCCCCATCACTGCCGACAGCTATAAGTGTAAAATATAACCATGTGACGCGCCCGTGGCATCCCATCTCACCGCTTACAGACACATACACAACACATATATATATCTCCTGCCCGTGGAATCCCACATCACTGCCGACAGCTATAAGTGTAAAATATAACCATGTGACGCGCCCGTGGCATCCCACCTCATTGTCGGCGTACACATATACAACACACACACATATATATATATATAACGCGGCCGCATGCCCCGGAATCCCACATCGTATAAGCATGGCCATAACGCGTCTCGCATCCTCATCGTAGCGCAGTCTTCGGGAGCTAGCCCATGGAGTAATGATATAACACGGTCGCATGCCTAATCTCACATCGTATAAGCATGGCTATGGAGTAATAAAACACGCGCATCTAACCCAGATCTCGGACGTGCCCCGATCCTCATCGATAAGCATGGCCAAGATCAATCACAATGGAAGCATACCGTGGAATCCCGCCACGCCGCAGACGTCTAATAAAATGTCCGGCATCTTACCCGCATCTCGGTCATACGCCCTAATCCCACATCGTATAAGCATGTCCAAGGATCAATCATAATGGAAGCATACCGTGGAATCACATCACCGCTTGTGACGCCCAAGTAAACTTATAACAAGACAGTCGGCCCTCCAACTGAGAGTCACGACAACGTAACATATAATACTTGCACTTAAAGCTATCACAAGCAAACACAGGCAAGTTCATTAAACCTTTAGACTTCCCTTTTTATAAACTCATGGCACTTCCGTTTCACACATAAAAATCCGGGAATTTAACCCCAAGTACTACGCACCTCTACTCCTTTAGAAAGACTCTTTTTTAAATAAAACTTCCAAGATACTAACAACCGTAGTATCAAGTCATATCTACTTTCAAGACAAGTCACAATACCTTTTTTAGAAATACATTTACCGGCTTCTAAATCAAGTGACTTCTTTCTTAAAAACTTTAAGCAATTGGTACCTTTAAAACAGTTTGCCCTTCTTTATTTCAAATCATTTCTTTGCTTACATTACTGAAGAAAACCATTCTTTTAATCTTCCATAAAGTTGTTATAACCAACTTCCCATAAAACCGTTATAACTCTTTATGTTTTGGACAAATTCATTCCTTTTATAACCAAGAGACTTATACTTTTAAAATACTTCAAGTCTCTTAACTTTTAAGAAAACAAGTTTCTTAACTTTAGAAATCAAGTCTTTCCAAATCGAGTATTCTATACTTGTAAATCAATTCATTTCTTCCTTTAAGAATCAAGTCTCATAACTTGAAAAATAAAGTCTCTTAACTTTAAGAATTTGAGATCCATAGCCTTAAAACTTCATATGTAAATTCTTATAAGTTAAGTAACATATACTTTGGTGCGTTGTAAATAAGTTATACTTATTTATAACGATCTTATTCAAGTAGCCATGATCTAGAAAATGTAATACAATTTTGTCTTATCTTAGCTTCTATGCAGATGGAGAATTCTACTCATTTTAACATAATTGATTGTCATTACATTTTCCTTTATTAACGCTGCAATGGCTTGCTCGATACTTATTCTCATTCGTGACATAAATTAGCCAAGCCAACTTGGCTCCAAAGTACCTCCTAACGACTCTTACCAACATCCCCCATAAGACTCGGTAAGGACTTAGGATAACTTTGACATAAACTTTACATAGAGTAAATCACACACATACCTCTTAACTTCTAAGAATAGAAGGGAACATGAAATAATATCACATGTATATTCCATACATAGAATCATGCCAAAGGAAGGAAGAGGTTCACATACCTCGCGACGATTATCGACAAGTAGAAAAATGCTCCAAAGTACTTCAACCTTGATAGCTATTCCATCCTTCAAGTAGGATACGCTATACTTAGTACTTCAACCTAAAATGGTCACAATACGTCCATTAACCTCTTACTTCAAACGGAGAATATTCTAAGTGCTAAGTCACTAAGTTCTACGGAAAATCGGACAGCACCTCCTTTGTTTCTACTTACTTTGCCACCTTTTTCAAGGCCGAATACAATAACCAAACACGCCATATTTAAGGCCCAAACAATGCAATCAACAATAGGGGATTACACGCCTACTAGACGTGTAAAATTCCGCCCCACAAACGATATTAAATTAATACAACTTACTAGTCCAATTCGGCTAACTTGAAGTACTAACATCAATTCTTATCCAATTTCCATTTCAATCCAAATTGTTAGCATAACATGATATCAAGTCGCAATCGATTATACTACTATAATCTTCAATTAGGTAACATACGTCTAGAAAACGACCAAAATATAATCCAACTTCACATGGCTTACATCACATTTCGGATTTTTAAGGCTACAAGCAATCCATAATACTTATAAACTTCAACATATCAACTTCATGCTAGCAACATGTAAAGCTAACAACAACAATGTATATATATAATCTTGTAACACTATTAAAAGACAAGATTATACCTCAACGAACCTTAATCCAACTCCAAATCCGAAGTCGCTCCTTAGCAACTTAGAGTCTCTTCAAGAAACTTCAATCCGCTACTTGAGACCCTTAGAACAACACCAACAAATTTCCTTCAATCTTCCAACCAAAACCTAGAAAGGCAACTAGGTTTTCGCTTTGCGACTAACCCGAAAACTATCTTTTTCCGAGATTTTTCTATTGAGATACCCTTACAATACACTTAGGAACCTTGGTTTAAAGTGGGAAGATTATTGGACAACAAACAAATTTTTTTCTTTCTTCTTGTTGATGAACCCGAGAGCACATTGCTCTAGTTCTTCAATTTCTCTTGAAAATTTGGCTAAGTGTGGACTTGTCTCACTACTAGTAATATTATATAGTAACATGGAGGGTTAATATGTGCACAATTGGGTGGCTAGGATGAGGTTCTCTTAAATATCAAGCTTGTGGACCCATTGACCAAGTCAATTATGTCAAGATTTACTACTTGCAAGACTTGTCTTCCTAACAAGGGTCAAATGACCCTTGTGCCCATGTAATTTCGTCCAAGACATCCAATAAGGGGGTGACACGTGTCGCCCTCCCATTCGTCACAATATTACGTTTTCCGACAAATTCCATAATTCCGATAAATTTTTACAAGTCTCAAATCTTAACACTCGTGAATTCTTACGTACGTTCTTAAAGCATGTCCTGTAAATACGGGGTGTAACATTCTTCCCCCCTTAGAAACATTCGTCCCCGAATGTTCTTTCGGAGTCAAAATTATAATTAGCGACATAGTTTCCTTTCACAACCCTGATATACCAACAATGCCACACATGGCCCTAATACCTCGCACACGCATATCTGTCCATCATAAGCCCAAAAGAGATTATCTTTTCGTACTCCCAACTTTTCTAACATATACATGGTCTCAATATAATCTGTTCATGACACTTAAACATACCACAACTTTATCATGCATACAAGTTTCTAAAGGGCCAAAGACATACCTGAAATCATATAGGCGGTTCAAAGGACCGCTAAAACTGGGAACTTCCACCACGACCTCTGTCACGGTCTGCCGGTGCATAAACATCCTGCCTAGCTATGGAAGGCAAAGAACCCGCAACTGACCCAGTAGACTACGCTATCCCACCAGTGCCACCTTTGGTCGGACAGTCTCTCACGAAATGGCCCTGCTGGCCGCAAGCATAACAAGCTGTCGAAGTAGTACGACACTCCCCAAAATGGAATCTACTACAGTGACCACACCGGGGCAAAGGTGGCTTCCCCTGGCTACTATTCTCGGACATCTGTGAACTCAGAGCTCGAGCCCGACCGCTCCCGAATATCCCCGGCGACCAAACCTCCGCCGTAAGGCGGGAAGGAGCATCTTGCAGGCCGAGATGTAGGCCTAGTGTCACGACCCACCGGGCTCGCGAGGTGCCCTACCTGGGCACCCTTACAGGTATACATCAGAGAAAATCAGCGGAACATACAAGAAACTTTAAAAATAAACAACAGAAGTAAAATAACAGGTTAGCCGATAGGGCTACCTTCCTAGACATAATATATACAACCGAAGTAGTTGCCTCATTTCCTTTACAAACTGACCCACAATATGTGACTACAGACCTCTAAGAGTTTTTAACATAACAATCAAAGTGGACAGGGGCCCGCCATACCACGAATAATACATGAATTTACCACCTCGTGGAAAACCGTACTGGGATAAGCCTCCGAGCAAATGGAGCTTTTTCCCATAAATCAACCGAGATCCTAAGAGCAAGGATCACCAACCTGGTACCTAAAACTGCGGGCATGAACGCACTTCTGGCGGGGTCAAGAACAAAATGTAATATGGAATGTAACGTCTGATAAACAAATCATAATCGTACAAAAAGAATGACAAGGACAAGTATAAAAGTACATACGGATCCTCAGTGTCATTACCACTTATATGAACTTAATTTCACATCAATATCTTTTCCCATTTTCCATAAAGGTTATAACCACATTCTTACGCACATGATTAGGAAAAATCATTAAGTTCATTTCTATATAACCTACTTATCTTTCATACGTATAATCCGGCCCTTAAAGGAGGGCACATTTACTACCCTACCAACTGGACGCGATTAAGTCACACTAATATCAAACGTAAAAGCGAGACATGTATGATAACTCAATTAACGATAATCGTGCCTTACTAACAATGAGTAAATAGGTATACTTACAATATAAAGTAGGAAAAGCTCACGATCAAAGCAGGACCATCCGCCCGCAGTATCATTAAGAAATCATATTCCCGGGACTATTTCACCCGCATAGATCGCGTGGACCCGCATGAGGCATTCCTCGCATGGGACTATTTCACCCGCATAAGCCCTTACGGACTCGCATGAGGTATTCCTCGCATGGGACTATTTCACCCGCATAAGCCCTTACAGACTCGCACGAGGTATTCCTCGTGATAGGTCGGACCCGCCCGCAGAGACTATTTCACCCGCATAAGCCCTACGGACTCGCGAGGTATTCCTCGCATCGTGGGTAGCAAATCCACGGAAATATGCAATGCCACAAACCCGGAATGACCCAACGAATAATAATATACCACTAGCACAAATCCGGCTAGCACACATATCATAAGCACTACCGGCTTATCATACAATATATAAGCAAGTTAAGAAATCCCCTAACTTCTTACTATTCTTGTTCATATACACTCTCATTTTAGTTTACCTAAGGCACTAACATGTCTTTTTATAAAAATCCGGGAATTTAACCCAAGTACTACAATTAACGGAAGCATACCCGTGGAATCCCACATCACCGTCGGTATGTCCAAGTACTTACAACAAGACAGCCGACCATCCCACCGAGAGTCGCGGCAACGTAATAAAACATAATATTTGCACTCAAAGGCTATCACCAGCACACATAGGCTAATTCTCAATTAACAAGCCAAAGTACTTATCAAGGCACAAATAGAATAATTCTCATTTAACAAGCCAAAGTACTTATCAAGGCACACTTAGACTAATTCTCAATTAATCAAGCCAAAGTACTAATCAAGGCACAAATAAAATAATTCTCATTTAACAAGCCAAAGTACTACGACGCATATCTCTTTCAAAAGACTCCTTTCCAAATAAAACTTCCCCGATACTAACCACCGTAGTATCAAGTCCTATCCACCATTTCATGACAAGTCACAATACCTTTTTAGAAATACAATTACCGGCTTCTAAATCAAGTGACTTCTTTATTAACAACCTTAAGCAATTGGTACCTTTAAAACAATTTGCCCTTCCTTAACACAAGTTAATTCTTTTATTACTTATTAGAGAAAACCATTCTCTTAACCTTCCATAAAAGTCGTTATAACCAACTTCCCATAAAGGCGTTATAACCCTTTATGGTTTAGACCAATACGTTCCTTTTATAACCAAGAGACTTCTACTTTTTGAAACCAAGTATTATATACTTTCAAATCAATTCTCATAACTTTCAAAAAATACAATTAGTCTCTTAACCTTTAGGAAACAAGTGACTCATTTTATTATAAAACCTTAGGCAATTGATGCCTTAAAAACAAGTTGCCTTTTCACTAAAATCAAGTCATTTATCTTTCCATAAATCAAATATAACTAATTTCCCATAAAGCTGTTATATTCACTTTATTCCTTAGCCAAAACAATTTCCTATCCAAGGACTTATACGCTTAACACTAACAAGTATCATATACTTTAAAACTCTTCAAGTCCCTAAACTTTAATACAACATTAGACATCCTTACTACTTTCAAAGAAGTGAGTTAATCTCATAACTCACCCACTTTGGCTATTCATAAAACTAGTAAGAGATATCAAGGTGTCAGACGTCACTGCACTACATCGCAACAAGTCATGCTCAAAGATAGGAAAAGTTCTACATAGAGTAGATCACGCAACTACCTCTTAACTTCTAAGAGTAACAGAAACATGAAATGATACCACGGTATATTCCATACATAGAATCATGCCAAAGGAAGGAAGAGGTTCACATACCTCGATGATTGTCGACAAAGAGTAAAATGCTCCAAAGTACTTCAACCTCGAGCTATTCCATTCTTCAAGTAGGATACGCTATACTTAGTACTTCAACCTATAATGGTCACATACGCCCATTAACCTCTTATTTCAAACGTAGAATATTCTAAGTGCTAAGTCACTAAATTCTACGGAAAATCGGACAAAGACTCTCCTCTGCTTCTACTTACTTTGCCACCTTTTTCAAGGCCGAAATACAATAACCAAACAGCCCCAATTGGCTCACAACAATATAGAAGGTAGTCCAATACAAATGAATAACTAAACAGCCCCAATTGGCTCACAATTTAGAAAGTAGTCCAATACAAATGAATAACAAACTAAAAGTCCAAATTCGCCACCTGAGTTCAACCATGCCAATTCTTATCCAATTTCCATTTCAATCCAAATTGGTAGCATAACATGATATCAAGTCGCATTTGATTATAATAACCATAATCTTAAGTAAGTAACATGCGACGATTTCTAATAAATGACCAATTAGTAATCCAATTTTTCGTGGCTTGCACAACATTTGGATTAAGCTACAAGCAATCCATAATACTTATAAACTTCGACATAACAACTTCATGCTATCAAAATGTAAAGCTAACAACAATATAAATATATAATCTTGTAACACCTTAAAAGACAAGATTATACCTTAACGATCCTTAATCCAATTCCAACCAAGTCGCTTCCTTAGTAGTTTAGAGCCTCTCCAAGACACTTCAATCCGCTTGTTGAGACCCTTAGAACCCTACCAACAACTTTCCTTCAAACTTCCAATCCAAAACCTAGAAAGCCACTAGGTTTTCACTTTGCGACTAATACGAAAACTCTCTTTTTCCGGGATTTTTCTATTGAGATATGCTTACAATACACTTAGGAACCTTGGTTTAAAGTGGGGAGATTATTGGACAACAAACAAATTCTTTTCCTTTTCACTCATGTTGAACCCGAGAGCACTAGCTCTATGTTCATCCAATTTTCTTCAAATTTTGGCTAAGTGTGGACTTGTCTCACTACTAGTAGTAATATATAGGGACATAGAGGGTCAAGATGTGCACAATTGGGTGGCTAGGATGAGGTCTTAATTAAATATCAAGCTTGTGGGTCCTTTGACTTAGTCAAGATTGTCAAGCTTGCAACTTGCAAGACTTGTCTTGCTAACAAAGGTCCAATGACCCTCTTGCCCTTGCTAATTTCGTCCAAGGCATCCTTAAGGGGGGGTGACACGTGTCGCCCTCCCATTCATCACCATACTACGTTTTTCCGAAAATTTCAATATTCCAACAAAACTTTACAAGTCTCACATCTTAACACTTGTGAGTTCTTACGTACGTTCTTACAACATGTCCTGTAATTACGGGGTGTAACATTCTCCCTTAGAAACATTCGCCCTCGAATGTTCTTTTCCGAGTACAACTGATTAACGCGACATAGTCTCCTTATACAACACCCTTCTACAACATATGCCACCCATGGCCACATAACAATATTTATTCTAAGTCACAACCTCGCACTCACGGCCAACTAGCCCATACTTATAATGACCTCAAAGTCTGTCATAATCCTCTCTATTAGGTCTACTAGGGTCTGACGACTGTATCATCACCGGGAAAACCTCATATCCCCGCTCAGCTACCACCCCACACACTCACGGGTGTAGTTACCTCGAAAGGTTCTTATGGATTCAGGCTCTATTCCTTTACACTTGGTTGTTATCTTTCTTACTGGTCGCACTCTTTCCGGACTTCCAACTCACACTAGTATACATTGTTATACCCCGTATTTCCAGAGTATGTACGCAGGGACGTACGTAGGAAATTTCGAACTTCAAGTAGGCTTGGCCGATTTAATTTTGTGCACAACACCCGATTAGAGTCGTTTTAGTAAACGTTTACACTTTTCGTAGGGGAATTTCCGCTATGCCATTTTTATTTTTATGGATTTTTCCGAGAGGCGAAACATTTTGGATCAACAAGAGGCGACACTTGTCACCCTCTCATTGGGACACCACAGGTAAATGTAGTGGCGAAAGTTGGCCATTGTGGTCAAGGGTTGGTAGGATATTTTTGTGTTAGTTGGCTAGTGTGCACTTGGCAAGATCTTGGCCCTACACTTGCATAGCACTTGGCAAGATCTTGGCCATTGTGGCCTTCACTTGACCTATAAATACCCCTTAGTGAAGACTTCTTCATCCAAATATTTGCCTAAGTCTTGAAAGCTCTCCTTCTCCTCCCTTGTGTCGAGTTCGCCCTAAGCCTCCCCACCCTTGGCCGAGAGCCCTCCTCCTTTGAGGTGCTAGCCGTGGGTACCCCTAGCCTTGTTGCTTCGTGATAATACCCCCTTTGTGGTGTAGAAATACTCAAAAGTATTGTTATAATGCCCAAATTACCTTAGCCAGATACCTTGTAGTATTCTAAGGTTATACCTTTACGAAAAGCCCGTAAATACTATTATACTTCCCGTCATCACAAACCGAAACCCTAGGAAAATCTCCATAGTCCGTTGAGTATTGTGTAGAAGTTGGTTAGAACTTCTAAGGGTGGTTTAGAGCTGGTCGAGCGCCTGAGTCGAGCTAAACCTTGCTAAGGATCGACATTAAACTCGGATAATTACGGGCTTATCGAGGTAATTATCTGTCCTCTATTGTAATTGGAAATTACATAATGTTAGAATATATAGTTGAAGTATACTATATATAGTACTGAACTTAATGTTGTGGCAATGTCCTTGACTTAAGCTCAAGAATCGAATCGAATCGTAATTACTTGGGATCAGACATAAGAGATTGTGTAGTTTGACTGCAGTGGTCGCCAATTTTCCCGTAGGATCTTGCATCTAGATTTATTCTACCGAGTAGTCTAGACTTTGATAGACTTGTGTAACTCAGATAGGTTGAATGTTCCGAGTAGCATGTGCTACTTGAGAAGGTGGACCAAAGCTAGCGGTTATACCGTGGAGCGATTTGCTAATAATCGATAATCGTCGCGAGGTATGTGAACCTCTTCCTATCTCTTCTAGCATGATGTGTGTATAACTATGTAGTACGGTAGACGACGTATGTTATTTGAACGTAGTTGTACGCAATGTCTTTTGACTTAAGCCCGAATAATAATAATCTTGAAGTAGTTCAAGAGAATTAAGAACTGCTTTTAAAAGAAGAGTGTACTTGGTTTTAAAAGCTAAGAGTTATACTAGCTTTATGGGAAGTTAGGTATAACGGCTTAAGAAAGATAAAACGAATGATTTTAATTATTATAGAAGTTAAGAGACTTGATCTTGTAAGATAAGAGACTTAACTTAAATAAATTATATGAATTTTGTGTGAAACCTCATTCGTGAGTAATGAGTACTTGATTTTTAAAAGTGATAATGTTTTACTGATTTCGAAATCGTAAATGTGTATCGACAAACCACCGTAAATAATAAAGGAAAATGTATTGAATAATTAAGTATTATTAAAACCAGAGAAACTTCCATCCGCATAGAAACTAAGATGAGACAAAATGATATTTCCTAGATCATGGCTGCTGTAATAAGATTGTTATAAACAAGAATATCCTACTCACATATAAGGCTTATGTTTTCTCCGATTGTTTAAAAGAGAATTATATTCTTAAATGAATAAGACCTTGAACTACGAAACCTTTCTAAAATAAGAAACGTGAACATTTGAAATTAGGCAAACTTGACGCTTGGAAAATAATGTTGTTACTTGATTTTACAAAGGTAAGTGTTTTAGTTTATTTAAAAGACAAATACTCTATTTTATACTACGTGTATCAGGTGACTTATGTGAAAGAAACAGATCTTTTAAAGATTTAATGTGTGAAGTACTTTGGGGTTAGATACCGAACTTGTTAGCATAAAGTACCTTGTGTGAATAACTTGATTGTGTTGGTTTGTGATAGCCTTGTAATACTTTCTTGCCGATTTGATAAGTAAACATGTTAGGATGCTACGTATCTAGTGTGATGTTGTGGTCATTGTCGTTGTGCTTACGTTGTTAAACGTTAAGCCCACGTACTATTATTGTATCACATACCCTTGACTTATTATACCGAGGGCTTGCCACTGACGCGGTCTCTACGCCTATGCGGTCCTCGCGGACTACGCGAGCGCGGTAGCTCCAGATTGATCATTCCGGTGTTTAGCCCGACGCGGGATTCTATGCGTCGCTGGAGACTATGCGGTCTTTGAGACTATGCGGGTCGCGGAGCCTGCGGATACCGTTAAGCCTCGACGCGGGTATACCTCAGCGACCAGGACCTCGCGCGAGGAACCGTACCTCAGACCTCCGCGACATGAGCTGCGAGAGTCCAGAATAGACGCCAAGACGCTGCGATAACGCAGGCGCGTGGACATGTGATACCTGCGGTCAAGACCTCGTGATACGCTTTATGGCATTTGTCGCACCGGGGTATGCCTTAGTGATTTATGCCCCGCGACGGCTTTGCGTGATTTACTTGAGGGCGCGAGTCCTCGACTGACACGATCGCTATCAGAATCGTAGTTTGGTTATCATACACGCCTCGCTTTATAGACTACTATGATTTCATTTACGTGCACAGCCATACTTACTCGCCACCGCCTCTCTGGCCGTTTCACAGGTAGCGTATACCCGGCCGCTGATTCTCGCCTTAGGGTCTCATTTGGCTCAGCTTCTCCGGAGGCTGGCCCTGTATATGGTCAGAGGTGCTATGACGATATACGACGGCCCCGCCCGCTATCATCGTTGTCGTATCATTTCTTAGAGGTCTCAGAGTACCGTTGTGCAAGGTGGCTTGTAAAAGGATTAAATCGCTCATTTGTAAAGAGTTGTTATTTATATATACGCCTCAAGTTTTCTCTCACGCTTTTGTATTTCATTTGTTTCACGATGGTTTTATGTTCCTACGACACTGATGTCAGATTATCACTGGGTGCCCGGGTAAGGCACCCATATGGCCCAGTGTTCGGTCGTGACATACATAACTTCCATATCATGTTGGTTTCCAATCTGAGTCACTCTATAAAACAATATAAGGCCATTTCGCCACGACTGTTCCGCGAACGCTGCCTACGAACCCGCATAACAATTAACTAGCCTGGCCTTGTAACGCCCAACTCGGCTCATCGTGCCTTACCCCGCACCCTAGTGATACAACATCGAGAAAACCAATAAAATAAAACACGAGTCATGAAACAAGAGATATAATAAATAAACAGCAACCAAAACAAGCTTTCAAGATATACATAAAAACCCAACAGCTTATCCTTACAAACCCCGCCACAACAAAGCATGCACTCTAAGATTTACACAACTATGACGGACAGGCTTCGCCATACCCTCAATGTACAAGAACCTACAACTCGTGGAAACATACCAAAGATAAGCCTCAGGAACGAGCTTTCCAACACGAAATGAGATCCTAAGAATGGGATCCACGATCGACGCACTCTACTCGCAGATGAACGCAGCTTCGGGCGAGGTCAAGATAACAGTACCAAGTATGTGAAATCAGAAATATCAGAAATGAAATCATACTAGTCTATAAAGCCGAGACATGTATGATAACCAAACTTACGCTTCACAACATAAAACAAATATGTCAAGTCGTGACTCACGCCTCAAAGTCACCACTAAATATAACTACGGGTCTCACGCCCACAACATCCATCATGTTCGTGATCATGGCCGTGATGCCTCTAATATCAGACGGTAGACATGTCCATGATGCAACACACAAGCGCCGCACGGCCACATGCCCCCGGATATCGTGACGGTAGATACGCCATGTAACTCAATAACAATATACCGGGTGGTCAACCCCGCCGCACGGCCACACGTCCCCGAATATCGTGACGGCAGACACGCCCATGTTGCACAACCATATATCGGTAATCAACCCGCCGCACGGCCGCATGCCTTAATATCGTGACGGTAGACATGTCCATGTGATATCAACAAGACAAGAATCAAAATGGAAACATACCCGGAATTCTCCATCACCGCAAGACGCCCCAAGCAGCTTCAATAAGTCAACCGCCTCTATCGAGAGACGCCAGAATACGTAAATACCACACTTGTACAACAAAGGCTATCATCACAAGCATAGACAAGTTTCACAACAACAAGCATAGGCAAGTTTCACAACAACAAGCATGTGCAGTTTCACAACAACTCAAAGTACTTCCATTTATACCAAAGTCCGGTTTTTAACCCCAAAGTACTACATACGTTAAGTTCTTTAAAAGAGATCCATTACTTCTATAAAAGTCACCCGACACCGTAGTATTAGAATGACCAACCCACATTCCTTTTCAAAATCAAGTAACAAGATTCTTTCCTAAGTTCCAGCTTGCCTAGTTTCAATTACTCAAGCTTCTCATTTTCAAATGGTTTCATAGTTCCCAAACTTAATCACTGATTCCTTTTAGAACAATCGAGTAATATATGTCTCACGCAGAGTAGTTATTCTTTACAACATTCTTATTACAAAGAATCATGATCTAGAAAATGTAATATCATTTTGTCTCATCTTAGTTTCTATGCAGATGAGGTTTCTACCGGTTTTAATACAAATACATCATTATTCAATACATTTTCCTTTATTAACGCCGCAGCTGGTCTGTCGATACACATTCGATTCCCAAATCAAGAAACATTATCCCTTTAAAAACCAAGTACTCATTACTCACTTAATGAGGTTTCACACAAACATCCACATTAAAACAAATAAGTTAAGTCTCTTATCTTATAAGATCAAGTCTCTAACTTCTAACATCAAGAAACCATTTTCACTACATAAGGTCGTTATAACTAACTTCCCATAAAGCTATTATAACACCCTATGTTTTAAACCAACCAAATCACTTAGCACATGACGCTCACCGCATGACATAGTTCACAACAATCATGCTAGAAAAGATAGGAAGAGGTTCACATACCTCGCGACGATTTATCGACAATAAGCAAAATGCTCCAAGTACTACAACCTTGCTAGCCCTTTCCACTCCTCGAATAATACGCTACTCTTAGTACTTTCACCTATAAAGGTCACAAACGCCTATTAACCCCAAAACACAAGTTTCTATCTTTCTATAGAAAATTGGCAAAGACTCTCCCGCAACAGCAGAAACTCTCCTCCTCTATCGAGGCCGCTACCAAGCCAACCAGTGGGGTTTACACGCCTAACCTGACGTGTACAATTCTACACAAGTTCATCGCAATACACCATGTAAATACAATTCAAGATTTTATTCTTCGTGCTTAAGTCAAAAGACATTGCCGAATACTAAGTATAGTTCCATATATAGTATACTTCAACTATATATTCTAACAAACATGTAATTTCCAATTACAATGTAGGACAAGATAATTACCTCGATAAGCCCAAAATTATCCAAGTTATAATGTCGATCTCCGAGCAAGGTTTAGCTCCACTGCGGCGCCCAAACCACCTAAACAACCCTTAGAAGTTCTAACTAACTTCTACTCAAATACTTCAACCAACTACGAAGATTTCCTGTGGTTTTGCCTGAGACTAAAAGGACAAAAGGTAGTATTTTCGACTCTACGAAAGAGGTATCTTGAAATACTACAAGGTACAAGGCTAAGGTATTTTGGGCATTATAACAATACTGGGAGTATTTCTATACCACAACATGGGTATTATACGAAAACAACTAGCAGTGTGGGTACCCCACTACTAGACACCACAAGTGGGAGTGGAGACCTCTCACCAAAGGCCACTGGAGGAGTGGGGAGAGGCTTAGGACGAGAGCCACAAGAGGGAGGGAGGGATTTCAAGACTTGGAAACATTTGTGGACGAATGAAGTCTTCACAGCGTGTGGGTATTTATAGCAAACCAAAGTGCCAACCAATGGCCAAGATCTAGCCAAGTGCAAGGCAAGCGCAAGTGCCAAGATCAAGCCAAGTGCACCCTAACCCTACTCCACAAAACACTCCACAAACAAGCCACAAAGCAAGGCACAAAAGAGGAGCCAATCGGCCAGTGCCCTCGACGCCAAATCGCCCAAGCCAAACCATTTGCTTTCAATGCAGGTGACACACGCCACCCTCCCGCTGGTCCGCATCGTTTCGCCACCCGAAAAATCCGCAAAATTATAAATGACATAGCCGAATTTTCTACGAAAGCCAGGAAACGCTTCACGTAAAACGACTTAATCGCAGCGCGCACAAAGGTAAATTCGCCAAGCGGTGCCACACGGGGTGACACGTGTCGCTTCGATTCGCCTGCATATTTCGCCTTCCAAAATATCCAAAATACCGAAATCTCAAAACAAAGCTGCTCCCACAAAATCAGAATTTCTCCCGTGGCCCCACGTGACCATTTCCAAAATAAAATCTCAAAATTCTAATATAATCTATGAAGTCCAAATACCCAACTGGGAATCCACCCACTAACGAACCTTTTTCTTCACAAATAACCGCAAACTTTTCCGCCAAAACTCACATCTTTCTTTCTATTCAAAATTTCTCGCAGACTTCGCACGCACGCCCTCACATACATACCCCGCAACTACGGGTATAACATTCTCCTCTTCCTTAGAAACATTCGGCCCGAATGTTCCTTCTCAAGTCTAATAACGATAAAGTTCCTCTAACAAGTTGCCAATGCCACACTGCCACTAAATAACATACGCCCTCTTCTTTCCTTACTCGCCGTGCCCTTCTCGAACGCTTGAACTCTCCCAAGACGCACCATACTTCACCATTACTCCGCTCTCAAAATCTCCGAGCCACTACCTCCAAACTTGGTCATCTTACTAACCTCAAACTTCCTTAAGGCCATTCCCGCCTTTACGAACCGCTCGTCGAACGCGCCCACGAACTCATACGATGATCATACAAACTTGGGCCTAGCATCCTCGTGACTTATCACCGCAGGACCACCCAGAACTGACACCCCAAACCGTTACGGGTTGACCCAAATGGTCCTCAACCCGACCCCAATCACGCTAAACTCTTGTTCCCGATCCTAACAATCTTACTAATTCACATCACGAAAGCTACCACTTCCATCTCACACTACCCACTGACTTGTCACACAAATAAATCCCACGATACTACTACTGATAAGGGTCAAAATAAATCTTTAACTCAAGACGACCTTACCCCTAAGGTCTCGGGCCGTGACATAGTCTAAGGTTCACACTTACCATGCCCCCATACGTATCCTCCCAACTAAGCATGTTTTCTAACTCATAATTAACACAACGCTATTCGTATATAGCACATAATAATGAGACCATCATAACAAGCATACCAAACTCTAGAGGTTAAGGATATATCAAACTAGGCGTTCAAGGACCGCTAAAATCGAACTTCCACCGCACTTCTACCGTGGCCCGCAATCGCTTCTAGTAGTTCGGGTTCCTACCGCCACCGCCTCGGGATCCGCCATATGGCCCGTTGGCCGCAAGAGTAACAAGCTCCTCGTACTACGACATTCCCAAATGCGGTCTACCACATCGACCACACCGAGGTAGGGTGATCGATCCGCCAACACCCCTACTCTCGAACATTCAAACCCGGGAGCCCGACCGCCTCCCGAATATCCTGCGGTCCCGGTCGCGGAGGACCACTGCAATGGCGGAGGTACATAACTAGTCCGGCCGAGGCGTCCGCCGAAAGTCGCCAAAATATCCGCCGCTCGCCTTCTTCTCAAAAGCCGTCCACCAGCCGACCGCGCCTCGCACTTCTGCATACGAGCTCAACGCTGGCAACGCCCATGCCCGCCAAGAGAAACACCAACAACTCTCTCGCTAGGTAATCATCGAGCCCGCGACGTAGCGATGCACTTATCTTCCATATTCGCAACTAGTGCAGTGGACATATCGAGCCAAAGAATCGAACTCGACATTGTACTTCCGACAACGCGCCTCTCGTCTTCAAGAATAAAATTTGTCGCCTGCGTTCTCATCCATGAGGCAAGAAGCGCGAGAAAAGCCCTCAAAACTCATCCCATACCACGAGCGCATGCTTCCCGAAAGCTCCCACGATCAAACCAATCGATCGCAGATCACGCACCTGATGCGAACCAAGGTCACGCACTCGGCCTCCAAGCTCGATCACTCACGATCCGTCAGAATCGCCGGATGAACTCTCGCGATCATCCTCGTGCCTCGACCCATAAAACTCAAGTACTAACTCAGAAGTCCCGTAGTTTCAAACTATTCGCCGGGATGAACCATCGTGCATCGAATCGAATCGCTGTGATTCAAATTTATCCTCATATTCGCTATGACTCGCCAAAGAATCGGGCCATCTCTTGTAACCCATCTCTCTCGCCTGCATCGCGGATCGAGGCTCGTGTATCGCGGTCTCAGCAGCCTATCGCCGCGCTTCTAACCTCTCTGGCCGGGCGGCGCTACAAAACCCGGGCTGCTCAAGCACAACTCGTAATCGCCTGGCTCGCGCTGCACTTCTCAGATCTCACTAGCGCACTCTACGCCTTTGCCTCTCGGGCTCGTTGCTTCGCGAGGCATAATCGTAAAAACGAGATACGCCGAGGGTCCAACTTACAACACGCCTCTAAGGCACGATCTCGTAATGAGAAGAATGGAAACTAATCCTAAATGTCCTATAGCCTCTCGACATAGATGGTGCACAACACACCGATAATCAAGACTCTACTGTACACGGTCAGACACTTTCCGAGGATTAATCGCCTGATACCACTTTTGTAACGCCCGAACTCGGCTCATCGTGCCTTACCCCGCACCCTAGTGATACAACATCGAGAAAACCACGAAAATAAAACACGAGTCATGAAACAAGAGATATAATAAATAAATAAAGCAACCAAAACAATGGCTTTCAAGATATACATAAAACCCGAATAGCTTATCCTTACAAACCCCGCCACAACAAAGGCATGCACTTAAGATTTACAACAACTATGACGGACAGGTCTTCGCCATACCCCGAATGTACAAGAACCTACAACTCAGTGGAAACATACCAAAGATAAGCCTCAAGGAACTGAGCTTTCCAACACACTAAATGAGATCCTAAGAGCTGGGATCCACGATCGACGCACTTCTACTCGCAGATGAACGCAGCTCGGGCGAGGTCAAGATAACAGTACCAAGTATGTGAAATCAGAAAATATCAGAAATGAAATCATACTAGTCTATAAAAGCCGAGACATGTATGATAACCAAACTTACGCCACAACATAAAACAAATATGTCAAGTCGTGACTCACGCCTCAAAGTCACCACTAAATATAACTACGGGTCTCACGCCACAACATCCATCATGTTCGCATCACGGCCGCATGCCCTAATATCAGACGGCAGACATGTCCATGATGCAACACAATAAGCGCCGCATGGCCACATGCCCCGGACATCAGACGGCAGACATGCCCATGTAACTCAATAACAATATATCGCGGTCAACCCCGCCGCACGGGCCACATGTCCCCTAATATCAGACGGCAGGCACGCCCATGTTGCAAGAATAACCATATATCGTAATCAACTCCGCCGCACGGCCGCATGCCCTAATATCAGACGGTAGATACGCCCACGTGATATCAACAACAAGACAAGAATCAAATGGAAACATACCCGTGGAATTTCCATCACCGCCAAAGACGCCCCAAGAAGTTCTCAATAAGTCAACCGCCTCTATCGAGAGACGCCAGAATACGTAAATACCACACTTGTACAACAAAGGCTATCATCACAAGCATAGTAAGTTTCACAACAACAAGCATAGGCAAGTTTCACAACAACAAGCATAGGCAAGTTTCACAACAACTCAAAGTACTTCCATTTATACCAAAGTCCTGTTTTTAACCCCAAAGTACTACATACGTTAAGTTCTTTTAAAAGAGATCCATTACTTCTATAAAAGTCACCCGATACTTCGTAGATTAGAATGACCAACCCACATTCCTTTTCAAAATCAAGTAACAAAGATTCTTTTCCTAAGTTCCGCTTGCCTAGTTTCAATTACTCAAGCTTCTCATTTTCAAATGGTTTCATAGTTCCCAAACTTAATCACTGATTCCTTTTAGAACAATCGAGTAATATATGTCTCACGCGAGAGTAGGTTATTCTTGTTTACAACATTCTTATTACAAAGAAATTATGATCTAGAAAATGTAATATCATTTTGTCTCATCTTAGTTTCTATGCAGATGGAGGTTTCTACCGGTTTTAATACAACACATCATTATTCAATACATTTTCCTTTATTAACGCTGCAAAGGGCCTGCTGATACACATTCGATTCCCAAATCAAGAAACATTATCCCTTTAAAACCAAGTACTCATTACTCACGAATGAGGTTTCACACAAACATCCACATTAAAACAAATAAGTTAAGTCTCTTATCTTATAAGATCAAGTCTCTTAACTTCTAACATCAAGAAACCATTTTCACTTACATAAGGTCGTTATAACTAACTTCCCATAAAGCCATTATAACACCCTATGTTTTAAACCAACCAAATCACTTAGCACATGCACGCCCACCGCACTACATAGTTCACAACAATCATGCTAGAAAAGATAGGAAGAGGTTCACATACCTCGACAATTTATCGACAATAAGCAAAATGCTCCAAGTACTACAACCTTGCTAGCCCTTTCCACTCCTAATGTAATACGCCACTCTTAGTACTTTCACCTATAAAGGTCACAAACGCCTATTAACCCCAAAACACAAGTTTCTATCTTTCTATAGAAAATTGGAAGACTCTCCCCGCAACAAACAGAAACTCCTCCTCTATCGAGGCCGCTACCAAGCCAACCAGTGGGTTTACACGCCTAACCTGACGTGTACAATTCTACACAAGTCTATCGCAATACACCCTATGTAAATACAAATCAGCCAAGATTTTATTCTTCAAAGCTTAAGTCAAAAGACATTGCCGAATACTAAGTATAGTTCCATATATAGTATACTTCAACTATATATTCTAACAAACATGTAATTTCCAATTACAATAGAGGACAAGATAATTACCTCGATAAGCCCAAAATTATCCAAGTTATAATGTCGATCCCGAGCAAGGTTTAGCTCCACCCGGCGCCCAAACCACTCCAAACAACCCTTAGAAGTTCTAACTAACTTCTACTCAAATACTTCAACCAACTACGAAGATTTTTGTGGTTTTGGCTTGAGACTAAAAAGGACAAAAGTGTAGTATTTCCTGACTTCACGAAAGAGGTATCTGGAATACTACAAGTGCACAAGGCTAAGGTATTTTGGGCATTATAACAATACTAGGGAGTATTTCTATACCACAACAAGTGGGTATTATACGAAAACAACTAGCAGTGGTACCCCACTGGCCAGACACCACAAGTGGAGGAGACCTCTCACCAAAGGCCACTAGGGAGAGGGAGGGAGAGGCTTAGGACGAGCCACAAGAGGGAGGAGGGATTTCAAGATTTGGAAACATTTGTGGATGAACGAAGTCTTCACAGCGTGGTATTTATAGCAAAACCAAAGGCCAACCAACGGCCAAGATCTAGCCATGCAAGGCAAGTGTGCGCCAAGATCGCCAAGCGCACCCTAACCCTACTCCACAAAACACTCCACAAAACAAGCCACAAAGCAAGGCACAAAAGAGGAGCCAATCGCCAAGGCCAACCAAGGCCCTCGACGCCAAATCGCCCAAGCCAAACCATTTGTTTAATGCGAGGTGACATACGCCACCTCCCGCTGGTCCGTACGTTTCGCCACCCGAAAAATCCGCAAAAATTATAAATGACATAGCCGAATTTTCTCACGAAAGTCAGGGAAACGCTTCACGTAAAACGACTTAATCCAAAGCGCGCACAAAGGTAATTCCCGCCAAGTGGTGCCACGGGGTGACACGTGTCGCCTCGATTCGCCTAATATTTCATCTTCCAAAATATCCAAAATACCGAAATTCAAAAACAAAGTGTCTCACAAAATCAGAATTTCTCCCGTGGCCCCACGTGACCATTTCCAAAATAAAATCTCAAAATTCTAATATAATCTATGAAGTCCAATACCCAACTGGGAATCCAATTCACTAACGAACCTTTTCTTCACAAATAACCGCAAACTTTTCCGTCAAAACTCACATCTTTCTTTCTATTCAAAATTTCTCGCCGCACTTCGCACGCACGCCCTCACATACATACCCCGCAACTACGTGGTATAACACTTGCACTCGTGACCGTCACGCAGAGGAACTACTACCAACCGATCCCACTCCATTCCGTGCCACGGGAGACCCGTAACACGCCCTCAACCCACTCGCCGCACTTAACTCTTATCCTCGTCCGACTTAAAATATTATCGCCCGAGAAAGCCTTATATACCTAAGGTCCTGCAGTAATCAATATTCTTAGGCTCGCAATTTCCATGCTCCAAGTCTACCTTAATAAATTCCCCAAGAACGGTACAAAACTTCTCATAATTCCATAATCGTGTCGCCGATCACAAAGAACCATTACTTACTCTATACCGACCTCATCCGCATAATTTTCTTAAGCCTACCACGCTTAACTGCTTATACGACATTCGTTAGGTTCCTTAACATGGCTTCTGGCGGTTCACCACCCTATCGCATACCTCATCCTTTCCCAATTATCTCAAATAAAACACAAAACTCGCGAAGATTCATTAACTATTCCATACCTTCCTGATCTAGTTAGTCTTTACCACCCCGTAATCTAAAATCATTCTAGGCAACACGCCCCGACTGTGACATAACTTCAGATAGATGTATATCACAATACCAACTATACTACAATCATTACCAACCCGATACGCAATCCATATAATCCTTCTCGGTCATCGCTTTCTCGTAGTCAGATTCAACATAACTCGTTGTGAGAGACGACTTAACAACACGCCTCTATCGCACGATCTCAGAGTGAGAAAATGGAAACTAATCCTAAATGTCTCAGCAAATCTCCGATTATAGATGTGGTGCACAACACACCGATAATCAAGACTCTACTAGACACGTCAGACATTTTCCGAGGACTAATCGCCTCGATACCACTTTTGTCACGACTCCACTCAAGCTCGCGACGGTGCTCTACTGGCACTTTACAGTGTATACATCAGAGAAAATCAATGAATATACAAGAAACTTTAAAATAAACAATGTAAGTAAAATAACAAAGTTATGACAGAGCTACCTTCCGACATAATATATACAAATCAAGGCCGCTTCCTTTCCTTACAAATCACTCCACAATATGTGACTACTGCACTTCTAAGAGTTTTTAACATAACAACTGTATGGACAGGCTCCACCATACCTTAATAATACATGAATTTACCACCGTGGAAAACTGCATCAAGGGATAAGCTCCGAGCAAATGGAGCTTTTTCCCATAAATCGAACCGAGATCCTAAGAGCAAGTGATCACCAACCCGGGTACCTAAAACTGCGGCATTTAACGCAGCTCCGGCGGGCCGCATAACAAATTTAATATGGAATGTATAACGTGACAAAGAAACAAATCATAATTGTACAAAAGAATGACAAGGACAAGTATAAAGTACATACTGATCCTCGCTGTCATTACCACTTATGAACTTAATTTCACATCAATATCTTTCCCATTTTCCATAAAGGTTATAACCACATTCTTACGCATATGATTAGGAAAATCATTAAGTTCATTTCTATATAACCTACTTATCTTTCATACGATAATCCGCTTCAAAGGAGGGCACATTTACTACCCTACCAACTGCACGCGATTAAGTCACACTAATATCAAGCGGTAAAATCGAGACATGTATGATAACTCAATTAAAGACATCAGGCCTTACTAACAATGAGTAAATAGGGTATACTTACAATATAAAGCAGGAAAAGCTCACGATCAAAGCAGACCATCCGCCCGCAGATCATTAAGCAATCTTATTCTCGGACTATTTCACCCAAGATAGATCGCGTGGACCCGCATGAGGCATTCCTCGACGGGACTATTTCACCCATATAAGCCCTTACGACTCGCATGCAGGTATTCCTCGCACGGGACTATTTCACCCGCATAAGCTCCTTACGCGACTGCAGAGGTATTCTCGCATAGGTCGGACCCGCCTCACGAGACTATTTCACCCGCATAAGCCCTACTTGACTCGCACGAGGTATTCCTCGCATCGCTGGTAGCAAATCCACGGAAATATGCAATGCCACAAACCCGGAACGACTCAACGAATAATATACCACTAGCACAAATCCGCCAGCACACATATCATAAGTACTACCGCTTATCATACAATATATAAGCAAGTTAAGAAATCCCTAACTTCTTACTATTCTTGTTCATATACACTCTCATTTTAGTTTACCTAAGGCACTAACATGTCTTTTTATAAAAATCCGAATTTAACCCAAGTACTACAATTAACTAAGCATACCCGTGAATCCCACATCACCGCTTGTGATGTCCAAGATTTCACAACAAGACACCACTTCCCACGAGAGTCGCAACAACGAATAAAACATAATACTTGCACTCAAAGGCTATCACCAAAGACACATAGGCTAATTCTCAATTAACAAGCCAAAGTACTTATCAAGGCACAAATAGAATAATTTCATTTAACAAGCCAAAGTACTTATCAAGGCACACTTAGACTAATTCTCAATTAATCAAGCCAAAGTACTAATCAAGACACAAATAAAATAATTCTCATTTAACAAGCCAAAGTACTACGACGACATTCTTTCAAAAGACTCCTTCCAAATAAAACTTCCCCGATACTAACCACCGTAGTATCAAGTCCTATCCACCATTTCAAGACAAGTCACAATACCTTTTTAGAAATACAATTATCGGCTTCTAAATCAAGTGACTTCTTTATTAACAACCTTAAGCAATTGGTACCTTAAAACAATTTGCCCTTCCTTAACACAAGTTAATTCTTTTATTACTTATTAGAGAAAACCATTCTCTTAACCTTCCATAAAAGCCGTTATAACCAACTTCCCATAAATGCTATTGTCACGCACCCATTCCGGCCCGGATCGTGCCACCGGCACCCAAGTAGTCATACATCGTAGTAATCGGAAATATAAAGCAAGACATGAAACAGCTTTATAAAATAGACACGCTTAAGTGAGAAAACACGCTTTCTATATATATAAAAACATGGTTTAGCAGCTACATCCGACATGCATAACAGACTGCATGCACTTAAGGAAATATATAACTATATGTGGCCCCGCCATACTCGATCAGATAAAACTATCTACAACAGTGAGATCATACTAAAAGCAGAGCTCTCCAAAGCGATTTGAGCTCCCGACACCAACGCAGATCCTAGAACGTGGATCTAGCACTGCGCTCTTACCACAGATGAACGCAAATTTCAAGCGAGGTCAAGATAACAGTACTAAGCATGTGAAATCAGAAAGTACTTAAATGAAAGCATATCATTTTTAAAACCCATAAATATGTGTGAAACAACTAAGGAAACCGCATATAGTGCCACATCACAAACAAGAGCAACAATAGTAATCAGAATAGTCTTGTCTAGGCCGCGAATGATCAAACAGGCCACTCGCCACATCATCATTCTCGCAAGCCTAACTCGACTCTGAGTCCGCATAGGCCACTCACACGGGCCCGCATGGTATAACCCCGCATCGAGGGTAGCTACTCCTCGCATCGCCCCGACTCGCTGTCCGTGACGGCCACATGTATCGCATGAGGCATAACCCCGCATACTAACCTGAACTCTCAGAGCCCGCATAGGCCCCGGACCCGCATGAGGTATTCTCGAATCACGGTCCTGCATCACGAGTCTACCCCGCACGGAGGGCGCCTAACCTCCAGATCATCTCAAGAGGCGAGTGATAGTACACTAACATAACAAATTATCTTTAAACAACATAAGCACAACAAGGATACTTTCTTATACAAACGCTATAAGATACTAACACACATAAGATCATATCATGTCTACTTATCAAACCATCTTATTATTCTTTCACAATTCAATATAAGTCGTTATAAACACATAGGCAAATCAAGCTTCTTTTATAAATCTTAAGTGGTTATACTTAACTTCCCATAAGGCTAGTATAACTCTTAAGCTTCGCTTAAAACCAATTAGTTCTCTTCATAAAATGATTCAAGATTCTTTGAAATGATTCGTAACGTTATTATTCAGCTTAAGCCAGGCATTGCCGTAAGTGTTATTCAAAGCTTAAGTCAAAGACATTGCCGTAGTTATTATTCGCTAACACACGACGCTTCACCGTACTATATATATTGTAAAATATCACGCTTTAGGAAGAATCACATACCTTCTCAAATAAAACCACCGCCAAGTCAATATGTCGCACAGCAGAGTCACCATAATAGTCACGACATCTATCAAAGACTACTCAAGGTCATTCTAAACAGAGGGTTCACAATTCTACTGAAAGTCAAGACTTCCCTACCCTATGAGCTATATAAGTTCATCAGGAAAACAAATTCATGCAAGTACGCTTGATTATTCTTCTTTAAACCCTTCTACAGAGTAATACTCAATTCTATTCTGTGATATTCTTCTAAGTATTTAATACTTATTCTAATACTACAACAAGTAGTTGTTCTCTTATTCAAAAGAGGGTTAGGATTTCATACCTCAAGAAGCCCAATAATATCCTAGAAAAGTCACCGAGCAAGGTTTAGCTCCAAGAAACCTTGAAGTTCTTCACAACTTCTATTAAGGACCAAGGATATGGGCTAGGTATTTTGGGCATTATAACAATACTAGAAGACAACTTTTCTACCATGAGGTAGTGTTTCTGGCCAGTGTACAGTGGGTATTCGCCAAGGCTTCAAAAGTGGGGTATTCGCCAAGGCTTCAAAGGGGGATGAGGCTTAGGACGATGGCTCACGGGGGAAGGAGAATTTAGACTTGGAAATTTGTGATGAATAAGTCTTCAAAGAGAGGGTATTTATAGCTAAGACACGGCCAACCAACGGCCAAGATCGCTGCGGGCAAGTGAGGCCAAGATTTGCCCAAGTGCCCCTAACCTACTCCTCAAATCACCCACAAACAAAGGTCCATGTTCTAAGCCCCAAAGCCTCACAACCGCCTAAGGCAAAGGCCACTGTCGCCCACTGAGGTGACAAGGTCACCCTCTCGCTGGTCAAAAGGTTCCGCCGCCGAAAATCCGCAAAAATTAGAAATGACATAGCCGAATTTACCTTCATGAGTCGTAAACGCTTCGCCGGAAAAACGATTCTTGTGTGGGATGTGCCCAAAAACGCCCTAGGCCTAAACTTTTAAGGTTACACTTTCAGACGCACGCCTCACGCACATACTCCGTAAATACGGTATAACATTCTCTCCTTAGAAACATTCGCCCCGAATGTTCCTTCCCAAGACTTATCGATAAGGTTCTTCATAACTTAAACAGCAAATGCCACACGCGCCACAAAACAACACTTAGGCATAAACGATAATGAAAATTTACAAGAGGAAAGGAATTACCCGGAGGTGCTGGGAATAAAGTGAGATACTTCGCCTCATGTCCTCCTCGCCTCCCACGCCATCTCCTCCCGAGCTCGCTCGCCACAAGACTTTGACGGAAGCCACGCCCTTCGTCCGCAGACGCTAACTCGACGATCGACATCGCCATGGAATCTCCTCATACGATAACCCCACACCGACATCACAATCGGTGTACCTAGATGGATCCCCGATACATCTCCTCAAAGATAGATACGTGAAAATCGGATGACCGCTTCCGCATCGGACGGCAGATTCAACTCATGTGCAACCTTGCCTACCTCGCGACAACCAAACGCCCAACGTACTGGGCCGAGTTTCTTCTTCCCGAATCGCATCACACCCTTCATGGGCGACACTTTAGAAAACCCAATCATGAACTCGAACTCAAGATGCCGACGACGATGATTCGTATACGATTGCCGACTCGAGTCATTAATAGCCGCCTTGATAAGCTTCACCTTATCCATCGCTCGCGCATCAAACCGTCCTACTAGCCGCACTCTCGCCACATCGAACCAACCTCGAGTGGTAGCTATTATTATACGCGAACTCAACTAGAGGCAAATGATCCTCCCAACTACCATCAAGTCAATAACATGTGCTCGCAAAGATATCTCAAGAGTTCGATAAGGCGCGCTCACCGTCTGCGCTCGTGGATGAAATGCAGACTCGCTCACCGCCCTTAAACTCCTCCGAAGCGACTCCAGTTAGCCGTAAACTGGCTCCTCGTCGATATGATCGGGCAGGATCACGCACCGACGATCTCGATGTAAAGTCCGCATAATCTCACCAAAAGCCGCCCCGACGGAAGAAAGTGGCTGATTTTTGTCACCGTCGACGATAACCCATATAATCATGTTCTCCGAAAGGCGAGGTAATCCGTGATGTAAGTCCACGCTGATTACCTCCCACTTCGTGTCGGATCTCAATCGTCAGAATAAACCACCGTGCCTCGTGCTCTACCTTCACCGCCGACAACATCGCACCGAGCCACGAACTCGCAACGCCTCTCTTCAAGCCATCCCACCAATACACAGATCTAAGGTCGTGGTACATCTTGGTCGACCGACGGATAGAGTAACGCTACCGCAGGCTTCCTCAAGAACTCGCCAAGTCCTCAAACATCCGAACACACACCGCTTCAAACCTTAGCACCCATCGTGCTACTAAAGCGACCCTTGCCCTCACGTAAGAGTCAGATCACGATATCGAATCAAAGCCGATCTCGAATCGCCGCTCTTCACCTCCTCGACGACGGAAGACTCGCAACCTCACTAACTCTAACCCCATCGCTATCGTAATCAATCAAACGACACCGCTCGCTAATCGTGCAAATCACTAACCATGTCCTTCTCTCTAGTCGCACATCCGATAAAGCTTCCATCGACCTACGATCAAGAGCATCCGCCACAACATCGCCTTCCCCGTGGTACAGATATCAACATCGTAATCCTTAAGCAACTCTAACCACCGCCTTCGCCGTAGTTCACCCTCCGTCAAGATATACCGAGGCCTGTGGTCTGTAAAAATATCCACGCACCCCATACAAATAGGCTTCCAGATCTTCAAAGCGCGAATCACACCGCCAACTCCAAATCACGCGGGTAGTTCTCTGTTTCTTCACCGTCGGGACGATATGCTATAACTCGCCATGCCGCATCAACACACATCCCAACCCGATGCCCGACGATCACAATACACAACATAACCATCCGACCTCCGAAGAGTAAGAACGGGCGGCCGCGCCTCTCTTTTCAAAGAATCGAAACCCCGCCACAAGCATCACCATCGAACTCGGCTGCTTCCGAGTTAGCCTAGTCAATGGTGCAGTAGATAGAAGCAAACTTCTCCACGAAACCGATAATAACTCGCAAGGCCCGTAAAATCGCGAACCTCGCTTGAGTAAGAGGTCTCGCCAAGCCCCGATCGCTTCGATTCGCCGATTCCACTGAATGCCATCACCGGCAATATGCCCAAGAAACGCCAATCAAGTCAACCAAAACTCACATTTGGAAAACTTACGCATAACCGCCGGTCTCGAGAATCACAAGACAGCCTCAACGCTCCGCACGCTTCTCGCTTCGAGCGAATAAACCAAGATATCATCAATGAACACTATCACAAACGCGGTTCAAAAATGGTTTGAACACCGTTCATCAAATCCATGAATATCACGAGTATCGTCAACCCAAAAGACATGACTCAACTCATAATGCCCGCATCGTCCTAATGCAAATTGTGGACATCCACCTCTCCGACACGAACTCGATGATAGCCCGATCGCAGTATCAATCTTAGAGAAACATCTCGCGCCGCAATCGGTCGAACAAGTCATCAATCTCGGAAGCGGGGTATTCGTTTAATGGTCACCTTGTTCACCGTCAGAGTCAACACACACGCGCATGGCCCCGCCCTTCTTTTCTTACAACAATACCGCGCTTCTGTGAGAAACACTAGGTCGATAAAACCTTTCTCCAAAGAAATCCTCACCGGTCCTTCAACTCCTCAACTCCGGCAGTGCCATTCTCAGATGGCGGAATGGAAATAGCCAGATCCGCAACACATCTATACAAAACTCGATCTCTCTCGTGAGGATACCCGGAGGTCATCCGAAACACGCCCGAATTCTGATCATCGAATCGATCAAAATCTGGTACCGCAGCCTTAAGATCAAACACCCGAACGAGATGGTAGATATACCCTTCGCACCATCTTCAGCCTGAGGTAGAAATAAATCCTACCTCGCGATACCGTGTTCTCCCACTCAACAACCGGCCTCAGAAACTGGAACTGCATTACTTCTCTTCAGCCTACATTGGCGTAGCAAGAAGCTAGCCAATCCATCCCCATAATCACGCCGGTCAATCATCTCCAACTCTATCAAGTCAGGGTCCGACGATCAGAATGGTCACAGACAAGCTCTATATACCCGCCGAGCTACCACCGAATCACCCATCGCGTAGCTACTCTCGAAGTGGTCTATGGACTCAAGCTCATCCCTATCCTACTAGCAACAAGGGGAGATATATAGGACAGAGTAGAACCCGATTCATCAAAGCATACACATCAAACCTAAACCGATAAGGTACCGTGACGACATCAGCGAGGCCTCCGATCCCGCTTACCGACAAAGCATAAACGCGGCTCGAGGACCGCTAGAATCGGGACCGAGCCACGATCGCCGCGACTGACCCATGAGTACCTTTCTCCGGGTGAGTAATCAGAGGAGATGAAGCCGCAACAACTCGGCGCCGAGCCCTACCACCGCCACGCTTCGGCCTGACGCCTCGCAAATGACCCCGCCGACAATCAGAATAAGATCCAAAATGCACCACACTTCCGAATGGATCTACCGTGACGGCCACACCGGGTGGTCCGGACGCCGCGACTTCGCTACTCGACGCTCAAGCCCTCGCTCCTGGCCCGCCTCAATACTCGGGCCGGCCGGTGACGGCAGAGTGCTCGAGCCGCCGTGGTGCAAATCCAGATCGCCGCCGAGGCCGCCACCACGAGCATTCACCGTAAGACCTCCCCGCCCCGGCCTTCTTCGCCGCTGCTCGCCCACTCGCCGACCTGCTCGCATCCAAGGGCGCAGCTCGACGCGGTAACGTCCATACCCGGCTGAAGAGAAACACCGCACATGACTCGCCATGTAATCATCTAGCCCGACGAGCGGCACCCTATCCTCCATATTCGCTACCAACGCCGGGACATATCGAGCCACGAATCAAACTCGACATTGTACTCTCGACAAAGGCGCCCTCTCTCGCCGCAGAGTAAAATCTATCACCCGCGCCTCTCATCCGCGAGGCATGAGCGAGGAAAGCCTCTCGAGAACTCATCCCGAGACTGGGACGCGGTTTCCCGATAACTCCCATGATCAAACCAATCGATCATGATCACGCACCGACGCGTAACCAAAGGTCACGCACTGCCTCCGAGGCCTCGATCACCTCACGATTCTTCAGAATGACGGATGAACTCCTCGCGATCATCCTCCCGCCACCCGTAAAACTCGCGCTACAACTCAAGAAATCTCGTAGTCTCAAACTATTCGCCTCGCGTATTTCACGCGCGATCGAGCCGAGCCGAATCGAATCGCCGTGATCCAATCTCTCGTGACGCCACAACTTTAGCCAATAGCCGGGTTATCTCTTGTACTCCTAACTCTCCGCCCTGTGCCGCGGGATGCGAGGCGCGGGTACCGTGGTCTGGTTGGGCCGGGCGGCCATAGAACTCGCCGCCTTCGTATAGATCGCCCGAGCCCTCGTGACTGGTGTCTCGCTAGCGCCTCTGGCCGCTTGCCTCTTCCGCCCGGTCGCTTTACGCGAGGCATAATCAGTACAGAAAGGAATACATTGTAGGGTTCCAACCTATAACACGCCTCTAAAGCACGATCTCGAATGAAGAATGGAAACCAATCTAAATATCCTATAGCTCTCTCGACATCGTGGTGCACAACACACCGATAATCAAGCACTTACTTGTATACGGCTCAGACACTTTCCGAGGATTAATCGCTCGATACTACTTTTGTCACACTCATTCCGGCCCGTGATCGTGCCTTACCGGCACCCAAGTAGTCATACATCGTAGTAATCGAAATATAAAGCAAGATATGAAACAGCTTTATAAAATAGACACGCTTTTGAGAAAACATCGCTTTTCGCATATATATAAAAATACGGTTTAGCGCATATCCGATATCGCATAACAGACTCATGCACTTCTAAGGAAATATATAACTATGTATGACAGGTTCCCGCCATACCTCGATCAGATAAAACTATCTACAACAAGGAGATCATACCTAAAAGCAGAGCTCCGAAAGGACGGAGCTCCCGACACCAACGTAGATCCTAGAACGGATCTAGCACCGCTTCTTACTCGCGCAGATGAACGCACTTCCGGCGAGGTCAAGCATAACAGTACAAGTATGTGAAATCAGAAAGTACTTAAATGAAAACATATCATTTTTAAAACCGCTTTACAAATACGTTAAACAACCAAGGAAACCGCATATAGTGCCACATCACAAATAAGAGCAACAATAGGTAATCGAATAGGTCTTGTTCAGGCTGCTAATGATCAAACAGGCTACTACCACATCATCATTCTGCAAGTTTAACTCGACTTAGTCCGCATAGCCACTCACGGGCCCGCATGAGGTATAACCCCGCACGAGGGTAGCTACTCTAAGATCGCCCCGACTCGCTGTCTGCATGGCCACATAGACCGCATGAGGCATAACCCCGCATACTAACTCGAACTCTCGTAGAGTTCGATAGGCCCTCGACCCGCATGAGGTATTCTCGACCACAACCTGCATCACCGTAGTCTACCCCGCACGGAGGCGCTTTAACCTCCTAGATCATCTCAAGAGGCGAGTGATAGTACACTAACATAACAAATTATCTTTAAACAACATAAGCACAACAAGTGACACTTTTATACAAACGTTATAAAGATACTAACACACATAAGATCATATCACGCCTACTTATCAAACCATCTTATTATTCTTTCACAATTCAATATAAGTCTGCTATAAACACATAGGCAAACTGTTTCTTTTATAAATCTTAAGTTGGTTATACTTAACTTCCCATAAGGCTAGTATAACTCTTAAGTTTCTTAAAACCACCAGTTCTCTCTCTAAAATGATTCAAGATTCTTTCAAACGCTTTCTAACGTTATTATTCAAAGCTTACGCAGGCATTGCACGTAAGTGTTATTCAAAGCTTAAGTCAAAGACATTGCCGAGTTATTATTCGCTAACACATGTACGCCTACCGCATCATATATATTGTAAAAATATCATGTTTTAGGAAGAATCACATACCTTCTCAAATAAACCACCGCCAAGTCAATATGTCACAGAGTCACCATAATAGTCTCGCATCTATCAAAAGACTACTCAAGGTCATTCTAAACATTGAGGTTCACAATTCTACGGAAAGTTGGCAGCACTTCCCATCTGTACCCGAGCTATATAAGTTCATCAGAAAACACCCATGCAAGTACGCTTGATTATTCTTCTTTAAACCCTTCTACCGTAGTAATAAATAATTTATTCTGATATTCTTCTAAGTATTTAATACTTATTCTAATACTACAACAGTAAGTGTTCTCTTATTCAAAAGAGGGTTAGATTTGTTACCTTGCAGAAAGCCCAATAATATCCTAGAAAAGTCGCATCGAGCAAGGTTTAGCCCAAGAAACCTGGGTTTTTCACAACTGCATTAAGGACCATGGATACTGGCTAGGTATTTGGGCATTATAACAATACTAGAAGACAACTTTTCTACCAAGGAGTGGGTAGTGTTCGCCAGGCTGTGTGGGGGTATTCGCCAAGGCTAAAAGTGTGGTATTCGGCCAAGGCTTCAAAAAGTGGGGGGATGAGGAGAGGACGATGGCTCATGGGGGAAGGAGAATTTAGACTTGAAATTTATGATGAATAAGTCTTCAAAGAGAGGGTATTTATAGGCTAAGACATGGCCAACCAACGGCCAAGATCGCTGTCGGGCAAGGCTTGAGGCCAAGATTTGCCCAAGTGCCCCTAACCTACTCCTCAAATCACTCCACAAACAAAGGTCCATGTTCTAAGCCCAGTGCCTCACAACCGCCAAGGCAAAGGCCACTTGGTCATCCACCGAGTGGTGACAAGTGTCACCCTCTCGCTGTCAAAAAAGGGTTCCGCTCTAAAAATCCGCAAAATTAGAAATGACATAGCCGAATTACCCTTCATGAAGTCGTAAAACGCTGAAAAAACGATTCCTCGTGTGTCAGGCTCAAAACGCCCTAGGCCTAAACTTAAGGTTACACTTTTACGTACGCCTCACGCATATACCCGCAAATACGGTATAATAGCTTATAACCCCTTGTGGTTTAGACTAACATGCCTTTTTATAACCAAGAGATTTCTACTTTTGAAACTGGGCATTATATACTTTCAAATCAATTCTCATAACTTTCAAAATACAATTAGTCTCTTAACCTTTAGGAAACAAGTGACTCATTTTATTATAAAAACCTTAGGCAATCACGCCTTAAAAACAAGTTGCCTTTCACTTAAAATCAAGTCATTTATCTTTCCATAAAGCAAATATAACTAACTTCCCATAAAGCCGTTAAATTCACTTTATTCCTTAGCTAAAAATAATTTCCTATCCAAGGATTATACGCTTAACACCTGAACAAGTATCATATACTTTAAAACTCTTCAAGTCCCTAAACTTTAATATTAACATTAGACATCCTTACTACTTTCAAAGTGAGTTAATCTCATAACTCACCCAATGGCATATTCATAAAACTAGTAAGAGATATCAAGTGTCAGACGCCCACCGCACTACATACGTGCAACATGTCATGCTCAAAGATAGGAAAAGTTCTACAGAGTAGATCACGCAACTACCTCTTAACTTCTAAGAGTAACAGAAACATGAAATGATACCACAGTATATTCCATACATAATCATGCCAATGTAAGAAGAGGTTCACATACCTACGATTGTCGACAAGTAGTAAAATGCTCCAAAGTACTTCAACCTCGAGCTATTCCATTCTTCAAGTAGATACGCTATACTTAGTACTTCAACCTATAATGGTCACATATCACCCATTAACCTCTTATTTCAAACGAGAATATTCTAAGTGCAAGTCACTAAATTCTACGGAAAATCGACAAAGACCTCCTCCTGCTTCTACTCTACTTTGCCACCTTTTCAAGGCCTAAATACAATAACCAAACAGCCCCAATTGGCTCACAACATGTATGTAGTCCAATACAAATGAATAACTAAACACCCAATTGGCTCACAATTTAGTAAAGTAGTCCAATACAAACGAATAACAAACTAAAAGTCCAAATTCGCCACCTTGAGTTCAATCCATACCAATTCTTATCCAATTTCCATTTCAATCCAAATTGGTAAGATAACATGATATCAAGTCCATTTGATTATAATAACTATAAACTTAAGTAAGTAAATACGCGACGATTTCTAATAAACGCACCAATTAGTAATCCAATTTTCGTTGGCTTGCACAACATTTCCTGATTAAGCTACAAGCAATCCATAATACTTATAAACTTCAACATACCAACTTCATGCTATCAATATGTAAAGCCTAACAACAACAATATAAATATATAATTCAGAACACCTTAAAAGACAAGATTATACCTTAACCATCCTTAATCCAATTCCAACCAAGTCGCCCTTAGTAGTTTAGAGCCTTCCAAGACACTTCAATCCATTACAGACCCTTAGAACCCTACCAACAACTTTCCTTCAAATCTTCCAATCCAAAACCTAGAAAGCCACTAGGGTTTTCACTTATGACTAATACAAAACTCTCTCTTTTTCCGGATTTTTCTATTGAGATATGCTTACAATACACTTAGGAAACCTTTGGTTTAAAGTGGGGAGATTATTGACAACAAACAAATTCTTTCCTTTTCACTCATGTTGAACCTTAAGAGCACTAAATCTATGTTCATCCAATTTTCTTCAAATTTTGGCTAAGTGGACTTGTCTCACTACTAGTAGTACATATAGGACATGCAGGTCAAGACGGCACAATCGTGGCTGTGATGAGGTCTTAATTAAATATCAAGTTCTCATGTCCTTTGACTTAGTCAAGATTGTCGCTTGCAACTTGCAAGACTTGTCTCGCAACAAAGGTCCAATGACCCTCTTGCCCTTGCAATTTCGGCCCAAGGCATCCTAAAGGGGTGACACGTGTCGCCTCCCATTCATCACCATACCACGCTTTTTCCGAAAATTTCAATATTCCAACAAAACTTTACAAGTCTCACATCTTAACACTTGTGAGTTCTTACGCACGCTCTACAACATGTCCTAATTACTGGTGTAACAATCAGTCTGTCAAGGTTGTCCGCCAAAGTTACCCCGAACCTCGCTGCCCCGCCTTCGGCCGGCCTCGAGTCTAGTCACTTCTCTCTCTCGCCTCGATCCTCGTGCATAAGCTCGATCTCCGCAATATCCATACCGTCATGGCTACCCTGTGCATGCAGAATCATACGACGGTCCACTTCATCACATAGCGAATCGCCCGCCATATCCCACACAATAGCTGTGCGACACTGACAACGAGTCAAACCTGTGTCAGATTCCACGGTCCTCCCATTCTCGCTCAATGATGTTAATCTATCAACACAGTTTCTCATTTTAGAGGCAAAGTGATCAAGAAAGGCCTCGTGGAACTCATCCCAAATCACGGACGAGCACCTACACCTCTCGACAGCCCTAAGACTCAAAACTACTCAACGAATATCGCCAGTGCAGAAGCCTAACACAATCACTGTGATCCGAGGCCCTAAGCACCGTGATAGTCCAGAGTTGCTGAACGAATCTTCGAGGATCTTCCTCGATCTCAACTACAAAACTCGTGGACTACAACCCAAAAATCCCAATCCTCTAATCGCTCGCCAGGGTTAGCTACCTCGCCGCTTGCCGCCTACCACTTCATGCTAGTCAATAGTCCGACCGTTTCCATAATTCTAAATCGCTCGGCCGCGAATCGAGGCTCGCATCGAATCTTCGAGCTACCGCCGCCTTTCTATACCGCGGCGTAAGCTGAACTCGCTGATCCGCCTACTACCCGCATAGTTTCAGCCCGAGTCCTCGTAACTCTTCAGATCACTAAGAGCCTCTCGTCACGCTTTGCCCTTCTCCTCGTAGTCGCCACGAATTCGCCTGCTCGTGGATCGTGCCTTACCCGCACCTGGTCATACATCGAGAAAATCAGCTAATATAAAAACAAGACATGAAACAAATTGTAAAATAAGACACGCTTTTATCTCGAGAAAATGTCGCTTTTCACATATATATATAAACTAAATCCGCAGCTTACATCCCAACTGATAATAGACTGCACTCTAAGAAGATAAACAACTACGCGACAGGCTTCCCGCCATACCCCGAATGTACATAACTATCTACAACAACAGGAGATCATACCTAAAATTCGAGCTCCTATAAGACGGAGCTCGACACCAAAGCAAAAGATCCTAAGGATGCGGATCTAGCACTCGCTTCCTTACTCGCAGACGTAACGCACTTCGGGCGAGGTCGCATAACAGTACTGGCATGTAAAATCAGAAAGTACTTAAATGAAATCATATCATTTAAAACCAATTTACAAATACGCATCTAAAACAACCAATGTAACCGCACATAGTGCTACATCATAAACAAGAAACAACAGTAAATCAGAACAGTCTTTTCTAGGTCATTAATGATCAAGCAGGCCAATCGCCCATAGTATCACATGCATGCCTAATCCTCGACTCCAGAGGTCCGCATAGCCACCCAGGCCCGCATGCAGGTATTCTCGCATCGGCGGTAGCTACTCCAAGATCGCCCCGACTCGTGAGTCCGCATGGCCACATGCACCGCATGCACCATAAAGGCCGCACACTAACCGAACTCGTAGTTCCGCATGTGTCCCCTCGACCCGCATGCAGGTATTTCCCGAATCACGTCCTGCATCACCGAGTCTACCCCAGATCGGAGGGCAATTTTAACCTACGACATCATGTCAAGAGGAGTGATATAATACTAATATAACAAATTATCGTTAAACAACATAAGCACAAAAGTTAATACCTCTTATACAAACGCTATAAGACACTAACACACATAGCATCATAATATGTCTACCATCAAACCATCTTATCATACTTCTCTAAATCAACACAAGTCTTCATAAACACATAAGTAAACTGCCTTTTCTTTCTTAAGTCGTTATACCTAACTTTCCATAAAGATAGTATAACTTTAAGCTTTTGTTTTAAAACAAATATTCTTCTTCTTTCAAAATGATTTATAATTCTTTTGAAAGACTTCAAGATTCTTATTATTCGTGCTTAAGTCAAAAGACATTGCGAAACTACGTCGCTTAACACACGACGCTTTCACTGCACTATATATATATTTTAAAAATATCATGCTTAAGAGTATAGGAAGAATCACATACCTTCTCGGTGAAATCCACCGCCAAGTCCAATATGTCGCAACAGAGTATCGACTCATATTAGTCAAATACGTCATCAACGCTCTAGACTTCTCTCAGAGAAAGTTCTAAGCAGAGGGTTCTTAATTTACTGAAATCGGCAAAGACTTCCCACCCGATAAGCTATACAAGTTCATCAGAACATGCCTCCATGTAAGTACAACAATCTTCTTTAAATCTTCCATGTGATTATAGTTCAATTCTCTCTCTGAATACCCTTCTATGTAATTACAAGCTAATTCTCTCTTTAATATCCTTCTATGTATTTTTTACTTATTTCTATACATCTACAGATGTATTCCAATTACAATAAGGATAAGATTATTTACCTCGATAAGCTCAATATTATCCAAGATATAAGTCGATCCTGAGCGAGGTTTAGCTCCTAATGTACGCCTAATCTGCTCCAAGAAAACCCTAGTTTCTACACAACTTCTACTTTCTACTTCAACCAACTATGAAGTTTCTCTTAGGTTTCGCTTAGTGACTATAGGAATACAAGTGTAGTATTTTCTGACTCACGATAGAGGTAACTTTGGAAATACTAAAGGATATACTACCAGGTATCTGAGGATAATAACAATACTTGGAGAGCATTTCTACCAAGAGGTACTTTGGCCGAGACTACAAGGAAAGTGCTTTTTTATGGAGGCTCTCGCTACTAGCCTTCAATTGTGGGGGAATGAGGTTGGACGAAAGCTCTAGAGAGTAAGTGAGATTTCAAGACTTGAAAGAATGATTTGTTACACCGTGAATTACAGTGACATGTTTTAAGAACGCATTTAAGAACTCACAAGCGTTAAGATTGAGACTTGTAAAAATTTATCTAATTATGAAATTTTTCTGAAACGATTATTGTGTCGAACGAGGGCGACACGTGTCACCCCCTTATTGATGCCTTGGTCGATTTAGGCATGGCCAAAATGGTCATTTACTATAAGTCTGATGACTCAAAGTCTTGCAAGTGTAGCTGAGAAGTTTGACTAAGTCATATGGTCAATTAGTCTGATATTTTGTAAGACTACATCCAAGCCTCACATTTGTTTTTATCTTGACCATCCATTGCACTATATAATACTAGTAGTGCTAGTGCGAGCTTAACACTTAGAAAATTTCTCAAAATTTTAAAGAACTCATCGGAGAGGTCTCGTTCACCTAAAGAAAGAAGAAAATTGTGTTTCTTGTCCATTTGATTCACACTTTAACTATGAAATCCAAGGTTCTTAGGTGTATTGTAAACACATCTCAATAGAAAAGTCTTGGAAAAGAGAGTTTACTTGTTAGTCAGAAAACGAAAAACCTAGTTGTCTTTCTAGGTTTTGTTCGAGATTCAAGGATAATTGTTGGTGTCGTTTATGGTCTCAACATGTCACGCACCCATTCGGCCCGTGGATCGTGCCTTAACGGCACCCAAGAGTCATACATCGAGTAATCACGAAATATAAAACAAGACATGAAACAGCTTTATAAAATAAGACATGCTTATGCTGGAAAACACGCTTTCTAAGATATATATAAAAACATGGTTTTAAGAAGCTATATCCGATATCAGCATAACATGACTACATGCACTTCTAAGGAAATATATAACTATACGTGACAGGTTCCGCCATACCTCGATCAGACAAAACTATCTACAACAGGAGATCATACCTAAAAGTAGAGTCTCCGAAAAGACGAGCTCCCGACACCAACGTAGATCCTAAGAACGTGGATCTAGCACTGCTCTTACCGCAGATTTAACGCACTTCAAGGAGGTCAAGATAACAGTACTAAGTATATGAAATCAGAAAATACTTAAATGAAAACATATCATTTTTAAAATCGCTATAAAGATGTATGAAACAATCATGGGATCGCATATACACATCATAAACAAGAGCAACAATAGGTAAATCAGAATGTCTTTTCTAGGTCGCGAATGATCAAGCAGGCCAATTGCCCGTAGATCACCATGCAAGCCTAACTCGACTTCGTAGTCCGTGATAGGCCACTCACATAGGCCCGCATAGGTACATAACCCCGCATCGAGGGTAGCTACTCCTAAGATCGCCCCGACTCAGAGTCCGCACGGCCACATAGACCGCATGAGGTATAACCCCGCATCACTAACTCGAACTCCCGTGAGTTCGCATAGGTCCTCGACCCGCATGAGGTATTCTCGAATCACGGTCCTGCATCACCGAGTCTACCCCGCACGGAGGGCCTTTAACCCCTGAATATGTCAAGAGGTGAGGATAGTACACTAACATAACAACTTATCTTTAAACAACATAAGCACAACAAGAATACTCTCTTATACAAACGTTATAAAGACACTAACACACATAGCATCATATCATGTTTACTTATCAAACCATCTTATTATTCTTTTCACAATTCAATATAAGTCTCGTTATAAACACATAGGCAAACTGCTTTCTTTTATCATTCTTAAGTGGTTATACTTAACTTCCCATAAAGCCAGTATAACTCTTAAGCTTCGCTTTAAAACCAATTAGTTCTCTTCATAAAATGATTCAAGATTCTTTGAAATGCTTTCATTTCTTTATTATTCAAAGCTTTGGTTTATTCAAAGCGCAGGCATTGCCGTAAGTATTATTCAAAGCTTAAGTCAAAGATATTGCCAGAAGTTATTATTCGCTTAACACACGTACGCCTACCGCACTATATATATATTGTAAAATATCATGCTTTAGAAGAATCACATACCTTCTCAAATAAAACCACCGCTAAGTCAATATGTCACACAGAGAGTCACCTATAATAGTCGCTGCATCTATCAAAGACTACTCAAGGTCATTCTAAACAGAGGGTTCACAATTTATTGAAAGTCAAAAGACTTCCTACTCCATGAGCTATATAAGTTCATCAGGAAAACAATCCTATATAAAGATAGTTCAATTATTCTTCTTTAAACCCTTCTACTATGATAATACCAATTTATTCGCAATATTCTTCTAAGTATTTATACTTATTCTTATACTACTACAGAAGTATTCTCTAATTCAAAAGAGGGTTAGGATTAGTTACCCTGTAAGCCCAATAATATCCTAGATAAAGTCGCTACCGAGCAAGGTTTTGCTCCTAAGTCAGATGCTCCAAGAAACCTTAGAAGTTCTTCACAACTTCTACTAAGTACTAAGGATTTGGGCTAGGTACTTGGGCATTATAACAATACAAGAAGGCAACTTTTCTACCAAGTGGGGTAGGTTTTGGCCAGCAGTGGCCTCGCCAAACTACTTAGGCTAGAGGGGGTATTCGCCAAGTGGCCTTCACAAGGGAGGGGAGGTGTTTGGACAAAAAGGCTACAAAGGGAGAGGAGAGGATTTTCAAGACTTGAAAGGAATTTGTGGATGAAGAACTCTTCATCTTAAGCGGGGTATTTATAGGTCAAGATACGCCAACCAACGGCCAAGATGAAGACAAGTGCAAGGCAAGTGTAGGTGAGGATTTACTACACACAAATATCCTACCAACTCGACTTGTGCCAAGGCACAAAAACGTACAAGCTTCTCCAATCCCAACGGACGATCTAAGTCCACCAATCGGAGGTGCCAGCCGCCTCCCGCTGGTCCAAAATGTTTCGCCTCTAAAAATCCGCAAAATTAGAAATGGCATAGCCGAATTTACCTTACGAAAGCCGTGGAAACGCTTTCGCCGAAAAACGATTCTTTTAGCGAGTTGTGCACAAATAAAAACGCCCAAGGCTTATCTTTAAGGCTAGACTTTTGACGTATTCTCACGCATATACTGGAAATACGGTATAACATTCTCCCTTAGAAACATTCGTCCCAACGTTCCTTCCCAAGACGCTTAACGATAAGATTCTTCATAACTTAAACAGCTTGCAAATGCCACACACGGCCACGTAACAACACTTAGGCGTAAACGATAACTAAAATTTACAAGTAGGAAAGTGAATTACCGAGGCGGGGAATAGCGAGGATACTTCGCCTCATGTCCTCTCGCTTCCCACGCCATCTCTCCCGAGCTCGCTCGCCACAAGACTTCGACGGCCACGCCTCGTCCGCAGACGCCTAACTCCGACGATCGACTATCGCTTACGGAATCTCTCATACGATAACCCTCACACCGACATCGCTAATCGGTGTACTTAGATGGATCCTCGATACATCTCCTCAAAGATAGATACGTGAAAACCGGATGATCGCTTCCGACGGACGGCAGATCCAACTCATAGGCAACCTGCTTACCTCGCGACAACTAAACGCCCAACGTACTCCGAAGTTTCTTCTTCAATCTCATCACACCTTCACGGTGACACTTTAGGAAAACTCAATCATGAACTCGAACTCAAGATGCCGACGACGATGATCTCAGATACGATTGGCCGACTCGAGCCGCCAATAGCCGCCTCTGATAAGCTTCACCTTATCCATCGCCTCACGCACCAACCGGGTCCCACTAGCCGCACTCGCCACATCGAACCAACCTATAGGCGACCGCACTTCCTCCCATACAAGGCCTCATAAGGCGCCATTCAATACCGGAGTGGTAGCATTATTGTACGCGAACTCAACTAGAGGCAAATGATCCTCCCAACTACTCGGTCGATAATACAAAGCTCGCAGATATCCTCGCGGTCCGATAGTGCGCCGCCCGTCCGTCTCGTCGTGGATGGAATGCAGATTGTCAGCTCACCGCGCCCCTAAACCTCTCGAAAGACTCCGTTAGCCGAACCGGCTCTCCGTTCGATATGATCGAAATAGGACTCCATGCATCGACGATCTCTGATGTAAAGTCCGCATAATCTCACCAAAAGTCGCCTCCGACGGAAGAAAGTGGGCTGATTTCACACCACGATTTATAACCCATATAGAATCACGCTCTCCGAGCGAGGTAATCCCGCGATGGTCCATGTTGATCACCTCCCACTTCCGTGTCGGGATTCTATCGCCGCAACAAACCACCGTGCCTCTCGTGCTCTACCTTCACCGCCGACAACACGGCACCGAGCTACGAACTCGCAACGCCCTCTTCAAGCCATCCCACCAATACACAGATTAAGCGTCGTGGTACATCTTGGTCGACTCGACGGATAGAGTAACGCTACCGCAGGTGCTTCCCCAAGAACTCGCCGCCAAGTCCTCAAACATCCGAACACACACCGCTTCAAACCTTAGCACCCCATCAAAGCTACTAAAAGCGACCCTTGCCTCACGTAAGAGTCAGACACGATATCAATCAAAGCCGGATCTCGAATCGCTTCTTCACCTCCTCGACGATGGAAGACTCGCAACCTCGCTAACTCTAACCCCACCGCTATCGTAATCAATCAAACGGATACCAAGGCTCGCTAATCGATGCAAATCACTAACCATGTCCTCCTCTCTAGTCGCACATCCGATAGGTTCCCATCGACCTACGACTAAGAGCATTCGCCACAACATCGCCTTCCCCGTGGTACAGATATCAACATCGTAATCCTTAAGCAACTCTAACCACCGCCTCGCCGTAGTTCACCCTCCGTCAAGATATACCGAGGCTCTGTGGTCTCAGAAAATATCCACGTGAACCCCATACAAATAAGGTTTCCAGATCTTCAAAGCGTGAATCACAACCGCCAACTCCAAATCACGCGGGTAGTTCTCTCGTGTTTCTTCACCGGATGATATGCTATAACCCCGCCATGCCGTGATCAACACACATCCCAACCCGGCGCTCGACGATCACAATACACGATATAACCATCCGACCTCCGGAAGAGTAAGAACGGGCGGCCGCACCTTCTCTTCAAGAATCGAAACCCCGCCACAAGCATCACCATCAAACTTGGTCGCTCGAAGCCACTTAGTCAATGGTGCAGATAGAAGCAAACTTCTTCACGAACCGATAATATCCTCGCAAGGCCCGTAAAATCGCGAACCTCTTGAGTAAGTTCAGGCTAAGTCCCGATCGCGATCTTCGCCAGATTCACTGAACGCCATCACTTCATAATATGCCCAAGAAACGCCACCAAGTCAACCAAAACTCACATTTGGAAAACTTGGCGCATAAATCGCTGGTCTCGAGAATCGCAAGATAAGCCTCGTTGCTCGCATGCCTCGCTTCCGAGCGAATAAACCAAGATATCATCAATGAACACTATCACAAACGGTTCAAAATGGTTTGAACACTTGCTTCATCAAATCCATGAATACCGCCGAGCATCGTCAACCCAAAAGACATGATCAACTCATAATGCTCATATCGTCCGAACGCAAATTCGTGGACATCCACCTCACTCGCACTGATGATAGCCCGATCGCAGATCAATCTGAGAAACATCTCGCACTCGCAAATCGTCGAACAAATCATCAATCCCGGAAGCGGTATTCGTTTAATGGTCACCTTGTTCACCGCTCAGAATCAACACACATGCGCAGCTGGCCCCGCCCTTCTTCACGAACAATACCGGCCCCTCGTGAGAAACACTAGGCCCGATGGCCCTTCTCCAAAGAAATCCTGTTGATCCTTCAACTCTCTCAACTCGGCAAAGCCATTCGTATGGCGGAATGGAAATAGGCCGAGTGTCCGCAATATGTCAATACAAACTCAATCTCCTCTCGTGAGGATACCCGGAGGTCGCCTGAAACACGCTGGGAACTCTCTCACCACCGGAATCGACGGAAAATCGTACCGCAGCCGTCAAAGATCAAACACCCGAACGACGGTAGATATACTCCTTCGCACCATCTTCCTAGCCTTGAGGTAGAAATAAACCTACCCTCGCGATACTGCTTCTCCCACTCAACAACCAGCCTCAGAAACCGAACTGCATTACTCTCTCTTCAGCCTACATTGGCATAGCAAGAAGCTAGCCAATCCATCCCCATGATCACGCCGGTCAATCATCTCCAACTCTATCAAGTCGGCCAGTGGTCCGACGATCAGAACGGTCACAGACAAGCTCTATATACCCGCCGAGCTACCACCGAATCACCATCGCGTAGCTACCTCGAAGTGGTCATGGACTCGTGCTCATCCCTATCCTACTAGCAACAAGCGGAGATATATAGATGAGTAGAACCCGATCTATCAAAGCATACACATCAAACCTGAATCGAGCAAGGTACCGTGACGACATCGCGAGGCCTCCCGATCCCGCTTCTACCGACAGCATAAATGCGCTTCAGGACCGCTAGAATCGACCCGCGCCACGACTTCGCCACACTGGCCGTCCACGAGTACCTTGCCTCCGTGGCAGTAAATCGCCGGATGAAGAAGACCGGCGAAGAACTCGTAGGGTCGATTTACCATCAAGATCGCCTCGCCTGACAGCCGTGATAGTGACTCGCCGCTACAATCGAAACAAGCTCCCGTAGCACCACAACTCCCGGCGGATTCGCCAGACGCCACACCGGCGGGGTGGTCCCGATCGCCGCATTTCGCCGCTCGACGCTCAAGTCTCGCCTCGGCCCGCCAATATCCCGCCGCGCCGAGATGGTGCAGAGTGCTCGAGCCGCCGTGGTACCCAGATCGCCGCCGAGGCCGCCACCACGATAGCTACTAAAGACTCGCCCCGCCTTCTTCGCCGCCACAACCCGGCGTCTCTACGCTCACATCCGAGAGCATGAGTCGCACGCGGTAATGTCCATACCGGCCAAGAGAAACACTCGCATACGACTCGCCATATAGTCATCTAGCCCGGTGACGTAGCAGCACTTATCCTCCATAATCGCTACTAACGCCGGGACATATCGAGCCAATGAATCAAACTCGACATTGTACTCCGACAAGGCCCCTCTCGCCGCCAGAAAAAATCTATCACCCGCGCCTCCTCATCCGCGAGGCATGAGTGAGGAAAGCCTCCGAGAACTCATCCCAAGTACTGGGACGCGCGGTTTCCCGGATAACTCCCATGAATCAAACCAATCGATCGCAGATCACGCACCGATGCGAACCGGCGTCACAGACTGCTCTCGAGGCCTCGACACCGTGACGATCCTTCAGAATGACGATGAACTCGCGATCATCCTCCCGCCACCCGCAAACTCGCGGCTACAACTCAAGAAATCTCGTGAGCTCAAACTATTCGCTCGGTGCACCACGGCGCACTGGCGCCGAGCTGAATCGAATCGCAGATTCAAATTTATCTCGTATTCGCCACAACTCTAGCCAATAGCCGGCTATCTCTCAGAGCCTAACTCTCCGCCTGTGCCGCGGGACAGAGGCGCGGGTACTGGTCTTCGCTGGGCCGGGCGCCATAGAACTCTGGGCTGCTCAGATAGATCGCTCGAGCCCTCGTGACTCTAGGTGTCCCACTAGCGCCTCCTCGGCCGCCTTGCCCTTCTCGGGCCCGGTTGCCTTACGCGAGGCATAATCACATAACAAGGAATACGTTAGAGGGGTCCAACTTAACACATTTCTAAAGCACGATCTCAGAGTGAGAAGAATGGAAACTAATCCTAAATATCCTATAGCCTCCTCGATTATCGGTGGTGCACAACACACCGATAATCAAGCACTTACTAGATACGGCTCAGACACTTTCCGAGATTAATCGCTCGATACTCACTTTTGTCACGCACCCATTCCGGTTCCTGGATCGTGCTCATCGGCACTCAAGTAGTCATACATCGTAGTAATCACTGAAATATAAAACAAGACATGAAACGCTTTATAAAATAAGACATACGCTTTATGAGAAAACACGCTTTCTGATATATATAAAAACATGGTTTTAGCAAATACATCCGATATCGCATAACATGACTATGCACTCTCTAAGGAAATATAACTATATGCGACAGTGGTTCCGCCATACCCCGATCAGACAAAACTATCTACAACAGTGAGATCATACCCAAAAGTAGAGCTCCTAAAAGACGGAGCTCCACACCAACGTAGAGATCCTAAGAATCGTGGATCTAGCACTGCCGCTCTTACCGCGGTGATGAACGCACTCGGGGCGAGGTCAAGATAACAGTACTAAGTATATGAAATCAGAAAATACTTAAATGAAAACATATCATTTTAAAATCGGGGTAAGTATGTATGAAACAACTAAGGACCGCATATAAGGCACATCATAAACAAGAGCAACAATAGGTAAATCAGAATGTGTTTTTCTAGGTCCGCTAATGATCGTAAGCAGGCCACTGCCCGTAGTATCACCATGCAAGCCTAACTCGACTCAGAGTCCGATAGGCCACTCACATAGCCCGCATAGGTACATAACCCCGCATCGAGGGTAGCTACTCTCTGCATCGCCCCGACTCAGAGTCCGCACGGCCACATAGACCGCACGAGGTATAACCCCGCATCACTAACTCGAACTCCCAGAGCCCGCATAGGTCCTCTCGACCCGCATGAGGTATTTCTCAATCATGGTCCTGCATCACCGAAGTCTACCCCGACGAGGCAAAACTTAACCCCTGCAATATGTCAAGAGCGAGTGATAGTACACTAACATAACAACTTATCTTTAAACAACATAAGCACAACAAGAATACTCTTATACAAACGTTACAAGACACTAACACACATAGCATCATATCATGTCTACTTATCAAACCATCTTATTATTCTTTTCTACAATTCAATATAAGTCCGTTATAAACACATAGCAAACTGCTTTCTTTTATCATTCTTAAGCGGTTATACTTAACTTCCCATAAAGCTAGTATAACTCTTAAGCTTCTCGCTTTAAAACCAATTAGTTCTCTTCATAAAAATGATTCAAAGATTCTTTTGAAATGCTTTCGCCTCTTATTATTCAAAGCTTAAGCCAGGCATCGCTGTATATTATTCGTGCTTAAGGTATTATTCAGCTTAAGTCAAAGACATTGCCGTAGTTATTATTCAGCTAATACATGACGCTCACCGCATTATATATATATATTGTAAAATATCATGCTTTAGGAAGAATCACATACCTTCTCAAAAAAACCACCGCCAAGTCAATATGTCACATAGAGTCACCGTAATAGTCACAGACATCTATCAAAGACTACTCAAGGTCATTCTAAACAGAGGGTTCACAATTCTATTTTAAAGCCTGGCAAAAGACTTCCTACCCGTGAGCTATATAAGTTCATCAGAAAACAACCTATATAAAGATAGTTCAATTATTCTTCTTTAAACCCTTCATCTGTGATAATACCAATTCTATTCTCGCAATATTCTTCTAAGTATTTATACTTATTCTTATACTACTACAAAGAAGTATTCTCTAATTCAAAAGAGTGTTAGGATTAGTTACTCCTGCAAGCCCAATAACATCCTAGATAAAGTCGCGCGAGCAAGGTTTTGCTCCTAAGTCAGATGTCCAAGAAACCTAAGTTCTTCACAACTTCTACTAAGTACTAAGGATCTGGGCCAGTGGTACTTTGGGCATTATAACAATACAAGGCAACTTTTCTACCAAGGAGGTAGGTTTGGCAATAGGTAATTTCTACCAAACTACTTAGGCTAGAGGTGGCATTCTGCCACGGCCTTCACAAGGAAGGGAGGTGGACTTAAAAGGCTACAGCCGGAGAGGAGAGGATTTTCAAGACTTGAAAGGAATTTGTGGACGAAGAACTCTTCATCTTACGGGTATTATAGGTCAATGCGCCAACCAACGGCCAAGATTTGTGCTGAAGACAAGTGCAAGGCGTCAAGATTAGTGGTGAGGATTTCGCCAACTACACACAAATATCCTACCAATCTCGATTGACTCTGTGCTAAGGCACAAAAACGGCTAAGCTTCTCCAATTGCCCAACGGACGATTCAAGTCCACCAATCGAGGGTGCCAAGTGTCGCCTCCCGCTGGTCCAAAATGTTTCGCCTCTGAAAATCCGCAAATTAGAAATGGCATAGCCGAATTTACCCTACGAAAGCCGTGGAAACGCTTCGCTTGAAACATTCTTTTAGTGAGTCATGTGTACAAATAAAAACGCCCAAGCGCTTCATCTTATAGGCTAGATTTTACGTATTCCCCACGTGACATACTGAAATACGGGTATAACACAAATGCTTCGGATTGAAGTGTCTCGAGAGGCTCAAACTACGCAGAGCGACTTAATGGACTGAGCTGATTAAGAATCAAGTATGTATAATCTTTATCTTTGAGCCGTGTTACAAAGATTACATTTTTATATCACGTCATTGTTAGCTTTACTTGTTGCTAAGCATGAAGCTTTGAGTAGGTGTTGAAGTTATAAGTGCATTATGGATTGGCTCGTATTAAATCCGAACATGTTATACAAGCTTCACTTGAAAATTTGGATTACTAATTGGTCGCTTATTAGAAATCATTAACGCAGATTTACTTCAAGATTACGGTTATTATAATCAAATGCGAATTTGATATCACGTTATGCCACCAATTTGGATTAAAGTGGAAATTGGTTAAGAATTGGCATTGTTGAACCCAAGGCGCGCCAATTTGGACTTATAGTTTGTATTAGTTTGTTATCGCTTTCATACGGAATTTTACACGCCTAAGAAAGGCAAATCCTCATTGATTAATCGCTTTGATCAGGCTTTAAATGCGGGGCGTGCCTGGTTATTATTGTATCTCGCCCTGGAAAAAGCGTAAGCAAAGTTAGTAAAACAGCCGAGGCGTTGTCCGATTTTTTCCGTGAGAATTTGAAGGTACTTGACACTTATAATATTCCCACGCTTGGCAAGGCCTATAATAGATGGTCATTGTGAATATTATAGGTTGACATACCACGCGGGACTCTTTTGTACTGCAAAGTTGCCGTCGGATCTACTTTATATGTAGAACTTTTTCCTATCTTTCGAGCATGACTAGTTGTGGACGTGATATAGTACCCAGTAGACGACATGACCTCGATATCCTTTACTAGTTTAATGAATAGCCAGTTCCTAAAGAGTTAGCAGCATTAACTCACTTCTTGAAAGATTAAGACGCTCTAATGCCTTAATAAAGCGTAAGTGGACTTGGAAGAGTTTTTGAAAGATGTGTGATACTTGGTTCCGCTTTCTTTAAACGATAAGTCCCTTTCGATAGGAAACTTTGTTTATGGCTAAGGTATAAAGCGTAATGTAACGACTTTACGGGGAGTTGGTTATATTTGCTTTTATGGAAAGATAAATGACTTAATTTTAATAAAAAGGCAATTCGATTTCTAAGGCATCAATTGCCTAAGGTTTTATAAATAAAAGGAGTCACTTGATTTTAGAAAACCTAACTTTTATGTCTAGCAAAGCGTATCGACTTGTCTTGAAAGAGATTTTGACTTCGATACTACTTCGCTTATAGTATCTGGAAGTTCTATATGAAAACGAGTCATTCTTAAAAGTGTCAAGATGTAGTACTTTCAAGTTAAATTTCCGATTTTTATAAAAGACTGTTAGTGTCTTAAGTGAAACTTAAATGAGAAAGTAGATTTAATAAGATCATTGTTAAGTTAGGGATTTAACTTGCTTATTTATTGATTACTGTCACGTTGAGATAGGTAAGAGTATATGGGCAAAACCCCCAAGACGCTTCATAGTACCACCTCCAGATGGATAAGCAGATAAAACTGGCGGGTAAACCCCAAGACGTTATACTCACCGCTTTTATTACCTTTCCAGGTAAGAGAGCAAAATGAGGGAAACTCAAAGACGTTATACCACCCGGCCTGTGGTAAAGAGTAATAAACGGTGGCGTTAACCCCAAGACGTTATACCACTCCGCTCATGGGTTCGGCTACCCATGATTTCGATCGAGTCTCCTACTGTGGATGTTGTATTTATTCCTTTGATTTACTCTCACGATAGTAAGGCAAAACCGCATCCGTAATTCATATGGATACATGTCTCCTAATTTTTGTTTTAAACTTACGCCAGTTGTAATTACAAGATTTCCAGCTTTCTTTACATACTCCTAGTACATATTTTGTACTTCGACTTTTCCCGTGGCCGCTCATGCCGCTAGTGAAAAGTGGTAAGGTAGTGTGGCGGATCCACATTCTTAGGATCACTTTATCGCACGCCAAGCTCCATTTATCCTAGAGGCTTGCCTCCATTTTGCGGCCAGCTTTTTCCCCGGTGTTGTAGATTTATATACATTCGTGGTACGTTGTCACGACCTGCCCGGCAAGTTCGCGGATCGCGCCTTACCTCGCACCCAAGTAGTCATTCATCGTGAGAAAATCAATGAATATAAAACAAGATATGGAAATAATTGTAAATGATACACGCTTCGAAAGGGTTGCTGCTTTCTACATATATATAAAACCAAGGCTTTGCAGCTACATCCTTAACCGCATAAATACTTACTACAGCTGCACTTCTAAGGAAATAACAACTATGAAGCGACAGATTCGCCTAGCCATACCGATCAGATAAAAACTATCTGGCCAATAAGTGAGATCATACCTAAAAGCAGAGCCTCCCTATAAGACGCTTGAGCTCCTCGACACCAACGCAAGAGCATCCTAAGGACGTGATCTAGCACCTGCCTCTTACCGCGTGATGATAACGCAGCCTCCGGATAGGCCGGTGATACACGTGACTAAGTGATATGGAATCGTGAAAAGTACTTGGAAATGAAAATATATCATTTTAAAATCAGTTTTGCGCAGTATGTATGAAACAACTACATCTGCACCGCATATAAAAGAGTATCATAAACAAGAGCAAATAATAGGTAAACTGTAATGTGCTCTTTTTCTAGGTTAATGACGCTAGTGGCCAATTGCCCGTGAGACGTACCATGCAAGCTCTAATCCTGGACTCAGAACTGGTGATAGGCCACTCTCACATAGGCCCGCACAGGTATATAACCCTCGCATCGGTAGCCACTCCTCTACATCGCCCCGCCGACTCGTAGGTCCGGTGATGCAATACATAGACCGCATGGCGTATAACTCCCGCATCACTAACCTCGAACCTTCAGAAGTTCGCCGCATAGGTCCTCTCGGACCTCGGCATGTAGGTATTCTCGACCACGTCCTGCATCATTGAGTTCATCTCCGCACGGAGTATACTTTAACCTCAGCAATATGTCGTTATGCCGAGTGACATTATACTAACATAACAGCTTATCGTTAAACAACATAAGCACAATGTGTTAATAATTTTCTTATTCAAACGTTGTTAGCACACTAACACACAAGCATCATATCATGTCTACTTATCAAACCATCTTTATTATTCTTTTCACAAATCAATATGTGTCATATAAAAACACATAGGCAAACCGCTTCTTTTATCATGCTTAAGTGGTTATACCCAACTTCCCATAAAGCTTAGTATAACTTCTTAAGCTCTCATTTAAAACCAATTAGTTCTCTTTCATAAAACGATTCAAGATCTTTTGAAACGCTTTCAGATCCTTATTATTCGTGCTTAAGTCGCGAGATATCATTGCAAGTATTATTCAGCTTAAGTCAAAGACATTGCCGAAGTTATTATTCGGGCTAACACATGCACGCTTCACCGCATTTATATATTTTAAAATATCACGCCAGAAGAATCACATACCTTCGGACGCAAAAACCACTGGCTATTGAATATGTCGCGCTGCAGAATCAACCTAATAGCCGACATCGCTCTATCAACGCTCAGGACTACTCAGAACAGCTCTAAGGTGAGGGTCTCATATCTCACTTGAAAATTAAGGCAAGATTTCCCTACCAATAGCTACTAAGTTCATCAGAAAATAAATTCTAAGTGTAAGTAATAATTTGGATTATTCTCTTTTAAACCCTTCTAATATGGATAACAGCTTCAATTTATTCACAGGATATTCTTCAAGTATTTAATACTATTCTTATACTACACAAAAGATGTATTCTCTAATTCAAAAGATGCTTAGATTATTTAATTCCTTGTCTAATAATATCCTAGATAAAAGTCGCTACTGGTGCAAGGTTTATTCTAAGTCAGACGCCCAGTAGCTCCAAGCAGTCCTTGTGTTTTTCACAACTTCTACTAAGGACTAAGTGATCTGGGCTGTGTATTTTGGGCATTATAACAATACTAGAAGGCAACTTTTCTACCATGTATGGGTAGATTTCGCAGGCCAGTGTGTGTAGCCTCAGCTTCTCAGCTGGGAGGCGGACGAACAAGTTTCCATTTTATATGGAGGATTCTTTCAAGACTTGAAAGGAATCTAAGACGAAGAACTATCTTATCCTATGGGGTATTTATAGGTCAAGCTTCAAGTGACAACTAAGGGTCAAGATGACTGGAGTAAAGGTAGCAGGTGTAAAGATTTAGGCAAGTGTCCATTCTATCTACTACACAAATATCCTACCAACTCCTTCGACTTGGTGCAAAGGTACAAAAACGCGCTATCCATAGTCCAATTGTCCACTGGATCATCTAAGTCCATCAACCGATGGGATGTTGTCGCCTCCGCTGGTCCAAAATGTTTCGTTTCTAAAAACTGCAAAAATTTAAAAATGGCATAGCCTGAATTTTCCTACTAAGTCGTGGGAAACGCCGGGAAACCATTCTCGAAGAAGAAAATACCTCTAACTCGCCTAACTTATTAAATCCGTGACGACGCCTCACGCACATACCCGGAAATACTGCATAACATTCTCCCTCCTCAGAAAACATTCATCCCGGTCGTTCTTCCCAAGACAATATCGATAAAGCTTAAATTAGCTTATACGCCACACATGTAATAAATATAACACTTCTTAACAATTACTAAAATTAAACCAAGAATGTGAAAGTAAGTTACCTCGAGGTGGGAATAAGTGATACCGCCATGTCCCCGCCTTCCCACGCCATTCTCCCAAGCCTGCTCCACACAAGACTTTCGACTTTAAGCCACATCTGGCTCAGACGCTCTAACCCGGACGATCGACCATCGCTATGGGAATCTCCTCACGAGCAACTCTCTAATACCAGACATCGCCAATCGGGTGTACCCAGATGGATCCCATATATCTCTCAAAGATAGAGACGTGAAAACCGGATGATCGGGCTTTCAGACGGCGCGTGATTCAACTCATGTGCAACTGTTTACCCGCGACACCAACGCTCATCGTACCTGGGCCAGTTTCTTCTTCCGTAATCTCATCACACCCTTTCATGGGTGACACCTTCAGAAAACCCAATCATCAATCGCGAAC